>CM069536.1:10487500-11687500 GCA_035773235.1 Eospalax fontanierii | reverse complement strand
TACGACTTTCTGAACACATTTTTTCCCTCCCGTCTCTGCTGAGCAGCCTGATAGCTACATCCTCTGGACTTTTGGATGCTAACTGAATTTCTATAGACTCTCTAGACCATCTGCTTTACTGACCAAGATATTTCATGAATTCACACTCTCTTTTCTGGTTTAGAATAATCAATATCAGAAACAGATGGGGTGAAATCTTTCAAAGTTTGTCATAACTTTAAGTGAAAGAAGTTAGAAAAGCTTAGCAAACTCAAAATGCTACCCTCAAATTAAGCAATATATATGCATATATATGAGTATGCTAGTTAACTATATTTGTTTATCAGTATGTAATAAAAGTAGGTGATGGGATTTCCTCTTAAATCTCAATAAGTCTCTGGAGATGGACGACGTTACACAACTCATGCAAATATCCCATGTATTTATGGAAGCTGTTTTCAGGACATGTTACACAGAGTCCACAATATACTCCAACCCTAATCCATATTCCCAGAGCTAAATAGAAGATGGGAAAATAGGGCTTGTGTTTTTTTCTTTCTTTCATTCTTCCTTTCTGATTTTTATAAAGTTACCACAGTTTCCCCACTGTTCTCTGAAACTTCTGACATTCATCCCTTTGGGAAGATGCTTTCCACTCTCTGGAATCCCCTTATCTCCTCCTTTACTTGAAAAACTCCTGCTCATCAGTTAGGGTCCAGTGGAAATGTGAGTGGAAGTCCTGCTTGGGTGGCATCTATCCCCTTTTAAAGGAAGGGAGATGCAGCTTAGCAGCACCTCAGTGGGACACACAGATAACAATATCCAGAACCTCGAGATAAATTCTGTCTATACCTTCCAGTGCATTCTACTTCACTGACAGAAGAGTATGCAATAGCAGACAGAGTATATGATACAAGTCTCAAGTGTATATCTGACATGTTCTGTACAGATCCAATGTGCCCCGGGCAGAGTCAAGGTCACATCTCCAAACGTAGACATCAGTCTGTCAGGGTCTCCATGATAGTTTCTATCATCCACTATCTGTATCCACTTTTGGCCAGTTCTGCCATGAATTGTTCATTTTAATTCAGTAGTCTTCTTACTGACCAGCAATTCATAGAGCTGTTTTCTGATAGAGTCAAAAAAAAAAAAAAAAATCAGCTTATATCTAAAACAGCTCCACACTGTGGCAAAGAGAGTTACTAAAGCAAACTCTTCTTGAATGGAACCAATTATTTTTAAGCATCTCATTTTACTATCAAAATATATTTGACTAATCAGTCAGCTTAGAACTACAGATTAGAAACCAAATCTGAGGACAGAGGTTAATAAATGATTTATTGATATTACAATACACATGAAATAATGTTATTATGTTTCCAGACTTTAGAAATCACCCTGTATAACCTCATATTCAAAGATAAAATTCATTGCCATCAAAAGGAATTCTCTGAGATGCTTTTTGTTAAGAGCCCACAATTTGCTTGCTCCCATGCAAAAACGCACTATTCAAGCTCTGACAAACAATGTCTAAGACGCTCTAGTGGAGATGACACTATACCATTGCCTTGTCATTCATTTTAAGGACTTTTTATTGTGAGCCGGGAAAGATCTGATAGAAATGATATGGTTCTATAGAAATGTATATTTCAGTAAAATTGCACAGGTTGCTACAGATCTATACCCAGAATATTTGCTTCTTTTAGACAATCAAGTGCAAACGGATGTTGGTAGAAAATGTATTACTATATCTCAGGTCTTCCTGATGTAGAAGAAACAAGACGACATCCTCTACCCTAGTAGTGAAATGAAGGCTCATCCCACAAGTCTAGGATTCTGAACTGAAGAATATTCTAGCACAATATTAACAGAAGACTAATAAATATGCAGCTCTGGCTTTCCAGAATTCTCTCCAGCCTCTTCCCATTTATGAGGCCATATCTTTAAGTACAACAATTTCCAAGTGTTCCCTGAATTTTGACATATTTGGGGCACACTCGTTCCACAGTCTGAGATTCCCTTCCCTTTTATTTACCTAACAAACTCCTATTCATCAACTAGAGCCCAGCAGAGCTCTAGCCCAACTAGAGCCATTTTTGACTAGTTTCTCGACCTTTCTTGCCCATCTCTCCTCTGTAACTATAGAATTAACTTTGTACCTGTGTGTCCATATATTAAATATGCTTCTACCACAGCAACAATCACAAGGTGTTATTGTTTGTGTGTGCGCACAGATGTCACCCCCTGCCAGATGGAGCCCTACTGGAGGCTCTGTTCCTTGTCTTCCCTGCCTTTGAGTTACCACACATTCTACCACATGGTTTTCTGAACAGACTTGAACAGAAGAAATACCTAAGAGAT
Organism: Eospalax fontanierii; assembly: GCA_035773235.1. Lineage (NCBI taxonomy): Eukaryota > Metazoa > Chordata > Mammalia > Rodentia > Spalacidae > Eospalax > Eospalax fontanierii. Next base: position 11,685,160 of record CM069536.1, on the reverse strand, counting down.
GAGCTTTCTTTTCCCTGAGATGATATCCATCCCAGAGAATATAGAAATAGCTTTACAAGGCCAATAATGAGCTTAATGGTACTTAATATCAATTATGTTCAATCTTCAATTTTAGAAATAGCTCCAGATTTAGGGTTTTTACCAATGGCAGTTAAACAAAGATATTAAAGGAAATTTTATTGCAGCAATTGCTCAAGTTGAAACAGGTTTGAGAACAAATCCGATTTAAATACTTGCCATTTACTTCTATTTACCTATAAGATGTTTAAAATGGAACACTTTGGAGCAGAATTATAAAAGTCTCATCTTCAATTGTGAATTATGAGGAAGTCTTTTTTACAGCTTTTCAAACATCGTACTGTAGTTGCTTATTCAAAAGTTCAAATTATCACAGATTGTTCCTCTGCCACAGACTGCTAACTACAGTATTCATTCACATGAACCAATCTCTAGAAAGAGCCCTAGTTTCAATGGATCAGCTGTAGACAGCTTTGAGGTGGCAGAGGCCATTTCCTGTGGGCCCTGCTCCATCCACTCTTAGGTCTGCGCAGTGGTGGGCAGTGACGGGGGGCACCAGAGGAAGAAAATCACAACATCTTTTCTAATTGCAAAATGATAGTCTTTAAAATGATAACATCCAGTTAACGAAGTTGTGGGGAAATGAGCATTTCCATAGTATTTGATGATGAATATATATATATTCTATATATATATCAAGGCCTTTCAATGTTCAGAGTCTTCTAGTTCATTCCTAAAAACCCTCTCATAAAGACCTAAATGATGTTCTTTCTACCTGACTCTTGCATCCTTGACATGTGTAACACATAGAGCTCTTCCCATCACTTGCTTTCCACAAACTGAGTCCATCCTCCATTTACTAAAAGATTCTTGATACAGTGTGTGTGTGTGAATCATAGATATTTTATTATTCTTTTTAGGTTTGTGGATTTTTTGATTCTCATATTGCATTTTTCTGCATTTCATGCATCTTCGATCGTATTTAGACCCCTCCCTTCTCTGCAGCCCCATAGTCCCTTCATCAGATTTCACGCATTCTGTTAATATATGTTAAGTCCTGTGGAGTCACTTGTGTCCCCCAAATGTCCCTTAGTGTAAGTCCATCCACCAGAGCCTGGTCCACCTAGCTTGTGTAACTCCCTTTATTTTTGCAGAGTTTATGCAGAATATTTTGATCATATATAGATTCCCTCCCATAATGTCTGTCTTTTTGCAGCTGGTGTGCTCAGTTTTCCTATACAGTCAGTTTTTCTCTCGTGGGAGTATATTCGGTCATCATTTGAATGTCTTGATCTTGTTTTCTTGTGCTATTTGCCAGCTTTCTGCTGCCTATCATTTGCATTGGCAAACACAAAACTAGGCTCGATTTGAGAATAAATCAGATTGAGTCGACTGGTAATATATAGCCGGGAAAAAATAGAATTGACTTTGGAAATTAGTCATCCTTTCATAAGTCACAGAACCTCTCATCAAAGGAAATCTTACAAATATATCAAAGTAAAGGCTTTAAAGGAGTAAAAGCAGAGACTCTGTGATGGAGAAGTCTAACCCAAACCCTTTTGCTTTTGCTCTATTTGAATGGAAGGAACTTCCATTTCAAAGAGCATTTTCACAGACACCAAGGAAAGAACAAAGACGGACATGTTCGAGGATGCCTCACTTTAAGTTCCGTTATATGCGTTCTCAAGTTGATATTTCCCTGTATAAAGATCCACAGTCTTATAATCCGCAGTGTTATAACCATTCTTCTATCCAGGTAACTTGATAGGAGAAGGGAGCAGGGCAAAGATTGACATGGCCAGGAGTCTGTCACAGAAAGCTTGACATCACCCACATCACCCCCTCTTCAAGTATTCAGAGCAAGTAGAACTACCTCACAAGTTAATGTGTGCATTTTTTAATGAAATGATATAGACAGTACACAATGGAAGTATATTTGTCCACAAAGTGATCACAGAGTATTTGCAAGAAATCCAAGATCACCCTCAAGAGTCATCACTTTTGTTACTGTGGACTGATTTCATGCCTTTTAAGAGACAAAAGAAACAGCATTATCTGTCCTTTATTTCTTGAGGAGGTTGGATTTCCTGAGAATTAAAGATTGGCTCAGGACCCCAAAATCTGTTTATCAAATATATTCCCTAAAATATCTGAGATCAAATTATAAAGTACCATTGGTCAGTCGGGTGTCCTGTCATCCACAAGACTCTACCCTCCCCCAAGGGCCTCCTTCGTCTTCCCCATACATGCGTATTGGGCGCTCATCTCTCCCTGTGTGAGAGCACCCTCACCCCACCTTGTAGTGAAGGGCCTCTGTTTGCAAATCATTCCCTCACACATTTCATTCGCGCTCTCTTACTATTTCTGGTGTCGTCACTGCTTGCCTACACAAAATGCTATCAAATTCGAGTGTCCTTATTACCCTGCCCTCAGTCCTACGCATCCACAGTCTTTTCTCCTGCTGCCGTTGATGCCACCACTCACCAGTATGGGGCGACTTCTCTGCTTCTGTCCACTCACTAAACGTAGACCCTCCCTCAGACTTCCGTCTTGTATCCTGAACCCTTCCCACCACTCCAGTCCCAGCAACACGTCTCAGTCTTCCTACAACACTTGGAAACAGTACATCATCTCATTCTTGTCCTTCTCGTTCTGTTTTGCTGTCTCGAGCCTTCCCTCTGCACCGCATCACACACTCCTTGGCACAGGAGTACACGCCACGGCGGCTCCTGTAGAAGGAAATGTTGGCGGCCTGTGGGGCTTACCACATCTAATTACCACATCATTGTGCAAGTTATAGGAACTCTATCAACGGAGGAAAACTGCAAACCACTAGGAAATGCTTAGGGGAAAGACTTGCCCTTCAGCTTCTTCAAGGCAGGTCATTCTCTTCTTCAAAAGAAAGGTAAACCCTGGACACAGGCTGGAATTTGGAGGTTCTAAGAATACACCATAAATTAAATCACTGCTGTGTCTCATTGGAAGTTGCCAAGAAAGGGTGAGATTTCTTGACTGACAGAGACACAGTAAAAGTTCAGCTATCTGAACTACATGGCTACACATGAGAATGTGCATTCCACGGAGCAAAAGTTTACTTCTAATATTGTTTTCTTGTTTTTAAAGTACATTATTTTGTGGGGACGGGAGGCATGCATGTACCACCCCAGTAGTGAGGCGGTCAAAGGACAACTTATAAGAATCAGTTCTCTCTTTCTCCCATGTGGGTTCTGGGGCTCAAAGGCAGGAGGTTTTCAGGCTTGGTGGCAAGTGCCTTTATCCTCTGAGCCATCTAGCCAGTCTGCTTTTTGTTTTTTAACCATATGCGTTTTAACCAAGTGCATCCCGCATTGTTAAATGCATACTTCCCCATTTTCCTAAATAGCTGCCACGGGATTGATTTAGCAGTAACTGAAGAGCATCTCTCAAATTTTCCTACACAACTTCTATGAGCAAAATAGTATCTGTCTCCTAGAGAATAGACCTGAAATGCCCAATTTTTATCATGAAATATTATCTAAATTTTGTGCTTCATATTGTATATTTGTATAATAATGAGGTTATTGATTTAAATCAGTGAATCTCCAGCACAAGTTTATAGATTTGATAGAGTTTCCCTTGGCCTCTTTGGGAAGGTTTATGTATGTCCCACCTGTTTGTTCAATATTAAAACAGCCTTCCTTTATAAAATGATGTTGATAAACACACTTATTGACAAAACTAAAGCAGCCCCTCCCCTTTTATTTTTCTTGTTAAAAATCCTGCTCCTTACTTTAATCGATAAATTATTTTTAAATCTCAGAAAGAGATTCAACATAAACTTCCCATTTCTTGTCACACAGCACAGTCTTTGCTACAAAGTATGACTTCATAAACCTCAGTCATGGGGCCCGGATGTAAAGTGATGGTGGTTGCAGTGCCTGCAGAAGCGAGTGTGGTCTCTGCCTCACACTGAAAATCACAGACTGCTGCGCACTGGCCACACATCCCCACTTGCTGTGCAGACGCAGGCTTGTTTCCTGTTATGTGCCTCACTTTCACATTCCTTTTTATACATTCTAGTGAGGAAGAAACCAACAAGGATTTTGGAGTGAATGTTAGAATTGGTATAAACACAGCCAAGTGTCTGAAGAATTCTCTGAATGAAAGTTTGAGTGTTAAACTGGGAACACTATCTCCTGGGGACACTCAGATCTCTTTTCCTCTGTTTTGTTTTGTGTTCTTCTATATTACAGAAAAGTACAGTTCCTGGAAAGTGAATTTTGGCTAGATGAATTATTACCAAACAGAAGCAATAAGATAAACAAGTTTCCCAACTGAATCAAGAAATAGAACCTTGGGGCCGGAGAGATGGCTCAGTGATTAAGAACACTTGCTATTCTTCCAGAAGACCCGGGTTCAGTTCCTAGCATCCCCATGGTGGCTAACAATCACACATAATTTCAATTCCAGAGATCTAACACCTTTTTCTGGCCTCTGAGGGCACTGTACACATATGGTGCACTTACATACATGCAGTCAAATCACTCATACACATAAAATACAAAAAATTGTAGAACCTGATTTTTTAAAAGACAATGGTTTTATCTAATGCTAATTAAAAAACATTCAGTCCCAAACTAAATGGCATGTGTTGATAAACGTTTATTCTCATGGTCCAGGATCCCCTGGTCCCCTGAGGTTCCCCTCATGGAAACTTGGTGTGGTCTTGCTTCCAGCTCCCGTTCTGAGTGGATGTGGCATGGCAGCAGGCAAGTCTGTGTCCAGTGCAGATCCAGGCTGAGAGGGCCTTGGTTACCTAGCGAAGCTCAAGGTGACAGTAAAACACAGCAGAGCAAGCTCATCTACTATATCATTTACCAACTTTCTGCCACATAGACTAACATCCCATTAGCCAATGCTAGTCACATGACAAAGCCCCAAAGTCACAAGGCAGGAAACTGTTCCTACCCACTGTGAGGCCACCTCAAAGATGTAAAAGTGTGTTACCCCTCCAGGAGAGCAGAACGCTGGGACATTTCATCTACCTCTGACTGGAGGACTTCTGACCACAACCACTGAGCACAACAGACTTTCTAGAAAAGTTAATGAGCAAGCTTTCAGATAATTTCTTCAAAGTGGTAGAAAGATTCCTTGTTGGTATGAAATGAGAGCTTTCAATTATGATTTATTGAATAAAGGACACTATGAAAGAAATGCAAGTAGTACTTCCTAAAGCTGCATTAAGATGCATGGAAAAACAAGTTTGCTATAGGCTGGCTTTATAAGTGATAACTGATTGCAAATTATATTGATAGTTATTGAATGTAATTATTCACCACAGGAACCATCCTTAATCAATTAATCAGGGCACAATTCAGCTTCACTTCTTACACGCAGTAGCAACCAATTTTTTCTTTTCCCCTTATCTACTTTGTTTGCTGTTGAAACATTTTAACAAATTAATTAGATGTTAATTCTTAGCAATAAATGAAACCCTTAAGGTGTTCAAAATGTAAACTACACAACAAAACTTGTTTATTCCTAAAGATTTCCCTCCTACACTGAATAAACTCAGCTCTCCCCCAGGGCCTGAATCTAAGGATGGATCCAGCCATCACTCTGGTATCAGTCAGGAGCAAGTTCTCTGAGGTCATATGGGTCTAGTTCACTTTTGTTCCCATTGAATCAAATACTTAAGCACACAGAAAGCAGGCATTTCCGTTTTCAGCTTACCGAGGACCAAATGGAGCTCAGAAAATGATACCAGTCTACCACCGCTCCACCATTCCCTCATTGGATCTTAAGAGCTAACTAAGCCTGTGAGTACTCGGATGGGAGAAAATCAAACCCCAAACTACAGCACTTGGGCATATAGAGCACTTTCAACTAAAGGAGACTGGAAGTTGGGGCTGGAGATATAACTCAGTATTTAAGAGCACTGACTGCTCTTGCAGAGAAGCCAGGTTTGGTTCCCAGCACCCACATGGCTGCTAACAACCATCCTTAACTCCAGTTCCAGGGAGTTGGACGCCCTCTTTTGGTTTCTTCAGGCATTGCATGCACAGGTACACTTACATACATTTAGGCAAAACACCCATATACAAAAAAATTAAAAATAATAAAATTTAAAAGAGATTGTAAGTCTCCAAAGCAAGCTACCTCTGACCTTACCCTTACCTTTTCTCTCTCATCCCTTTATCTCCCCCAAAGTGAGTCACAGAGATGGGGTAATGGCAACTAGGACCCACTGCAGCATAACAAGCCATAAAAACTAGAAAGGTCGCTGTCTCCCTAATCCCAGAGTAGTTCTGCCCACACCTGAGAAGGACTGATCCACGGGGAGGCTGCAAAGAACACAGTCCTTTATAATGACATCACACTGTTGTCCAGTTGCATTTCTGCACAGCCATTCATTCTAATTGAACCTCTGTCTAAAAGTAGACAGTTTAGGTATTGGGGTACTCCCATTAGATAAATTTATGGTTTTCTCTTATGCGCCTGACTTTGGGAATGGTACTGTTGGCTTCCACCCTTACAACAGTAAGATGTGAGAACGATCACACCTTCTGCTTATGGTGATAGGCGGCATATTAGAGACCTAAACTCATGAACAGGCTGAATGATGTGCTGAAGCTTACATGAAACAACAGACAGAAAAGTAGTATCACATTCTCTTTAGTGGTGTGCAGTCAAAGCCCCCATTAGGATGGAGGCGGTAAAGAGATCCATTCTCAAGGAAAGAATCCAGCCTTTCCAGTTAACATCAAATCATAGAAACTGCCATTGAAATGCACTTCAGGATCACCATTGAATACTTGGGCTGTGTTTATTTCTGGCGTCCAAAATACTATGTGTAATAAACCCATTGTTTTTTTACCAAGGGAGAAAATCATATATACTCACCAGTTGCCAGTGCTATTACAAAGGCAGTTAAATACAGAACTGTATGTACAGAGAGGATCATGAACAGGCTACAGAAGACTTCCAACACCATGTCAATGAACAGTGATGGAAGAAAAGAGAGATTACAGAAACAAAGAAAGGGAGATGCTGGGTGAAGCATGAGCATTGTTTCAGAATATGAGTGGGACTGTCCTGAAGGGAAGACATGAGGATGGATTCTGAGCAGAAACCACAAAAACTGGAAGGCTAGTTAACAAAACTCGAGAAAGACAGCTTTCAACTTGACACGAACCTTACCGATTCTGTGCCTAATTTCTTATCTCACAGAAGTGACCCTATTGTAGTCGGTCTGAGACCCAAAGCCTATTCTGGCCCCCATATTCTAGAATTATGTACAGGAAGAACAGATGTGTCAAATTTGTTATGACACTGAATTTTTTAAGTTCTTTCCTCTATTGAAAAATCAAGTACATCTTTGCAAAATAAAAATAGAATTTTATTATAGCAGTACAAACATTTTATGCCATTCTTTATAGTTTCTAAACTGTGAATATCTAATCAAACTTCGTAATTGCTTTCACAAATGCCTAATTAAACTATAAATATTATTAAATATATCCATGTACAATAAGGAATGGAAACATCTGGATGAAAAATGGAAAATTTAGACAAGCAGCTGGATATTTTACCTACACAATGCTAGACACCAAGATATTCAGAAACATCAAATGGCTGATAGGACTTTTTGCATTTCATCTGGATATATGACTCTATCTTCTGTTTTTGTTCAAAATTTCGGCTTCTCTATTTTTAATGGGACTATTTTATACCCTTTCCTACCACATAATGTTTATTGCTTACAGATAGAACATTGATTCTCCTCCCTGCCAGCTCTCTTTTTCTGATCTCATCCTCTTTGCACTGTGATTCTGCTAGAATAATAGACATACAGGAAAAATAAAGATAAGAGTTTTGGGAATACAGCTGTCTTTCCAGGCCCCCTCTATGACTTGTGGTGACTATCAGAAGATCCAAGCAAATTGCTCCAGAGTGTTTCCAGACACTTTAGAGTGATGTGCCCCTCACAAGACTCTCCTTATCCCTGGTGCTCCTGCCTTTGTACACCTGGATTCATCTCTAACTCAGTGTCCTCTTGACCTGTTTCTAGGACATCATTTCCGTTAATTTGCCAGATTCTGCCCTGTCTTTACGGACTTACAGTTAAGATGATGATGCTGAAAATACTAATTTCAACTTAGTAGGGACTTAATTACACTCAAGAACTGTTTGAGGTGGTTTACATGAATGAATTCGCAACAGCACCATGAAGCAGGTGCTATTATCAATCTTCTGTTCTGTAGATAAGGAAATTGAGGCAAGCAATGCCCAAACTCTCATATCCCTGACACCCAAGACCTCCAGTACAATTCAATTTATTTATTTTGGGAGCTTCTCTTTCAACTGCTGTGTCTACTGCCTGTCTAGTCAGTCTATTCTGATTTCCAAGCATTTTGCCAAAACCCAAAGAAGATGGTTGTAATGAATTGGATTGTTTCCACATTTTAATCAGTGTCTGAAATCCTACCTCTTTCTAGAAGCCTATATGTGCTTAGTATGACATGTTTTCCCTTTGAGAAATTCAAACAAGTTTTCCCAAGGATAAATCTCCTGTTCTTTGTTGAATCTTGTTCCTTTCAGTACATTAAATACAGCAGTTTAAATGTTTTTACCTATTTGGTCAAGGTTAATCCACAGGAATGAAATATTTCAAATATTTATTCTCCATGGGAAAAGGGTTTAATTATTCTGTGAAAACCCAATTGCAATCCATCATGTATCAGTTTTAATTGCAGAATACTTGTAAAAATGATTTACATCCATTTTCTGGGAATGTAAATTGAACATGATAGTATATTGCTATTGTATCTCCCCTGAGGACAAAAATCTTTGCTTGATGCTTGTCTGATTCACTGTGTTTTTCAGAGGGAAAAATCCTGAGGCCTGGATACAGCTGGAAAGAAGGTGTCCCAGGCTGGCCTGGGTCAACATAGCTGAATATGCTGTCCCATACAGTCCAATTTTCATCATCTCAGTTGTAAGGAGACAAGGTCAGGGCACAGAGGGCAACTTTGAGCATTTGTTGGCCAAGCAAACACCAAACAGGGAGAGGCTGAAAACAAGAGGGCTAATGAACAGAGGGGTCCTGGGCAGCACTGTGATTCTAAAGAAGAACTTGGATGAAAATGTTTGCCCTCACATGGCTTCTCCCCATCCATCTCTAGCTCTGTCTCTCTTTTGTAATGCTTGATATAGACCTTATGCATGATATGTTGTCTGGGCTAGCCTTGAACTTTGTAGCCTAGGCTGGCCTAGATCTTATCATTCTCCTGCCTCAGCCTCCCAAGAAGCTGGAATTATAGACCTGTGCCACCAGATCCAGCAAGCATACATTTTTGTAAAAGATATATAATAGGTGAGATTAGTATATAAATGAAGTTGTTAAATGATATGACTTTTTAAATATAAAGAAGGGAGATGTGCCATGTCAGGGAGGGAGTTGAAATTTAGAGACAGCATCTGGGAAACTCAAAGAATATAACGCTGAGGAAAGCCTATTGGGCAAAGGTTGTAACCTTGAAGGTGTGTGGATGAAAGGCATTCGAGGTAGAAAGGACAGCACAAACCCAGAGGATGTCCGCCATTTGCCAGAAACACCAGGAAATCCCCAGGGGGGAGAGCATGTGATGGAGTGGGATGGAGGTGGGAGAGGGTGGAAGCCAGAAACAAGTCCTAAAGATAGAGGAAGGCGCTGTCTGCACCATGAATGAACTTTTAGGCCTTTATAGACTCTGGGTTTCAACAGTCAGACAGGGCAACGGGAGGGTTTAGAGGAGAAGAGTGACAAAGTCTGACTCGTGCATAGAAAATCTCTTAGGTAGAAATGAGAGAGTTTGTTGAGAGATATGGAGTATGAAAGACAGAGAAGTCAAGAAAGGCAGTAAGACTTTAGTCTGAACAAACAGAACAGACCTGATTAAAAACTCCTTGAAGAGAGAATCAGCCATACATATTCACTTAATACATAATGAATATAAATGCTAAAATAGCAAAAGGAATTGAAATTCCTCTGGAAGTGTTAAGTATGTATAAAGCAAAAATAGGGTAATATGAAAGTGTATTATTAACATATAGGATGCGTCTCCATTTAAATATGACATTGATAGTCCTGTGCACTCAGTGAATAAGAGGAGCGCCTTAATTCTTTCCCCTGTGATGCTCAGATAGTAGCTACTGAACACAGCATTAAATATTTGCCAGAAAATCTGATAGTCAGATTTTGATATTTATTAAGGACTTTCCATATTGAGTTTAATTAAGGATTTGATTATGAATTCTACCTTGGAGGCATGATTACTACTTATCTCTTCACTCTTGGGCCAAAGAGAATTACAGATGCTGAATATCTTCTCTACTGCATCCATGAAATAGTCATTAGTTTGAAAAGGCATCTTTTCTTAGTGCTGTAAATTGCCTAGAGAAATTTAACTCATTCAGTTTTTACAACACTCTTGTAAGGAATGTATTTTTAATATTATAACTAAGAACATAGATTAATCATTACAACTAATTTTCTGATAAGTATACAATTGACTTTTATTATTCTTTAGTTATTACATATTAATCTTCTATTCCTGTTAATACTACGAAACATGGTTGGGACATGTGCTTCTTTGTTGGAGAATGTACGTAAAATTCACTACTCCAAGGCTTTAACTTAACCTCTTGTTTTTCCCGTTTACCATTTCCAGCATGTCAGAGGAAGAGCATCACCACAGAATGGGAGATTCGTTCTCCAAGCAGCCTGTTGTTAATTCGATACCTGGAATACCAGAAAGAGCTACAGGGTTACTGCAACCCATTTAGCTCTTGAAAACTTTTGAAACACACTGTTAGTTTATGAAGATTTATAGTGGTAGTCAGCGAAGAAAGAGTTCCTTGGTGCTTAGCTGATGTCTCTTCCTGAACTAATAGATATGCTAGATGGTCATAAACTTAACAACAGATGGTGCCCCACACGCCCTCAGAGAGCCACAGCGCACTGCGAAAGGAAGACCGTGTCTCTATGCTCATCTGGCTAACTTTTTCTAGGTTCTGTTTCCCCTGTCTAGGACTACCCAGGGAGCTGCTGTGACTCAGGTCCCTTCATTCTATGACCTATCATTCTGGGCTTCTAACTCTGCACTCTCTCTTCCCCAGCCCAAAGAAAGGTTTTTACTTAAGGTGGGAGGAGCAGAGCTGGAGGCACAGATTACAGCTTGATAAATCTTTCCATATCTATCATTCATCTGGTGACCTGGGCCTGGGTTCATGTGGTTCTTAAGTGGCTTCCCCAGCTTTGTGTATAATCTCTTGCTTGATTTTAGTGGAAAAGAAATAGAGAGAAACCAGACTCTTGTTGCCATTGTTTTTTGACTTTAGATCTCCAGTACAAATACATTTCTTTATCAAAGGAAAAAAGGCAATGTCACATCACTCATCACCTGTGTCAAAATACAGCATGGAAGTTTCTTTCTGGCCACAATAAGGAAATGTGAAAGAAAGGCTAGTAGCTTTCACCTTCCTCCAACACGAGTCTTAAATCTCCGGTCTTATTCCTATGCCCTTCTCTCTACCCGTCCATGCGTGGGTCCTTCGTAGTAACAGAGGCCCTTCATTCAATGCAATGTCAGTCATGACTCTAACTGTAGGTGACTTGCTCCTCTAGAACTACAGCCCAGTTTCAAACTCCATTTCCTTCTCAGACATCAAGCTGGAAACTGTCACATATTCAGGTAGGTTTTGCCAACTGCACATTAGTGATTGGGTTCTGTAACATTGCTATTGAAAAGACAATCAGACTCATAATACTGGAAATAAATAACTGTTTTCTGATGTTTCTCTAATTATCCTGTATATGATAAATATGACTGTAATCATAACAATAAATTGCATTGTATCCACTTGGGGAATTTAAATTAATAGAATCAGTTTTCTTACTAATATTCTTTGATGAGAATCACATTTCAAATTTAGAAATGCAAATGTTTATTTTTTGTATTTTATTTATTTTATTTTCTGTGTATGAATGCATTGCCTGCATGTATATAAGTGGACCCGTGTCACGCAATGCTCACAAAGGTCAGAAGAGGGGATGATATCCCCTGGAATGAGAGTTGCACATGGTCATCAGCCGCCAGCCATGTGAGTGCTGAAATCAAGCCTGGGTCTTCTGCAAGAGCAGTCAGTGCGCTCAACCGTTGAGCCATCTTTATTTTTATCAGAGAAAGATAGTTGACTAAATATACTTAATATCAACAGTGAATATATGTGTGACAGAGAACTGATTTAGTATTGAACAAGTCACTGTTTTAAAGATAACTCAAGAGCTTTCTCCAAAAGAAATTTTAAAGTATTTTATTTATTATTTTTATTTTTTATGTTTGAGTGTATTGCCTGCATGTATGTAAGTGCACCCATGTTGTGCAGTGCCCACAGAGGTCAGAAGAGGGTGTCAGATTCCCCTGGAACCGAGTTAAGAATGTTTTTTAGCTGTCATGTGGGTGCTGAGAATGAAATCCAGGTCCTCTGCAAGAGCAGCCAGTGCTCTTAACTACTGAGCCATCTCTCTAGCTCCCAAAAAAATTTTTAATGAAGCAATAAATGCTCTCTCTGTCTCTCTCTCTCTTTCTCTTACACACACACACACACACACACACACACACACACACACACAGCACACCTTCAGTGGAAAAAACATATGCCAAAAAAGGTATTAAGATTTAGAGTTTGTGGGACTAGAAAGACGATTCAGGAAGTGAAGGACCTGTCACCAAGCCTGAGGACCTGCGTTCAATGCCCAAGACTCACATGGCAGAAGAAGACAAATAAAATTTTATTTATGTATTTATTTGTTCGTGGTGTGTGTGTGTATGTGTGTGTGTGTGTGTGTGTGTGTTGTACACCATCAGGCTCCAATAGATAGTTCCCATCCAGAGGACACACAGATGGCCCTCGTTAAACTAAATGAGTCCCAAAACAAAACCAAAAGTCATGAATCTGGGAAAGAGGCTAGTAGAGATCTGGGTAGGGGGAGTGAGCAGGAACAGGGGTGAAATAAAAGAGGGGGGATCAGAATACATTATAATGTGTGTGAAACTGTCAAAAAACAAAATTAAGCAATAAAGAATATTTAAAAGTGTAATAAAATCCAAACAATTAGAAGTTGTAAAAAAAATTGCGATTTATATATCCTATGGGAAGCGCCAATGTTTGATAGCACACAAGAAAGACAAGAATCCTGGAATAAGATTATCAATGAATTGTTCAAAAAGGAGACAAACCTTTCAAACAGGAGAGATTTTTCGTGAGAAGTTGAGTGTTCTAGTTTGAACAGTTGACTGAGAAATCACAGAAAATGAATCTGCCAGGAGCAGAGCTGGGAGCATATCTCCAGGACCTTAGGTGCCTAAGAAATGTAAATACCAAAAGACGCTATCTAGAAGATAAAATGACAGCTAACAGAATGAGAAAAAAAAAATTGAAAATCATGTATCTGATAAGAGGCTAATATAAAGAACTCTCGCAACTCAAAAGACAAATGGCCCAGTTAAACTACTGAGGGATATTTCAGGAGACACTTCCCCTAAAAATGTATGCAAGCGGCCAATATGCACACGAGAAGATGTTCAACACTGATACCACCTCACACCCAGTGGGAAGGCTGTGATCTAGGCAGGTGTGATCTAGGCAAGTGTGATCTAGGCAGGTGTGATCTAGGCAGGTGTGATCTAGGCAGGTGTGATCTAGGCAGGTGTGATCTAGGCAGGTGTGATCTAGGCAGGTGTGATCTAGGCAGGTGTGATCTAGGCAAGTGTTGACAAGCCATGGAAACATGGGACTCATCCTCAATGCTGTGGAAAAATTAAAGCATATATTCACTTTGAAAAGCATTTTAGAAGCTTTCAAAAAATGAGGGGGGGGGGTCCTATCAACTCCACAGCTAGGTATATACCCAAGAGAAATTAAAGTGTATGTTCCCACCAAACCTTGCGTGCAAACATGCATGGCAGCACTGTTTTCCATAGCTGAAAGGGGAAAACAACCTAAATGTCTATCTAGTAGATACACAAACTATGGTATATCTATAACATGGAATAATATTTACCCTAGAAAGGAATAAAGTACATATACATGATACAACATGAGTGAACCTGTCCTGCTGAGTGTGAGAAGCTAGACATAAGAGATGCGTTTTGTTTGAGTCCATTTTGAAATCTTCAGAATAGTCAAGTTCATGGCTTCAAGGGAGAAGAGAGCCTAATGAGGAGTAACTGTTAGAATGTATGGAATTTTTCAAGGGGCACAGATGAAAATTTTCTGGAATTACGCAGTAGTAATGATTGTACAACTCCATGAATACATTAAAATCTACTGAATCATAAGGGAAGAAGAATTATGGAAATATAGATGTGAATATAAATATGGAGATTTTATATATATAAAATGTATGTATAAATATATATAGAGAGGGAAAGAGTGTGTGTTTTAAGTATCTGGCAGTTACTGGGTAGCTGAACCTCTTCCCTCTGTGTTTCACCTGCTTCTTCTCTTCATCTTGACCTGCAATAGCAATTCTCACAAGATGTTCATAAAGACACTTTAATGCCATGAAATGTTTTAATTAAAAATATTTTCATGGTCAAAAAAACTGACAAAAAAATGCATTATGTCACACTTGACAATTCTTACATTCATTTAATAATGGGCCTGAGAAGTTCTGCAATAAAGAAAGCTGTTGGGCTTTCTTCCAGGAATAGTTCCCAAACTCACCTGACTTGGAACACCTGCTAACTTCCTGTGGACTCAAAGATGCACAGAAGTCACGCCCTGGGAGGTGCAAGCTCCCTTCAAATTCAAGTCTCTCTTTTCCAAGGTCCCATCACTCCTCTCTTTGCCTCACAGAAGCCTCCTTTGGTGACCACCCATTTCTTCCTTGATCCTTGGCATCTGGCACCTAGCGTCAATATTATTATCAAACTTTTTCTCCCAAAAGATACTGAAAATGTCCAGGCTGCAAATCTAGTAGAAAGATGCCTGTTTGTGCTCAAGTAAATAAAACTTTCTGCATTGTGACAGTAACTGCTCTTTCCTGACATTCTCTGTGGCTTGCCTCTCTTGAGCCCTTATCTTTCTCCCGCTTCTACACTCAAAGATGTGGCCCTGTGCCTTTGGAACTTCTGGAGCCCTTTGTCCCACTTATCCAGACCTTCTGGAGGATGTGAAGCCTTTGGTTCCAGCATATCCTCACAGCTTCACCCTCACTCCCCACTGCTGGCTACACCTGGCCACTTGAACAGACCAACACGGTGCTCAGGCTCAGTGCAGCCTTAACCAAACATCTTCACACTCTCCTGTGTCCCCCTTTCTGTAATGATCTCAGGGTCTTCACAAATACTCTAGATCAAAAATCATAAGAATATCTCCTCGCTCTCTTTATCCAATCAGTTGTCAAGGTCTGCTGAAATCTAAATACAATGTCACTCTGCCTAGAGAACCTGGCCCATAGCTGTATGTCTCAACCGTCCTCCAGAACTTAGTCCAAACTCTACTACCTCCACAATGTTTTTCCAACTTCTCTCTCTGGAAGTAATCTATGCCTTTCTCAGCATGCTCTGTCTAGACCATCACAATTATGAGAGTCCAAACACAGCACAGAGAATACTTCTTTCCCACTTCTGGACACTCCCGATGTCGACAACACAATCACTGAACATAGCCGGTAATTCAAATTTTCTGCTGTGTCACTTCTTCTCAGAAGAGAAGATGGAAAAGATCGTAAAAGGCAGAGGTGGTGAAAGACCACAAGGAGACAGTTTTCCAGGCAAGAGGTCAGTTACTTATCATATGAACTCACAGCAACAGTGACAGCATGTACAGGCCTCACAACAAGCTCAAACCAGAAAAAAAATTCCCAGCATAGACATGAGGGAGTGGGTTAGAAGCTCCAACCCCACTGAAGGAAGTTGGGGCGAGATGGCTGCTGGGAAGGCAGAGACAGCCGCTTTCAAGTATGGGACTCGGGAGGCTAACCAGTCTCCAGTAGATAGACCCAAACTTAAGGACATTTAGAGTCACAAATTAGACTCTATCGGCCTATTATATATAGAACAGTACATTAAATTGGAGGGGGACAATAAGGTGAGGTGGAGATAGAGGAGGGGGTCTAAATACCATCCAACTGCTACTGTACGAAAATCACAAAAATTCTACTTTAAAAAGCTTTTTTAAATGCCAAAAATAGATCTTTTAAAAAAGTTAAGCTAGTCAAGGTAGCACACACCTTTAATCCCAACCCTCCGGAGGCAGAGGCAGGTGGCTCTCTGTGAGATATAGGCCAGCTGGGTCTACAGAGCGAGTTCCAGGCCAGCTAGGGCTACAGAGAGACTCTGTCTCAAAAAAGTATTTAAACTCATGATTACCTTCTGTATTTCATATATAATCCACACACTATCACACTATCCAAGAAAATGAATTATTTATCACAGTACATCATGGGGAAATGGTTTCTAAGTTTTCCACTTGTATTTACAAATGAAATTATTGTACAACAAAATGTTCATATACTGGGAACTGCATGTATCCTTGAATAGAATTGTTATTCACTGCAAACTCTTGCCTATGTTTCGTTGCTCTTGCTAGCTTGACATATTAAATCAATGCCATCCGAGAAAGCCCTCCAGTTAAATTAACTCAGAAATGAAATTGGGAAAGCAATGCCTTAGGTTCTCTGAGGCAAAGTGAACAGATATTCCGGATGAAACCCAAATGGAGACTTGATTTTTCCAAATAAGTATGTGAGTCTTTTGTAGGTAAAGTCGGTCAGAATTTTCATCCAAAAATGAAGAGCAGTCTGTAGCCATCCTTCAATGTGCCTTGGCTTCCTCCCCTCACTTTAGGAAGATGTTATGCTGCTGACGACCAGGTGTGATCTTTCTCACATCAAAATACACGTACACCTTCACTTAAGACAGAAAGGTGATTGTGAACAAGACTTGCGGTTCGGAGGTACGGCAGGAAGCAGGGAGGAGAAGGTTTGAAAATGAGAAATTACAGTTCCCTGCAATTCTTGAGGGCCAGAGGGAGGGAATGATTTGCTTTATGCTGGCAGCAATTTCCCTAAGCCCTGTGAGATGGCGTAACTCAAGCTGTTGCAGATGGAGACATCGGAGCTACCCACCACAGCTCTTGGGTTGGAGCAAGATTCCCTGGGGCATGAAATATATTGAAAACTCTTTCTAAATAGGATTGATCACTTAATTTGACTGTTTGGGAGGAAAATCCTACGTAGTCTTCAATTTCTAGCACTTGGTCACAGCACCCTGGAAACAATAATCACTTCTCTTTAGGGGTGTGTGTGTGTGTGTGTGTGTGTGTGTGTGTGTGTGTGTGTGTGCATTTACATTTTAATTCGACAACCTAATCAGAAGCTGTCATAAATACAATGTATTAAAAGTGTTGGGAACTGGGTCTGGGATATTCTTTACCTTAGCTTACAAAATGTAGTACCATTAACAGTAAGACCTTCCTCTGAGAGGAAAACATCACATCTTCAAATTGTGTCTCATCTAAAACGGCTCTAGTGACATCAGTCATTGCCACCAGTCCTCAAAACAAAACCAGCAGCAGCACAATGAAGCCCACTGCGTTTCAAAAGAGAAGAGAGCTGATGGCTGTTTGGTTAGCTGCACGCTTTATTTTGAGGGGGTTAACTTTTGCCTTCTCATTTATACTTTTTCTCTCATGAATGAGCAATTAATTACTTTGCTGCTGTCTTCTCTGTTTCAGCCTTCAATTTACAATAGCCTTTTGTTTTCTTGCGATGGAAAAAGCTTTGAAGGATTTCAATCTTCAAAAACACAGAACACTTTCTTTCTCTTTATTTCTGAACACACAAAAAAGTCTATTCTTATGTATATTTAATAATAGGCTTCCAAAGAGCCTTATTGTGCACCTTAACATGATCTGATTGATTCTTGCAGCTAAGTCAAAGGAATACATACAAATCCCAGTTCTCGGAAACGTTTTCTATTTAAAAATTTTAAAGTGTAAACTTTTAATAAACTAGGAGAGAAAATGTAAATATGTTGTATTTCATTTTAAACAGAGTTAAGGACCATTTAAACACAGCCGACTTTCTCTAGATGATAATGTGACTTGGATAATGCAGTGTTTCATCTTGAGTCACAGAGAGTTCACTGTGGCTACAGTTTACAGCAAGAGAAAGGAGCTCTGTGTGCCCTCATTTATGTTTAGCTCCTGAAAACAAGGAACTGCATGCATTTCTGCATCTACATGCATATTCACATGATTATGATAGCTTCTCCATAGGCAAGGAAATAAAATACTGAGGCATTGCAAGAGACCTAAGCTCCCAACACCCTCATACATACCCAGAAAACAGATTGTGGGTGACACAATGACACTGCCTAGGTTAATACAACTTCACTTACCTACAAGGGCTACAGAACTGAAATGTTGATTTAATAATCTGATTACTTCAGGATTATCCAACACACATGTTTTGTGGTAGGCCATGACATTTAAAATATGAGTAATATCAAGTTAAATAAATAGGGTGATTTTCAACCATCCACCATAGAGATAAGTTGAGAATGTGTCTTATCTTTGTCTTAACTATTAAAAGAAAAATTAGTCTAGAGACAAGTTTTCTAATCATCAGTCACTTCTTTCTCCTGTTGCTGACAAGTGTCCATGGGCACATACCCACAAATCAGTTAATAAAGGACTCTAAGTAGTTAACTCCAGCAGACTGAAAATGTACTGTAATTACTTCAGCTGTCCATTTCATTTTATGTTCTACACGTGCAGTGTTTTGTGTTTTAAAATGTTAACATCTTCTTCCTGGTCCACTGGAGAACTTAATAAGGTATTTTCTCTGTCACTATGTCAAAATCACATTCAGAAGACAGAAAAGCAAGATATCTGCTAAACCAAAGAGCTCGTGCCTGCAGAAATAGCTCACATTCTGACTGTTAAAGTGGCCAGCAATGGTGTCCTGTATTCAAACAGTTGTTCAAAGTCACCCAGCTAAACAAGGCCACTGGTGCATGTCAGGAGTCACAGTTCGGTTCAGTTGATAGAAGCTATGTACTGTCAGAGGCAACCATAGGGCTCTGGGGCCTTCAGAGAAGACAACTAGAATCCAAGCGACCAAGCAGTTCTGTGATACAGTGGACTGAGGGAATTTCTGGGACAAATAATGAGTTCTTCAATCTTGACTTCTATTGAAGTACAAAGTTCTACATGAAAACACATTCACATAAAGCATAATGGGTGTTGGTTTAATTTCTGTTTGGCACACACTATCTCTAGTGTATTTTTTCATACCTGAAAATATGCTCTTATTATATGGTTTTAGTGGAATCTGTTCAGTCAACCCACTGATGTTATTTGGGATTTCTCCATTTTTTTATGCTAAAATGCATCTCTGCAATGATTCTCCAACATCTCTCCATGCTTTAGAGGCAAAGCTCAGTAATTAAGAGGATGGTCTTTGATACCCATCTGACTGAAATTTGAATACTAGCTACGTTGTTTTCTGATGCCATGAGCTGGGGCAAGTCACCTGTCACATAGTTTTTAGTTCCTTCATCCATAAAGGAAGAAAATTTTATTCCTAGTGTTTTTGAAAGGATGCAATGAGAAAGTACATGTAAAATCATAGCAAGTGTTAATTTGCTCTTAACAAGCTAATTAACTGTAACTTACTTCCTTAGGTTGACTTCAAAGGACTGGAATTACTTTACTCATGTTCATTTTTAAGGTTTTTTTCCTTACTGCCTAATATATATTTTCTAAGTGTCCTCAGATAGCCCTAATTCTTTTAATATTTTATTTATTATTTTTATTTTTGTGTATGAGTGTATTGCTTGCATCTATGTAAGTGCACCCATGTTGTACAATGCCCACCAAGGTCAGAAGAGGGCATCGGATACCCTGGAACTGGAGTAGACAGCTGCTAGCCACCATGTGTGTGCTGGGAACCGAACCCAGATCTTCAGCAAGAGCAGTCAGTGCTCTTAACAACTGAGCTGTCTCTCCAGCCCTGATATTCCGAATCTTGATTACCATTCGTACATTATAGTTTTGCCTCTCGTTGTTGGCATGCCTGCGGCGAACACCCTCCGACCAGCAGAGGAAGAAAACCACCACAACGAAGATTCTTCTTGGATCGCACTTTATTGGAGAGCCTCTCGGTTGACTGATGGGCGTTGATGACGAGGGGCAAAGAGCGGGCTTGTTCAGCGGCCTTTTATAGTAAGCAGGGCGGTATGACAGCTCGGGATTGGATGCTGACAGCCCGCCACAAGCAAAGCCACGGGATTGGCTCGGGAGAGTTTAAATTGACGCGCGAATTGACGCGCATGCGCAGCCTCGGGATGGCTTGCGCGCCAAAACATTTCCTCAATGGAGCAGTTTGACAGGCGGCTCCAGGAAGTCGGCGCCATTTTGTAATGGCGCTGACCGGCTCCCTGCAGCTCCCCCTTTTTTCTTATATGCTAGCAGAGCCCTAGGAAATACAACGTTCCCGATCTGGTCTTCACCTCATGATGTGCCGACCGATCAAGGGAAACAAAGGCCAAACAGTCTTTCCTAAGCCCGTGCAATGGGCAAATACTCCCTGGGCGTGCTAAGGCAAAGTCTGGGCCAAAAATATCTCTGCCACTGCCCATCCTCGTGCAATGGGTCATACTGATCCCAGAGGGTGCAAGGGCCAGGGCAGAGCCAATTTTTCATTTCTTTAGGGCTGCCAGCCATATTTGAGGGGATTCTCCACATTCCAAGGCGACTAATGCCTGAGAAATAATAACTTTGTCCCTTTTTGCTTGGGCTCTCATCCTACAAATTAACCACAGACATAGTATGCATCCTCCAATGCTGCAGACCGCAAACATGCCTACTCCCACCCATTCTTTAAAATGCGAAAATACAGAGGAAAACCAGGAAACAAACCCATTTGTCAGGCTGGGGTCTACACGGGTGGAATTAATGGTAATAACAGCTCTCCGAAGTTTTTCCAAATCCTTATCAAAAGCGTCACTCCAATTACCCACTAAATAATTTGACAATTGTTTAGACAAATCTGCTGCTATAGAAGTATTATCATACAGAACACTTGTAACACATAACGCTTGAAATTTCCACTCACATCCCAATTGGGCTACTTGCCACAACATGTCAAGTTGTTCTTGTACCAAATCTATTCTTTGATTCAATATCATAATCCCTCCTTTTACTCTAGAATCTAAGAATCGTTGAGAGTCTAAGGCCTGTGCAGTCTCTGAGGCCATGTTATTAAGTGTCTCTGCAGTTTGGACATTCTGACTTAGGGCTATTCCTGCTGCAGTAGCGGCAGCGGTAGCTGCAACTATAGCTGTAATTACTGCAGCCGTAATTCCAAAGTCCCTTTTAGAGCGGAAAAGGGTTAGGGTACCAGGGACTTCCACAGGGACTGGAACCCAGCGGGGTACTCTAAGTACTAGAGCACTTTTCCATTGATTAGCCTTCCAACATTGTGCAAGAGCACATGTATTCTTAGTACAATTATTAAAGGTGTAATTGCTAAGCACAAATAGAAAGGGTGGATATACACAAACTGGAGTTATGGTATAAGTCTTATTTTTTGTTGGGTCTAAATGGCGATTGATTACAACCGCTCCTCCTGTTGTATTAAAGATTGTATATGATGCTC
The DNA here is from genome assembly GCA_035773235.1 of Eospalax fontanierii. NCBI lineage: Eukaryota > Metazoa > Chordata > Mammalia > Rodentia > Spalacidae > Eospalax > Eospalax fontanierii. The sequence goes on along the minus strand of CM069536.1, from coordinate 11,663,448 downwards.
CTTCATTTTGGGTAGGTGGTTTTGACCTGTCTGCCCATACCAAGCTAGTAAATGTGATACTGCTATAGGCTACGGACCCTCCTTGTAAGAGAACAAAGGGCGTCATATCAGTACAACTTCCATTAACCCCACACAACAACCACTTGGTAAAAGGATAATATCTGGCATCTTGTAGAAAAGGTCCCATTGTCCATGTATTTTGAAACGGCCTTTGGCCACGCATGTCTGGTGAAAAAGTGAAAAACCTGCCTGCATCTGCCCAATTGACAGAAGTGGACTGACACTCAGACCAAGGCCAAAGGTCCTGTTCATATGTGCCTGAACAATGTGGAGCGAGACGAGGCTGGTGAAGTGTCTCCTTAGAGTGCCAGTGTGTAACATCTGGCAAGGTTCCATTGAACCAGACAGCTGTGTCGATGAAGGTCATATTATGAACCCGCTTTGTGTTATTTTCTACATCTGTAACCTGAGGTATACCAACATAAGTTTTGCTGTTTTTGTCCTTAAACCATGCAAAACTCTGCTGCCTCAATGGGATGCAAGAATTGCGGGGAGTATCAAGAGTAAAACACAAGGCACCAGTCTCAATAAAACTCCGAGAACTCTGTAGGAATGCAATAAGAGTGTCCTCCGGAAGCAATGGCAAACCTAAGTCCTTTTCAGTTGTGAAGAAGCGAGGAAAGACCGACGAATCATGGCGAACTGGAACAGGTATTGGGAAGACAGACAGAAATCCCCAGCGTTGTTCTCCTTCACTCGATGTCCAGAGTTGGAGGAGGATCAGCAACATTGGCAGGCTCCGTCTTGCCCTGTGCAGAGGCATCGTCCAGCGCGGGTTGGATGGTCTTCACCAAGCGACTGGGGACCCAATGAGGCGATTCTTCAGTCTGAGGAAAAACACAAACAGCTCCCCTGGATCTGTTAATAACCAGATCCGGTCCCATCCATTTATTGGATATAACATCCTTCCACATGACCATTTCGCGGGACTTAGAAACATCCCTTTGACTATGTCTGTCAGCAGCAGACTGGCCATGAGGGTCTAATATTAGGAAATTTATTGTAAAAAGGGCGAGGGAAACTCGCTCCTTGGGGGTTGCATTCTCTGCAATACCTTTTCTTTGCTTTATCAAAATGGCCTGCAAGGTTTTATTAGCCCTTTCTACTATACCTTGGCCCTGTGGATTGTATGGAAGGCCAGTGGCATGGGCTACTTGCATTAAGGCACAAAAAGTACGGAAACCTGAAGAGGAATACGCTGGACCATTATCTGTCTTTAGGCGACCTGGCCTTCCCCAGGCAGCCCAAGCTTCCAAGCAATGGGTCTTTACGTGAAGCACCTTTTCTCCCGTCAGGGGAGTGGCGTGAACAATGCCAGAACAAGTGTCCACGGACACATGAACATACTTTAACTTTCCAAATTCAGAAATATGTGTCACATCCATTTGCCATAAGTCTCCAGGGCGAAGGCCACGAGGATTAACCCCAACATGGGGAGATGGTAAAAAGGTGACACAGGTTTGACAAGCCTTAACTATATTTCGTGCCTCTTGACGGGAAAGGGAAAATTTGCGCCTTAGAGTTTCAGCAGGCACATGGTACAATTTATGGAAGTCAAAGGCAAGTGATGTTTTATCATTTAGGGAAAGCATAGCCATCCTGGTGGCTTGATCTACGATATCATTGCCTTGTGTTAGGGGACCAGGAAGCAAAGAATGAGCACGTAAATGTGAAACGAAAAAAGGGCAAGCTCGTTGTAAAATTAATGCTTGGAGTTGGACTAAAATAGTGAAAACTGTGCTAGCAGGTTTTACATAAGCTGCCACCTCCAAGGCGGACAGTGCATTAGCCACGTATTGGGAATCCGTATATAAATTAAAAGATTCAGAAAACGTTTGGAAAACCTCCAGCACAATCATACACTCTACAACCTGAGGAGCATTGGGTCGAAACATGCGGACCACAGGCTTTCTACCTTGTACAAGATAGGCTCCCCGTCCTGTCTTGGATCCATCAGTAAAAATTGTAATAGCATTTGTAATGGGCCTAATGGCAGTAACCTTGGGAAAATACACTAAATTATGTTCAACAAAGGTTAAGATGGGACTTTTGGGAAAATGGTTATCTATTTTATAAGGAAAAGCACATACTAATATACTCCAATCATCCACCGTGGCAGCCAAAACTTCCACCTGTTGTTTAGTGTAGGGAATTATCAACTTATCAGGCAGTTTACCAAAATACATCAAGCAATATGCACTAAATCTTTAAGCTGTTTGTAAGGCACTGGCTCATGCCTTCTAATATGAGTGGCTAAATCCTCAAACACGGGGAAAATAGAAAATAAACGAGACCAGGTTCCTGGCTGGATAAAACAACACTGACCCGTGTTGGATGCATAGGGTGGGGGTGCTATAGGCCCCGCCCCTTGTTTAAAATTTCCCGCCGAAACAGTAGCCCTTTTCTTTACGGAGGCCCCTCCTCCTTCCGGGGGGTGCCAGGGCCCTGTTGCATGAGGGATAATTACTTCCTCTACTTCCTGCTCCTCTTCAGATACCTCCTCACTAGAACTTTGTCCCTGTATTGACAAATGTGCAAACTCCTCCAAGGAAGGATATAAGGGTTTAGGGGACGGCGACCGCCATTTTTCATTCTTAATATCCCTTTCACCGGGATCTTTACTATGACTAGCTTCTTGGAGCTCTTCTTTTAAACTTTTTTCCTTCTGTTTTTGTTTTCTTTTAGGCCTTACTTGCATTTCCCCACTCACATCTGACTCTGAGAGGCTATCCTGATGCCTTACTAGTGCCCTTCTTCCCTCCTTAATGAGATTGGTATGGCTTCCTTTGCTGAGACACGAATGGATTAATCTCCAAAAGGGGAGGGTACCTTTCCCTAACTCTCCCTCTTCCTTGACTCTCTCTAGGTCTTTACCCAATTTTTCCCATGAAGGGAGAGAAAGGTCTCCCGAGATCGCGAACCATGGAGCGGCCGCATCCAGGTCCCTTACGATCTTTTTTATGGTCTGATTGGAGATCTTGATGTCTCTCTGCCGAAGTAACTCCTTAATAGGTGTAATAAAGTCCCCACCCGGAATTTCAGAGCTGGGACCGTGACCCATAACTAGCAAATGCGTGCCCTTTTTTACCTTAAGGCAGAGCTTAAACCTTCTTAAGGAACAAGGGAAACGCCTTTGCTCACTATCAAGGAATTACTTTCACCTTTTCGCCGCTGACTAAACGGAATCGCGGCAGCACGCTTTGCTCGGGTCGTCACATCGGAGGCAATGGCAAAAAACAGCAACCACAAAGAACCACAAAATAAGGGCAATAGCACAGATCAGGGTGAGCTGCAGCTCAGACACGATCATGGGGATGACTTACCGGCGCCTTTCCTCTCCGTGCGTCAAGTTCTGAATCCTCTTCGGCCCCTCGCCAGGTAGCCGCACTGCAACCCGGCGTCCCGGGTTTCGGCACCACTTTGCGGCGAACACCCTCCGACCAGCAGAGGAAGAAAACCACCACAACGAAGATTCTTCTTGGATCGCACTTTATTGGAGAGCCTCTCGGTTGACTGATGGGCGTTGATGACGAGGGGCAAAGAGCGGGCTTGTTCAGCGGCCTTTTATAGTAAGCAGGGCGGTATGACAGCTCGGGATTGGATGCTGACAGCCCGCCACAAGCAAAGCCACGGGATTGGCTCGGGAGAGTTTAAATTGACGCGCGAATTGACGCGCATGCGCAGCCTCGGGATGGCTTGCGCGCCAAAACATTTCCTCAATGGAGCAGTTTGACAGGCGGCTCCAGGAAGTCGGCGCCATTTTGTAATGGCGCTGACCGGCTCCCTGCACATGCCCTCATTCAGCACTTCTCAACATAGTCTCTGATACCCTCATACTCTGTGTATTACATGAAAAACAGAGCTCTGCTAATTTCTCTTCCTTTATGAAATAAAGCTAAAGTTGCCTGGAGAATTCTATTGGATGGCTTTGCAGAGCGGCTGTTATTTCACACAAGTGATCAACCATTTTCTTTCTCTTCTTTGTCTATGGTTGATTAATGTTTATATGAATGTGCACTTCTCTTGCATGTATGTATGTGTACCAAGTACGTGCCAAGTGCTCACAGAAGCCAGAAAATGGTATGGGGTCCCTGGACTGGAGTTACAGTCTCAGTAGTTCAGGATCGTTATTCCCATATGCTGATTGATAAGGGTATTTTTTCCAGTTTCATGGAAGCATTGTAGGAAAATCTTCAACCACAGTATAACTGGCAGCAAAGTCAGTTCTCTGAAAGACAAGGATTTGAACATAAGAGAAGAGTGAGCAGAGGATATCATAGGCAAGCAAGAGCATATCAGCAAGCCATCAGAGCCAGAAATAACTGAAACATTCTGGAAGAATACCACAGAGAATGGGGTTAGTGCTGAGACTGCATCTCCAGAGGGGAGTCGAAGAGGCAGCTGTGCACATAGTAAGAAACTACATTTGTCTAGGGATATGACAGCTTTGGGGTTTTGAGGTGCAGGACCATATGGAAATAGAGTCCTACAGGTTTCTGGAATCTTTCTCATATGAACCTGCAGCAATGGTGTCAGCATGCACAAGACCCATGAAAAACTCAAGCAGACAAAAACCCAGCAGAGAACTGTGAAAGGGGAAGCATGCCCCAATCTTAGCAGAACTAATGGCAGCTGATTACCGCTGGATGAGGAAGAGCTGATCATCTTAAAGGGAGGGACTCTCTGGATAGGCTGACTAGACCCCAGTGGATGAACCTGCACTCTTAGGCCTTAACACAAATGACAGAGCACTCGAACTCCAGTGGGGAGAGGAGCTAAGGGAGGACGTAAAAAGATGAGTCAGATATTCTGTATGAAATATACAAAAATTCAATAAAAATTTTATACAGAACATGGATGGTATGAAAGAAAAAAAATAAGTAACAGCTGTAAACTAAGAAATTTGGTCCTGCAGAAAACCGGCCAGGAAGAGGTCTGGCCAGATGCCTGCAGCTGTGAGGGAGACCAGGCTCTGCTGTCTGTTTCCGGACAGGTCTGGTTCTGTCCCGGTGCCCTGGCAGGAAAACCAGTGTCTCTTCCTCCCTCACTGCTCCACGGGTAGGAGCTGCAGTTAATGCTGGACTTCTCAGTACATTTAGAGATAAGTATAATATCTAATCTGCCCCCCACCACCTCTCTGTGTTACTTACATGGAGTTCTGAGGACAATTTTCAGGAGTCAGTTCTCTTTCTACTACTATGTGGATTCCAGAGATCAAACTCAGGCCTTCAGGCTTGGCAGCAAGTACCTTTACCCACTGAGCCATCTCACCAGCCCCAGAAGTAGCTTTCTAAAAACTCAAGTCACTCAACTCTTCTTTGTCTTACAAGGCAGGTATCTGAACACAGATGCTCAGATGATAAACTCCAAAACCCAGAAGTAAGTTATTGTGCGCAGCCTGCAGAGGAAATGTGACTTTCTTTGAGTGAGCATCTTAAAACATTGACAATAAAAATTCCTATCTTAAAAGGAAAGGTTTGAGTTGAAGAAAATTGTGTGATTCAAGTTGTGAACCAAAAGCACATTGTTACCTAAGATTTACTCTGCTCTACAATCTAAAAAGATCAATGTAAATAAGTACACAGCTCTACATGTATATAATATATTGTGATTTATTCATGTAAATTTATACTTGCCAACATTCAAACAGGTTTTGGAAAACGCTGATTCTCTATAGTGAAACAGTTCAGGGAATGCTGTCCAAATATGGTGTTTGTTTTTGAAAAACTAACAGCAGAGCGGGGAAGAGCCCTCTGACCTTCTCCACTACCCTGTGTCTGGAAGGAGAGCAAGGACATTAGAACCCACCCCACACTCCTTCTTCCCTGAAGAATACCACAAAGCCTAGCTGGTCTTCTGAAGTAGGCCATAAGATCTTCACTCCATAGGAGTCCTGCATGCACCCAAAGAAAGGAATGTCACAGAAAAAAATCTCCAATCATATTTGGGGGGGGACTTCATTTTTGAAGATTCCCATCTCAGGTGAAAATGATATTAAATAAATGAATATGCTTTTCTCTTGTGGTTTTGCTGTGATGTCTCAGCCATCAATAATGCAATGGATGAGGAAAGAATATTAATTTTGTCCTCTATGAATGTTTTGAAAAGAATGTTCTAAAGTGGCCTGTATTTGTTTTTCCTCATCATGACAAAACACGTGACAAAAACAACTTACGGCAAGCTTTGTTCTGGCTCACAGATTGCAGGATCCAGCCCATCGCAGTAGGGAAGGACACACAGAAGGACCTGGAGGCAGCTGCCCCTAGGACTCACAGAGAGATGGATGCTGGTACCCAGCTTGCTTTCTGCCCTTTCTCTTTTATTGAGTCTAGGATGCCAATCCACAGGATGACATCACCCACATTCGAGGGGATCTTCCCTTCTCTGTTAAACTTCTCTGGATTCCCCCGGAAGTGTATCTCCTCAGTAAATTCAAATCCAATGAAATTGGCAACCAAGATTAATCCTCACAGGGGTCTGAGTGTCAACACCAAGCTGTGTGCCCAGTGTCTGCTCACTGCAGTTGTGTCTCACTGTGACTCTTCTTCATTCTTATGGTAATAACCAGGGAGTTCTTGATCAAGATGGAAAGGATCTGGAGACTTGCTAAACATCCCAGTTAAGAAAAGCGGTTTGCTCAGGTAGGTTAGCTTTTTCACCCTTCCAGTCCATGATAGCACCATCAAGTGTACACTGAGGCAAAGGCATTAGAAGACAAAGAGGAGAGGGGAGGCAAATCTGACAAAACAGAAATGGGATTTGCTCTGAATATCTTCTAGGCACTGCTACTCTACAAATGAGCCCCTGTGAGTCCCAATGTACTAGACTGTATCCTGCTTTCCTACCCAAGTCAGTATTGGTTTATGCCATACCACCCACCCGATTAAATTCTCACCACTGAATACTGATATCTACTATCAGTAAAATGAATTGTTGATGGCAGTAGGTCTCGAAAGTAAGATATGCTCTGTGTAAGATTATGACAGATTGCCAGAAGAATGAAGTGCTATTCTATTCTTCAAGCTCTAGTCCTGGAAGTTCTCTGACCGTCCTCAAACCATGGGACTACTGTCAGGAGGACTAAAGAAGACAGTATGAGACAGTGGAAAGCACAGTCACCAGAGGAGAGTCGCTCCATTCTAACTTCCAGCCTACTCTTGCCCCCACCACCTGCAGTGTGACCTTGAATGACTATTTAGTATCTTTGAGTGTGTTTCCATGCATATAAACTGAAGACAAAAGTATCTGTTCATTTGGCTGTATAAAATTTTATGAAGATCAATAGAAGTAACCTGGCTGCATGGAAATTACAGAGCCTCACAGAAAGATTACTAGAGGTTAACCATTCCTAATCCAAAAATCCAATATCTGAAAGTTTTCTAAATCCAAAACTCTTTGAGCACCAACATAACATCTTAAGTGAAAATTCTATACCTGGCCTCATATGGCGGCCTGTAGTCCAAACATAGGTGCACTAAAAATACTGTGCAGAGGTTGGAGATGGAGCTGTTGGTACAGTGTTTACCTAGCATGCACAAAGCCCTGGGTTTGAATCCTAACACCGTCTAAACCAAGCACAGTGGTACACACCTGTAATCCCAACACTCAGGAGCTGGAGGTAGGAGGATCAAAAGTTCAAGATCATCTTCAGCTACATAGTAAGTTCCACACCTGCCTAAATTACATGAAACCCTATTTCAAAAAAGTAAACTAAATTGAATTAAAAATTTAAACTATCATGTAGAGTTGCCTTCGTGTGGAGTTATCTTCAGGCTATGTATGTAGAATGCACATAAAACATCAGTGACTATTTTTCAATTTACTTTTATGTATATGTGTGCCTGCTTTCTGTACGCAATACCCACAGCAACCAGGAGAGGGTGCTAGATCTCCTAGAACTGGAGGTACAGGAGGTTTTGAACTGTCAAAGGTGGGTGCTGGGAACTGAACCCAAGTCCTCTGCAAGAGCAGCAAGTGCTCTTAACCACTGAACTGTTTAGTCCCAAATCCGTGAATATTCTTGAGTCCCATTCTTAAGATACCTCATTATTATACAAATACTTCAATTTTTTAAAATCTAAAATCCAAAAGACTTTTGATCCCTCACATTTCAAATACGGGATATCCAACCCAAATTATTTCTGCTTCATTTAATATTCACAGGGCTAAGCATTCTTATACCAGCTGGGTATATTTAGGCCTGCTTAGAAGGAAACGATTCACATAAAATGCACTGTTGCTATTCCTTTAGGCACTAAACTTCAGCTCTATAGCACAAGCTCAGTCATTTACCTGTTTTTGCCACAACAAAGCTTATCTGTGGCCTACACAGCCAATTCTCCTCACCTTAGAGAAATGTTCAAAACAATTTCGATTTTGCCAGTCCTAGGAATTAGCATTTCAGAAGCTGTTGCTTTGTTCTCCTGGCCTAAGTGCATTTATTCTTTATTGATTAGAGAAGGATGAAACTGCCAAAAGAGTCTATTGCTGCCTCTTTAACAGACTCTTCTCTTCATCGTTCCTGGCTTGTGCTGAAACCAGATGGCAGAACCAAGACTGGAACATCCTTTGGTGTCCAGAAGGAGGCCGGTCTGGCCAAAGCATTGTCATTCCTGTCAGCAACCAGAGTCAAAAGCATTTTTATAGTTAATCATCAGGAGCGCCTACCAGCTCCAACAGCCACTCATGCGGTATTTGTCAGCATGAAGGCTCCATCCGCACCACAGATGACGCCATGTCGGCGAGAAATGTGTTTCAAGACCCTTCAGCGATGAGCTGAGCAAATTTTTATGGCTGACACCCAAAGCAACATAAAATTTAGTACTGGACTTTTTTTTTTTTTTTTTTTTGACCAAATTCTAAGACTGCCAGTATTTTTCATTTCTCGAAAATAACCCCTCCCAGCAAATTTGTCCTAAAGCATTCATTGAAATAGATGTTAAAGAACGGCAGCAAATTGTCACAAATATCTTTAAAAGAAATTATACACACACACGCAGGCACACGCACTCACGCACGCACATGCACACGCAAGCACACAGAACAGACTTTAATTTCGAAAGATGTTAAGTTATGGTCTCTGTCCCTGCAGTTTCACGGATGAGAGCCTACCAGTAAAACTCTTGTCTCCACTACTGTGGCAGGAATCAGCTGTGACAAAAAGACAGTGAATATGAAAATAGCTAGAGTAAATGCACTGTGCTTTGGAGTTAAACTACAGGCGTTTGGGTGGACACAGAAAAGGAAGGCACTGAATAATAACAGTTTAAAATGTGTCAAGGGGTGAGCTTATCAGGCCTTGTATGTAGCTGATGGAGGCTATTCATTTCTTAAGTACTATAGAGAAGCGAATCTGGGTATTTGGAGAGAGACGTCCAAAAATGGCTTCTCCACTTTACAGTTGAGGATTGTCACCATATCAGAGTGGCTCAGATGAATATTTCATAGGAAAGGCTGAAGTAAAGAAATTTGCAGGAGATGCCTAGGGCAGGGGAACTAAATGACAAGGACATTCGACAATACAGCAAGATCTAACACAGACCTGACCTCTTTGCCATGATAAAACTGCACATATGTAACCAATGAAAGTGTTCAGTGCACAAACCACACAAGAGTCAAATGGTACCTGATAACTGCTCACAGAGACTTGAATCCCATAATGCTGAGGTTATTCTGCTTTCCATGCTATTTACATTCTTACTACTTCAATTCATAGTTTTTGCACATAACAAAGTAAGATGGCATTTGCTATACCAAGCTTAGGAGTATCCAGCTAACAGAAGTCTAAATCCCTGAGAAACTGTGGACTTATTTACTTCAGATTGATAATCTGAAATATGATGATTATGGATCTTTTGTCCCTTTAAAAATGTTTCAGAAATTAAGTGAGACATGTGGCAACAGCCAAAAGTGGCTAGTTTTGTTTCCTTCTGTTTATTATTAAGAGTAGCTATTTTTCTATACACAAACTCATAATTATTATGAATGCTGTCTTTGTTATTTTTTAATTTCTATACTGAGACTATGGTATGTACCCATTGAAAGAGATGTAGGATATTTAAGATTAGGCCATAGTCAGACATCCTTAATACTCTGAGTAAGACCTACTGTGTGTCGTTTTTAAAAGGTAACAACTGAAAAACTCTAGGGGGAAAAAGAACAGAGCAATTTAGACATAGTTTTGTTTAAAGGTTATTGTCTTAGGCCTTCTTGTCCCATGAAGCTTAAGAAAAATAATGTGTCACATTTTAAAAACTGAACTCCAGAGTAGAGAGCAATGAAACAGGAGAGATTACACAGGCTTCTTCCCCAGAGCCCACTGCCTAATTTATATGCCTTTTCATTGGCTAATTATTCACATTCTCAACCAAAATGATTGGAAACAAGCTTCCTCAAACCCTTCACTTAGGCTGTTAACTGAGCCAATCAGAAAAAAAGACCGGTTTTGAACCTACACAGTAAATAGGTTCATATGTTTAAAGAAACATGGCTCGTGGCTGCCCTTTGTTAAAGAGATGCTTTCTTTCATTCCTCAAGAAAAAGTTAGTGGTTTTGCTTTCTGGAACACCAAATGAGCTACAAAGTGCTTTGTAATAAAATAAAGTATTCCAGAAACCATCCCAGTACTGTAAGATGTTTTTGATTCATTTTCCAAAACGCTATGCATTCAGCGATGGAAGCTGTATGAAGTTTTTAAAAAAAAACCAACTTCTCCAAAAGGAATTTCAGGATTTGGGGCTTCTATTGTTCTATGCATTGCATTAAAAAGTCAGCTTGAAATCACCTGGAAATAATAATAAATTTAAACAAGACCCCTGATGATCATTTCCTCCTCACATTCATATTAAGATGCTAATAAAATATAAATTACATAAAACCAAAGGATTCATATAAGTTCTCACCTGTTACATAAGAGGCAGAACCTTATGTAATATGCCTTTTCTTACTAATTCTTCACATTCTGAATGCTTTGTGTGACACCAAAGAACACTGAATAACGGTGTTTCAATTTTTTTAACTGTTTGAATATGCACAGAGCATTTAGCTATGATGGCAAGTAGTTTGCTGACATCTAGTGGAAGTAGCAACTTGCAATTTCCCAGCCTGAGAAGTTCAGATACCACAGCAAATGGACCAAGAAAACAGATAAGCAAACAGAGGGGATGCATCCTTACCTTCTCCCCTAAGTACCGAGAGTGAGAAAGTTTAGGCAACCCTTCTGAAGAAAGGTCACAGCATTCATGGTGATCACGACGCAAAACTGCTGATTATAAAATACAGAATCTTTGTAAAAAATTTGGAATAGAAAAGTTTGTTTAAAAGCCATAACACTTCCACCCATAAGAAAACACCATTATACATTATATATATTCTCTTCTGGGCTTCATATATTTTTATGTTTTTTTTGCTAAATCTGAATTCTCAATATAAAATTGTATATCCTAATTTTTAGGGTTATGTGACCATTTTTGCATGTTATTGGGCATAAAAATAACCCAGAGAAGCAGAGAGCTATAATATTACTTATTTTTCACAGTTGGTTGTCACAAGTCTACAGTTCTGTGAATTCTATGTGATGATCCAGGAATGATTAAAACATGCTTGCAAAGAGAATCTCTTGTTAGAACGTTTTTTTAAACTACCATGCTATTCACAGAAATGGTAAATATGCATTTTGAATCAACAAAATCTTATTGGGGACTTATTGTGTTATCAAATCTTAAAGAATGAGAAATTAGATGCCCAGGCCCTAATAAAGACTCAAATATTGTAATAAGGAAGGAGGAGAAGGATGTTTTAAATCAAAGAATTATTATCAATGCAAAAAAACTTTAACAAAAGAGGGAGCTAGGAAACCTAAAGAAGAGAGAAATAGAGACTCCTCAAATGAGAGTCAGACAGATTTGGAAGGGCGAACAAGAATGACAGGTGCTTTGCTAGAGGAAAGCATGGGAAAGTCAAAAAGAATGAACTGGCGTGGTGTGGGCTGACGTGTCCAGGGAAAGCCATAGCCACGAACCATGTGACTACAGAGGAGAGCAGAGCAGATGGCTGAGGATCTTCATCAGGAAGGTTAGAAAACCCACTAAAAGTTCTTTTTTAAGGATAGTAACATGATTACATTAGCATTTTATAAAATCATGCTGACGGAAGTGTAGTACACGAATAGCAGAGACCAGCTAGTGGGCTGGTGCAGCATTCAGAGAGAAGACAGTGAGGTCTGAACTAGAAACACTATTTAAAAAACTGTCTAGGAGGGGGCAGACCAGAGGATTCAAATGTGCTGGGTGGCAGAGAGGGAATACCAAGGAGGCTGTGGGCCTCGACGCAATGACCAGAAACGCAATGACCAGAATAGCAATCAGGCAATTATGAGCTAGGAGGAAATGTGTGAACTTTAGACTGCACATTGACAGTGCAGTTCAGGAGTGAACCAGTCCTAATGGTTTAACATTTTGTATGTATTTATGTATGCATGTATATACATAACATGTTGTATGTTTGTATACTTCAGTGTACATACATATGTGTACATACATATATGCCTGTGAGACACACACATCCTGCAAGCCTAGTCTGATTACTGAAGATTTTCTTTGTCAAGAGGTCAAAGAAAAAGAAAACTAAAGCCAGGCATGCTGGCACGTCATTAATCCCAGCACTCAGGAAGCACAGATAGGCAGATCTGTGTGAGATCGAGGTCATCCTGGCCAGTGAATTCCAGGCCAGCTGAGGATACAGAGAGACCCTGTCTCAAAAAAGAAAACTAAATATGTGCTCACCACCCCAATGCCAAAGCATGCTTCTACTGTAGGTGCAGGGTGATTAATGTCTCTAATTGGCCTCTACACAATGACAGGACTTAGGGGGTAAAAGAAGTGCTAAAGGCGTTAGAGACCTAATCAGAGAAACTCAAAGGAAAACTCATTTCAGTTGTCACTTGAGGTTCGTTGTGGTAGAGTGCCATTAGAGAGACTAACTGACCTGTTGAACTCTGGTACTGAGAACACAGAGCCAAAGCACAGAGAAGAGGAAAACGTTGCGGGCAGGCTGTCTGCGCTTCTGTGCGTGGGCCTACATGCACACAAAGGGCACCGAGAGCTTACAGAGCATGTCCTCTGGAGGCCGAGATTCCCAACACCGTCATCTGCTGTACTAAGTCAACACTGCCATGCACTGTCCTGTCCCCTTGCCGTGTACCCCCGTACCTGGCTGCCGAGCGGTGAAGCACACCCAGTGTGCTCGGCTGGGGCTAAGTGCTTTGCGTCACCCACAGAATCCCACCAAGAGCCTGTGCGTTCGACCCTCTGATGCTTAAGGGCGTTAAGCCACTTTCCCAGTCACTCAGCCAGTAAGTAAAGAAGGTTTAAACCCTGCTCTCCTCCAACTCTCAACCCCTGCAATTAACCACAGCCCTGTCCTGGGTTAGTTCCATTCGTTTATTTATTTTAATATATCAAAATTTCTTAGGTTTTGTTGTTACTTAATACTTAGAGCCCTGCATGCCTCTAGCTCAATTCTTAATCTCCACGTAGACGTTCCTTCCTGCTTTAGGTTTGTGGCTCCACAGCTGATTTTGCAGCGTGCTCTTGTCTTGCTTCCGAGCATACCGAGCTGGTATGTGAGACAGGTGGCAGCCAGTTGCTATGGCAATTGCCTGTCATTAATGATAAAGGGTAATTACTGTAGCAAATTTCTGTACAGCTCAAAAATCTGACTTGTCCCCTCCCCACAGGGGGCACAACCCTTTATCCCCTCTCTCCTCACAATGGCCTATCATCTGCCTGGACCACTTAGCTCTGCAGCAAAGAGCTCAGTAAAGCCTGACTTCTTGAAGACAGAGGAGAGAAGACTACATGTGTCAGAGTGAAAAGAGCTCAGAAAGAGATTCACAATTCCCTCATTACAGAGTATCTAGATGACTTGCTTTCCCTTGGTTAAAATTTGCAAAAAAAAAAAATTATCCCAAGTACTGTCCACCAGAAGACCAAGTTCAGTGACTATTTGAATGGCTTAATTAGTACTTACTCAGACTGCAAAACCAAATAAAACCAAATAATTTTTCTTTGGGAGACAGGGTTCCCCTGGAGCTCCAGCTGGCCTGGAACTCACTGTGTAGACCAGGCTAGCCTCCTGCTTCTGCTTACCAAGTGCTGGAATTGCAGGCATGCACCACCATGCCAGGCACCCAAATAATATTTTTACTGACTTACAGGACTATAAAAATACGTATTTAGTATTACAAAAATTTTTCCCCAGGTCAACTGGTAGGCTTTTAAATGTTTAGTGTGTCAGAGGCACTGAGGAGTGTGAAAGACTTCATTAGGGCCCGTTAATTCACTGTTGTACATGAGTTTACAGTGGGAAATTTCTATCCATAGTAGTTTAGAGCTAAGACAGGCAAAGGTCATCAAACAGATGACAGAATTAAAAGCCCAGAAACTAGAAAGCAGTATAAAATTTAAGCACTTACTTAGTTTCTTGTTTCTCCCCATTCCTAAACCTAGGGTCTTTGTATGCCCACCTCAGTTTCTTTAGAACTCTCCTCATAACTGCTTTGCACACCAATAAGGAAACCCCAGAAACTGTTCTCACAAGCAAGATATCTGCTGGAGGCAGTCCTATTTATCACATAATTATCTTTTTTCTTTTTAATCGTGTTCTCTCTTGTATTCAATACCCAGGGTAGAGAGAAATGGGCAAGATTTTGATAAGAAGTAATGTCCTGTTTTCTGAAAGAATATAGAATATTCTGACTTTCCTTGGAGATTACTGTATCAACATGTCTAGAATTCTATCCCCAGAGTTTCTTCTGCTAATCAAGATTGTTTTGGTCTGTCAAAACTTTTTTATGTAGCCACAGTGTACTAGAATGGGAGAAGCAACCCAATGGTTGACTCACCCACACATCTGGGTTGTAGAACAGAGGTGGGAAAGAAGAGGAGATTGACTAGTGTTTGTAACTTTCAAAACTGTGACTGTGCCAACTGCACCTGAGTCTACAGCATAACGAGCAGGCTTTTAACCTAGGAACAAGCATCCCTGTGGATCAAGACAGCCTTTTCACATTGACAGCCTTCAACTAACAAAGATAACGGATTATATATCCATAAGTAGTTTAAGGAGTGGCACTGTGGTGCCTAGCTGGATCCAACCCAATACTGCACACAGAACCAGCACCTCAGAACACACCTTCCAGAGAATGCTGTTTGTGTGGATGACAGCTATTGACTTTCAGCCTCCTTTTAAAATCACCTCCATCTGATTTCAGAATCAGTGCATGTGGGTGTCAGAAAATAAGTTGGAATGTGGTACCTCTTTTTCGGTCTCCTGAATGATATTATATGATATCTTTTAAAAATGTTTCATAAAAGCAATCAATAGGAAAAAAAAAGCTGTAGTCAACTGCCTATTGGATTTCTATTCCATGGCAGGGAACTTTAAGGACAGAAAATATAGAGGAGAAATAAGATTAAAAACAATGCATAGAAAATTCATAGGATTTGAGGTCAGTAGGCACATCATTATTAACTATTACTAAACTAAAAAGTCAATTAGCTAATTTCCATGAAGGAAGGGTAATTTGTCTGGTTTATTCCCTGGTATACCACAAGCCTCTCAAACTGTGTTTGGAACATAGTAAACTCTAAATCACAATTTGTTGAACACGTGAATAACATTTTAAAGTTTTCTGCCATTTTAATATGAACTCATCATATCTCTGTTTAAATTGTAATAATCAGAAGAGCCTATCAGGCCATAAATTACTTCCTAGATTATAGCCATAAAGAACAAACAAAACCAAATTAAATCAGGCTGAAAATGTAAGATACATCCCTGACTTCCTTATTTGCTTTAAGATAGGGACTACAATTTCACTTCTGCAATTCACTGTTCATTGAGAACAGACTCACAAGACCATCAGCTACTGGGAAGATCAGAGAGCAGAAGCATCCTCCAGTCTCCGAACTCTACAGATACAGATTTCTAAGGCGCCCCCAAGGACACCAGAGAAAGTAGACACAATTCTTCCTCTTTTGACTCACTCCTCTTTTTCTCTTTCCATTATGGACATTGCTGTTTTTCTGCCTCATCTTTATGACATTATAGATTCTTAGCCAGAGGCAAAGTTTCCCCGACCCCAGAGGACATTTGCCAATGTTTGGAGATATTTTCTGGTTGCATAACACTCCCAGCATCTGGTGAATAGAGAGCACAGATGTTATTACGCTTCCTGTTGTACACAGAATGGTCTCAGTAACAGAGAATCCCAGTAACGCTTGCGGTTAAGAATTCCTGCACTCATTACCTGATAATGTCTTCCAAAAGTTGATCCCAATTGCCTTGTATGCCTAATTTCTTCAGTCCTCACAATATTATTGAAACTGGGCAAGATCTCCTGAAGTGAACTGTACTATTATGGCAGCTCACCCAGTTTAAGTCACTTGTCCCTCAGTCACAGAGCCACAGCTAGCTCCATCTCCATGAATACATGACTCTAAAACCAAATGCTTTCTGCCTCTAAATTTCCCCAAAGGTGACTTCAAATGCCCAGACTTAGCAGATCATTACTCCAGCACAGTCATTACTCACTTGTTGGGGTGCTTTAGAGTCTTATATTATAGTTCACACTCAGAAGATAGAGGCATGCAGTCCTTGCTTTCGATCAGCACTGTTAGACAGGCCTCCGCTCCTGCGTGTTACTCCAGGGTCCTCCAGGCAATCACAGAAGGAAGCCAAGGCCCAGACAACTGAGGTCACACAGCCAGCAAGATGCAGGGTCAGGATATGAATGCGTAACGTCTGACCCTGGTTTCTCTAATCCTTCTTAACCACCATTCGACTTTGTCTAGTCTATCTACAAAGCTGGGTAACTGGCCACATAAGCCACTCAATCAAATGTGACCCTTTGTCCTTCAAATTCTGTGTGTACCTCAAAGACATCCATAAGAAAAAATATTCACTACCTTGGATAGATTTTAATTTTTATTTATTTAGTGTGTGTGTCCGTGTGAGAGGAAGAAAGGGGTATATGCATGTAAATACAGGTGTGTGTGGGCACATAAGCCTGTGCATGCACATGTGAAGGCCAGAGGTTGTCATTAGGCATCTTCCTTTATTACACCTACCACACTCTTCTCAAACTAAGTCTCTCACTGAACTTAGAGCCTGTTCTCTGTGCTAAACTGGCTGGCCATCAAACCCCTGGGATCTACTTACCTCCTCTCCTGAGTTTTAGGGTTAGAGAAGCATGCTGTCAAGCCTGGCTTTTATGTTGGTGCTGAAAATCTGACCTCAGGTCCTCTTTATCCAACGAACCACCTCTTCAACCCCATTTTATTTTTAATTAGCACATAATAATCACACAAACTTAAGGGGTAAATGTCATCTTTCAGTACAGTAGACACAGAAAAGTAAGTGCTTTTCTGTGAGTGACCACAGTCCTACTGGAATCTAAAAAAGTTGATTCCTGTGCCAGTCTTTGTAGAGCTGCCAAGCGCTCAGTAGTTCACGGTACTAAAAAAAAAAAAAAAGGATGAAAAAAACTCTGCGGCTCCACTAGCCCCTGAAGCAAACCAGCGTCAGCCTCACTCACTGCTTTGAAAGTCTCTCCCATTGTTTGCATAAAATTTCCTTTTATTAAGTGTGGGATTTGAAAAGGTTTTCAAATAATTACTACAGTTAGTCTAAATGTAAAAAAGCTAAAAGGAAAACTGTTTGCAATTAGGATTTGCATAATTTCTTTAACACTGCCTAAGTTATCTACATTTGCACCTAAAGCAGGGTGGGACTGTGGATGAAACAAATGAAGCCCATTTGCCTGACCTTTGGCATTTCTTCCAAATACCTTGACTTGCTATGGAACCCAAATACTTGAGTGCTATTGTGTGGCACTATTCCTAGGGAACAAACAACTACTCACACTCACCTTAGAGAGGGAACCAATGATAGGCCAAAGTAAGGGTACCATCAAAGCCCAACCTGGGGAACCATGAGTTTTGTTGGGCTTGCTTACGGGAGTGTGGGTGAGGATTTCCTAACAAGAGCAGATGAGCAGATATGACTCAAACACAGCTGCACCACCGAAGGCCACCTTAGCATGGGGACAGCTCACAAAAGCTATAAACCTGAGGAGCAGGGCATACTCTCCAGCAGCTCCACAGGCTGGAGCATCACTTCTGAGTGGCTCAGCTGGTCTCAGCTTCTTCAAGCAGCTTAGCTGGTCTCTGCCTCCTCCTGTAATAGGGTGCCGATCAGAAGTCACCACTCACAAAAGAAAGGCAAAGTCGATTTTATTTCCGCTGGGCTGACTTCTGAACTCTGGGTGGGCAAGTTCCGAGAAGCAGCATGGATTCACTGTGGTGTCCAGCTTTTATAGGCAAATACAAGGTGTGTAAAGGTCAGCTTCAAAAATACCCAACCCGACTCCCACCCGAGCCCACAGAAGCAGACATCTGCATTTTAGCCACTGCCTTTGTTCCCGATTAAGACATCCTCATATTATATCCAATCTCGAAGACCTAGAGAATCTGGTCAGTTTCAGGAGCTTCCTGAAACTATTAGTTGTTTACTTCCTGAATTTATTCTCTGCAGGATGGAATGTTTCACCTCCCTTTAAAAATCCTGTGGGTTTTGTCCATTTTAATTTCTGCATCTGAACAAGCTTCCCTCCAAGATGGAAGGTTTTTGCCTCCAGAGTAAATTGCTACAGAGGAAGTGCTTTTTCCAGAACCATTTTCATTTTAAAATTTTCTTGCTTGAACCATAAATGGTGGTGTGTGCCTTTAATCGGCACTCAGGAGGCAGAGGCAGGTGGAGCTCTGTGAGTTCAAGGCCACCTTGGTCTATATAATGAGCTCCAGTTCAGCTAGGGCTACATAGTGAAACCTGTCTCAAAAAAATAAAAAGATTTTTTAAAATCTTGCTTAGTGTATCTCTACTGAACTTCATAAAAGAAGGTTATTTTCTGAGTTTTCAGTGAATCAGTGTCCTGTGAATCATTTGTCCCCAGAGACATCCTAATAATATAACAAATTCATTGTAAAAATATTCAACTCTTCTCAGTTTACAAAAAAAAAATGTCTTATGGGCAGCCTTATATAAGATAAACTTACATAAATATATACATTGACTACTGCCAATTAGTGTACATTTATGAGCAGGGCACGTAACCCTGTTGATAAGTGAAAGTACATGATGATGAGGCAGCCCTGGGAAACCAATGGGAGTCTCAGCAAGCACCCAACTTAAGAATAAATAGGTGGAGGAGCCTCATTACTGGCCTGGCTTGTTGCCTTGTGCTGACTGAAACCTTGATTAAAGAAATGACGGACATGGAATGCTAATTAAACTGTTTGACCAGTCTCCGTAAACAGGCAGGTCTAATTTGGGGAGCAAAGGAAGGGGATAAAGCACTAGCTCTGCTCTTCATTTTCTCACGTCAGCTGTTTTGAATCCTGCTCTAAGAGCGCATGTCCCCAACGGCGTCCAGATCAGCAGGGTTGCTGATTCTAGGATAAAGAGAGAGAGAAAATGTGTCAACTTGGTGAATCTCCCTACAAGCCACAGCTTGCAGGACTTCCTGTGACCACAGCCCATGACTCAGCCTGTCCTGCTCACGGACTGTCACCTAGTACAGCATGCTGTAAGTCGTGAAGAACGTGTTTAAGTATAAATAGTCTTGCCTGGCTTGAACAAGCAAAACTGTTCCTTCAGTTCAGCGCGCACACAGCTTGGAGGCCAGGGTCCTGGGTGCACCAGTTGTATCTCTGCATAAAATGAATGTCGGCAATACCCTAGTATATAATATTGTCTATTAGACAGTGCATAAAGGCCTGCACTGTGTGTACATACTGTAGCCACACAGAAAACATTACCAAATGAGCCTGCTTTTAGCACACTGCCTCATACGGTGGTAATTAAGGAGAACTGCTTTTTGATTTGCAACTATTTGCTGTTCTTGCAGGAAAAACAGAGCTTAGACCATCTTGTTCCATTTGTTGTTGCCATGCTTAATCTTCTGATTCATGAGGAATTATTACACCCAACACCTATGGGGAATTTAATTGTTTGGCTCCTACTCCTCTAGAAAGTGTAATTATGGAGGAGGAGGATCTATAGATTAACGTTTTTTTTTTCAAAGCTTCATCTAAGAAAAAATAAATAAAAGGAGGTGGAGTTTTTGTAAAACCTGGTATTAAATAACATCCAGGGTTGAAGCAACGCCAGTGCTGAGCTGAAGAGAAAACATCAATGCCTAAGTAGGAGGTCAGACCAGGGACATGGAGCCCAGAACTTTGATCCCATGGCCATTCAATTGAAGATCCATGTTCCCCATGTATCCAGTGGATATTTGTAGATCGTTAGGACCCAGTTTGCATATGTAAGTAAAAATATGAAGTGGTTTTGAATGAAATGGGAATGAAAGTCTAGGTCTGTATCCATTGCTGGTCTCTGACAAAGCTCCACTTTCCCACAACCATGCATGAACAAGAGAGCTAATAATTGGAAAGGCAAGAAAGACTTATTTCACACTGTGCCAGCAAAGTTGCTGCTAAGCAGTTGGTGTCAAACAGAAAGGAGAATGAGGCCATAGCAAACACGGGAAGGGCGCACCCATGCTCCTGGGCAGTCCCATTTCGAACAGCACACTTGCAGCTACTGAGATGGGCGCCTCCAATTTGACAATGTTTCTGGTGCTATAGAAGGCCAAGTGGCTTGTAGAGTTATACGAGCAGCTCTCAAGAGATGGTGAATAACCATCCTGTCACCCCTGCCCCTCGGGGTAGGGAACTTGGACTTGTACTTCATACCCTTCCCAGAGGTTTACCACAGGTTTAGGCTCTGGTTGCCCACATGGTACCTGGCCTAATGCCAGTCTTTATCGGCTACCTTCCTTCCTTTAGTCACTGCTCTACTGCTCTACAGCTATTTCCTGCATCTGAGTCCTTGCCTCAGGATCTACTTCTGGGGGAACCCATGGTGACAAGCATCTGCCCTCAAAGACCACATAACTGGATAAAGGATATGAAATGAGAAGGGTAAAAGAGACAAAGGAACTAGATAGATACACAGCAACAGTGATGTATGAACTTACTCTACATAGTCTCACAGACACGCAAACCACATACAAACTCTTAAGTCACGTTGTAACAAGGACAAAGAAAAATAGAATTGATGTGTTATTCCATTTGGGCCACCCTGATGCAATACCACAGGCTAGGTGCTTAAACAATAGGCATTGATTTTCTCATGGTTCTGGAAGCTGAAGTCCAAGATCAAGGTCCCATTGGGACTGGTTTGTGATGAGGTTTCTCTTTCTTGGTCATCAATGACTGTCCTCTTGTCGTGTCGTCCTATGGCCTCATCTCTGTGAAAAGAGGGAAGGAAAGAGAAGGAGAGGGAATGAAGGAAGGGAAAAGGGTGGACTGCGTCTAGAGCCCCTTTCCCGGCTCATTAGAGACACTAGTCCTAGTGGGTGGTAACCAGTTGTGGCTGGAAGATGGAATATCCCTCTGACTGCCACAAGCCTATGTTCTGAGTGCCTGGTCACAAACTGGTTATGATGTTTTGAGAAGTTCTAGTAACTGTGATACCCACCTGGAGAGCGCAGGTCACTGGAGAGGATACCTTTGAGGTCATACCTTGTCCCCGGGCCCTTCCATTTTCACTGCTTCTTGTCTGCTGTGAGCTGAAGAGCCTCCTCCAGTACATGCCCAGTTTCCATGATGTTCTTCCCAAGTGTATGGAGTTAAATGACCATGAAATGAACCCCCTGAAACCATGAGCCAAAATTAGTCTTTCTTCATTTGTTTTCTCGTGTATTTGGGCCACAGACATGTAAAAAGTAATTAACACAGAGTCCCACTCTTACAACCTCATTCACCTTTTTTATTACCTCTTTCTGTGTCTCATATCCAGACATAATCCTAGTGGGGTTAATGTTTCAATACTTCAATTTGGAAAGAACACAATTCATTCCATAACACAGCCTAACAGTATGAAATAGTAATCACAAGCTTATAACTGTCAAACAAATTAGGAATTTAGCCTGGAAATTACTTAAGCATCTGCTTAAAATCAGCATGGCTATTCAGTAGCTGACTACTGCCTTCATTATGATTTTTTTTTACACATTTACTTATGAGGGAGATTGTGCCATAGCATACATGTGGAGGTCAGAGGACAAGTTCATTTTCTCCTTCTACCACTGGGTCCCAGGGATCAAACTTAGGTCATCAGGCTTAGCACAGCTGTCCTAACCCACTGAGCCATCCTGCCAGCCCTTCATTGTGAGTTTTAATATGACAAAATATAGGGTCATGACTGTGCAATCGTGACCATAATTACATAAGTAACACTGTCTTTCCCCATTTTAAACTGTATGATTTTTTTCTTTGTCATGTTGCTATGGTTTAAATAAAAAGAAGTTGTATGCTACATTTTCAAATATTAGCCAAAGATAATTTCAATCTTTACAGGTATATTTATAAGCAAAAAGAATGCACAAATCTATAGTATAAATCCTTAGGAAAGGAGGAAGTCTTTCAAGTTACCATGCCTTAGGTATAGGCCTCTGAAAATGCAGCTCTTTGAGAAGAAAAAAAAATTCCTTATTAGTTGTTCAGTTGTTTTCAAGGGCTGTCTACAGGACATGTGTGGGTCTCCTCAAATAGTGCTCAACACAGCCAAACCAGGAAACTACACACAGACCACATACTCTCCCCCTCCCAAAAAAAAGACAGTCCATGTCTTCAGCATAATTATATGGTGCAAATAATAGAGGTTTCACTAACTACCAGCTCTCTTTTGCAAAGGCTATCAAATATCAGGGGCAGCATAATGCTGTAATTGCATCTATAAACTTGTATAACATTTAGACAATGAGTTCCAAAGGTCAAGGTACATATTACACATCTTCTGTATTTCTCTGATGAGCCTAAAACATTTAATGAGATGTGAAATGAAGCCACGCACAGAACATATGTTCCTCTGTAGGAGATATAACCCCTCTAAGCTATTAAAGTTGTTGTTGTTTATTTTGAATGGATTGTTATTAATTGCTGTTATAAATTTATTTATTTAGATTACAGAAGTATTTGATATACTATATGCTTTATTTAACTTTTGGTCAGTCCTGGATAGTACAGCAATCTCAGTTCTGTTTTGCCACTGATAGAAAGATCAAATCTCAATTGATACTCATCAAATAAAGATTACTGCGTCCTATCAAGAAATGACCTCTTTAATTTTGCAGTCTAATGTCTACAAGTTTTACATCCAAGCTATAATCCATCAACTCTCAAATTTACATATTCAACAGAGTTCTCCCTCCTGGACACAGGAATCATATCTAATTACCTAAATGAACTCTCCACTTGAAGTCCGCTAGTTTTCCTGTAGTCAGCAGCTCTCAAACTGAGCTCCTCATTTTAACTCACCAGATCTGTTCACCCACAGCATTCCCCAGCCTGCTAATGTCAACCATCCTTCCAGTAACTAAAACCACAAGCTTCTGTCACCCGTACACCCATCCAGTACCAAATCACATAGACTGTGCATTCAGATGATACTCACAATCCAGCCTTTCCTCACCTTCTCAACTATTACCACCCTGATTGAAACCACTAAAAATCCCTTTCCTGGATTATTTCAATTTTTCCACTGTTTTTTTTCCCTCTTGGTGGGGTGCGGGGGCTGCTAGAGATTATATTCAGGACATCATGCATTCTATGTAAGCACTGCACTACTGAGCTATATCCCCGGCTCCATCCCCACCCCATGTCTACTTTTAACCTCCAAGTTAAATCTATTTTAGCACAAGAGCCAAAGAAAATCTTTCAAATATGCCATATCACATAACTCATTTGCTTCTCATCTGAATACAACTCAAAGTCTGCACGGGCAGCTGGACTACATGAGAAACCTCCAGCCTCATCTAGCCTTGCTGTATAGTACTCACACTGGTCTTTCTGCTCTTCTTCATACAGGCCTGGAAAGTCCTTTGGTTAGGACACAGGCACTGTTATGACTCCGATTACAGTGTGCCTGCCCCAGATTCCTATGTGGTTCACTGCCTATCTACTTCCAGACTTCACCAGAATATCAGCCCCACTGAACCCTACCCCAACCACTCTGTTTAGAGCTCACAACACCTCTCTTCACTGCTGATGCCTACGCTGTGTTCTGCTTCTCTTTTAGTACTTCCTACCCACTGTATATGTTATCATGGCATTTTGGACTTATTGTCTGTCATCCAGACAAATTGTAAGGCGCAGGACACAGCTTTCTTTGTTCACTGCTGTATCCTAAGAACCTAGAACAGTGCTCAACATAACCAACTTTTTTGGAATGAAAGCAATGCCTTTCTTAATTTTTCATCCAAAGATTAATAGTAATTTGTCATGTTTTTTTTAAAAAAATACACCATCAAAGAGAAGGGACCACTCATGCTGACTACAGAATAGAAACATAATAAAAACTTCAACCAAGTGAATATTAACTTTTTAAGTAGCCATAATTTTATTTAATGTCTTTGTCGGGGAAAAAAAATCTGAAATTTAGAAATAAGCAAAAAAGCTGAGTTTTCTTTCAGTGGGTTATTTTCCAACTCTCTGTTTTGTTCAATAAACATGCAAATGATTTCTGTCAAAGACCACAAAAAATTATAGTCCCATTTGATATAAACTAACTTTTTATCTAAACTGGACACCAGTAGCATCTAGTGTCTCAGAGCTCTTTGTGACCCTGTGACCTCTTACTGGTTCTGATGACAGCAGGAGGTAGAAAATGGCTAGGCAGTTTAGGGTAAAGACCCCCAAAGAAATGGCCAGTTTCTTTTCCAGCTGAGAGCCAGAAATTCTTTGGATCTGCCAGTAAACTTGTCCCTACCTGAGACTTGAGATACCGGAACTATCTAATCTGAAGATATCTCTGGCTCTATCATAGCCAGAGGCTGTGGAGGTCAGTTGTAGCGCCCACAATATGGTCATTGACTGAAACACACAAGACAAAAGACACAGACAGGTACACCAGGTAGGAAGAAAGGAAAATGACTGACTTTATCAAGAGGCAGGAAGCCTTATATACCCTGAGGCTGGGCTTTGCAGGAGGTTAAAAGTTCAGGCTCTCAGGCAACATCTTCTATTGATGACACACAGCTGTACACAGGAAAAAGGAAGTTGAGGTTGGGCTAGCTTAAAGGTCAAGTTGTTTACTGAGCTTTGCAATTGACAAGATCCTGACTAGCTCTTGGCAGAGAGCCTAGCACTAAGAGAGAAGGGCATACGGGGCCAGAGCCCTACAATCAGTAAGGGGGTTGTTTGTTTGTTTGTTTGTTTACCTCTTTTTTTCTGAAGTAGTACACTGTCCCTGGAAGAAACGCTGAGGACGTGACTAGACCTCCTGACTAAGACCACCTGACCAAGTACCTTGGACTGGCTAGCCCATCTTCCTCTCCTGCCTCCCTCCACTGACTCCTTATAAACCCCAGAGAACGAGACTCAGCGGTATCCCATTGTTGTACAGGAGCTTTGTACAGGAGCTCTGCTTTCTGTCCTAAATTCCCTATAATAAAACACTCCTTTCTAAAACACCCTCTGTGGTCCGTGAATTTCACTCTTCCAATTTGTGAGACAAGAACCCAAAAGTCTCTGGCTTGCGGTGGCTTTGGTGGCTGTTGAGTTTCCAGGATGCTAGCCTCTCAAGCTAAGCACAACAAAGCTGAGACAGGCTCCATCACTCTCAAAGACATCCCGAGGCCCCCGTATCAGTTCCCTCAGAACTCGTGGGATAAATGAAATTCTCAGTGCATGCCTGTTCTTTATCCATGAGGATCATGGCTTAGCCCTGTTTTGAAAATTATATCCTAATGTGTTCAATGATCAGTTAGCTTTTAGTCAAGAGAGCCACAATGAAACATCTCAAGAGCTTCGAAAGGAAAGAAATAAGATTCTTGGAACATTAAAACTCCATTATCTTCATTTACACAAAGGTTCAATGTGATAAAGATAATTGACAGTCTTCATAAGATAATTTACACATAGAATCCTAACAAAGCAAACTCAAATGTCTTTGTTCTTTATTTGATTTTTGAAAATTTTCTAAAGTTCATTTGGAAAAACAGACAATAGAAAACCAATAAAAGGGAAGAGTTATAAGGAAGGCTTAGATTCACAAATAATAAGAGCCACTGAAAAGCTTCAAATGAAAATATACTATACCAGCACATGAACAAACAGATATACAAATGAGACAAATAGAAACAGACCAGATCATATCAGTCAGGGATCTCTAGGAGATCATAATCAATAGTGCATGTACTCTAAAAGACTATTTATGAGAATAGCTTACACAACCTGAGGCGGGCCCACAATGGCATTCTACAAGCAAGAGAGCCAGGAAGCAAAAGCTACTCAGTCTGAAAAGCTAAAAGCCTCAAAGTAAGAGCAGCCAATGATAAAGCCACAGTCCAAGGCCGAAGACCTCAGTCTGCGGAGCATCACAGATGTGTTTATACAGTGAAAGGCTAAAGAAACATTAGCATCACCTGCTCAAGAGGAGTCAGGCTTGCTGATCCTGGAAAGCTCCCTTCTTCATCTGTGCCATTCAGGCTCTCAGGCTACATGCCACCACATTCAAGCCAGGTCTTCTCTCCCAGGTCCTGTCTCACACGTTAATCATCTTTGGAAACATTCATAGACATACCCAGAAATGCGCTTTCCTAAACTCCTAGGCATCTTTCAATCCTATCAAGTTGATAATCAGCATTAACCATCACATAAATGTATAAAGGAATTACAAAATTTGCAAAAGCAGCACCTTCAGACTGAGTAAAGGATAGCTCATTAAATGAGTAGAGCTGGGTCAGTTGGGAAGTGGATGCATTTATGTGCGTTTCGTGGGCGGTGGGGGGGGGGCGGGTTGCAGAAACAGAGAAAGGAAAAAAACAGTATTTTTCCACCTATGTGTAAAACCTATCAACTGCAAAATGAAAAGACAACCAAGAAGTCCAGAAAAGTTTCATCTCATGGCATAAACAGGTAATTCCCTTGGACTTTTTAAAATTCCCATACATCGATAGAAAAAGACAACCTAACAGAAAAATAGGCAAAATATAAGAAAAGCCAAACAGACTATAGAACAGGAAAACCCAATGATTCTCAAATATCTACACCAAAACATATTCTTTATAAAATGGAAACTGAGGGGTGGAGAGATGGTCCGTGGTTAAGAGCACTTGGCCGCTCTTGAAGAGCGCTGAGATTTGATTCTCAGCATCCACATGGAGGTGGGTCACAGTCTGCAACTCCAAGACAAAAAACTAGCTGTCCTAGCTCTTCACTTACATTGGCAAAAACGCAGATCTCCAAAAACTTTAGTTACCACACAAAATATTAGGTATCCTGACACTTTCAAACAAAGTTTGTTTTGGTTGATTCTCTTCCCTCCCTCCCACGCCCCTGCCCTCGGGTGCCCTCCCCCATCCTGCCTACCTCTGTGTGACATATGACCTTGCACACCCCGTCCTCGGCACCTCGTTTCCCACCCTCTTGGTCTCCTTTCTAACTTTTTAGCCTTTACTCATGCACCCATTTACGTGTGAGAGAGAACGTGGGAAGGTTTTTTGTTCTTTCTGAGATTGGGTAACCTTGCTTAACATTATACTTTCCAGTTCCACCCATTTTCCTGCAAATAATTGCACTTTTCTTTACAGCTGAATAAAATTCACTTGTGTATATATGTGCAACATTTTCATTATCTACTCATCTGTGGATGTGCATCTAGGCAAGTATCTCTGTGGTTGGGTATTGAGTTGTTTGGGCATAAGCCCAGAAGTAGTATAGCTGGGTCATATAAAAGTTCTATGAACTATATATATATGGTCTCCCTGTCGCCACAGCTAGCCTGAAACTTGCTATGTAGACCAGACTGGCCTCCATCTCAGAGTTTTGCCTGCCTCTTCCTCCTGGTGCTGGGATTAAAGGCGTGCATCACCATACCCGGCTAATACTTCTATTTTTAATTTTTTCAGAAACTTCCATATTGATTTCCATGGTGGCTACACTAGTTTGCACTCTCATCCACAGTGAATAAGGGTTCCTCTTTCCCCACACCCTTGCCAGCATTTATTGTTGTCATTTTTTTAATGATAGCCATTCTGGCTAAGGTGATCTCATAAGAGTCTTAATTGCATTTCCTTGATGGCTCTGAATGCTGAAATCTTTTTATTGTTTAGTTTTGGTTTTGGTTTTGGTTTTTTGAGACGGGATCTCCCTGTGGCACCAACTGGCCTGGAACTCACTATGTACTTGGCCTCAGTCTCACAGAGATCCTCTTGCCTTGGCCTCCCAAATTCTAGAATTAAAGATGTGTACCACCATGCCCCAACAGTGAATTATTTTTAAAACACCTTTTGGCCATTTGTGGTTCTTGTTTTGAGAACTATCTGTTCTTTTCATCAGTCTATTTGTTGACTGGCAGTCTGTGTATGTGCACTGTGTGTGCAAGCCTGAGTGCATGTGTGTGTGTGTGTTTGTGTGTGTGTGTCATTTTTGCAATTCTTTATAAATATACTTCCAAGCCCGAAGTATAGCTGAGCAAAGATTTTCTTCCCCAAAATGTCTGGCAACTGTCAATTTGGCAGTGCTGTGAAGATTGTTCATCTATCAAAGGTACGAACAGAATTTGTGCTTCATGGAGACCAATTTGACATCACCTCATAATGACTTCTGTATGTCCTCTTATCCAGTAGTTCCTTTCTGGAATCAATTCTATCGATACATTTCCATCTGTATAAAATAAAGGTTTGTAAAAGTTTAATCACAGCAGTATTGCTTAGAAGGGAAGCAAATGTCCATCTGCAAGAACTGATTACAGTAAGCAAATAAGTAGACAAACTAACTGACTGTCATTTACACAACCAAATGACAGCACACTAGGCAACTGTAAAGGAACAATGAGGACGCTGGATACATAATGAGAGGGAGTGATTTCCCAAGCTTTGCATGAAGAACAGTAACTGGCAAAAGTAGCCTAAAGAGGGCAAAATCCTGGGGCTGGAGAGATGACTCAGCAGTTAAGAGCACTGGCTGCTCTTGCAGAGAACCCAGGTTCGGTTCCCAGCGTCCACATGGTGGCTAACAGCCATCCATGACTCCAGTTCCAGGGGAATCCAATGGCCTCTTGTGCCCTTCTCAGGCACTGCACAACACCGGTGCAGGGAATACACTCATATACAAAAATTAAAAATAGTAAATAAAAAATATTTTTAAAACTTTCCCAGAAAAAATAAAATAATAATAAATGAAATATTGTTTTAAAAGAGTACAAAATTCTGACTTCTGTGAAAAAATAATAAAAATTTGGAATTTTTTTTTTTCAGGGGAAACAGCTTTATTTAGACTGAGCTAGAGAGTAGTAGCTGAGATGGCACACTGAACTAAGGAATGGATTAGGTTCGAGAAGAGTTCACCAAGATGGTCATCTGGAGGTGTGCCCTTTAATCCCAGCATTTGGAAGGCTGAGGCAGAGGGAGAGGATCTCTGTGAGATTGAGGCCAGCTTGGTCTACATAGTTCCAGAAAGTCACCTGTGGCTACAGGGAGACACTGTCTCAAAACAAACAAAAAAAGAACTCATCAAGCTAAAGGACTCTACTTTCTTCCAGCAATTTTGCAGTAACTGTAATCAATAAAAGGCCTGCCGGAAACAGAGTTGCCACTAAACCAGCCTAATATGCCACCGTTACAAAAGTACAAGTTTTACATCATAAATTCCCACAAAACCCCAACAACAAGTATCACAACCGGAAGTGAGAAAAGATCACATTGTACAGATCTTAAGTGGTCTTCATCATTTAGCTCAGAGGTTCACCCTCTTTAAACGATAGCTACCCTGCTGCTCTATCACCAAGGGAGAAGGCAGGCTTTGCCAGCCCATGGCAGTCTTCTTTCTAGTCTTCCTAGCTAGTCAGGGCTGAGCAGCCGGGGAAGGCTCCGGAAGAAACGAGGCAGGGAGCAGAGGACCAACGTCCCCCAGTACAAGATGACAGCTGAAGCGTGGTGGGCGAGCAGAACTGGTAAGACTTGGGGGGTGGGCGCAGCCGTGCGCTCAGCCAGCGTCCCTGCAGGAAGATGAGGACGACAAGGAGGAATGTTTCCACGACAAGGAGGAATGTTTCCATGCTTGTGCTGTTTGGGTACCTTCTTAGGAGCTTTCTTCATTTTCTCCTACATTGTCTTGTTCATCCCCATTCCTGGGCCTACCACGCCAGAAGCCGGAGGATTCACAGGGCACGTGGCAGGAGCAGGTGGTGAGTACTGAGAAGGGCAAGGACCTGATGAGGGCTGGTGTCCTGGACACTCTGGCTATGAAACAGAAGCGGGGGGCACACCATGGAGGGAAAGACGGATTCCCCAGGAGATCTCCTGGAGGAGGCGGACAGGAGCTGAGAAGAAAGGCAGGACTGACAAATGGTGGATATGCAGGATTGGAACCTGGACATCAGCCATGGGGCAGATATGGCTTTGACCCTGAGTGTCCAGCACTGGGGTTCCACATGTTCCGATGTTTGCTCAAGCCTTCCCAAGACAGTGTAGAATGGTTTCGTCCTCCTCCGGGTCTTGGCTCACACGCCCTGCTCACCCCTCATTCTGTGCTCCTCTCCTTATAGTTCTTTTTTTTTTTTTTTTTTTTTTAATACTTGACTTGTTGATTGTTTTCTGTGAATGAGTGGATATCGCCTGCGTATATGTTAAGTGCACCCATGTCGTACAATGCCCTTGGAGGTCAGAAGAGGGCATCCGATCCCATGGAAGTTGTTAGCTGCCGCGTGGGTGCTGGGAATCCAGCCCAGGGCCCTCTCCAAGATGGCTCTTAACCACTGCGCCGCCTCTCCAGCCTCTCCTTGTGTTTCTTATATGTGAAAAAAGGCGCATTGAAAAACTCACAAGAAGTTAATACTATGTGGCAGCAAGCAAGCATGTCTCTCAGATCCGCTGCTGCAAGGCATAACGAGACCTGTGACTCCCGGGCCCATTACCGCAGGCACGGGTTCTCATTTGCAAGAGCCTTCCCGCAGGCTTGGTTGTCCTTCTTGGAACTGTGTAGCAGTTGGCTTTCCTTTTCTCCCCTTCCACAGGTATCAGATATGTACCTTGAATGTTGTTGTTAGCTGCATCTCAGCAGTCCACAATTACCTTCTAATTTATTTATTTACTTACTTACCTATTTATTTATTTTTAGGTATGGTGTACGACCATGCATTTGAGTACAGCAATGTCATGCAGTGCCCACGGAGGACAGAAGAGGGCATCAGATACCCTGGAACTGGAGTTACAGGTGATTGTTGGCCACC
This sequence comes from Eospalax fontanierii, assembly GCA_035773235.1. Classification (NCBI taxonomy): domain Eukaryota; kingdom Metazoa; phylum Chordata; class Mammalia; order Rodentia; family Spalacidae; genus Eospalax; species Eospalax fontanierii. Next base: position 11,632,032 of record CM069536.1, on the reverse strand, counting down.
ATGTGGGTGCTGTGGGTGCTGGGATTCAAACCCAGGTCTTCTGCAAGAACAGCCAATGTTTTAACTGCTCCAGCCAACACAGCTACCTTTCAATAAGTAGGAAATAAAACAAATATTGGATCAGTTTTATTCTTTTAACCACATAAACTTATATAGTCAAGTATTAATCTAAAGCAGTGCTTGTCAACGTATCATCCGAGCACTGAGAGAGTAGAACTAAAGGCCCATTAAGGAAGAACTATTACCTCCTAGACAAAAGAATGAAAGCTACCTCGAGGCTTCTCTCCTCCCTTAAGAGTTAATCCAGTTGGGCAGGTCAACGTCCTGGACAAGACACCCCCCCCACCCCCACCCTGCCCATGCAAGGTAGGCAGACCCACCCCTAGGAAGGGGTTCACCTTAAACCCTGCTAAAGAGATAGGCAGAATAATTATCCCTTCAGTGAGATAAGGTGTTTTTCCTTCCTAGAATCCCTGCCCCCTAAAGCAGACCCTGTAAACTGCCATGAGGTTCTGTTTAGACTGTCCACCTTTCTGAGTCCTAACTTTTCCTTTTCTTTTTTCTTCTTTTCCCCTTTTTCTGACTCTTTCTTTTGGATGCTGACCAGAGCCTAAATATGCTAACTTTCTCTGGTAGTTTGGGCTTCTTTACTTTTTCTCTAAAGTTCCTCTGCCCCACCATGTAGCTGCTTAATTCAAACCTCAAACCGCATGGCTTTTTTTCTTTCTCTTCTCCATTCTTCTCTTACAGTAAGCTGCCGAGATTTACAGCTTGCCTGTTCTGTTTTTTGTTATGTTTTTGCTTTCTGACTTTTTGAGACAGGGTCTCCCTGTAACCCCAGCTGGTCTGGAACTCTGTAGACCAGACTGGACTCAATCTCGTAGAAATGCCCTTGCCTCTGCCCCTGCCCCTTCCTCCTCCTCTGCCTGGAATTAAAGACACGTGCCACCACCCTGGTTCATTTTTAATCCTAATAAAACTGTCCTCAAGTCTGTTTGAGCCCATTCTTAAATTCTTTATTAATCAGACTAAGAACTCCCAAGAGGAGAACCTCAGTTTCCTCCCACTCTGCCACTGTCAATCTGGTGACCATGAAGTGACTCTCCAAAATTCCCAGTAACAGAGTCTCCTGCAACAGTCATCCATCCCTGGACCCTTCCCTGAGCCACCGCTTTATTGAGGGCTCAGGAATCTGCACTGAAAGTTCCACAGACGATACAGAAACACACAGTTAACTCACTGAAGATTAGATTATAAGACTGTAGCAGACATGAAAGGTAAACTCAAGATAGAGAATGACATCAGATGTAAATGAGACAGCTCTTCTAAACAAGAACATGTGGAATAAAGAGGACGAACAAAAGAAGACAGAAAAAGGATGAAGCAGCCAATCCGAACTTTTCTAAGCATTCTCCAAGGTGGACAGAAACTCACAGTTCTTCAGGTATGATGGGTCTGCTGGTAAATCCAGGCACCGATGGTTCAAGCCATTATATGATTCAGTTTGTCCTTCTGTTTTCCTGGTAGTGGCCCCATGGGCAACTTTGTAGTGATAACTTAGGTCCCCATATAATCCTATCTATAGGAAATGATTGATCATTTTTAAAGAAAAAGTACTGTTAATATGTCTCATACAAATGTGAAAGAGACACGTAACGGGCCCCTTCAGCAGATGCCGTTCTTTTTTACTGTTGTCCATTGTTTTGTGTCTGTTTCATTTTTTCGTTGACATTCCAATCAAAATTCAGTTATAGAAAATCTTTTTTACACTTTTTTATATTGTATTTATTATTTTTATTTTATGTATATGAGTGTATTGCCTGCATGTACGTAAGTGCACCCATGTGGTGCAGTGCCTGCAGAAGTCAGAAGAGGGCATCATATCCCTGGGAACTGGAGTTAGGATGGTTGTTAACTGCTATGTGATTACTGGAAACCAAACCTGGGTTCTCTGCAAAAGTAGCCAGTGCTCTTAAACACTGAGCCATCTCTCCAGCCCCCTTTTTACAGTTTGATTGCCAGTCTTATTTTTCTAAAGTAGTGACTAGAAAACCAGGCATCATTAGTTAGAATTTCTGAGTGTTTTTCTTTTCTATTAAAGAATAAAATCTGTATTAGTTACTTTTCTGTTGCTGTGACAAACACCATGACCAAGGCAACTTATAGAAGGAAGAGTTTATTGGGCTTCTGGTTCCAGAGGAATAAGAGTCCATCATGGAGAGAAACACTGCAGGAGACAGCCAAAGCAGAAAGCAAAGAGCTCACAACTTCACGCAGGCACAAGCCCACACTCAGGGATGTGTTTCCTCCAGAGAGGCCATACCTCTTTCACCTCCCCAAATAGTGCCACCAACTGGGGCCAAGCAGTCCTCCTCCTGACCTTGCCTTGCCTGCTGGCTTCAGCTGTGGCCCTTTTAACCACTATTTTCAGGAAGCATTCCAGAGAGAAAGAAAGGATGGAAACTCAGACTGGCTAAACTATGGTACAAAGACAATGAACTCCAATGCTACAGGACAGCAGATTAGAAGGCCAATGTTGTTAGCCACAGAAAGAAAAAAAGATCTTTATTTCCACACTTTTGAAGTGTTCTTTGGGAAGGCTGCAATCCCAGCAAGCCATTTACTGTCAGTGTGACTCTGTACATTCAAAAGAAAGCCAGGCTTGAAGTGTAAAGAGCAATTAAACCTCAAGGAAAGGGCAAAAGACCGGGTGGGAGGGTCATCAAAGCCCCTAAGCCTGATGAAGATGAGCCAGGAAGCTGGTTAAGAGCTCCACTACCCTAGGCTTTCCCACTATGAGCACTGCCCACTCTCACCCCAGCAAGGGGCAGAGGGGCGGAAACACTGGCGACATACAGGATTCTTGTGCAAAACAAGCTTCTGGTGTCCCCTGGGGGGGAAAACAGGTAAATAAAGAAAATGAAAGGCCCCTCCCCCATCCTGAAGATGATCTTCACATACTTCAGCTGAGATCTTAATCTGATCAAATATATTTAATGAAGAAAATTACTTCTTATAGTTATTTTCGTATTATCATAAAGGTGTTTTGAGAATATTATTTATGAAATCTCTCTTCCTTTTTTTTGTCCTAACCCAGCAAGCAAAACATGTTCCATTTATTTTTAAATGAAGTGAAAATTAGCCAGGTGTGTTAGATAAGCTTTCTATACACAGGTCTAAATATTGACAAAGGGAGATGTGTCACTGGAAAAATCATCAGTCTGGCAATTATCACGTTAGCATGTTAAGTGGAAAAAGATGTGAAACTTCCAAACGTGTCAATACAGATTATTTCATTTCCACTAGCTATCAGCTATACTGTGAACCTCAGTTCTTTAATGCACACTGAGCAGCAATGCAGCTTGAGAATTTCTCTTCTGTGCCAGAAAAAAGGCCACAAGTTTCTGAGAAAAGCATGCATGTTTCTAACTTCTGCTTCAAAAGACCTAAGGGAGACGAGGTTGCAAATGAAGGCAAAGGTACTTCTCTGAATTTTTTTTGACATTTATGTGTGTGAGTTTGCCTGCGTGTATGCAAAGCAAGCACACCTGTTCATGTAATGTCCATGGGAGCCAGAAGAGGGTGCTAGAGCCCCTGGAGTTGGAGTTACAGAAGGTTATTTTGCAACCAGTGGGTCCTAGGAACTGACCTGGGTCTTCTGCAAGAGCAGCCAGTGCTCTGAACTGCTAAGTCACCTCTCCAGCCCCAGGAATTGTTTATCCTTATGAACTGCACTTGAACTCCTCTTTCCTTGGATTATTTGAATGTTTCCCACAGTAATCATCAGTCCCAACCCCCCAGTCCTTTCAGAAAATAGCAGGAACATCTACCAAGTCAGATCACATTACTAGTGGTTCCGAGAAAACACAGTATCACAGTAATAATGCAATAATCTTTGCACTCTTTAGATTTCTATGAGCTACACTTGAAGGTGAGAGAAGATGCTAGTAATTTCTAGCATTAAGAAAGAATCTGGTATATCTAAGAGTGAATTCTGGCAATAATAATTTTCTATCTTTTTATCACTAGGTAATTGAGTAACAAGCTAGGTCAGTTCTATCTCTGCCAGAACATTTCTAAAAAAGCTCTTGATGAGGTTCAAGACATACTGGCACATCAACACCTCAGCATTTGAAGAAATGAGGTCTCTGTGACATTAACCCATCCTTCACCCTAAAATGGGTATGCTGGCTAATATTGTCAATTTCAAAGAGTCTAGAGTCAGCTAGAAGATTAAATCATAGAGTATGTCTAGATTGAGTGAACTGAGGCGGGAAGACCCACCATAACTCTGGGTGGCACTATTGCATGGGCCGGGGTCCTATCCTGAATGAAAAGGAGACAGACAGCTCAGCACCAGCGTTCATCTCTCTCTCAGCTTCCTCACTGTGGATACAGTGACCCTCTGCCTCACAGTTTTGCTGCCTTGTCTTTCCTCTCACTGTCACAGCAACCTGTTCCTCCAAACAGAGATCCAAGATAAGCCCCTCCACCCTTAAACTGTTTTCATCAGGTAAATGTCATAGCAACAAGAAAAGAAATAAATAAATGGAATTTACCTTTCTCTTAAGTAGGTCATGAGACCTTTATACGCAGTGCTTCAATTGTTAACTTGACACACCTGGGAAATTCCCCTCACTTGGGAATTTCCTCTATCAGACTGGCCTGTGGGCAAGTCTGTGAGGCATTTTCTTGATTGCTGAGTCAGTGGAAAGAAACAGCCCATTGTGGGCAGTGCCACTCTTGGGCATTTGTCCTGGGTAAGGTAGGCTGAGTACAAGCCAGAGAAGCAAGCCCATAAGCAGTGTTCCTCCATGGTCTGTGCTTCAGCCCTGGCCTCCAGGTTTCTGCCCTGACTTCCTATACTGGCTTCCCTTGATGCTAAACTGTGCTTATGGGCCAAATAAACCCTTTCTTCCCCAAGTTGGTTTTGGTCATAGTGTTTCGTCACAGCAATATATACAGATATATACCCTCAAGAAGAAAGGATCACACTGGAAGACACAGAATTTGAACAAGCAGGCTTTGCTGAACAGTCCCAGCACCACCCCACTCTAGCTATCACTATTAGATTACCCCTCATCCAGCTGATCCAGCTTACATACACCCACCCATACTTCATTATTCTTGGCACAAAAGTATAGAGCTTTCCTTGTTTCTTTGTGTCTTTAGACTATCACGTAGAATCCATTTTAAGGAAATTTGTTATGTTTTTCTTGTTAATCTGTCTTTCATTTTAGGACCCTCAACTATAAAACAAGTAATGTGTAAGAAAAATAATCTTTTCTCTCTAACATCTTCAATGACACACTTTGATCAACAGAAAAGGTCTCCTTTTCCTAGTCACATTTTGCTGTGCATGCCACAGGTTATGTGTTAGTGAACCCGAGCTCTGTTTCTCGTTTGCTGTTACCAGTGCTCATGTTGCTAACTACTACCCACCCCAGACCTGACCCAGCTCCAGAATACAAGCTTTCTAAAGTCCCTGAGAATAGCCAGGTGGTTCTCTCTCTCTCTGAATGGCAGGTTTGAACTGTACCTTGAGTTTCCTCCCTTGGGTTCTTCACATGCGTATAAATGAAAACTGTGTGTTTGTGTGTCTGTGTGTGTGTGTGTGTTCTAATTTCTGAACTTTCATTTTGTTTTAATATCACGTTTGGGGGGTTTGGAAAATGATTCTTCAATGGCTGCTCTGACGTTCGGGGAAACCTTGTGACTGCCTCAGATTCAAGATCCCAACGTCACCTTCTTCTGGAGAGGCTTTATACAGTTCCTTATTTATCTGGTCAGACCCACCAAAGGAGGAACACAGCTGCCTTCAGTTTTCTTACTGAAATTTCAGTAGCCAGAAAAAATTAGACTCACGTTGGGAAAAGAAAGACTGAAGTCTGTCAACACATCTGGTCAGACTTTTGTCACGTCTCATTGTCTAGTCCCAGTCAGTGTATCAAAAAGTTATTTACAAATAAGTGTTTGCTCTGTGGTCCAACAGACTTTTTTCCAGGCTACTATCTGTTCTCCACACCCACTGATGTTCCTAACAGTCATTCACAATCCCCCCAAGATTTGTTCACACCCCTGTTCCCCACCTATTCTGCAGAAAGGGGTCTGTGAGCTTCTGGGTCTTGGGGGGCTAGTGGGTGATTACACACTGGTCACCTCTCAGCATGTTAATGGAGTCAGACATCTTTCTCCTCTGAATTCCTTGCTGTCAGTTTATTTTGGTGACCTTCAGGGACACAAGAAGGGATTTCCCCCATCGTACTCTATGTGTTGTAAAGATTTACTTGAGCTTTAAGCTTTTATAATCTTGTCTCTTCCCTCTTTACTGAAAGTTCTCTCTTAAGAGTCACTGATTGCCTCAGCGGAATCTAGTGACGAGGGAGGGTACTAATCTTCATCTGTGAATCCCGCAGGCTCTTTGTGGATGAAGCCTTGCTCTCCCTTTCTGCACTAGAACACTGTACTCTTCTGGATACTCCTGTTTCTTATTCCTCTCACTTTCACAAATCTTCGTGTTCTCTTCTTGGCTTGGGCCTTTCAATTCTGCTACAGCTTCAACCATGCATAGCCTCAAGCCTCAAGAGTAACCCTAGTCTATCATGGACAAGAGAATTCACACTTCCAAATGTGTGCTGATACTCTCCACCTAAGTGCCTTTCAAGCATCTCAAATCTAGTGTGTCTAAAATGAATGCGCCACCAGCCTGCTTCTCTGGGTAACTGTTAATCACAGGAGCACGCAAATCCGAATTCTGTTATCGTGACCTCCTGACTTCCTTCCCCAGGCCCATTCCTCATGCCCCACGTTACTGGGGTGTCAGTTGGTCCACGCTGCTGCCCTTCCATCCTTTTATCGCCATACTAGGTTAAACATTTCTTCCGTTTTCCAGGACCAGTAGTTCTCAATATTAACTGACAGTGTCAGAATTACCTGTGAGCTTGTTAGGAAGGACATGCTCAGACACTTCAGATCCATTGAGTCTGATACTGCACAGGAGAGGGCTATAAGCTGAGTCCTACAAGACCTCCAGATAATTCTGACTTATGCTAAATTTTGAGAACTTGAATTATTACAAATAGCTATTATTAATGACTTTGAGCTAGCTGACTTTCCTGTCTCTGGTCTCATTTCCATGCCATCTAGGAATTATTTTTCTAAGCCATTTAACCCTGCAGTCACCAAATGTAACCAACTGTTCATGACATCTGAAGACAATGCACTCAAAAGGTCAGGAATGATAAGGAACTTCTTCATCCTGAAAAAGTCCATCTATGAGAAACTACATCTAACGTAACACTTAATGATAATACACTAAATGCTCACTCATACCAAGATTAAGAAGCAAGCATGGTACTGATTCTTTTTTAGCATCATCTACTAGGTCCTATCCAGTACAGTTGAAGAGGAAAATAAATATACCCAAGCATTTAATGTCACTTTTGTATGTACCTAACATTGATTCATGACTGATTTTAACTTTAAAACATAGTACTCACTTTATAGTGGTTTTATGAATGCTTATTAAAGTTTATCTTTAAAAAGGAATCAAAACTAAAATGGAGAAAGGTATTGAGAAACAAATATCACCGTTATCTAGTGGAATATCTATTTGCAACCACCTTGCTTGCTAAGGCGCTTGCAGTAAACTCTGTTGTTGAAGAGTATCTTAATTTCTGCCCTAAATACCTGTCTCTGCAAACAAGCCTGCAGAAGGAATTTCCCCTTAGTGGCGTTAGGGCACCTATGTATCTATACTGGTAATCATGTTAGCTGTAACTTAAACCCACCACTGTTTCAACAGTTAACAAATAATACACGGAGACATAAAAACTATGAAGGAACTAAACTGTGGGCTCGAGTTTTTAAGAGGAAACGTCAGTTAGGTCCTTCAGCATGAATAAACTTTCCAGTTTCTCCACATGAGTCTTTTGGGTGCTTTGTCTGTATGTGGCAGGTCCCACGCCTCAGTTTCCCAGAACACAGGCAAGGAAAAGCAACTGAAAGTAAAACATTTTTTATTCACAGAACACATGGTCATAACTGTATTGGTTATTTTTCTCATTGCTATAACAATATACCTGCAAAAGCAATTTAAGGAAACAAAATTTATTTTTGCTTTCAGTTTAAGAGGAGATACTGTTCATCGTTTGGGGGCTGGGGCTTGGCCACTGGAGCTTGAGGCAGCTGGCTGCACTGCACAAGTAGTCTGAAAGCAGAGAGGGTTGAGTGCTGGTGCTCAGCTCATTTCTCTGTCTCTCTCTGTCTCTCCCTTATTCAGTCTGAGACTCGAGCTCATGGGATGGTATTGCCCAGTGTGTCGTCCTTCCTCAGTTAAACCTCTTTGGAAACATCCTTACAGGAGCCCAGGAGTGTGTTGCCTAGGTGATTCTAAATCCAGTCAAGTTGGAAATGAAAACTGACCATCACAGTAATGAATATTTTAAAGCATTCAGATTTAAAAAATAAGCTTAGCAAGGTCATGGGATATAAGACAAATATTCAAAACCCCAGTGTTTTTTTTCTATGTAGTAAGAACAAACAATCCAAAAGTGAAATTAATATATCATTGTTAATAAGATAATAATGATAAAATAAAATCTTTAGAGATAAATTTAGCAAAAGAAGTAGATTTGTGCTCCAAAAACTATAAAACAAAGCCAAGAGAAATTAAAGATATAAACAAATGGAATGAAGTTCATGTTCATGTAGTGGAAATTTCTATGATATTGAGACAGCAATTTTCTTAAATTCTGCAGAATCAATGCAATTCAAATAAAAATCATAGCAGTCATTTTTTTAGACTACAATACTAAAATTTATAGGAAAATCAAAGGACCTCAACTAGCCCAAATAACTTTATTTTAATTATTTTTATTTTATGTTTATGAATGTATTGCCTGAAAGTGTGTGAATGTACCTATGTTATGCAATGCCCTGGGAGGTCAGAAGTGGACATCGACTTCTCCTGGAACTGGAGTTAGGGACAATTGTTGGCTACGATGTGGTTGCTGGGACTTGAACCTGGGGTTCTCTGCAATAGCAGCAATGGCTCATAACCACTGAGCCATTTCTCCAGCCCCAACCCAAGTAACTTTTAAAAGACCGGATTTATAGTGTGCATTTCCAAAGCCTATTATAAAACTACAGCAGTAAAAGAGTGTAGTAATGGTACAGATATAGAAATCATTGGAAGTAATTCAGTGTCTAGAATAAATCCACATGTGGCTATCTGGTTCAATGCATTAAGTTTTTTTTCACTCTAAAAATTTTTGTTTTTAACTTTTACATAAATATAAAAAATAACTATTAATGGGGGATTATCTAACATTTTGATAGATAAATAGATATTCCACAATGCTAAATCAGGTTAAATATATGTATCTCCTCAAACCCGTGTCTGTTTTTCATGGTTGAAACTTTCAAAGCCCTTTCCTCCAGCTTGTGGAACCACATGGTATATCATTGTTCGTTGTCATCTAGTGTTCCCTGCTGCGCATGCGGGAACACAACATGCTTCCAGCCAACTGTAACTTGGGACCTATAGCCCAGCTTGGCTAATTTCCTCGTCCCCTCACTTTGCTTAGCCTCTGGTAAACGCTATCCTATTCTCAATTTCTATGAGCTCACTTTCAGATTCCACAGACCACTGATATCATGTGCTGCCTGTCTCTCTGTGCCAAGATTATTTCCTTACCATAATGATCTCCAGCTTCATCTGCATTGTTGAAAATGACAGAATTTCACTCTTTCTAAGGCTAGCTAATAATCACTGCTTCAATGTGCCACGTTTTCTTTGCCCGTTCATCAACTGATAAACATTTAGGCTGTTTCCATTTCTTGGGTATTATAACACCACTTCAGTGAACAAAGGACCTCAGAGGAGTTCATGTCCTTTAGCCATATGCCCAGTTGTAGGATTGCTGAATCATATGGCAGTTCTATGTTTAATTTCTTAAGAAAATTCCATTATTTTTCCATAATAGCAATAGGAATTAATATTTCATCAACAATGTGCAGGGATTTGTATTATAGTTTCATTTCTGTTCCTGTGATAAACACATGACCAAAAGCAACTTGGGACAGAAAAGGGTTTATTTCATCTTACAGTACAATCTCTCATCAAGACAGGAACTGGAGGCAGAAACTGAAGCAGGGACCACAGAGGAAAACTGCTTACTGGCTGTTCCCCCTCCCCTTACTTGGTCAAGTACCCTTCCTTACACAGTCCAAGCCCACCTGGCCAGGGACCTCACTGCCAAAGTGAGCTGGGCCCTCCTACATCAACTGGCAAGCAAGAAAATGCCCTGAGGACATACACGGCCACAAGACAGTCTGATGGAGAAAATTCCTCAATTGAGCTTCCTTCTTCCCAGGTGTCTCTAGTTTGTGTGAAACTGACAAAAATTAATGAGCACAATCCCTTCTCCTCCACATCCTTACCAACATTTGTCCTTTTTTAATGTACATTTTTAATGAATTTTTTGTGCATTTTCTTCAGTCCTTTTTAGAATATCTGTGTAAGGACAGGTTACCTAGAGAAACAGAACCAATAGAACATATACTTAATTATGAAAGGGGATTTAATAAGCTGATTTACACAATCAGAGGCTGCACAGCCCCACAATATCTTTCTATAAGCTGGAGTTCCAGAAAACTCAAAAGCTTCTTAGTCTAAGAAACTAGTAACTGCAGGAAAAAAAAAAGGGGGGGGGGGACAATGATTGAGAAAAGGGGAGAAAAGCAGCTACTTAAGGAAGACAGCTCCTGTGGGTGCAGAAGGGCTCCCTCTTCCGCTTTGTCTTCTTGCCAACAACCCAGCCTATTGCATGATTCCACTCACACTCAGGGCAGGTCTTTCCCGCTTAAATTTGCTGGCACACAGGCCAGGCACCCACGGAAATGCCCTCAGACTCACCCAGAAACATGAGCTATCTTGCGTTTTAGACATCTCTCAACCCACTCAAGTTGATCATAGCTATCACAACAGTCATCCCTCTGAGGGTGGGTCATACTGGGAGGCTTTCATTTGCATTTCCCTATTAATTAGTGAGACTCAGCATTTTTCTTTTTAAAAATATTTTATTATTTTTATTTTATGTGTATGAGTGAGTGTACTGCCTGCCTGTGTGTAAGTGTACCTGTGCTGTGCAATGCCTGCAGAGGTCAGAAGAGGGCACTGGATTTCCCTGGAACTGCAGTTAGGGATAGTTGTTAGTTGCCCTGTAGGTGCTGGGAATTGAACCCAGGTCCCCTGCAAGAGCTGCCAGTGCTCTTAATCACTGAGCCAGCCCCTAAGCATTTTCCTTCTACTTTTTGGCCATTTGTGAGTCCTCCTTTAATTAATGTCTCTTTAAGTCTATTGCCCATTTTTAAACAGATTATTTGATATTTTGTTATTGAGTTTTTGAAAGTCCATCTATATAAAATATTATATATATATATATATATATATATACTATGTCAAATGTATGATTTGCATTTTTTTCTTCCTTTTGTATTTAAACCTTTTCACTTTGGTAGTTACTTAGTATGAAAAAGGCTTTTTAGTTTGGTATCATCCCATTTGTCTATTTTTGCTTTTGTTTCCTGGGCATTTGGGATCTTAGACATAAACTGCTTGCCATTCTTTATCTGCATTTCCCTACAAAATGTCATAGTTCCCAGTTTTAAAGTTTTAATCCATTTTGAGTTAACTTTTGTAACTGGAGAGAGCTAGAAACCTAATTTCATTCTTATGGATATCTAATTTTCACAGCAAAGTGTGTGTGTGTGTGTGTGTGTGTGTGTGTGTGCCTGTCTGTGTGTGTGTGTGTATGTGTGTCTGTGTGTGTGTGTGTGCACACGCACTCACCCTGGCATGCACATGTGGAGGCCAGAGGAGGATGTCTGGGACCCTCCTCTATCACTCTCCACATTATTCCCTCAGACAGAGCTTCTCACTGAATCTGGAGCTTGCTGTTGTACCTCCCACATTCCACCCTACAAGTCCCAGAAATCGTCCTGTCTCCACCCTACCCCTAACCCTGAGGTTACAGGTGCATATGGGCATGCCCAGCTTTTTTGTGTGCTGAGGATCCAAACTCAGGGTTTCATGCTTGTGTAGCAAGTGCTCTTACCCACTAAGCCCCTTCCTAGGATCACAACATAATTTTTGGAAAAGGCTGTTCTTTCTCCAATGTCTGTTCTTTTAACAGGATAAAGTGAATAAAAATCAATTGTGGGACTGAGATGACTGTCAGTAAAATATTGTTGTGCAAGCATGAGGACCTGAGGTCAATCCCCAGTACCCATATAAAAAAGGCATGGAAGCACATGCCTGTAATTCCAGTCCTGGGAAGGCAATCACAGGAGAATCCTTGGGGCTTGCTGGCCAGTCAGCTTGGCTAAATTAATGAACTTCTAGTCAGATGAAAGGCCCTGTCTAAAAATAAAATTAAGGTGTAGACAGGTCAAGGAAGACACTCAACCTCTGGCCTCCACATGTGTGCTCAGATATGTGTATGTACATCTGCACATATATGTGTACACACAGAGAGAGACACATACACACTCCTACACACCCACCCATACACAAACTCAGTTGGCTTGAGTTGACTTCAAGTCCCCCTATTCTGTTCCATTGGTTTATGTCAGCTCTTGTAGCAATACAGCTTCGTAGCGTGTTTTGAAGTCAAGTAGTGTAATGCCTCCTGTTTATTCCTTTTACTCAGGGTTATTTCTTTGGTTCTTTGGAGGCAATTCTATGAAAACTTTGTGAAGAATGTTACTGGTGTTTTGATATGGATCACTACACTGAATCTGCAAATAGCTTGGGGTTGACATTTTAATAGTATTGATTCTTCCAATCCATGAATGTGAGGTGCCTTTCTATATTTGGTATTTTCTTTAATATCTTTAGTCAACATTTTATAATTTTCATTGTAGAGACTTTTACCTCATTGGTTAAATTTATTCTAAAGTCTTTTTAGTTATAGAGCTTAGAAAAGTTTTCAGTTTTTCCCTACTCAATACGATGCTACCTTTGGCTTATCAAAAATGATCTTTACTATGCTGAGATATGCTCAGTGTTTTAATCATGGAGCGATGTTTAATTTTACCAAACGCTTCTTATTGAAATGATTGTAGTTTCTGTCATTCATTCTGTTGGGGTTTGTATCACATTTATTGATTTGTTGAATCATCGCATATCCCTGGGATAAATCCCACTTGATCATGTTAAATAATCTTTTTAATGTGCTGTTGGGTTTGGTTTGTTGATATTTTGATGAAGACTTTTACATCAGGGTTGTTAGCCTGTAGGATTTATTATAATTATTATTTGTTGTTGTGTCCTTATCTGACTTGGGTATCAGAACAATGCTGGCTCCATAGGATGTGTTTAAAAGAATTCTTTTCTTTTCTATTTTGTTAAAACAATGAACAGACACGGTGCCAGTTCTCCTTTAAATATTTGTAGAATTCAATAGTGAAGTCTCTGAGCTTTTCTCTGACTGGAGGATTTTTGCTAATAATTCAATCTTACTATTTGTTATTGGATTTTCAAGTTTTCTATTTCTTTTTTTCCTTTGTGTGTGTTTGTGTAGTGTGCACATATGCATGTTTACATATATGTGAGCACACATGTGAGAGTGCACATGCATGTATGTACATGTATGTAGAGGCCTAAGGTTGATGTCAAGTATCTTCCTTGATGGTTTATCCAACTCATTCATTGAGGCAGGGTCTCTCACTGAACCCAGAGTTCACCATTTGGGCTTCACTGGATAACCAGGTATGAAATCCAGTGCCAGACCTGTGGAACAGGTCTCATCCAGTCAGAAAGCAGTTGGTTATCACCATGCCACTGTTGCACCTGAGAGTGCTTCTTGCTAGGCAGGTTGATACTGTAACACGTAGGGTCCAGTGCTGGGTAAGACCATTGATGTCTTTTCTCCTCCAGTAGCCTGCATAGCATCTCTGGCAATATGGAAGCTGGCCAGTCAAAATTGACTGTTCGATGTCCTGCATCTAAGGTGAGTTGGGGTCTTCTGTAATAGGGCCTTACCATCTAACCAAAAGCAATAGAACTAGCCTATGTTGTTCTGGGTGCTTCTGGGGCCTCCCTGACCAATAATTCATAGAGATATACACATGCCTGGCTCTGAGATTTTGATTTACTGATCCATATCTTCTGGGAGCAGTACTGTCCATCCATGTAGGGTACTTGCACTCACATACACACACACAGACACATACATGTACACATATTTAAAACAAATAAGTAACTTTTTAAGATTCTGTATGAAATACACATAAATTTAATTTAAAAATATACGAAAAAGAAAGAAAACCAAAAAACAAAATTGTTACCAGTCTAGAGTTTTCTTCTTGGTTCTTGTTTCTCAAAGGAAAAAAGTCAACCAAGGGAAATAGATAATTTAAGCAGAAACTACTTATCAAAAACAAAGAACAAGAGTATACACCAGAGAGTAGGATAACAATTCATGGGATTATAGGTTACAGATTTTTAGGATGTTTCTTAAAGCCTCTTCCTTCTTGTGATGTCATCATTGAGTTCCTCCCTCTATAGTTACCTTTCTCATCACTGTGACCAAATACCCAACATGAGGCAACTTAAAGGAGAAAAGATTTAAAGGAGGAAGGATTTGGCTCACAGCTTGAGTGGAACCATTACAGTGTGGAAGACACTGTGACAGGATCAACTCCAGACTGAGGCTGCTTGCCAGCAGCTCCTGTATATGAACCAAGAAGCAAAGTCAGGACAAAAAGTGGTAGCAAGCTATAACCCTCCAGGCCTGCCCTCAGGTAGCCACTTTCTCCAACTATTCCATACATTCCAAAGGTTCCAACCTTCCAAAATAGGCCCACCAGCTCATGACCAAGTGTTCAAATATCTGAGCCTGTGAAGACATTTTACATCCAAACCATACAATCCTTTTGGGTTCCGCTTTCATTTATGTCAGGTACTATGCATACTCCGGGGTCAAGCTGTCCCTTCTGTTTTTCTTTCCTGTCTCATCAGGATGTTCACTGCTATACAGGTATGGCCCTTGGCCAGACACTTGCATTTCTGATGTAAAAGAAATAAGTTAAGTGCAACTTCAACATGTCTAGCTACTACGATTTTAATCATCAGGAGACATAGATATCAAGACAAAATTGTGGTTTCCTTGCTTAACTCAAATCTAACTTCTTGCCTAACTGATCAAGATGTGCCTAACCACAGAAGATGTGGGTCAACTTGACATCTCCTCATTCCAGTTCATATCTGCCTACCTACCTACCTACCTTA
Organism: Eospalax fontanierii; assembly: GCA_035773235.1. NCBI lineage: Eukaryota > Metazoa > Chordata > Mammalia > Rodentia > Spalacidae > Eospalax > Eospalax fontanierii. Next base: position 11,616,737 of record CM069536.1, on the reverse strand, counting down.
ACAAATACTGAGTAAGAAAACATAAGCACATTATATGTCTGAAGATAAATGACTTGTTATATGAAAAGCCTCTACAACTCAATTAAAAATAGCCAAAGGATTTGAATAAACATTCGACTGAGGAAAGTATACAAATTTCTAATAAATAAAAACGTTACTGGCCATTAGGGAAATATAAAACCATGGTGAAACAGCATACCACACACTAAAATTATTAAAGAGTGACAACAGTACATGATAACAAGGATGTTAGGAAATTACAAGACTCCAACATCACTAGTAAGAATGTAAAAGTATAGCTAGTTCGAATGAACAACTTGGCAGGTCCTTGAGGGGTCAAATCTAGAATCATCATATGGTTGAGTAATACTACTTTTAGACATATATCCCCCAAATTGAAAACAAACCCCCAAATGTACACACAGAACATTATAGAAGTATTGTTCATGACAGCCAAAGCTTGAAAGCACTTTAAATGAACATAAACTATTGTATGTCAAGTTCCTCTGAAAACAACACCTTCCAGTGAAGTTGGGTGGACAAGGAGGAGTTCTAAAGGAAGATAAACAGCAGGATATTTAGAAGGGAGATGAAACATCACACCCTGGGGGAAACCCAAGCTCAGGAAGTAAACACCAATAGCTCAGGAAGTCCCCAACATTGACCAGATTTGTGCTGTCCACTCCACGTTCCCCTCTTTCATGAGCTGTCACTCATGCTCAGACGACTTCTGATGATGCAACTGAGACATTTCTGCTTCTGTATGTAACCCCCATCAGTACTCCTGTAAGAAACTCCGATAAACTCAGTGGTTCACCAAGTTAGACTTTGGTGATACCCTTACTTTGTCCTGTCATTAGTTTCCTATCTGGGGTGAGTAGATGTTTCATGTCATCCTAGGAACAGTGTCTCACACAACTGAACAGAGAAGGACAAACCCAAAGATGAGCTGGGAAGAAATGATGCTGGTTCTGCCACTGTGCAGCCTGAGGTGGGGCACCCATGGGCTGAACTCCCATACGACTACTTCTCCCTTTGGGATATGCACTTTGGGATGTGTGCCTTCTTGCTGTGCCAGTGGTTGCATGACTACTGCAGTGGGTACGCAGACATGCAACCAAGGCTGACGGTCTGAGAGGGGAGTCCACAGAGGAAATCCTGGCGCGGATGTCTCCCTCTATGTGATACAGGGTGGCATGCTTGTTAATGAATGGAGTCTGATGCATGTATAGAGATGCTGTTATTAAAATTTCTCTTTGGGAGAGGCAGACCAACTTAACCTGCCTCTCTCCTCCTGCCTTGCAATCCAAAAAATCTCCCCAGGCCTTGCAACAAACACACAAATTTCTCCACTCACAAATAAATTCTAGCTAGTTTACTTGGGCTTACTAACAGAGCAGTGGGTAAGGGTTACTTACAGAACACGGGCACCCACCCTCCCCTCCGCAAGTTACATTAGTAAATCCACAGGCTTGGATCGTCTGACTTCCCAGTGAACAGATCCAAATGGCCCATGGAGGAGAGGAAAAAAGGAGTGGCCTCCTGGCACCCCAGTTTAAATACCTTTAGCCCCTCCTATTCTTACATCCAAGGCCAATGGACAGAGTGGGTGGGGCATAGGACTTTCCCAGCTCCTCGTCTTTCTGCTCAAGGTGGTTCTGGGTGATACCACTCTGGGAGGGGTGTTTGTCCACAGCTCATCGGCCTTTTCCCTCAGAGAATCAGTCCACTCTACAGATGCCCTAAAAAAGGTTAAAGGTTGAGAGAAAATTTGACAGTTCTTAAAAATCACATGTAAAGAATTAGAGTGCCAAGAGCTGCTACTATGTATAATTCTTTTTAAATGTGTCTAAGGTCAAGTTGACTACTCAGAATTTGATTGTATAAAAAATTTAAGATGAAGGTACTGTCTTGCTTTTTCTTACAGTTTTCAGAATATCAAAAAAAGTATAAGTCAGACCTGTACTATAGAGTCCTTCCTAGGATCCAAAAACTAGGAATTCATGAAAAGAGTCAAATACTAAGAAAAGGAAAAGAAAAAATAAGATAAAATGTTAACTAAAAAATTAAAGGTTAAAAAAAAACACAATGTTTTATACCCAGTTCACTGGGCCAGATGGGAATCTGTTCATATAAGACAAGGGGTAAAAAGACGATTTATCAGGGACTTCAGGACTGGGAGGGAACTTTAGTGGCTCTGGTGAGTCCCATGGTAGGGCATGATCTTTGAGAAACAAGAGAGGCTTCAGCAAACTCAAATGACCTAGAGCATGTAAACTGGGCCTGTAACGTAGTACAGGTGATTCTTCCTGCATCCATTGCTGGGAAGGAAGGAGGTCTCAGGGACGGGAACCTCTCCTAAGGAATATCTCTAAAGGAGTGGACAAGAGCATCTGCAGGTGAGGACCATGCAGGATGACTGAAAGCCCCAATCTGTTACAGAATGGTAAAAGTATTTGAAATTAAATGGATGCTGGAAGCAGGTATGCCTCAGTTGCTGGTGGCCCCGGGAGCATAAGAAACAATAAACATCAGTTGACAGACATGGACATTTAAAAAAAAAAAACACGTTAAAGAGTTGAAATTTAACCAAGGGATGGGGAGTTGTCTCCTCTCCTGGGCATAGACATCGTTTGTCCTGCCCAAGGAGGCAAGTGCAGGGATAGGCAAAGAATTGGGTGACTGCCCATGTCTCCATCAAGAATAGTGTCACACAAAAACTGGTGAGTAAAAAAAATGTTCTGACATACCCAGATAATGAAATACTACTAAGCAATAAAAGGAATCAACTTCAGGTGCATACTACTAGTTGGCTAAACCCCCAAAACAGTACATTATGTGAATGAAGCCAAATGTAAAAGACTATATTATACGGCTCCATTTACAAGAAATTTCCAGGAAAGACTTGTTTATGGAGGTAGAAAGTAGATATATTTTTTCCCTAGAGATGAAGTAGATAATGGAATTGACTACACAAGAGCATAAGAAACCCTTTTAAGGTTAGAAATATGTATGAGAGGGATTGGAGAGATGGCTCAGCAATTAAGAACACTACTTTTGCAGAGGACCCAGGTTCAATTCCCAGCACCTACATGTTGGTTAACAGCTGTCCATAACTCCAGTCCCTCAAGGGATCCAACATCCTCTTCTGTCCTCAGGTACACTTACATCCATGTAATACACTCAAACAAAAACAATTAGATAAAATGTTTTTTAAAAGAAAGAAATATGTGTTAGAATTAAGCCTGTTGAAATTTCCCAAACTTCTGTTCATCTGCTAAAAATTATTGAATTATACAATTACAATGGCGGGATTTATAAACTATATCTCAGTGAAACCTTTTTTGTTTTTTTGAGACATGTTGCTCATGCTTAATCGAAATTTTGGGTTCCATTTCCTCCTGAGTAACTTTGACTACAGTCATGTCCCAGCCCTCCCAGCTTGAAGCTATTTAAAAGAATTATTGTAAGTCCCTTCCCCCATCAGCTACATAAACTATATAGAACAAATTCTAATTTTTCCACAATAGAATAAAAGTAATTCATTTCATCAACTTGGAAGTAAACATCGATAAGTAATATTGATAGAAGTAGAAACCTTTTGTCGTGAGTTGAACCATGATGGCGCTTTGGTACCACTGCTACCCAATTACTTTACTGTTCAATCACTTATAAAGCTAGGTTATTCAAATCTATATCTGTTGATGTTGTGTGTCAAGTTGACTGCACTAAGAAATACCCAGGTAGCAACTAAGGCATTATTTCTGGGTGTGTCTGTGTGTTTTCGGTTGTCAACAGCATTTGAATCAGTAGTCTGACCATGAAGATCCTCCATCATTGGGCTTGGCTATCACCCAGTCCACTGAGGGTCTGACTATAACAAAAATGTCTTCTTTAAGATGGATAAATAAATACATCTCCCAACAATAGATTTCAGTTCTGTTTCTTGGGCTTTCAGACCCAGATCAATACTTATATCATTTATTCCCAGGCCTTTAGGTAAAAATTGTAACTATATCACCAGCTTTCTTGCCTCTGGACCAGATTCTAAAATGTCTCATCCTCATGTTACATGAGCCAACCCATTTCTGTGTATATAGATAAGTCTTGTTGCTTCTGTTCCTCTAGAGAATCATAGCTAATACAGTGCCTTACCAGCTTTTCATCACTTGGTAGTTTTCTTACTTTCAGTAATCAACTGCCAATAAGATTGGGGCCTGATGCCCATTTCCACAGTTCTATGCCGGGTTTTTGTCTGCTTGAGTTTGCATGGGTCTTGTATATGTTGAAACCATTTCTGTATATTCACATGAGCAAGGTCCCAGGAGCCTGTAAGACTCCTTACTGTCATGGACCCCATCCATTGGCTCTTATAATCTTTCTGCCCTCTTTTCCACAATAGTCCCTGAGTCCTGAGTGGGTGAAGTTTAATACAGTAGTCCTGTGTAAGGACCAACACTCTGCAGCAGGCCTTATTCTCTATGCCTTTTGTGTTCATTACCCTCTGTTGCATGAGAGCGCTTCATTGACTAGTGTTGAGAGATGCATTAGTATTCTCTCTGCCCCTTGTTTCACTATGTTCCATGAACCTTACGTGTGGAGGTTCCATTGCAGATGTGTCATTTAGGGTTGGGAATTTCACAAACACTTATTCTCTGTGTGTGACCAGTTGTGGAACTCTGTAATAGTCTCTGTTGCAAAAGAAGCTTCTTTGATGAGTGGTGACTAGCATACTTGTCTATAAATATAAGGATTCATATTTAACATATACTAAGAAATTGAATTTGTCCAGGGATGCAACAGTGTTAGGGTTTTCTCTAAGATCTATGACATGTGTATTTAGCTATGTTTAGAGTGCCACATGTGAGTTCCCTCCCATTGAGTGAACTTTGAGTCCAATTAGGTAGCTGTTGATTACCTTCAAATAAAAGTGACACCAATGCCCCAATATAGTTTTCTGTGACAGTCATTGTTGTGGTTATTAGACCTTAAAGCTGGGGTTGGCCCCTTAACAGCTTGCATAGTGTCCTCCAAAACTCTGAAAGCTAGTCTTCAGGAGAGATGGTTTCTACGTCAGTTCCAGCTCCATTGCTCCAAGTTCTGTGTCTGAAGTATGTCCTGTCTTTAGCAATAGGTTCTTACCTTCAACTTTTGGGAAGCAATCAAGGACTGTGCAAAAGCCTGTATAATTTTGGAAATATCTTGGACTACCCTGGCCAGCAACTAGAAGGGAGGTTTCTCCTAACTGGCACTGTTTCTTGCTATGTAGCATTCAGTTATATACACGGACACACATAGAGATACTGTATGTGTATTTTTTCAGTAGGCTTTTGAACTAATACTTTTCCCTCCGGTTTTTCACACCTGCTAGGCATTATCTCTCTTCTCTCTCCCTGTCTTTCCTCCCTCCTCAGTTAAAGCACCCCAATTCCTCCCCATTTCACTCTTGGTAATACCCGTCTCCTGTGGTCCCCCCAGGCTCCTTCTTTACCTTTACCCCATGGTCCCTTAGATAACCCTCCCTATTTCTTCCCCATTTTAATGCCCCATTTTACCCTTTCCCCCCTTGGTAACACCTTCTCCTACTGTTCTTCTCTTTCAAGCTCCATTTTTCCCTTTACCTCTCTGTTTCCTTTCCATTTTCGTGGCTCCAGCAGTTACATCAGGATGCATACTTACTTATAAAGATTTGGTGCTAATATCTATAAATGAGGGAGAGCCTCCGTGGCGCTTGCTTTTCTTAGTCTGTGTTCTTCACTTAGCTTAATAGTTTCTAATTCCATCCATTTACCTGCAAATGTCATGATTTCATCTTTCTTTACCGCTGAGTAGAACTCCACTGGGTAAATGCACCACATTTTCATTGTCCAGTCATTAGTTGAGGGACATTTAGGTTGCATCTATTTCTCAGCTATTGTGAAAAGAACAGCAAGAAACAGTCTCCTTTCTTTTTGATAACTTTGCCAGGACAATATTCTCTATTTTCATATCCTGCTATTTGTTTTCATTTTTCTATCCTATTAACTTTTCTCACCCACACAGTTCAGATTTTCTGAGAAAAATAGCAGGCACCAATAACATCCTCAGGTGACAGCAAATAAAGTCAGACCTGAGCATGGCTTCTTGTCCATTGCACCACATGTTATTATGAAGACCAGAAATGAAACGGTGAATTCTGGAATAATTCAGAAAATTATGAAACATTAACAAAACATCAATCATGTAAAATACTCTTCCCAGTACTGTGGCTCTCTGCAGTCCCCAGGACTGCCTTCTGCTGCCCCGTCAGGAGTCCCTGGAAACCGCCAGGCATTCCATACTTGCTTTGGTTCTAGCTAAATGTTTGTCATCAATGAGTTGTGGTTTTCTGCCCTACTTTCAATGTCAGGGGAAATCTTTTAAAGTTCTGTAGCTGGCTGGAATTGACGGAGGAGTGGCAGCGACTCCAGGAACCCACTGGTAGATTAACACAACAGCTCATCAAACTGATCTAAAGAGATTTGATGGAAAGAATCTTGAGGCTCTAAGAGAAACCTGCTTTTTGCTTCCACTTCCTGAGAACTCCCCAGATACTGCCATTCAGTCTTGCCATTCTTCTCTTCTTACATTCTTTCTCCCTCCTCAACAGACAAGAATTCAGTCTACCTAATTTGAAAACAGGAGCTTTAAATGACATTGATCCTGGCCAGGAGCCAATTGCAAGTTATGTTATATTCAAATTCGTATTATCATTGCATGTAAAATTGCTGAGTTTTTCCAAATCTAGCAATCAAAAGAGAGCTTTGAATTTTAGATAGGAGTGACAATGTATGAACAATAAGCAGGCTTCTAGTGCTGAGCATTGTGATTGACTTAGGAAGATGAGTTGGCTACCTTGATCATGGCTACCCTCATGTCAATTACTGGTCTAGAGAGGGCACACAACCCAGTCTAGCCACTGAGATATGAGGGAAGTCAAATTGCAGATTCTAGAAGAGTCCTGAGAAGAAACAGTAGCTCACTCTCCCCTGAATGTCACTACATAGGAAGCTTGGGATTTCTACAACCATCTTGTGAACATAAAAGGAATCAGTCTACGCTGGACCAAACTTCTGTTAGGCTTCCCTGAGCCCTCTCCTACCCTCAGTCTTGGGCTTCTATTCCAATCTCTGTACACTCCACTTTTACCCATAATCCTCTATCCTTGATATCTGATCACTTTTGATATCTGATCAAATGTCCCTCCTTCCCCCAGGCAATATCTGAGAATTCCAACAGACCAGTGCGGCACTGGACTATCTCACCTCTTAGGAAGTTTCTATCCACCAATCCCCTAGCTGGCTCCCTTGGTGATAAATCTTCACATTTCTTTGGTAAATTCAGAATCAAGCCTCGTTCTATGCTGGGGTCTTTCCCTCTACTGCTGTAGTTTCTGCTTAGGATCTGCTTTCCCTTTATATAATGTCCAGCTCTGCTTTTCTTTGGCATCAGCCTTTACAAGAAACCAGTAGTCTGGACAGCAGTACAGTGAGATAAAAGAGACTTGGAGGCTTAGTAGCCTCTCTGAGCTCTCATCAAACCATAACTTGTTATTGCGAAAGGCTTTTAGTTTTGGTAACCGGTTGTCCCAAAGTATCTTAACACAATGATCTTCCATGATTGTTGAACCTGAGCATTCCATCCTATCTAAGAACTTTTTCATGGACTTAATTATGTGGAAGACCTATCATTTCAGGTGTAATAAAAAAGGAAAAGGAAAAAAAGCGGTATTTCAGAATGATGACACTTTATTCTTAATTATACAGCACCCTTCCTGCCCCCAACCCTTTCCAAAACTAAGAACTGTCTCTACAAATTCTCTAAAATCAAGAGAAAACAAAACAACCCTACTCCCAAGTCTCAGGTTCACGCCTGTGCAGTTTCAAATTACCTGGCCAGCTATACCCAGTGATCTCTGTGGGAAACTGCCACTGATCTTGGCCCAGCAAGGTGCCCAAGAAGACTCCCCTCCCACCCATTAGAATAGCACCAAGCCCTTGAAGAATGTTAAACGCCTTACCTTTATAGAACATTTTAACTTGCTACAGTACTTTCAAATCCATTAGCTAATTGCAATCTTCAAAACAGTGTGCTAAGGTAGACATTACCCCCATTTGAGAGCTGGCAAGTGCAGAGTGCACAGAGAAGGTGAAAACAGTTCTTAAAATAACTCACTGCGCCGCCGTGAAGAGTCGAGAGCCGAGATTCGCTTGCTCAGAAAAGTAAAGGCACGGTTGAACCTGTCAAAGATGAGCTCTGTTTAGGATTTTCCTTCTGATTTTAGCCAGAAGGGCCAGTCTCGGGGTACTAGATACACACTCATCCGCCTGTAGTCTCGGCTGCAACCAGCTTCTGTTTCAGCCTTTTGACTTTGAGTTCTCTGTTGTTTTTCACTCATTTGGTAGAAACAAATGATTCAGAAACTTTATGTAGGAAGTGTTTGAGAAGCCAAAAAGGCACTTCTAGGAAATACAAGAAGTAGTGAGCTACACCGTAGCTGCAGCTGGGGACTCCACAGCATTTGCATTGATCGAACCCAAGAAAATTGGTAAACCCTGACTGAGTTTGATGTTTAAGTGAAATTCAAAATAATCAAACTCTTGGACTGAGAGTGTAGCTCGGTTATAGAATGCTGGCCTGGCATGATCAAAGTCCTGGTTTCGATCTCTAATAACAAAAACAACAACAAAAAGACAACTCAAAAGTCCCATATCTGATCAGAATCCAATTGCAGCCCGACAAAAAAACAACTAATGAAAGAAAAGAGCAACTGGTCTCAGCTTTTTAAAAAGTTTTCAAATAAAGATCAAAGCACACACTGTAGCAGTGCTGGGTAACTTCAGTTGTGCACTTGACACACCTGGAAAGAAAGACCCTCACCTGGGAATTTCCTCTACTGGATTGACTTGTAGCCGTGTCTGTGAGGCATTTTCTTGATTGTTGAGTGATGTGGGAAAGCCCAGCCCACTATGAGCAGGGCCACCCCTAGGCAGGTTGCACAAGAAAGCAGGCTGAGCACAGGCCAGAGTTGCAAGCCAGCAAGTGACTTCCCTCCACAACCTCTGCATCAGCTCCTGCCTCCAGGTTCCTGCCTTGAGCTACTGCTGTTTCTTTCCTCAGAGATGAACTGTGATTGAGACTCCAAAGCCAAATAAACCCTTCCTCTCCAAGTTGGTTTTGGTCAGAGTATTTTATCACAGCAATAGAAAGCTATTAGCCCATTTCAAAATGTTTGTTATTAAATCAAATCCTTTTTAAAAAGATTTATTTTATTATTTGTGTGTGTGTGTGTGTGTGTGTGTGTGTGTGTGTGTGTGTGTGTATCTGTGAGTGAATGTATGCTCTGGTGCAGAAAAAGGCATTGGATCCCCTGAGCTAGAGTTACTGATAGTTATGACTTTTCTTATGTGAGTCCTTGGAACTGAACTCCAGGTCCTTGAAAAGCAGTGGGTGTTAACTACTGATCTGTCTCTTTAGCTCCATTTATTTTAGTTAGGTAGTTAGTTAGTTAGTTAGTTGTTAGTTAGTTGTTAGTTAGTTAAGTTAAGTTAGTTAGTTTTGGGGGTTGTTTTTTGAGACAGGATTTCCTAGATACAGGCTGACCTGAAATTTGCTATATAGCCAAAAATGGCCTTGAACTTCTGATTTTCCTGCCTCCTCCTCCTGAGTGCTGGGAGTATACACATACCTACCTGCTTTACGGGGTGCTGGGGACTGAATTCAGAGTTTTGTTCATGTAGGGCAATCACTGTCCCAACTGAGCTAAGTCTCAGTTCCTAATCCTTTTGAAGATGGATTCAAACTTAAATCTAGGTGCTAGGGAAAAAAAACCCTAAGTCATGGACATCATTATCAAACTGTTCTCTCCTTGATTACCAGTATAGAAACATATCATTGTAGGAGCCTTGGGGTTTTTATTTTCGTTTTTACAATTTCACTGGAGCAAAAAGAATAAACGTTGAAATATAGATTGGAATGTATTTTCCCCTTTTGTATAATGCAAGCTGTTCATTTCCCAGACTTGGTGGAGGCAAGTATTTTTCTATTTAAGAATACTTTGTCAATGTTTTATAATAATGACTCTTATAATAAATGTTTCCTTCCATATTCAATTGTATAAAGATTTGTAGCTGATTTTTCCTGAACTTTTCATTATTATACAATGTGTTGGGGAGAAAGGCTGTCCAGAAAACTGCCTTTGCAAATGAGATTAGAAGAAGCAGTAAAAATTCTCAGCACTGCTGGTTTGGGCGGTACATACGAGTAAGAACGTCATGAGTTCAAGGCCAGCCTGGGATAAACCTTAGGCCAGCAAGATGACTCAGTGGATAAAGGTGCTTGCTACCAAGTATGACAACCCCAGTTCAGTCTCTCAGGTGCGCATGTTGGAAGAAGAGAACTGACTTCTGCATGTTGTCTTCTCACTGCTACACATGTGCTCTGGGATGCACTGTGCATGTGCATACACATATGTACACACAATGAATCAAAATGTAATAAAAATATTCTCCTCAGAGACTCTAAATAAGAAACTTGAGACAAAAATGCATAAAACATGAAGATAAAAGACTAAGCAGTGGACAGAGTACCATTGGTCACTTATAGAAAGCTAACAAGTGCAGAAGCTATAGATGCAATCATTACTCCACCTCCTTGCGGCTCCTCCCAAAATGTACAGAATCCTTGTAAGTATTGTTAGTTTTATTTGTGTGCATGTGCTGTGCATAAATAAAATGCATTATAGCCACCACTTAGTAACTTCCTTCATGTAGATGTTCCTTGAAAACATTTCAATACTTTAGTATTTTTGTCACAATATAAGATAGAATAGATGAACTCAAATCTCTAACTTCTATAATTTTTGTTGTCATAAAGAATATGTGTAAATACATATAGATGAGAGACTATACCATAAAAACCAAAGAAAAGAAGAAAAGAAATAAATCTCTTAGAAAATTATAATCAGTATCCTTAAAGAAATAAAACAGTATTGTGCATCCATTAACTAAAATCAGAAGACTACAAAAAGGGCAAAACCAGAGTATTTTCAGAGAAGATTTTTCAGGCATTAAACTAAATTTTCTAAGTCTGTGTAAATCTCAGAAAATATTTCAGGGACTGGAGAGATGGGTCAGTGGTTAAGAGCATTGGTTGTTTTTGCAGAGGACCCACATTTGGGTTCTAGCACCCACTTGGTAGCTAACAATCGTCCATACGTAGTTCCAGTTCCAGGGGACCTGATGCCCTCTTCTGACCTCCAGAGGCATTGCATGACACAGGTGCACTTACATGCATACAGGCAAACCATTAATATACATAAAATAATAAAATATTTTTTTAAATTTTTCAGAGAAGAAAGATAAAAACAAGAAGAGGAAATTCTCAAAGACACATCACAAGAAACATTCTCAGATCAAAAGTCTCCAGAGAAAAGGAAACCAAACAATAAATGAAGAGCTATACAAAGGCTCATTACTGAAAAGTTCCACATAACCAAGACAGAGAATGTGTTTGCCTTTGAACTACTGAAGAAGTGTAGTGATGTCCTCAAGCTGTGAGAAAATCATTTTCAACCTACCAAGCAAATTATTATCTAGTATTATCTTGTCAATCTGCCGAGCAAATATCTTAATAAAGTATAACCAATTCAAACATGAAAGAATTTGAAGACATTTTATCCACACACAGTTCTCTTCTTTTTTTCTTAATTCTTTTTATCTGGGTTTGTTTTTTGTTTGGAGTTTTGGATTTGCTTGTCATTTTCTGTTTAAGTTTATTTGTTTCACTCTTGTTTGCAGTGCTGGCGGTAAAACTACAGTCTTGTCCATGGAAGTCGGGTAAGTACTCTACCATTTACCACACATTGCTTTCTAGAAAACCACAGAAATATTCTCCACAACATGGGGGAGGAGGAGGATAACGTGGATTTTGAAAAGCAAGGGTTTTAACACATGAGAAAAAAAGAAAAGAAAATCAAAGTTCACAGCTGTACAACCAAGGACTACCATCAGCTACCTTTTTAAGATGTGATGAGTAAGTAGCTTTTTTAAAACTACTTTTTAAAAATGTGATAACTGTCTGTTAAAAAAATAGCAATCAGAATACAAGGGAAAGGATTTTTGCAAAGGACAACTACTGACTCCAGGGAAAGTAAAAGTTTCCACAAGAAAAGATTGTACTTGTTTCCTCTGTCAACAATACTTTATAAGATTTCATAACCATAGTTATTAGAGTAACTAAACAATATTAAATATTTAGTTTGCGACTATAAGGGGGCAGAGGAGCATTTAAAATGCCTAAAACCTCCATTTCTATCATAATGTCAAACCTTGGTGAATTAAGTTTGGCACAATACGTGGAAGGGTCAGAAACTGATGATTTTCTTATATACTTTTGAGTTCACTTTGAGGAGGCTCATTGACAAGTTAAGATATTATCGTGTTTAAAAATAGAATTTAGGAGCCAGTGAGATGGTTCAGCAGGTAAAGAGGCTCGTGGCCAAGCCCAGTGATCTGAGTTGGATGCTCAAGACCCTCCTTGTGAAAGGATAGAGCCACCTCCTGCAAGTTGTCTTCTAACTTCTACATGCCTGCTGGGGCACATGCATACACACAGAAACACACACAGAAACACACACACACACACTAAACAAATTAATTTAATTTATAAAATTAAATAAGTAGGATTTAATTTCTTAAACATGACTAGAGTACAGGAGGAGGATCATTTGAGCCCAAGAGTTCAAAGCCACCCAGAGGAACACTGTTCTGAGGAACTCACAGAGACTCTGTCTTAAAAATAAAATGGGAATTTTAACTGACTAAATTGTGAAAGTACTACTGTGTTGTGGTATACTGAGAGGGAAGAAACCTGGGGTCTTATTCCAGTATTCGCGTTCTAAAAGGCTGAATCTCTCTACTTCAGTTTCTGCATTTGAAGTCTGGGCTAAAAATGTCTTTCAACTTTATGCTTACAAGCTCAGATGGGCTCATCCTCGGGGAGGCTATTCCTTGTGCCTTCCTCACAATGACTCATTAACTAATCATTAAAAAGTACCAAATGACAACTTGTTTCCAGAATCTTGAATAGCCAAAAGAATTTTCCTCTGACCCAGAAACCTCACATACTCCCAGAGCTCCAAGGAATAAAACACCACCAGGTATCACAAGAAATGCAGTGTTCTGACAGGCTCTTAATTGACTCACTAAGTTATGGAGATTTTAGGCAACAATTTACCCTGTTCTTAAATTTTAAAAGTAGTTGCCATAGCAACTCCTAGACACAGCATATGGTATGTCTGGTACCTCCAAGATAACTGAGCAGATTCTTGATGAATTTTCCTTACAATATGTTGTGAACTTTTGTACTTTTTAGCGTTTCAGTGGGCAACATTATAAGGTGCAAGCATTCATTGTGCCATCTATATATTTAAAAGCTGAGTTTGAAACATTTACCATTTACAAAAACAAACAAGCAAGCCTTTGGTGCTTTCTCATGTCTCTTAATGTATTTTCTTTATTTAAAAAAGATAACTAAAACCTAGTAGAAAAATGACAAGCAATCAGGTACTCTTAAAAAGAACAAATTAAATAAAAAGAAAAGCATACGGAAAATGTCCCATTCATTTACAGGGAAAATAGGAAAAATTAAAATAAGCTACATATTTTTCTACTCATCAGATTTGTAAAATGTTGCAGAATGGGAGTATTGACATCCTGGTAATTAATTTAGGATTACAAATTCAAAACTTGTAAGACGGCTTGCCATAAGATCTGATCACTTTACTGCTACAGGTTTCTCCTAAAGGATTTTTTAAGTGTTTTTATTGTTTCTCTGAAAATTCCTCATAATACATTTTGATCATATGCAGACGCTCTCCTCTGTTTCCACACCCACCCAAATTCATATCCTCTTTTATTATTTTTCAAAGGCCTAGCTAGTCTAATTCATGTTGCCCAAATGCTCTTTGGGCATCCCCTGGAATCTGGTCAACCTACCCACCATCAGAAACTTACAAGTGACTCTCCCTCTCCCAGCAGCTGTCCATTGCCAATATTCCTTACCTAGGGCTGGGGCTTCTTGCTCACCTCCCCGTGCCATTGGGTTTTGGTTCCAGGAGCTTGCGATAGTATCACAAGTGCTTTAAGTTCATATGTGCAACTACTCTGTTGTTTCTGGAAATGTTTCCTTGCATTCATCTATCACCTCTGGCTCGTACAGTCTTTCTGCCCCCTCTTCCACAATGATCCTTGAACCTTGGGAGGAGAAGGTGTGATACGGATGCCCTATTGAGGGCTTAGGATTTTTTTTAATAGGCATAGCTTTGTGTGCAGTTATATCTGTTAGAGAATTATATATAATTGTAAGAAACTGGAAGTGATCTTAATTCACTGAGCGCAGTATGACACACCTGTGGTTCCAGCACTAGGGAAGAGGATGCAGAAGAATTATGAGTTTGAGGTCATCTTGTGCTGCATAGTGAGGCCCTGTTTCAAAAACTAAAAAATATGGAACTAGAAGTAACTTTAATCCATAGTAAAAAAAAAAATTTTAATTCAAAGTTAAATAAGCAATTTTTTACTATTGGCTTTAAATTTTATGTTATTCTTCTCATAAGCTTTGCTACTCATTATGATTTATTTTATCCTATCTTATGGCACTGTTAAATATTATATCATATATACACATATATGTGCCAAATATATGCACTATGTATATATCATACAGGTATGCTATATGTACATACTGTATGTACATATATGTATTATATATTTAAAAATAGATTCATAAACAATGTAGACAGAATTACAAAATCAGTTTATAATATTGTATGTATAATATACTGTTTGTTCACTATCATAGGATAAGGAATTTGGAAGAATACACTAACCTGGTGGGCACCCACAACTGGCCCCTGTTGAGCTACCTTTATATAATCTATTTTTGAATGAGGGCAGAACTCATGACTTGATTCTGACCAATTAATATGGCAAAGGCAATGGATGCAATGTCACTTTCATGATATTTTACATTATAGAAGTTTTCTGTAATTAGTAAACTGGAAATAGATTATCCTACAGGCCTTGAAACTTGAAGCTACCACATGGCAAGGAACTGTGGGAAGCCTCTAAGGGCCTAAAAGGAGTCTCAAGGATATGAAAATAGATTTCAACCAACAGTCAGTAAAAAGCCAGGGCCCTCAGTCACACAGCTGCAAAGAAGTAAATTCTGCCCAACAACCTGAGTGAGCTTAGAAGCAGATTTTTCCTAGACCAGCCTCCAGATGAGAGCACAGCACAGCCACACTTCATGTGCAACCTAGTGAGGCCAAGCAGCCGAATCCCACTATCCTCTGTGAAGAATCCGCACCTATGGAAACTCAAGTGTGTGCCGTTGTCTTAGGCTGCTAAGTTTGTCTCTAGAAAGTAGTATTCTTTATAAATTTTCCTTTCTTATTTGTACTTTTCTAAATTTTCTCAAATGTTATAATAAGACTTTCTTTGCTTTTAAAATCAAAAGATGTTATTTTCAACAAATCATCTGGAAGCAAAAAAATAAGTCTGCTCTTCAATTTTTTAACTGATTTTGGATGTGGCAAAAGAATGTTTTAAAAAGTGTACAATGAAAATATAGCACTAAGATTACCCCAGATTTTCATTTTTTAAATGATCTTAACAGAATATTTTATTTAAATTATGTTAACATAGACTGTTTCTGAAATTTTAAGCTTTCTATATTTAATAATGCCTGCTGGGAGGAAAAAAAGAAATCATACTTTTAAATTTTCCCTTCCAATTTTGACCATGACTTAAAATGGAAAAAGTTATGTTGATTGTGCCTAAATGTTCTCATTTTAGAGGCCATTATGCACTTTAAATTCTCTGTTGGCATTTTAATTTCATTTTACAAAATAAACCTCAACTGACAACAGAATAAAGCAAATTCTAAGTCAACTAAACGAAAAAGTGTCACTGCAAACAGAAAGAACTTTGCAAACTGATGCAACATTTCATATGGCTCCTGAACCTAAATTCCCCGAGTTTCAACAGGAAAAAAAATCGTGTGTGTGTGTGTGTGTGTGTGTGTGTGTGTGTGTGTGTGTGTTGTGTGGAAGTATTGACAACTGAAACCATTTCCACAATTCACTGTCTATAACACATCGTTACTATTCAACTGTCTGCATTCTCATCAATGTACTATTATAAGACGTTCTAGCCTAAGAACTTAAAATTGATATAACTATGACTTGTTTGGGGAATTTATTCCATTTATCTGGCACTAGATTACTCTATTTACCTTCATTAGAAGAAGCCAGTAGATAGCTTGAGAAATTAAGCTCCTCAAATGAGAGTTTCATCTTCAATATGTCCCCGGAAGCTCTAACTTTTGAAACTACATTTTGCCCAACCTTAATCAAACATTGCAAGCTCTATCAAAAATCCTTAAAATTTCACAAATACGCCACTGATACTCTCCCTTGTCAACAACGTCGCTAAGACCCATTGAGGCAGTGATCTGTCATGCTGCGGTAAATAATAAAGGTGGCTTTTCTTTATCAACTGGTTATTTCTGTGGTGTTTTCAGGGACTTAATAATCAACAGTCTTGGAGGTGCCACAAATTTGTAATAGAGATCTGCTCATTGAAAAGTTCAACACCTGCCACAGAAAATGATGATCCTCAAAGACCTCAAAAACCTCTTCCTTAGAAATCTCTGCGATGTAGGGGTGAGGTACGACCACATTGAGTTTGAACTTCAATTTCTTTTCGTTTCTTTTTTTTATAAAGTCCGCAAATAGTAAGTTTATCTTTACTCCTAGAATATGGAATCCTTTTTAAAATTCTTTATCTGATAAAATTTGTGAAACTTTTTCTTAAATGAAAACCTAATTATTTAAAATATTAAGTATCCTGTCCGCTTTTGTTTTCCTGTTTCTCCATAAGAGGAAGTTCAGCAGGAAGAGCGGTGTGTGTGTCCGTGGTAAGACCATTCACAGAGCTCATCTAGAAACGGAGAATTTCAGAAGACTTTTTCTTTTTTCAAAACCTCATGAAATCTTTCCTGAGTCTTGAATTGTCCCTGTGATTCTGGTTCTGGAACAGACTTCCTCCCGAAATTTTTCCATCCATCAACAATTGCACATAATTTTGTGTGCAGTTGGAGACAGAGGCTACGGATACCATTCACGGTGTAATTATGCAGCAACTCTGACTATCCAGACTGCCAAGGGTTAATCTCAGTCTACTCCTAGCTGTGTTCCTTCCCTCCTATAGATTTATGCTATTTCTGAAACTCTTCCCATCTTTCCAAAGAAACACATTCTCATAGTATAGAATTTATTGTGACCTCTGTGTTGGGCAAAATTGTTCATTTGAAGAATATCATAGAACAACAAAAAGTTCCAGGGGCCTGGTTTTATGGCATGAAGAACCGTGTCAAACAATTCAGATTACAAAACTGCTTTATTAAAAGATTCCTTGGCTAAGGCAAAAGAAGAAGAAGAAGAAGAAGAAGAAGAAGAAGAAGAAGAAGAAGAAGAAGAAGAAGAAGAGGAGGAGGAGGAGGAAGAGGAAGAGGAGGAGGAGGAGGAGGAGGAGGAGGAGGAGGAGGAGGAGGAGGAGGAGGAGGAGGAAAAATTTTAACTTAAAGCTAACTCTTTACAAGATCTCTCAGATCTGAGCCTGAAGCAGATGCCCTCTCTCCTTCTCCTCTCTCCACACTTTCCTGAGTTTCTCGGTCCCTTTCTTGCATTCTGACCTCTTTCCTCTCCTTTCTGGCTAGTTGGAATGCTCATATGTCAGTTGCCTCTTAAATTAAGCATTAACAGGAAAACCTCTCACAGTTGACTTAAATTCCCAGAACCATTCTAAGTGAAGAACCAAAGCTGAGATAAGATAGAACTTTCTAGAGGAATTCAGTGCAATTTTAGAAACATAAACTGCAAACTCCTGATACAAATAGTAGCTGGTTCTAGACTGTACACTAGAGCCACAAATGAAATGCCCAGGTGCCGATCCAACAGATTAGCATGAGATGGAAGACAACTGCAGAGCTCTGATGAAGAAAATCAAGGTACTAAATAAATGAAGAGATACCCTATGTCCTTGAGTGGGAAGATCAGGTATTACCAAGATGTTAGTTCTTCCCAGCTTCGATCTGTAGAGTCGAGACAATCCCAGTCAAAATCCCAGCAATTTATTTTATGGATACATGCAAAATATTTCTAAATGTGAGAAAGAACGATCTGGAATAGCCAGTACAACACTGAAGGAGAACCCAATTCTTACTCTAAAGCTATGGCCACTCAGATGGCGAGGCATAGCTGAAAGCGGAGACAACTAGTAACTGAGATGGCACAGAAAGCTCAGAAATTTACCCACAGAAACAGTCAACCACGGCAATCCAAGAAAGCAAAGATAGTATTTTCAGCAAATGAAACAACTGGACATACACGTGAAAAAGAAGGAATAGAAACACAAACCTTGGCGTTTTCACAAAAAGTACTCAAACTGTATTACAGACCTAAATGCAAAATGCAAAATTCTGAAGGTCCTGGAAGACTAGAGAAAACTCCGATGACTTTGGGAATGGTAAAGACTTACAGATACAGCAGCAAAGGTGTGAATGAAGAATTCATACACCAATTTACTAAAATATTTTAATTCGTTAGAATTTAAAACTCCTGCTATATGCAAGTCACTGTCAAGAGGGTGAATAAAAACAATCACAGACTGGGAGGAAGGAATTGTAATACGCATATAATAAACAACTCTTAAACTCAACAATAAGAAAACAAATAACCCCATTTCCAAAGGGCCAATGATCTTGACAGATACCTGATTAAAGAAGACTTTCTATATCATTGGTCATCAGGGGAAACAAACTGAAGCAACAAGGAGATACCACTAATATGTATTAGGATGGCCAAATCTCTGGCAGCATCGAATGCTCATGTGTGGAATGATGGGAATGCTCACATATCATGAGCGTGTTGCAAAACAGCACAGCCACTTTGAAAGAGAGTCTGGAAGTTTTCTGCCAATTTCAACACACTCTTACCCTATGACCCCTCAACTGTCTTCCTTAGTGTTACCCAGAGTTAAAACTGATGTCCATGTAAAAATGTGGACATATGTGTTTATGGAAGCTTTATTCATATTTGCCAAAACTCGTCCTTCAGTTAGGTAAATTGATAAGCTATACTACATGAAGATGATAAAGTTTTATTCAACGATAAAAAGAAATGAGCTTCCAGTCACTAAAAGATAAAGAGGACATTTTAATTATAGTATTACTGAATGGAAAAAAAAAAAGGCAACCTGGAAAGACTGCATAGTTTATGAATCCAATCATATGACATTCTAGAAAAAACAAAACCAAAGAGACAGTAAAAAGAATCAGTAGTAGTTGCTGTGACTTTGGAATGGGATAAAATAGTTCTCCACTATTGCTTTTTAGAGCATAGAAAATAGCCTGTTTGTATGACACTACAATGAAAAAATTGTATAGCTATAATAATAGACAATATATAATGACGCCATTTTACATTTGTTCAAACCAAGGGGATGTATAACACCTAGAGTAGCTGCTAAGGCAAACTATGGCCCACAAATGATAATTCTCTGTCGCTGAAGATGCATCTAATGTAACAAGTGTACCCTTTGTTGAGGGAGGCTGAAACCAGGGGAGGTTGTGTATGTGGGGAGAAAGAAGAGGCATATGGAAAATTGCTGTACCTTTCTCTCAGTTTTGCTCTAAGCCCCTAACTGCTCTTAACAAATTAAGACTTAAGAAATGCTTTGGACTAGAGTTCATCCCTGTGCTTAACGAGAACAAATCCACTGATGCATTTAAGACAAGTTCTCGGGACAGTCATCTGGTGGCACCAGAGATCCTTAGATCTAGCCTCACAGAATTTTTACATGAAATTACCCACCATAATTAGGATAAAATTGCCTCCAGCATGCAGTTAACATTAGTGAAAAATTTTACAATCCCTGAGCATGCCTCTGTTGCATGTCTTTGCTGCTGTCATATTCCTGCTGTGATGCTAAAGCTGGATCACTCAAGAAGCTAACGCTACGCTTTGTGTATCTACAAATGTTTTTCATACAACTTCCTGATGGGATTTTTAAATAACTCTGGCCATTGTTTGCAAAGTAGAGATAGACTGAAAGGACTCCTTGTCATAGAGCCACAGTTATTAAAATAACAGACTTGCTTTTGTGTCTCCAACCTTCAGGAGCTCCAACATTCCCCTAGATAACATGTGTGCCCATTTTACCGAAATTATTATTCAAGGGTTTTTCAAAGCGCCCTTATTTTAAAAAGTCATTGTTTATATTATGCCTAAACTCCCAAGAAGATAGAAAGAATAAATCACCAAATTAGCATAATTCTCAGAACATTTGAACTTCCATAGTCCAGGGTCTTTATTAGCTTTAATAACAATAAGATCAACTCCTTTATGAATTCATACTCTCCTCTTACAAATTTTGTTTTGTTTCATTTTGTTTTGGTTTGGGTTTTTTTTTTTTTTTGAGACAGAGTCTCATGTAGTTCAGGCTGGCCTTGAACGTGCTAGATTGCCAAGACTGGCCTGAAGTCTTGGTTCTCTTGCCTCCCCTCCCCCAAACTGCTGGGATTACAGGTGTGTACCATCGTATTTGGCTTCCTCTTACAAATGAATATGTTGACCCATGTACCAGAGAATATCACCTCTCATTCTACACACACTTGCAAACAGAATTAAATATTTCAGAAGAATTATGCATAGTCTTCTGACTACCATATAAGAGCCTTCTTTCCTCTACAGCCTCCTAAACCATCTTTGTATAATATAAAACTTAGATGCAAAGTGCCCTCAAAGAGATATCAGAGACAACAGCTTTTGAACTCTAATGTATCTTGTCTACTTATGTATCTCATTTATAACAAAGCAATAAACCTCCAAAGATCTATGTCTTTTCTTTAAGAGTCTATTAAAGTCTGGTAGTCTATTCTACTCAGGCTGAAGAAAAGTCATAGAGGCGTGGGGGCCTCCAGAAATGAAACCAGGTACACCTATACACTTTACAGTGGGCATTATTTAGGCCATCATTCCAGGAAACTCTTACAGAGGAAGATGAAATAATATAATTCAAACAACAGATTACTCAACTTGGCCTCAGCACAGTAAACATCCTGATCAAGGACAGTGAATAGCTCAACCAAACTCATCATATTACTGTTTGCTCTTCAAATTTCACTCCCAAACCTGCATCACACTGCATCTACCAGTCAAAAGCAACATTATAATTTGACTGAGTCCTCTAACCAAGCACCCCACATTGAAAGTGCTGTTTTATACCAGAACTCAAGACCTCATGGTTACTGCACCTTTTCCTTCCACTCTTTAAGATGCTAATAAAACTCTGTCAAAATCAAGATATCCTGTAACTCAATAAGCTATAAACTCAGTAGCACGCTTCATTAATAGCCTATTTGGGTAGCGTTTTGGAAGAGTCATCATTCAAGGGTGACTCAAAGTATGGTGTACGATTCAGTCTAAAGCTAGAATTGAAATTTTCTCATTAAAAAACAAAGGGCTCGGCAGAAGCGAATCAGCCTGCTGTTAAAGGGGCCACAAATGATGTGACTAGTAGAGTAGTGGTAATTTGAGGTGCTAAGCAAAATTATTTAAAATGAGCGGTCAAGTCTCCTCTCTCAAGAGTGAGGTCATGCAGTTATCACAGGAAAATAAACTGACAAATACAAATACACCCAAAATGATGCATAACGCTAGTGAAAACAGAAATATTCACTTTTTTAAAAGATGTTATTTCCAAAATTCCTCTTGGAACACAGGAAGAAATTTTTATTTGTAACTGGGTCAAAGTCTTCAAGTCTTTCAAGGTCATGAACTAATTATTCATCAATTCTAGCAAAAAACTAAAGGAGCAGCAAAAATAAGAACAAGAAGAGAAAAGCAGGAGACCTAGAGTAAACTGTAGGTGTTCGTGACCTGGGAGAGGAAAGCTGGTCGCAGGGAGCCCTAGGAGGACAGATTGGACTTAAAAATCAAACTGCAAAGTGTGTGTCCCTGGATAGGACTCCTGTTAAACCTCCCACACCTACCCCTGGCTAGGGATCATTGCGAAAGAGAGGACAGAAAGGTTGTAAGAGGCAGGGTTGGTTCATGAACATAGGGAAACAGAGGCTTTCAGGCCACTGGAAGCTCGCGCATGTGAGCGTGTGGCAGTGGTGACAGCCCATGCGGACTCAGTCAGGCAAGGGCCCTGAGTGGAGCCAGGGAAACGGACAGTCAGCCGGCGTTGGCCTGGAAACTGTTGAAGACCGGTTACTACTGGGTGAGAGAGTGGACTTTATTTAGGATTGCACTAAAGGACATCTGGGTACAAATGCTTGATTGGATAGGGCTTAACGTGTATGGTGGAATGCATGAGGTCTGGTTAAGAACTGTTCTATGAAATGTACAAAAGCTCACTTAAAAATTAAGGATAAAAAAAGGAATGGGGCTGGAGAGGACTCAGCAGTTAAGAGCACTGACTGTTTTCACAGAAAACCCAGGCTCAAATCCTAGCACCCACGTGGTGACCAACAACTGTCCCTAACTCCAGTTCCAGGGGATCTGACGCCCTCTTCTGTCCTCCGTGGGCAGTGCAGGACACAGGTGCACTTACAGACATGCAGGCATTACACTCATACACAAAATAAATAAAATAAAATGCAAAGTAAAATAAAACATAAAAAAAGAATCAAATACAGCCAAGCAAAGGACACACATCAAGAATAAATTTGCCGAGGACCCTACTGAGGAAGAAATGTCAAGGGTTTAAATGCTAAGAAATGGAGAGGAACATCTTTAACTGTGGAACGCCACAACCCATGTGGTTAAAGTAAGGCCCAGTCGTTAGTTAGGAAAGGTTTGACACAGGTCTGGCGTCGAGGCATTAAGGTGTCCGTCACTTGTTCATCGTTCTTTACCCACACCAGCTGATGAAGACCAGTCGTGATGAAGCAGCAGACTGCGATCTTCTGGACAACTGTTGCTGCTCGAAGAAGAAATTTTTCTTTGCCAAACATCTGAGTTCTTCTCCCATCTCTCCTTTCCTTACCTAAAGAGAATGTGTCTGCCCAGCCCATAAATTGGGAGCCAGAGCTCAGACTGCCAGTAACGGCAGGAAGTGCAGTTCAGAGAGACACTTTGGATAAGAAGGTGATGAAGTCATGCATGCATAAGCATCCCTTACAAATCCCAGAGCTGCTGGAGACTGGCCCCTCCCTAAGAACATAAGGGACTTCCATGGACAAGGAGCTTCCAGGAACAGCCAAAGACCCTGAAGTTCTTGAAGATTTCACTAGAGGAGGACTCAGCACTTTTCAAACCCTCCCAAACAAACAGAATGATGGCTGGTCCTTCCACTGAAAAAGGATCCCATTCCACCTACCTCAATCAGTGTTCTCTGAAAGGCAAAAGCAGAGATGATAAATGACAAAATGTGGACAGGAAGTTTTAGGATCAAAGCCAGGCCTTTCCAGTGCTAGGCAGGTGCTCTACAACTAAGTTACCCCTCTAGCCCAAGAAGACAGTTTTTAAGAGCCAGGCCAATTCCTTAAACACGTGCATTAGCATTTTACCATAAATATAACTTTTGAAGTCAGGCTAAGTTTTCTTGTGTAAAAAAACTAATGTTTTTTTCAGACCGTGTCTTATGCTGAAAGATTCTATTTTACAAACAGCCTTTCATTCCATTTTAAGGAATGAGGATGAATGTGCATCTGAGTGGACATGTTAATGGAACCATTTGTCTGCCACCAGCCAGCCACGCACCGCAGGCACCTAATTAACTTATTCTACTCATTTCTGAGTAGAAAGAATGTCACTCTGTAAAATTATCAATGTGAATTCAAACTATAGGTGCCCATGGGCACATTAAAATCATAAGGAAGGCAGGCCCAGGAACTTCTTGGATACACCAGATAAAGGAAATGGTGTAACTTCTCACCTATACCCCATAAATAGTAGACCCCTACCAGTGCAATGGTGACAGTCACACCCGTCTATAATCTTACTGAACGTGTATGTGAACATGGATAGGCAGATAACTCCCAACTCACCCTGGGGCTTCAGCTTAATGTGGTCCCCATAGTTGACATGACTGATTCAACTGTTGTCTGACCATCCTCCTGTTCGCCTTCCGGACCTGTCATCGGTCTATCTGCCCATTCCTCTGCTGGACCGCTCTGCCCTTTCCCTTCTGCAGCTAGCCCCAACCCTGCAGCTCTACTGTAAACCTGTGAGCACAGCAGCTTGACTCACAACAGCAGCTTCTCCCCGGCCACTCGGTCTGGGCTCCTCATTGATCAGCACAGAAACTCCTATCTCTGTGCCTCTCCCAGCCTTGGATTCTCGGGCCTCTTTGAAACTCCTTGACTCTTTAACCTTTACAGTCCCTCAGTAATACATACACATGTGTATAATTTATAAGTATATATACACAGACTGTATGATATAGAATGTATAATGTGTGGTTGGGGGTTAATATTAGTAATTAAGATTGGAATAAAAGGGGCTGGAGAGATGACTCAGCGGTCAAGAGCACTGACTGCTCTTTGCAGAGGACCCAGTTTGATTCCCAGCATCCACATGACGTCTGACAACTGTCCTTAACTCCAGTTCCAGGAGACTCTGACGTGCTCTTCTGACCTCCATGGGCATTGCACGACACGGGTGTACTTACACATACACGGGCAACACACTTATACACATAAAATAAAAATACAATATTTTTTAAATTGGCATAAAAGAATATTTATAACCTTGACCAAATTAGCAAGAATAATGAGAGCATCTGACAAATTGCTGCCATTGGATCCAGCACACCATTTGAACTTATGGTTAGTAAATAACTAACATTGAAGAAGGCGCAAATATGTTCATCTGTGTTTCCAACATAATGCCTTCACAACAGTGGCCACATCAGCTCCTTAAAGAGCAGAGGCTTGTTAGGAGGGATAATAGACTGATGCATGTTACTCATGTTACTGCTCGTTTTGTTTTACTTCTGTGCTGGTTACATGGTGCATGGATAAGCTACTTGTGTTCTGGGTCAAGTTGAATTAAATTTTCTTAAAACAACTGTAGTTGTTAAAGCCAGTTAAAACTGAAAGATCCCACTTATATTCTGTTTCCCCGGTTCTGTGTATTCCAAAAACAAAGAAACTACAAAGGCCCTGCTGGCATCTATCTGAAAAAAGAGAGAAAAGTTGAGAAAGAGATTCCAGAATTAAAGCTTTTTGTTTTCTCTTTTGAAAGTATATTTCTTTCATAATAAAAGAAAACCTAATTTTTCCCTGTATTGGAAATGAGAGTGACAATTAGTGTGACAGTCCATTGCTCATAGATTTTATCTTAGCCTGTAACCATGAAGAACCACTCTTAAGCAGATAATAGATACTAGCTACCCATGCCTGATTTGGTTTCTACAAGTATAGCTATTCAAAACAAGTTCACATTGCAATGCATCAGTGTAAGTAAGCTCTTCCTTTTTAAACAACGTTCCACCTTATTTTTTATAGTTAATTTTTCAAGAATCTCATACATAAGTACTATATTTACATTATTCTACCCCTCCTTCTCTCCTTTGCAGTTCCTCCCATATCCCCAACTCCATCTCAATTTTGTGACCTTTTCTTTAATTATTGATTCACATATATGTGTATGTGTACCTGTGTGTATTCTTATATATGTATATGTGTATATATATAATGTATATAAAACCCACAGAGTCTATTTAGTGTTGCTTGTATGTATTTCACTTTTTAAATTAAGTTGTATGTGTGTATCTGCGTATATTTGCACAGGAGTGCAGGTGTCCACAGGGGCCAGAAGATATCAGATCCCCTGGAGTTGGTTGCAGGTGATTGTAACCCACCCAACGTGAGTGCTGGGAACCAAACTCAGATCTTCTGCATGAGTAGTGCTCTTAACTGCTGAGCCATCTCTCCAGCCCCTTTTGTTTTATTTTCCAGTGAGCTCTCAGTATGTTCTTCATTCGGCATAAATGAGCAATAGTAAAATCATACAACACCTTTAGGCATCCCTTCCTTGAAAATACAGTTGGAAATGATGATAATTGTTATCAGGGGAAAACGTCAGAGGATTACCCTACAAATATGTAGCAAATAAGAGTGCTTTGTTAGAACTAAAATGCTAATGACTCTGAAATACAAATACACATAAATCCCAATTCTGTTCAGGATTCTTTCTTTTGAAATTTCTGATACCTGCACAAATAATATGACAGATGATAACTGCAACACTGTTTAACACCTAACCTTTCTACATTCAACTTGGGCCTCTTTCAAGCTTTGTTACTTCACTGAATGACATCAACATTGAGCCTAGAAGTCATCCTTTACCCTTCAGTTCCATATCCAATCCATTCTCAAATCCAGGGCTTTGGCTCCTGGCTATCTCTCAGACCTGTCCATTTATATCCCATCACTTTTCTGAATCAAGTTCTTATCACCTGTGGCTTGAAACACTGCCTGTTTTTCAAGATCCACTGATTCATTCTTCAAGGAATTGCCAAACTGCAACCAAACAAGGCTTTTACTGACTTGAGTCTGTATGACTCATATCCCCATACTTTGCTATAAAAAAAAAAGCATTTAAGCTAAACCAATTAAGAACTAAATATTTCCTTGCTAAGAGAGGAAATATCTGCAAATGAAGGAACTCACAGGTACCACCACCAGGCAGGGAACACTAGAGGTGTTCAAGTGCTAGAAAAGAAGAGTACATGGTGTTTGTAGAAATTAAGTAGTAAAAACTAGCACTCTGAATAGGATGAAATAAGTCCATGGGTCTTTACACATAATTGGTTCAAACAAGTGAGTCCCAGTGTGCACAGGGAAAGAAAAGCTTTAGTTAAATCTACCGGGAGCCTGACCCTAACATGGGAGGAGCTACTCCATCTTTTGTCAGTTTCCCCTGGTAAGATCCATCTGTGATCAAACACAAGAGCCCTGAGCAAGCACCACTACTTGAGGAAAGTTTTCATTTACAATCCTGATCATTTCTACTTGTAATATTACAGGTGATGTGATCCTTTTCACTTAAAGAAACCATTTTAATAGATATTAAAAGCAAAATTATATGACAGATACAGAAAAGACACTTGACAAGGTTCAGTATGCCATCAAGGTAAAAGTCCTGAAGAAACTGGGACTAGATTTAGCACATCTCAATATAATAAAGGCTATATATGACAAGCTTATAGTCAACATTATACTGAAGAGTAAAAAAACTGAGAACATTTCTCTAAAATATGGCAGGAGAAAAGAGTACCTACTTGTTCCACTCTTAGTTAATATAGCTCTTGAAGTCTTAGCTAGAGCAATAAAACAAAAGAAAGAAAAGGAAAAAGAACAAAAGTTTAACTTTCCCAGTACAGTTTTACTTAAAGACTCCACGAAGTCCTCCCAAAAGAACGTCTGAACCTGATACATTCTTACAGTGTAGTAGCAAAGCACGAAGTCAGCAAACAAAGATCAGTAACTTCTGTAGACACCCACCAACAAATGTGCTGAGAAAGAAATCAGGGAAAAGATATCATTCACAATATCAACAACAATATATCTAGGAATAAACCTCACCAAGAAGGTGAATGATTTCTATAAGGAGAACTTCAAGACATTGAAAAAGGAAATTGAAGAAGACACTAGAAGATGGGAAGAACTGTCATGCTCTTGGATCGGCATAATCAATACTGTGAAAATGGCTATTTAAAAAAGGAATCCACAGAGTCAATGCAATCCCCACCAAAATCTCAATTTTGTTGACAAAAAATTCCAGTGACACTCTGCAAAACTAGAAAAAGCAATCCTAAAATTCATATGAAAACACAAAAGTCCACGGATACCCAAAGCCATTTTAAGCAGAAAAAAATATGGCCAAGGGCATTACAATACTTGACCTCAAACTATGCTACAGAACCATAGCAATAAAGGTAGCATGGCACTGGCACAGAGACAGACATGTAGATCAATGTATAAACAGTAGAAAGCCCAGAGATGAAGCCACACAACTATGGACACTTAATGTTTGACAAAGGTATCAAAACCATACAGTGGGAAAAAAGACAGCAAACAGTGCTAGCAAAACCAAACATCATCTACCTGCAGAAGAGTGAAATTAGATCTACATCCCTCACTTTTCACAAAAATCAACTCAAAGTGAATCAAAGACTGTAAAATCTAAAACACTGAAACTGATAAAGGAAAACATAGAGAAAATGCTTTAAGACACGGGTATAGACAGCAAACTTCTGAATAGAGCCCCCCCACTCTAGCACAAGAAATGGCCCCAAGAATTGACAAATGAGATTGCATGAGATTAAAAAACTTCTTCATAGCAAGAGAAACTATCAACAGAATGAACAGCCAACCTACAGAAGTTGAGAAAATCTGTACCAGCTACATTTAAACAAGGAATTAGTATCTAGAATATATAAAGCACTTCAAAAAATAAACACCAAAAACACCGAAATCTGCCATATCAATTGAGTCACTGATCTGAATATACAGTTCTCAAAAGAAGAATTACAAACAGCCAATAAGCACTTTTAAAAGTGTTCAACATCTCTAGACATCAGAGAAATGCAAATTAAATTTCTTTGATGCTCCATCTCATCACAGTCAGAATGGCCATTGGGGGAGGGGGAGAAATAGGTGCCAACAAATGCTGGCAAGAACATGGAGAAAAAGAAATCTTACCCACTATTGGGAGTATAAAGGAATGCAACTACCAAGGAAACCTGTGTGGACGTCTCTAAAAAAAATACCCTAAAAACAGAATTCTCAAATGTCCCAGGTATAGGGGCTTGAGAGGTGGCTCAGCAGTTAAGAGCATGAACCGATCTTACAGATCAACCTTCAGTTCCCGGTACCCATATGACAGCTCACAACTAGCTCTCATTCCAGTTCCTGGGAACCTTATGCCTTTTTATAACCTCCATGAACACTGCACACACCTAGTACATTTACATGCTGGCAAAACACCAGTTGTAAAGCCTAATAACCATAATAACTGGCACAGCAAAGTATCTCTATTGTTGCAATAGTGACACTTTTATCTTGGGGGTAATCAGCAGCTATCTAATTGGACTTAAAGCCCTCTCAGTGGGAGGAAACTCATGTATGGCAGTGTAAACATAGCCAAATAAATATGGCTGGAGAGGTAACAGATCCTAGAGAAAACTGTACATCTGTCACATCCCTTGACAAATGTAATTTCTTACTGTAGTTGAGTACAATCCTTATATTTACAGGTAAGTATACCAGTCATGGTTCGTCAAAGAAGCTTCTTTTTGCAACAGATGGAAACTACTATGGAGTTCTAGAACTGGTCACATAGAGAGAGTAAGTGCCCAGCCAGCCCTAAGTGACACATCTGCAATGGAACCTCTATACCTAAGGTTCATGGAACATAGTTGAACAGAGGGTAGAGAAAATATTAATGCATCTCTCAACTCTTACCAGTGAAGCTTTCTAATTAAACAGAGGGCAGTTAACACAGAAAACCACAACTGGCCAAAATGTAGAGAATAAGATACTGTAGAATGCATGTCCCTGAATAGAATGCCTATGTTAAACCTCTGCCACCCAGGGCTCAGGGATCAGGGAAGAGGGCGCAGAAAGATTCTAAGAGCCAGGAGTAGGAGAAGACTACAAGAAAACAATTTCCAGGAAGCTGGGAAGTTACTCGTATGAACTTACAGCAATGGTGACAGCATGCACAATATCCACACAAACTCAAACCAGACAAAAACCTAGCACAGAACTGGGAAAATGGGCAGCAGGCCCCAACCTTACCTGAGGACCTGAGCTGAGGAGCTGATGGCAGCTGATCATAACTGGAAGAGCGAGAGTTGCTCTTCCTTAGGGAGTGATGCTAGATGGATGATCAGGCTCCAGTAGATGAATTCACACCAAGGGACACCTGGGGACAGAAACTTGACATAGTAGGCCTTAATATATATGACAGACTGCATGAAATCAAGTTGGCAGGGAGTTTTGGGACAAGTGCAGATGGAAGGAGGTTCTAGATATGATTAAGATATATTGCAGGGAGGCACAAAAATTAAATAAAAAATATTGTAAAGAAGAAAAGAAAAACACCCAGCTTCCTTCTTCCACTGTCTCCCAGAAGTCCCCAGCAGTTTCAACAGTAACATTCTAGAAAATTTTAATTCTGTATTATCTTCTTTCCCCTTCCTGCTTGGCTTCCACCTTCTTTCACGAGTATTTCCCAAGATTATTTTCCAAATAAAATGCTTGCTTGAAAAAAAAAAAAAAAAACGCCCCAGCTATACCACTCTTGGGTGTATACTCAAAGGACTCTGACCAACCACAGAGAAATTTTCACATCCATGTTTATCACTGCTCAGTTCACAATGCCGGGGAATTGGAATCAACCTACATGTCAAAAGACAAACGAGTAATTAAAATATGGCACAGATATACAATGGGATGTTTTCAGCCATAAAGAAAAATAAAACTAAGAAATTTGTGGGAAAATGGATAGAACTGGAAGGCAAGCAAGGTAACTCGGAAAGACAAATGCCATGTATTCTCTCTCATGTACAGATTCTAGACCCCAACTGTGAAATACGTGTATTGACATCACAATAAGCATGGATAAAGACGAGAAAACTAGAAAGGGTCCATGAGATGGGGGGGGGGGGGGGAAGAAGCTTTAAGAAGATGGGCTGGAGAAAGACAATAGACTAGAAAGGAAGAGGGAGGTGCTGAAGGGGAGAGAAAGGATACTGTGGGGAAACGGGGCGCAAGGGATGCGGAGGGAGCGGGAGGTGTCCGGAGGAAGAAGAACCAACTAAAATCAGGTATGTACAAAAACATCAGAAGGAAAGCTATTTAGAAACCTACTTAGCAAGTTTGGAAAATAAAAATGAAGCACTAAGTGAACAACCCTCAGCCGTACTGGCCTACCTTGTCCTGATCTCTTGCATTCTCTCCTCCTACGCTGGTAAATACAGTTCCCACCCCAGAGCGGTCCCTCTGATTTCATTAATCTGCGTTCTTTCTTTTTCACTATATAGCCTCAACTGGCCTGGAACCCATTATGTAGATCATCCCAGGCTGGCCTCAATCTCACAAAGATCTGCCTGCCTCTGTCTTCTGCATGCTAGGATGATTAAAGGCATACACCATCATTCCTGGAGAATCTGCATTCTTAAATCTCAGTTTAATCATCATCTATTTTGGGATGTACCCTTGTCCTTCCAGTGAAGACAAAACCCCATCATCACACACCTGTCAATGAAACCTGTTTTCTTTTCATCAGAATGCTTAGCTCAGATTATTTGATTTGTAGGTTTGGTTTACTAATGTGTACCTCCTCACCTTGATTAAAACCTACTGATATGACACCACTACCTCCTGAACATACCAGACAGAATAGGTACCAAAAAAAAAGAAGAAGAAGAAGAAGAAGAAGAAGAAGAAGAAGAAGAAGAAGAAGAAGAAGAAGAAGAAGAAGAAGAAGAATGAAAGGCTGGGGATGGGATGTAACTAAGTCAGTGGGTCTTCCTATCTTAGTTATCCCCATGTAGAAACTCCCTCACAGATTTCAGACATTTGCTTCTAGATCTTGGGAAGTTGACCATAGTAACAGCCAACATGTGAATCATATCTTGAAGCCATTCAAAATTGCTTAAAGCTAATTGAGTCTACTTAAAAGGCCCTCAAATATATTAACACATTTTTAAAATTCTGTCATTCTGCAGAGGACCTTTCAAATATCCCATTTTCTGTAAGATTTTTTTCTAAGTCCTCACTCAGTAAAGCATTCACTGTAATCATTATAGCCTGCCAGGTTCATACTCATATTGTGTGTGAACATCTGCTAAGTGTGTGTCTTCCCTGACAGTAGGGACTTACTTACATATTAAGTTACCTTTTACTGTTCTACAGATATCACGCCTTTTCTTTGAATAACATCAAAAACCAAATTCATTGCCCTGCCTTCCAAACCTCTATTTTCTGTCTTGCCAAATGGTACATCCATCTACCCAGTTGCCCTTGTTTCAAATCTAGCCTCTCCTCTACTTCCTTAGACACTTTCACAACTTCTGTTTATTCTACTTTTTACCCATGCAAAATCAAACAGACAAAAACCCAGCTCAGAACTGGGAAAATGGGCAGCAGGCCCCAATCTTAACCAAAGAACTATTGGGCAGCTGATTACTGCTGGGTGAGGAAGAGCAGATCTTCATTAGGGGAGTGACTCTAGATAGGCTGACTAGACCTCAGTGAATGAACTTGCACTTAAAGGACATCTGGGGACACTAATTTGACATGATAGGCCTTAACATAAACCACAAAGCATAGGAAATCCAATGGGAGTGCTATAGGAAGATACTGATGGGAAGAGGGTATAAAAATGGTTATGACATTGTGTATGAAATACACAAAAATTCAATAAAAGTATACAAAAAATAGCTTCCCAAGCCACTTGAAATAAAATCCGCATTCCCTAAAAAGTCTTGCACAGTCTGGTTTCTGTCCCCTCTCCAGGTTTAAAGGTTCCACACTCCCTAGAAAGGGAATCTGGGTTAGGTGTTTCCCTACTTGGAATGCACTTCCTGTACTTTTCCTCTAGCTCCTACTTACCCTTAGGTCTCAGACAAGACCCATCTTTCTGCCCAAAGTATGTCAGGACATCATCTTCTTACCTGGAACCCCAGAACACCCTTTATCTTCCCTTTGTAGCATTTACAATCTGTAAATAACATGCATATTCTAACACTATTAATTTCATGTCTGTGTTATCTATAGACCTATAAGTTGTTTGAAAGGAGGACAGTGGCCATTTGCTTATTACTGCACTCCTAGCTCAGGCATATTCTATCATACGGACTCAGATATTCATTGAATAAACAAGTGACTATTTCATGGATAAATGCTTAATATACTTGAAAGCCTGGTACCTGATGAATGCAGGAACAAAGCATAAATAGCCAGGAGACACATCATCCTAGTAGAGTCCTTAAT
The DNA here is from genome assembly GCA_035773235.1 of Eospalax fontanierii. Lineage (NCBI taxonomy): Eukaryota > Metazoa > Chordata > Mammalia > Rodentia > Spalacidae > Eospalax > Eospalax fontanierii. Next base: position 11,583,638 of record CM069536.1, on the reverse strand, counting down.
GCATAGCAACAGCCTTGAAGACAAAACAAAAGAAGGGACTTAGGTCTGCCCTTCCTGGATAAAGGACAGGGCCACTGAAAACAAACATGAAAGTTAAAAAAGAAAGATTTGGATAGGGAAATGATGTTTTTGAACTTGGAAATGTTAAGTTAGAGTTACCAGTTTCATTCAGGTTGAAACTGAAAATATATAATTGTGAACGTAAGTCTACAATTCAACAAGGAGCATGAGATTAGAAATCAGATTATTTTGGAGTCGTTTTAATGGCGAAGCCTCTTGGAGATGGATGTGTGTTGTCTCAGAGTGTCTTTGGTTTTAATAAACCACTTACACTTACAATAGCATGTTCAGTGCTGGCTCCTCTCACACAGCTGTAAGTTTTGTGAAGATAGTACTTCTATTTCCCTAATACAAGAGCTGCAAGACCGTACAGTTTAGGGCCTCAGAACATGGTCGAGGAAACACAAGTCCAAGTTGCTAAATAAAGACATGTCCCTTTTTTTCAATGATAGTAATAACAGTCACATTAAAGAAATTATCATTGCATGGTAGCTCAGTATGTTCCACCGATGGAAAGAGCAAATTGTTCCCAATCACTCACTTGGCTAGTAAGACAGTTATAATCAAAATTTGTGGACTTTGGGGCTGGATAGATGGCTCAGCAGTTAAGAACACTTGCTGTTCTTCCAGAGGACCTGAGTTTGGTCCCCAGCTAACAACTATCTGTAACTCCAGTTCCAGGGCATCTGACACCCTCTTCTGGTCTCTGTGGACACTGCACACACATGGCACACATACACGCAGGCAAAATACTCATACATGTAAAATTTAAAAAAATAAAATAAAATCTTTTAAAGCAAACAAGAAGAACAAAGATTTTTTTTAACTGTGGATTTGGGGAACACATACTTTTTGGAGACACAATTTGATATTACAAGACCAGAGAGACTTATACTCTCAACATATCTACCCAACCAGAGATATGTTATCTTCTCTTTCTACTTTAGTATACAAAGATTTCTATCTTTTCAAGTCATTAAAATTAACTCTCAAACTCAATGAAACTGTTTAATTATTGTGTTGATCGACTCAAAGAACTTCCCGAACAATTTTGTTGTAATTTTTAAGATTTTATGATTTTATTTATGTACCTGTGGGTATGATTTGTGTGCATGTGGTGGGGGTATGTCTGCAGAAATCATAAGAAGGCATTAGATCCCCTGGAGCTGAGTTCAAGGGAGTTATGAGCTGCTCAACATGGGTGCTGGGAAGAAGGTGCTAGAAACTAAACTCCCTTCCTCAGCAAAGAGAAGTATGTGCTCTTAACCACTGAACCATCTCTCCCGCCCTCTTCCCCAGAAGTTCTAAACATAACGGACAACAGCCAATCTCCATGACTATTGCATCTTCTCACTACAGATAAGATGCAGTCCTATGAACTTCTTTTTAAATAATTTATTTTTGGGGAAACCTATCAACACTACCACCATTTTCAGTGCTCCTGCTCTTCAATTAATTTAACAAAACACGTACGTGGAATATAAAAACACTTGGAAAATGCTTCCTAAAATGCCCTGTTATGTACTGTTATGTCATTTCCCAGTTCTGGAAAATAGACTGATTACAAGTCCAGGATGTCTAGCTGCCATTAACAGCAATCCAGGACTGCTCTACCAGTCTTCATTCTGTTTTGCTTTTAGGGAACTATTCTGTGTTATGAAACCCAAGATCAACGTTTCTAAAAATAAATTATGATGTGCCTACACTTATATAAATCATATAACTGTTCACACTGTCTATTATTGCAGAATATTACCAATTCATTAGTTATAATAAACTTACTTTCCAAAGAGTTATGTAAAACATACTTGGAATTATTTCATACTTTAGTTTTTTTTTCCATAGCACAAATCATTTCTCCCTGTGCAAGATGTCACTGTCTCTCCAACAGGTTAATCCCAGGAGGCTTAGCAACTGCAATTACTACATTTAAATATTCCACATATCTGTCAAGACTTCAAAGAATTCTGTGGTGTCAGTTTAAATATAAATATATATAATTCTACTTAATCACCACTTAAGGCAGTTTTGAAAACCACATTACTTGCTACTGCAAATTTCAGTGTTATATTGTATATGTTGTAGCATTTGCCACATTGCAACTCTCTATTGATTTATTGGTGAAGAAAATGTCCATACTGATTCTTCCAGACATAAGTGTCCTCTTTATACAGAAAATGCATGGTTTCTCACTGAGGTAAACTTGTCAAGATCATTGCACCTAATCGCTGAGGAGAAAAGACCACCAGAAAAATCACTTTGTGCTTTACATAGAGCTCAGAGTGGAGTTGGAAATCTCATATAAATACAGTGTTTCAAGCAAGTGCTAGCAAAACATATTACAAGCTTTTCATTTGTTTCTTTTGCTTCTAAAAGGAAACCTTTCTATTTACCAGTGACCATACTAACGGTCAATAGCTTTCATTCTTCTTTTGCCTTTTAATGTAAGTGTAGATTTTGTGCATTTTGTAATTTCATCTTATAAACAGCCTCAATGGTCCTGTGTTGAAAATCAAGCATTTTGATGGTATAGTAACTACAGCTACATAATTTTTCACTGGATGGGTCATAGGGTTGCTATATTTACCTCTAAGTTAGACTTGTTCATGTGTCTGTATTTATTTATCCTACTTGAATAGCCCTTACAGTGAAGATAAAAGTGTGATTATTTTTACAACAATGAAAGATTCAGGGTGCCAGAACCTAATATCCCAGTGCCCGGCAACAATAACCAGCACCAGTGAACAGCACTTCAAGGCTTTTAATCTCCATGACAACCTACCTTGCATTCTTCAATAAAACACCACTTTGCATGCATACAAACATATTCTTTATACACAGTCTACTTATTAATAAATATCACCTGCACTAAACATTAAAAAACAGACTTTCCTTCTAAATAACTGAATTCTCCCTATAAAACTAATTAGTTGAACTCAGAAGGAACTTAATTTATATCTTTACATCTGCAATATACCTACACAATAAGCCACCAAAAGCCTTCCTGAAATAGATACTGAAACTTATCCCTTCTTCAATTTGAAATGCTATAGAGATGCTAGACCCAAGCCCTTTTTGGTATTACACTGAAAATACTCTGTTGTGGTGATAGATGACTTCACTTTAGATCTAGTCATTGCTGGTCTTTTCCCATGAGGTGGGGTATATGCTGCGACGAGCTACTGGTTTGGTCTTTTCTCTCAACATTAGACAACTCCAGTTTTTAGGGTAAGCTTCTTCAGTGTTTTGACTATTCTGGTTCTTCCCTTCCCCCCTGGGACACAGCTGTTGTTCATTTTGCTACATATTAATTTGTTTCAATGTATATTTTATTGAGTTTTTTGGATTTCATACAATTCATTTGAATCATATGTAGACTCCCCTATCTGCAACTCCTACAGCCCACCCACAGGATTTTCTGTCTTACATGTCAATTTTTATAATCAAGAACGAACGAGGGAGAAATCTACCTAGTGATTGAGGCCAGCTCGGGCTACAGAGAGACCCTGTCTCAAAAAAAAAAAAAAAAAAAAAAACAAGCAAACAAAGAAACAAACAAAACAAAATCAATGAAAGAAGCCAATGGTAGACCTTGAATGACAAAACTATTTGTTTGGGGCTGGAAAGATGATTCAGCAGTTAAGAGCACTGACTTCTCTTGCAGAGGACCCAGGTTCCATTCCCAGCACCCATGTGGTGACTAACAACTATCCATAACTCCAGTTCTAGGGGATCCAACTCCTTCTTCTGCCCTCCATGGGCATTGCACAACATGGGTACACTTACATACATGCAGGCAGGTCATGGATACCCATAAAATAAAAATAAGGAATAAAATATTAAGATAAATAAATAAAATAGCATGGAAGCAAAGCTTAGCCTTGACTCCTTTCAAACACGTGGTGCCCATCACAGGCACTACCAGTCATTTTGCAGGTTGCGCAGGATTGCATGTCTGTCTTGCTGCCCTCTCTACCACAGTGGCAGATTTTTCAAATCCCAGCGTTCACCCTTGCCATTATAGCAAGCATCCAAGTTGAGAATCAGAAATGTAAGAACACACTCTAACAAAATCTAACAAAGTTTATTGTTTGCTTTGAATTTCATAAAACAACCAATTTAAGTAACATTTTTACATTATATAATATAACTGGATTGTTTTTCCCAAGTTGACTGGTTATTTTGTCATGTAAAAATATTTCCAAGTGTACTAATTATCATATGATGATGGCAGACAACCAAGCAGCCTGCTATTTCAGGGTTCTGATCGCCTGAGCAAGCCAGGCATACTATATAAGACAGCATGAGTCTGGAGTTGTTGGGATGTAGGTGTGTCTTGAATAATGCCGGTCTTTCTGTTGATACAGCAGCCCCTCTAACTCTGCTTTTTGACCTCAAGAGCCAGTCATATGTTTGTCTTTAGTAATCTCCAATTCATAAAACTGCGACCACCACATAAAAACACCCCATACATGTCTATTTTTAATTGAACTAAATTACATTCTTAGAAAAGCTCCTAAGCACAACATTCTAATCATTGCATTTTAGCACATTTCTTGCTTAGTATTTGGCTAGATGTCTTCTGCATGTAGAAAATTTAAGACTAGTCCACTTAAGCAATTTCCAGTTGCTTTGATCACTGCATTAAAAGCAAGTATCAACATTTCTATTTTTGTGTCTTTAAATATGGCTATGAACAGTAATAATGCATCCCCCAGCAGTCCTGCTCTCCTGACAATGCCATAGTGAGAAAAGCACTAAAGCAAGACCTGGAACTGGTTGGAAAGAAAATAGCATTTCCTCCACTTATTTTTAGGTGAATATAATTCTTTTAAAGAATGTGCCCACCAAAACAAGCTTGGGTAGATGCAAGAGTCTAAAGGAACTCATAAAAATACCTTATCATTTCCTTTCTGCCCCCAAAAAAGGGCCAAATCCTCTTCAAAATCAGCATTACAGCCATGAAAGGACACCAAACAAGGACAGTTTGAGTGACTAGTGCCATGTGATCTAGTGATTTACAACACTTAATGCATAAATGAATTGGAAATACAGTTAAAACAATTTGCCATCTATTTCTGTCTTAGTCCTCTACAAAGCCACTAAGGTGTGTTCTCACAGAAGTAAGGCAGAGTTCTCAGGCCGTTTGTGGCCTTCTTTCTAATAGCCAATATTAGGTCACCAAATGGGAACCTGAAAGATGCATGTAAATCTATTCCTGGAATCAAAAAGAGCAAGCTCCATCCTACCAGAGCTGGTTGCTGACTGTAAAGGTAACTGGCATGGAAAACTGAAAATGATTAAAAGAGAAGAGTAGCCTAGAATTCCAAGAGTCAGAAGCAATCACATTGCTATGTATGCTACATCACTCTAGCAAGCACCACCAAGGACCTTTACATGGATGGTAGAAACCCAGATTCATTTAAGTGTTTTTAGAAACCATGGAAATTTCAGTACATTCTCAAGCTTTAGTCAATTCTAATGAGAAATCAGATAAAGAAGGATCTGGAACTCAGAGAAAATAAATAAATTAGCTAAGCATTAGGAGGGATTTAGCATTGAATTCTTAGCAGAAGCTGGAAGAAAATAAACTCAGACTTAAAACTGTATCCCTACATGTGTGAGCTCAAGGGAGCTGAGGATGGAGGAGGAGTGTGTGCTCTGGCAAGATAGCATTAAGCCAAACAGATAGCTTAATATGTTGAGGGAAGGTTGGAAAAATACAAGACGCCAAGGCTGATTTATAATAATCAGACAAAAATTTTCCATCAAAAACATCCAAAATAACTATGGTTTTCTGACACCAAAAACATGACCCTTGAAGCAGGAGTCAGCAGGTCGGAGTCATCTCACAAAGGTATTAATTAAGTCCAGGGGGAAAAAGCAAGGCTTCTTACTATGCAAAACAAATTCTAAAGTATTTCATAAGAGAAAGCAGAGAGAAGGAAGAACAGAGATATGGATAAAAGTTTTATTACAAAGTCAACATAAAGTGACAATGTTCTTGCTTATAGCACTTCTTAAAAATAAACTTGAAAAGCATTTACAAATGTTCTATGCAGTCACCTGTAATTGTGGTTCATGGCCTGTTATTTCAAACAAGCTTGATTTTCCTGTCATTTGATAGGTAAGGCAGAAGGGCTACACAGTGATCCTACCTTATATAAAGGTGAAGAGGAAGGTAGCGGGATAAGGCTTTATTGAGAAAGAAATGGGAAATGAGGTGGGGGCCTGATCTAGGACAGAAGGAGAGAGAGAAAGAAGATTAATAGCAATAAGGATGTCTGGAAAAGTCACATACACACATATACACGTGTGTGTGTGTGTGTGTGTGTGTGTGTGTGTTAGGCTACCTAACAAAAACCCCAGTGACAGGCATAAGAAATCTCCTTTAAGTTCTTGGTCAAAGTAGTCCAAGAGACTCTCAAAACAGTGCAGGCTATTGCCACTACCTTTGGTTGCACACCAAAACTTGAAGGAAAGACCCCTGCTGCTGAAGATGCCGTACACTTCAGACACATGATTTGGAATAACAGAGCTAGAACTGACTTGGAAGCCTCCTCCCTGAAAACTAAACCTCATAGTACTGAAGGTATCATGAAAACTTCTAAGGAGAAAAGCAAGCAATAACCGTACCAAACTTAGAGCCTATGAATCACAGCAATGACCAAAATATCCCTGATGATACAATAGTGGTACTTATATCTTGTGAGTAGCCAACAGCTGTCTAATTTGACTTAAAGACTACTCAGTAAGAGAGAATTAATGCCTGGTACTGTAAACCTAGCCAACAACCAATGGCTGGAGAGGTCATAGACCCCAAAGTCTACTGCCGTTTTCCTAAATTAATATAATTTCTAGCTAGATCCTAAATATGTATCCTTATGCTCACAGATAAGTATAGTTCTTACCACTCATCAAAGAAGCTTCTTTTTGCACCAGACTAAAGCTATTGCAGAGATCCACAACTAGTCAAAATGCATAGAATAAGTGACCTTGGGGAACCCAGTCCTGATTGCTATATCAAAATGCAACCCCTACACCTAAGGTTCAAGGAACATCATGGAAGAGAGAGTAAGAAGATTGTAAGAGCCAGAGGACCAGGACACCTGCTGTGGGATAGTGTCTTCTAGACACATCAGGGAAGCTGCACCTGTGAAATCTCAACAACATGATTGACTAAGCAAGACCTGCACAATGACGGCACCAGTCAATGTTTCAATATGGACAGGGGAAATTTCCAAGATTCCATCCCTAGATGAAGAGCTATAGGCAATCAACTGATGCTGAGAGAGGGAGAAGCAGTTTTCTCTAGGGTCAAGGTCCCTGATAAGTTATCCAATCTCAAGTGGTCAAACCCCAAACACATATACAAATGAGTACCACTAAATGGACTCATTTGATCGTCTGTGTGCATATATATGTATATACATATATATGTAAGACTAATTATGAAATGCATATATATGCAATGATAATAATTGAAGAAGACATCATAAAATAAGTCGGGGAGACATGGCAAGCATTGGAAGGGAGAGAAGGAAAGGTAGAAATGATGTAAATACAGCACTCATATGTGAAATTCCCCAAATTTTTAAATTTATTCATTTATTTTTATTTTACGTGTATGAGTGTATTGCCTGCATGTATGTAAGTGCGACCATGTCAAGCAGAGCCTGTGGAGGCCAAAAGAGAGCACTGGATCCCTTGTAACTGCAGTTTAAGGGCCACTGTTAGCTGCAATGTGAGTACCAGGTATTGAACATGGGTTCCTTAAGCAAAGGTTGGCGTCTGCAGCCCATTTCCCCAGTTCCATGCTGGGTTTTTCTCTGCATAGGTCTTGAGCATGCTGACACCACTGCTGTGGTTCATATGAGCAGGACCCCAGGAGCTCGTAGGATTCTGTTTCCCATACGGTCATGCACCTCCTCATTGGCTCTCACCATCTTTCCACCCCCTCTTCTGAAATGGTCCCTGAGCCCATTATGAGGGACACCTAGTATGAGAGTCCTGTCCAGGGACCCACACTCTGAAGACTCCTAATCTCCATGACTTGTGACCTTTTGAGTTACTGGCTCTTTGTTGCATGAGGAAGCTTTATTAACAAGAGTTGAGAGAGTCATTACTGACTTCTTTACCCCTTGTTCTATATTGCATGAGCCTTGGGTGTGGAGGCTACATCGTAGACGTGCTGCTTAGGCTTGGGCAATTCACAAACAATGTCTGTGTGTGAGTATCTGTGGTGCTCTGTAGTAGTCTCCATCTAGTGCAAATGAAGCTTCTTTGATGCGTGGTGACTGTGATACTTGACTGTAAATATAAGGATACATTTTTTGCATTGAGTAAGAAGTTACAATAGACTAGGGATGTGACAGTCCTAGGGATTTCTCTAAGATCTATGACCTCTTCAGTCATGTGTATTTGGCTATGATTACAGTACCACACATGAGTTTCCTGCCACTGAGTAGGCTCTAAAACCAATTAGGTAGCCATTGATTGGCTACACATTGATTGATTGTGCCACTACCACACCAGTGCCAAATGCTGTGCCAGTCACCAATGTGGTTATTTGGTCCTGAAGCTGGTGTTGGGCTATCTATAGATGTGCTCCCTTGGCTACTTGTATAGTGCTCTCTAGAGCTATGAGTGTTAGCCTCAGGGGAAGTGGTTTCCAGGTCAGTTCCAGCTCCATTGCTCCAAAGTATGCCCTGTCTTCGGGAAATAGGGTCTTAACTTCAAATTCTGGGAGGCAATCAAGTACTGTGGCAATAGCCTGTGTAATTTTGGAGTCTCTTGGGCCACCCTGGTCAAAAACTCATAGGAAAGTTTCTCCCATCTGGCACTGTTTCTTGTTATGTAGCCTTCAGCTATGCACATGGGCTCATGTAGAGATATTGTATGTGGAGTTTTTCATTAGGTTGTTAGATTAATATGATTCCCTCTGGAGTTTTACAGTAGTTAGGCAGTGCTTATCTCTTCTCTCTCTCTCTCTCTCTCTCTCTCTCTCTTCTCTTCTCTTTCTCTCTCTTGCTCTTTCTCTCTCTCTCTTCTCTGTCTCTCTCTCTCTTGCTCTCTCTCTTCTCTTTCTCTCTCTTGCTCTTTCTCTCTCTCTTCTCTTTCTCTCTCTTGCTCTCTCTCTCTCCCCTTGTCTAACCTTCCCTCCATGCCTTCCCCATTCAAAGTGTCTCCATTTTCCCCTGTACAGAAGCTTTTTAATTTAACGAGGTCCCATTTGTTGATTATTGGCCTTAATTCCTGAGCAACTGTTGTCTGATTTAGAAAGTCCTTTCCTACACCTGTATCTTGTAGGTTACTACCAAGGTTTTCTTCTAACAGTTTCAGAGTTTCAGGTTTCGCATTGAGATATTGATCCATTTGGAGTTGACTTTTGTACAAGCTAAAAAAGATAACAGTCTAGTTTCATTCTTCTACAGGTAGAGATACAGTTACGACAGCACCATTTGATGAAGATGTTATCTTTTCTCCAGTGAGTGTTCTTGGCTCCTTTGTCAAATATCAGGTGGCTGAAATTGCATGTACTCATGTTTGAGTCTTCAATTATATTCCACTGGTATGGGTCTATGTTTGTTTCAGTTCCATGCTGTTTTTATGACTAAAGCTCTGTAATATAGTTTGAAATCTGGTATAGTAATCCTTGCTGCATTGCTCTTTGTGCTCAGGGTTGCCTGGGCTATCCATCCAGGGTCTTTTGTGCTTCCATATGAATTTGAGCATGTTTTTTTATCTAATGCAGTAAAGAATGTCATGGCAATTGAATTGAATCTATATATTGCTTTTGGTAGGATGGTCATTCTCCCAATCCACGGTCATGGGAGGTCCTTCCATCTTCTTGTGTCCTCTCAATCCTTTGTTTAAAAGATCTAAAATTTTAAATGTAGAGATTTTTGATGTCTTTGTTCAGGTTTATTCCAAGATATTTTTCTGAGGCTGTTGTGAATGGGAGGGTCTCCTTGTGCTCTCTCTCCAATTTCCCATTATCAGTATATTGAAAGACTACTAATTTTTGTAGATTAATTTTGTAACCTGCTACTTTACTAAAAGTGTTAATCATTTCTATGAGTTTTCTGGTGGAATTTTTGGCATCTCTTAGGTATAATATCATGTCATCTGCAAAAAAGAGATAATTTAACTTCTTTTCCAATGAGTACTACTTTAACTTCCTTCTCTTGTCTTAGTGCTCTGCCAAGAGTTTCTGCTCTACCACAGTTTCAAGCACTATATGAGAAGGTCGTTTTTTAAGTTACCCTGCCATTTCTAAAGCCTGAATCTAACTCATGTTTTCACATTCTGCTATTTTCAGTTGATGTTGTTTCATCTTGCATTTTGTAAAGGATCTTTTACTGCATGCAGCTGTTTTATGTATTCTGATCTATCAGTATATTCATTATATCAGTTGGTTATCTGGATTCAGTTTTTAATTCTACCATTATATTCCATACATAAAGTCCTGACATTACTCTGCATAGGTGGTTCTCTCTGTAAAACCTGGTAAAGCACCACTAACTGTTGAAGAAAGTGAGTATTTCCATTAATTCAACTTTTCATAATCTGATTTAGTTCAAATGATAGAATGATTATAGTCACAGTTGATAACTATTTTCACGTTGTCCTCATTTAAAATTCTTTTCACTTCCCTGATTTGAAAAATACTAAAATTGGTCTTTGTTCTTCCACTCTGTAAATTCATAGGGTTTTTTGGTTTGCTGCTCCAATCCTCAGCCAATTTCAGTGTAAAAGCAAAACAGTGATGCTTTTAAATCTTTATCGCAAAGAGTTCACTTCTCCACAGATCACACGAAAGTTTGTTCAAGGAGGTTTCAGTTAAAGCTTCCTCATTCATTATTCAGCAAATGTTTCATAAGTTTTCATGAGGTGGAAGGCACTAGGCAAGCCACAGACAGAGGTTCCAGAAAAAATAAGACACCAGCCAGATCTTCCAGAACCTCATAATCTATAATCAAAAGTCAAGTTTAAAATGACAACCAATCATGCAAGTTGTTGGTGATAAAGGAGAAATTATAAATTCTTAGAAAAGTAAGTATTTAATTCTCTTCAGAGAATCTAGAAAGTCACTTAGGCATCAACAGTTGTGCATAATTTTAAAACATGGTTGTGTTTGTCAGAAGCAAGACCTTTAGGAAAAGTAACAGAATGTTACTTTATCAGGGTTGAACACAGTAAGCAAGTGGCAAAGTGACAAAAGATGGGACTTAAAAAGTAGGCAAGGGTCACAGCAGTACTAACCTTGAGAACTGTCACTGGTATTCTATACATTATGAGATATTGGCATAGGTTTTTAAGCGGGAGTGAGGAATAAATCAAAATGAACTACAGACTATATAAAAAGTCTGCTAAACTCTGCCTATAAAGAACCAGATAGCAAATATGTTGGGTTTTATAGTCCATATAGTCTCTGTCACAACCACTCAGCTGAGCTATTAAAGCATAAGGCAACCATAGGCCATATGTGGATGAGTAGCATGATGGTGTTCCAATAAAACTTTATTAACAAAAAAAAGCAGACAGGACAGCAGGATTTGACCCACAGGTCACATTACTTCCTGAGTCTGGATTTATTTATTTATACTCAACAAGATCAGCCTGAAAGCTATTGCTATACCCCAAGTATAGCAACATCAAGTGATGATGAGAGCTTGAACTAGAAGACTGGAGATAACTCCAGAAATGACTTCATGGCAGGAGTTGGTGACTAGCTGAATATTGTGTCTACACAGCCCAAAGCTGTAGTTTGAGTGACTAGAAAGATTGTGTTACCACCAATAAAAATGGAAAAAATAGACCATGAGGTCAGTCAGTTATTCAAAGACCTGACCAGATTGTGAAGTACAATTTTTTTATTCAATTGCTATAGCACACTAAGTATTTTGAATCACTAATCTATAATGAGTACATTTTAAATAGAAAGTTGATTTTTATATTAAACCATAAAGGATTGTATAAAAACAGAGAAACTCATAAAGAAATAAAGCCCCAGAAAATTAATCAACTCTGTATCCTAGTGATAGTTCATATATATTTGTAATTGTCTAAACACATTTTCTCCGTACCTTTTATTATCTTTCAAAGTTTATTACTATCCTCTCTGGGCCTTCATTCTTCCAGTTATAATTTTGCTGTTTTATTTTTTATCAAGTCTTACATTAGCTACTCTGTCTCTTTATTATCTAGGTTATAATTGCTCTATTATATCTTTTTTGAGGTTCAACAACCAGGGATGCATATACCTCCAGATACACTGTACTTCTATTAAATGAATGGTAAAATTCTTTTTTCTGTTTCTAATTCTATACCAATTATCTCCAGCATTCTTATTACTTGACGGGGGGGAGGGAGTGTTGGGAGGTCTTCAGAGGCACAATAGATTGTTAAAGAAACTCTACAGTTCTTCATTCCTAAACAGATAATTTATTGTCTAGCAATCAGCCAGTTGTTTCAATTCTTATCTAGTCAACAATATATCTAAAGATATATACTATACCACTTCATTAGTTCTTCAGTCTTTTTTTTATTACTTGGAAGAATTTAATGTCATCAGTCAATATCTTAAGCTGTTCAAGTAGGAATAAAAGAATACCAGAGGCTAGGAGGCTTATACATGGCAGAAATTTAGTTCTTATGGTTCTAAAGACTACATAGTCTACAATCAAAGCGCTAACAGATCTGATGTCTGATAGGTTCTATTTCTACTTCATGGATAGTGCATAGACGATTGAAAGAACAAGGCAAATCTTTGGGTCTGTGAGCACATGTCTATTTAGCAAAAGAACAGTAGTATCTTGCCTTCTAGGGCCTCCCCACACACAGCCTTTTGACCAGATGTACAGTACCAAGCATGAATTCCCTCCTGTAGAGTAGGCCTCAAACCCAACCAGAAATTGGTAGGTCACCCCCAAAATAATCATGCCACTATTACACCCGTGAGCACATCTTGCCTAGCAGTTCAGTTGTGTAGCACACAGGAGCCACATCTGAGTAAGACTACTGCAAACATTTATTTTTAGTAAGCACCATCAAAGCAAGCTGAAATTTTTAGGAAGCGGAAAATGTTATAAATAGCTTAAACACAAGGAAAAATATGATATTACTGGTTTAATTGCCTAACACACGTCCATAATACTTTTCTTCCTCTGTTTTCTCCTGGGGGGCTTCAGACGTTTTCATCTTTCTTCATAGAGCAAGATTTTGAAATGCCCACAGAAAGAACGTGAGCACTGCTACATATTTACGTAGTGCAAACACAGGAACACGAACCACATTATAACTCATACAATTCCTGTCAATAAAGAAAATGTGTGATGTGTGTGCATTTATCACTGTTGCATTATCAAATATATACATGACAGGATAGAAATTCCATTTTGATTGGACTCAGTGAGAACCAAAGCTCACAGTTCCACAGACTAAAGGCATTTTCACAGGCTAGTTCTGGCTTGATACATTTACATCATCCACATGTGACAGTTACTAGTTTTATAAGGTACATTTGCATCATGAGACTCCTCTGACACTGAATCTTTAAGCTATGACGTTGGGTGAGTTGGCACCCAATGTAGGCCAATCCTACAACAAAATGACTAGTAGTTATTTAAGTTTACCTAGAAGTTCTGTGGACCACATAAATCTCACTACACCTAAACTCAATGAACTTTTAAATGTTCTCACAAAGAAGAGTGTACAGGTTTGTAGAGAACCGTTTTGCCCCAAAATCTTGTATGATTTTCTGATCTTTACAGTTTAGGGCATAGTTGGGGCTTTTATTACATTCGTTTATCATGGGGGGGGTGCTCACAGGATAAACTGTTGGAATCAGTTCCCTCCTTACAACATGTGGGCTCCAGAGACCAAACTTCAGTCATCAGGCTTGCCACAAACATCCTTATCCCCCTGAGCCATCCCCACCTGCCCCAAATTTTGAATTAGGTGATTTTACTATCACTTAGTAGAATTTTTTTTCTTTTGAAAATGACAGAAATTGCAGTGATTCAGGAAAGGCGTTCCTTTTGTCTAGTTGCAGCCGTTCCTCAGATGGTGAGCAGACTGGCCTGGGTAGCAGAGCAAGCAATGACAGCACTCAACAGTGGTTCCAGCACAAGCTACCTCATTCTTAAACTTCCTGATCAAATGGCAAATAATAGATCCACATATCAGGTTAGCACTGTTAACAAGAGTGTGGCAGCTTAGGCACTATCTGTGTAGTGATTCTCAACATCGACTGCATGCTCAACTCCCTGGGAGAGTTAAGAAATCTCAGTGATTGTATTGCTTCCCAAATCAGATAAACTCAGACCTCTCAGTGTAGGACCCAGGTATCAGTGATTTTTGTTCTTCAGAAATGATTATAATATGTTGCCAGGGTTGAGAGCTGCTGGCATCAGCTGTGCAAGTCTAGTCAGTGGCTCAGCCACGTCAGCAGAACCAGTGCTCAGTCCACCTTAACCCGCCCTGGTTTTTCTCCTGTCCCTTGTCCAAGTGCAAAGCTCCAAATTTTTCTTACTGCGTAGCCTGCCATTACAATTCCAAACAGGAGTGCTGCAAGTTTAAAAAGAAAAGGCACTAAAGAATTTGCACCTGCTTAGTCATTAGTGTTTCAGAGAAAATTGGCAACAGGAAATTGTACTGTACCAAGATTTACTCAGAAAAGTTTAACATGAGAAATGCACCACTGAGAACCCACTAAACTCCTCAAAGAGAAGAGCATTTCCCATTCTAGAGAAGGTCTTACTCTGTAAGTGTTTGGTGTCGTCAAAATTATGAGAAAACAACTAGTCTCCAGTAATTCCATGTAAGACATTTTTATGGTTCCTCTTTTCTTTGAAGATCCTGTTATCAGGTAATAATTAGTGATTAGTGTTCATCAAACTTTCATTGAGGAGAGCTTTTCTCATCTGTGTTCCCTGGAACACTAATTTTCTACATTATTAATAAATATCATCTATAATGTCCTTTACTCTCTTCTGAAAGCCAAAAATTACATTCTTGTATTAAAAGGTCTGCGAATTTTGCCTAAATAAATCCATTTAACATCCTCAAACCAAATGTTTCCAAAATTTAAGTAACTATAGAACCTCCCTCCCAAGTCCCCCACATACACGCAATTTATCTGGTATGTATATTTTTCAGTGGTTTGAAAGAGTTTGTTGGAATTATTTTTGTGTGCTTATTTTCTTTTAACAGAATACCTACAGAACCAATAGTGTTCTGTGGACTGTGGTCTATGAAGCACCATTCCAAGAAAACTAAAACCAAAGCTTAAAAAAATAATGATAGCTGATAAAATTCTATGAGAAAGTCTTTTGTGATGGTCCAGCATCAAGACTCATCATCCTGCTACATCATTAGCCCAGGAAGGATGTGTCCAACAATTCAGGCTACCTGATTTCCCACATTTGGAGAACAGCTTCTTCTGTGGCACTGGGCTCATTTCAAGCCACAAGCAAAATATTTTAAGTATTCACTAGGTTTTACTTGCCAGTTTTCATGGCATGTATGATATTTCAGCTGATTTGGTGATGGTTTCAAATCTAACAGCTCATGCTTTGTATGAGAAATGGACTCGTGTTGACAGACCCTATACTAAACATTAGTCAGGCTCTTCTGAAATCTCTTCTCAACTAGGCCGCAGCACTTGGACTTCCGCATCAGTCTTTGTCTTCCTTGGTTTTGAAACAAAATTCTAAAATTTCTAAATTCTAAGTCTATTTAGTGGAAATCTCCCACCATTGATACCTCATTTCTCTGGACACCTGAAAAAATTACTGGTTCTTATACCAGTCTCCAGACAATGTAAGATCACTTCTTCCTGCCTTCAGCAAAACTCTGTCAAGTTGTATGGATAAGTTATCAAGTTATCCCCATACCCCAGATATTTCCTGCAATTTTCTATCCACGGACCCCCATCCTTCTCCTTGATATAAATCCCCACGTGTCCACGCTGTGTTCAAGAATGGATCCCACGTCTATTCTGAAACCTTTTTTTCCTCATTGCAAAAATTCATGCATAAAACCTGAATCTGTTTTACTACTTTACTGTCCACCTCTGGGTTTTCTTTAATTATGTGCAACTTTGTGATAATAAATTTATAGAAAAAAGTAATAATCATTTGCATCAACTTGGGAAGTTTTTATTAAATGTACTTAAATTCATTGAAGTTTTAGACTGATACTTCTGAAGTACAAAGTCTTCTGTTTATCCATAATATATATATATGATTGCCACCAGAAAATTCTAAGTTTCCTTTAGGAGTGAACCTCTGTCCCCTCTCTAGCAAGTAAGACAAGGGTTCAGATTCCATGCCCATTCAATTCTTGGCTTTCCTGCTCAGACTGCCAATTAGAGCATTTTGTAATATGGACATCTGTCCACTGGACTGAGACCAGCTTATTTCACAAAGCAGTTGTCAAATGGTACTGACTTTCTGTGGCAACCTGTGTTGGATTCAAACTCATGCCCTCTGAGGTTGTGTGCTTCCTCTTCTATCACTAAATTTTTTAAATGGCCAGAAGTGAGCACACTGATTTTCAAAGCTAACTAATTACCAGATCAGAACATCAGTCTCATGTGCTTTGATTTATGGCAGTTTTATGGATGCTTACATTTATTGTAGAAAGATGATCACTTAAGCACACTTTTATTCTGGGAAATCTGCATTTTCAAGACATTCTGAAAGAAATCAGTATATAGAACATCTTTTTGATGGGTGTTCCTTGAGAGTGCTGGCTATCTGTTGGGCAGAATGCTGATGAAACCAGTTCCCCCCGCCACCACCACCAAAATAGATATCTGCTGAATACCTGAGTAATTCATTTTGTCTCTGTGCTGTAACTAATTTTTCTTTCCTTTTTAAAAAATTCAGTATAGGACAAGGTAAGAAGCTTCATAAAAGGAAAGGTAATGTTTGAAGTTACATTAGTTTGAATGTAGTTTGGTTTTTCAACTACGCGTAATTACTTTGAAAGAGAAAAATCGTAAAAATAGCTTTATTGTTACATTTTTGCCAGTGATTTAGATTACAGGTAACGATTATATAATTGTATTGATACGGGACATTCAGCCTTCTAAGCTTAGTGAATCATACGGACTGACAAGAAGAGGTTTAAAGATTCTGCCTGTTTCTCTTCTGCTTCATATTCCTGCATTTATAAAGGAGAGAGAAGCCTTTCTCACAGGTGGGAAAGGCAGTGGTAAGTGAGGCGGTAAAGACGCCAGATCACGGGTATAAACAGAACACAAACGGCCATGTGTCAATTCCTTGTGGTATAATTTAGAAATTAATTAGGTGATGGTGAAACTATCCAACTCAAATGATGCCTGCGCCATAAGACATAAGACAAATGGCTGTCAGGAGCAACCTGCCATTCAGAAACAAAGCTCTAAACTTTGCAAAGCTAAGCTCAGATGCGACTCAGTCTCGCTGAACTGTTCCCCGCTGTTTGTCCCTGTTTCACCTTTGAGGGCTACATTTGTTGAATAAACCCAAGTATTTATTTGGACAGGAAGAAACAACACAAAATATACAGGTCTACTCATTACACTGTGTACTTGGGCAATTAAAATTTCTATTGTTGAAACCACTGGCCCCTGTAGCCATCGCCTATTAAAAGCACAAAAATCTTAAGATCTGGAGAATATTTGTGCCAAGGACAATGGTTGACCAAATATAATTAGCTGGATTTAGATAAATTCTCAATCTGGCTTTCTTTAACTTTGAATAGAAAAATCACACACTTCATTGAACATGAATGGATTTGAAAATGAACATTTGGATGATCTGTGAGGATATTCTCCCAGAATAATAGACCCAAGATTTTTCGTTGTGCAGAATAGAAGTTCTTTGTTGACCCAAAGAATGCATCAGCCTTCTGTTTTCACTCTCTGCTTCTATTTGCTGATTTTTGTTAATATTTATAATAACAGAAATAGTAGGTGAGGGAAAGCAAAAGAATAACAGATCCATTTAAGTCTTTACTCTTTGTTTTTTCAGGGCTTCTTGTTCTTTTTCTTGGGGATAATTAGAGATAAATGGTATGGTATTATATTTGCTCAGATAGCAATACAAAAATGCCTATTTCCATCATTTTCAGTAATAGACTTTCAAGCTATATTTTCCTCAAACTTGATCCTCATTATTCTAGTAATATTTAAGCTATTAATTTCTCCAGAGAGTGCTTTTTGAAAATGGTAAATTATAAGACAAATCCTAAAATTACATTTTCTTTAATTTACAGTATTGTTCAAGCTCTACTGTTAGCATAAATGAATAGTCTGAGCTGCAGTCTGAAATAAAGCTTTGAACATTAAACAGTTGGCTTGGAGACAGAAACATTAAGAATATGATTGAAATTTTTTCACAGAAGATGAAATAACAGCATGCGCAAAGGCTCATTTATGATAATTCTAACATTTCTGCTACAGTTATAGAAACGTAACAACATTTACTGAAGAAAAGGGAAGAAAAGAAAGAAAGAAAGGTGAAGGGTTTCGCTTTCAAACCAATTGCAATGATATCAATTTTGCCCTTAGTGAAAAGTGATATTCACAGTTACATAGGTTCTGCTTCTTTCTGAGTTTCAAGTTTACCCTTTTGAAAAAACACAAAGCAAGGCTTTTCAAAACAAAAGTCAATGAAAGCAAAAGTGTTTGCACTTGATGTCTAAAATGCAGTCATGTTATAAACATGTAACAATGGTAATAAAAGCAGTCAAACAGCGTGCTACTCAGGAAGACAATGAAGTCTATAAGGGTGAAGAAAACACCAGCATGCTGATTTTATTTCATTATAAAGAGACATTAATTATGCTAATGTACAATGAAATCACATGAAAGTTTGTCCTGAGTCTAAAGGGGTATTTAAATCATTCATTTCGTATGTTTCATTATATTTATCTACTTTCTTTTTTGTTTTAGCTTTTCAAGGATAGGAATTTGACAAGGAAAATAGAGACTACCTCTCAGAAGATTATGAGGACCAGTCTACTTGAAGACATGGACAATCTGTACATTGCTAACAATAACCATCAGGGTTGTTAGGTTCCTTCAAAGGAAAAGCTTCAAATTTTCTCTGACTAAAATCACTACCTCCATCTAGTGGCTAAGTGACTGTGTCTCCTAAATTCCAGAATAATTTTCAACATTTTTAAACTGTCATTTTGTTTATAAATCCATGCTTGTGCCAAAGAGTTGCGTTTGTGTCAGAGTTGTGCTTGTAGGAAATTAAACAAATTTCTGTTCATTTTCTAGAAGATTTCATTATGCTCTGAAGGCATTGTGAGTTACAGTATTTCACTTCTGAGAACAATCACATAAAATCAAATGCAGCCTCACAGGGCTGCCATCCAGGTAGGGAGATTTACCGCATGTGAACAGAAGAAAAAGGATGCGAATTACTAGTGAGTTTGATAAAGGCAATGTCAAGGCTCGGAAGAGTGGCCAGGAATGTACGCTGGTATATCAGGAAATAAGGAAAACCACAGAAGCCAAATATTTGAGCAGATAAAGATAGATAGACAGACAGAGTGCATGCAGTGCCCATAGAGGCCAGAAAAGGGAATCAGATCTTTTGAAATTGCAGTTACAGAAGGTTGAGCGCCACCATGTGGGTGGCTTTGAGATGAACTACAGAGAGCAGCAAGTGCTATTATTCACTGAGCCATGTCTCCAGCACCCAATTTTGTTTTGGAAAGACTTTCGTGAGGTAGGTGTTCTGCCCAACCCTGAGGAAAGAAATGTAACACAGGAATGTCTTACCAAAAGGAATCTGGATGAACAGGTCTGCTTAATTCACTGCGGTTTATTGCTATGAGATTATACCCCTTTTTGTTTAACCATACTTTCACACATCTATCTACTTTTCATTAAACCTGTTCATAAAATGCTGTTTTCTATGATTCTCTGAGTCTTCCTCTCTAATGACTCTTGTGTCAGGTAAGTCTATTATTAATTAAATTTGATACCTTTTTCTCTTGTTTACTTATGGCAGAATTTCTGTTTGTTTTTGTTTGGGAGGTTTTGAGGCAGGGCTGCCTATAGGCCAGACTGGCCTTGAACTCACTATGTAGCTGAAGATGGCCTCGAACTCCTGATCTTCTGGCCTCCACCTCCCAAGCACTGGGATTTCAGTCACCCACTTCCAAGACTGACTTTGGGGAGATGTTGTTCTTGTAGTTAAAGATGTCAGGCATAAGCATTGTTATGGTGACTGACAGATAATACATGTTTTCCCTTGGAGCATATGCTATGAGAAAACTCAAATGAAAGTGGCTTTTATTTTGGTTTGCTTTGTTTTTTTGATGATTAGCAATTAGAAAAAGCTTCACAAATAGACAAAACATAAATGATTTTAATAGAGATAGCTGGAGAAATGGCCTAGCAGTCTAAAAGCACTTGCTCTTACAGAGGACCCAGGTTCAGTTCCCAGCACGCAGATGAAGAATAACAATGGTTCATAACTCCAGTTCCAGTAGATCCAGTGTCTCCTTCTAGCCTCCATGGACAGTGTGCACATGTGGTACACTTACATACATGTAGGTAAAATACTCATACATATAAGATACAAATAAATAATTTTTTTAAAAAGAGATGGAATAAAACCAGAGAAGACTGAAAAAGAAATGTCAGGTAGAGGAACAGTCACAAAGAAGGCTGGAAACAAAGCACAGCTTGGCCATTTTGAAAGATAATAGGTAGCCCCTTTCCTGCAAAATAGGATCTGCTGATATGTATGTAACCAAGAGGATCAGCACCCTATTGGTAGGGTAGAAGGTGAAATTATTGTAGCTACTGTATGTGTGGCACTGAGTTATTATAGAGGGTCTTAAATGCCAAGACGAAAATGCTTCTCTATATCTATGGACATGGTTTATAATGGGCATTGGTGTATCCAAAAAAATACAGGAAATTATCTTTACTCTCTATATAAGCATGAGTTCATTTTTCTAGAAAGAGGTCCATAATCGTTTTCAGATTCTCACTGGAGGGCAAAGAATAAAGGGTTTGAAGAGCACAGTGAGATGCTGAGCTTTGGAAGGGTCCCTCTGTCTCTGACGGGAAGAACAACACAGTACGAGCAGAGAATGTATTCACATGTGGGTTGATGTATTTCTCTCGCACAGTTAATGCAGGGATGTCTGCTGTCTGGCCTCCTTCTACTTTGTTCTTCCCCTCCTGTGTACTTAGTACTTTCCTCTGAAGTGTTTTAAGTCTAATATAAAGTCTATAATATTTGCAGATTCATACATTCAAGTCCTTCACAAATTATACATAACCAAATCTAAAATGTCAGCTTAGTGAATGTATTTATCTTGAGATTTTTTTTTATGTTTCTGTCTTTTTTTATAATAAAAATTCAGACTTCGTAATGGCAAAAGCAATCATAAAAGTTGTTGAGGATGATATGCTAGGCATAAAATTAGGCATATGTGTTCAACAAATACTTATTGAGCACTCATTAGTCCCTCTTAAAATAATTAAATGAGTTAGCTCTATTCCCCTAAATTTATGCACTAGGAAACCAGAGTTAGGCAACATTCACATCATCTCTCTGTTGATGGCTATTACAGCTTTGACTTTGATCTAGATCTTGTTAAAACTGAGTCCTGGCAAGATGACCTAGGGGGTAAAAGTGCTGACTACATGAGTTCAGGCCCTGGGATCTACAGTGGAAAAATAGAACCAGCTCATGAAACTAGTCCCTTGACTTCCTTTCACACCATAACATACATACACACGCACACACACACACACACACATACCAATAATAACAATGATGAAAGTAAAACTGAAATATTATTTGGCAAGAGGATAGGATCCCTGAATATCCAGAGCTTGTCCTGCTGCTCCCTTAAACTTCCTTTCCTTTCTCTTCCTACCCTTCGATCTGTTGGTATAATCCCTAGTTGTGCTGTGGCCAGAGGTCCCACTGACTTTTAATTGTCAACTTGACAAAGCCTGGAGTCATCTGAGAAGGGAATCTCAACTGAAGGATTTCCCAGATCCGACTGGCCTGTTGGCATGTCTGTGGAGGACTGTCTTGATTTCTCACTGATGTAGGAAGGCCCAACCACTGTGAGCAGCACCAGTCTCTGGGCAGGTGGTCCTGGGCTATATAAAAAAGCTAGCTAAGTATGTGCCCATGAGCAAGCCAACATACCGCATTCCTTCGCGGTTTCTGCTTCAAATTCTTACTTGAGTTCTTGTCTTGACTTGCCTCAATGATGGACTCTGACCTGGAGGTATAAAACAAATAAATCCTTTCCTCCTCTGAGCTGTTTTTGCTCATGGTGTTTGTCATAACAATAGAAAAGAAACTAGAATACCAGGTAAATATGCTTTTTTTAATACCATGAAGCTTTTGTCCAAAGCTTTAGGGCATGACCTAAGTAGGAAGTAAAACCAGTGCCTTTTCATAGTCTGGTATTTCTCAAACTGTTGTTCTAAGAAACTGTCTAGAAGATGTTAATTGGCATTAGAAGAGAAAACATAGTATCTTTCCTCACCTATTGTTAAGGACTACAAAAAGCAGATCAACAAGAGCAAAGCATACAAATGCTGTCCATGGCATGGGGAGGCCTTCAGGAAATTAAGACCCAAAGAAACAGGAAACCCTGTGATGAAGACTGAACAATGCTATAGGCGACAGTTAGAGAGGATTCTGTCTAAAGATAATACACAGGGAGAATTAGGTAGCTCTGATCAGATTCCCCTTGGTAGAGCCCGTCTAGGAGGATAATAAGCGCTTTCCCTCTGAGTACAAAGAGGGCTTCTGGACTGAAGCCTTTATGATCTGCTTTGGGAAAGAAGGGATCGGGAAGACACGAGAGAGCATTTCTTGTTCTAAAATACCAAGGTGTCATATTTGGGGATAGCATTTTCTGAACCCCATTAATGTGTCATATGAAATTATTCCATGACCAAAACCATCATGGAAATACTGCATTACTTATTTCTATCCTCACATGTAAAAGTGAATGTTCACAGATTAAAAACTGAGAAACTAGTGTTAGAGAGGTGGCTCAGTGGTTAAAAGCATTGGCTGCTTTTGCAGAGGACCCAGGTTTGGTTCTTAGCACCCACTTGGCTGCTAACAACTGTCTGTAACTCCAGTTTCAAGGATCTGACAACCTTTTCTGGTCTCCATGGGCTTTGCATGCATGTAATGTACTTAAATACATGCAGGCAAAACACAGATACACATTTAAAAAGTTTTTTTCAACTTGAGAAACCATGTAAAAAAAGAAAAAAAAGGCCAGTCACGGTGCCACATGCCTTTAATCTCAGCACTCAGGAAGCAGAGGCAGGTAGATCTCTGTGAGATCAAGGCCAACCTGGTCTATGTGTGGGGCAGGGGGAGAGGGGACTACAGGGAGACCCTGCTTCAAAAAGACGAAAAGAAAAGAGAAGAAAACAAAAACAGGTAACTCATGACTCATGACAGTTTTCTTAAATTTGTTCCACCAAGAACTTTTTTACCTTGAAACTTGTGCTAACTGTACTGTAGACCAGCGTTCTGTGTTTGGGAAAAAGCAGTTGTCACAATTACAGGCTTAAGGAGTCTATGATGATAAAGCTGATCTTCCACTGGGATTAATGAAACACTTCCACAGGTGAGCTTCTCTGACCCCAAACATTTCACATATTTACTTTTCCTAAATGCCAGAGGTTCATCAGGATTCATAAAAGTGCATGTAAGTCTCATACCCAAGTCCAACAAGTTCCAGAACAAATGTGACCCCTGCTTCAGCACTTTACAATGTAAACGTCAGTTGCTTGTTAAATATGACTTCCCAAATAAAAACAAGGCAACCAAACCAAGAAATACCAAAATCTGAATCCACACAATTCTAACCAGCCATGAATCAGGGCAAAAAGAGCAGAAGACCAGAGAGCAAAAAGGCTTTCCTGATTCCACGTCCCTGGTGCTGGTTGTCTGGGGTACCCAATCTGTGGGGTTAACATTTCTCCTGGGAAGAGGATGCTGTGGGGGCATAACTGCAATCCTAGAGTCCCAGGTCTGAGTGGAAGCTGGAGCAGATGAGGAACCGCCACTGTGCACTCGGCTGCTCCCTGACGCCTTGCAGCATTCCTCTCTTTGGACTTGTATAAACTGCCTTCAGGGGACCTCTCCTCATAGCCTTTTTTAAAACCCCATTCTCTGCTCCACACCTAGTCTATCTAGTAAAACCTCAAGTTTTCCCTTTTTACCTGTCTTTAGTGTTCAGTCTGCATTTCTAACACCAAAATCTGAACTGATGGTGAATTCTGTCTGAGAAACAGCCTCCCTGCCTGCTTTGGCAAAGAGCGCAGCAATCCACACAGACTTGATCTCACCACTTCGGGTTTCTTCATCTCCAATGGGACCTCCAGATGGATAGCTTCAGGCTACAAACTAACCAGGCCTCTCAGATTCCTCAGCCTAGTACTCTCTTCTCTTCTCTTCTCTTCTCTTCTCTTCTCTTCTCTTCTCTTCTCTCTTCTCTTCTCTTCTCTTCTCTTCTCCTCTTCTTCTTCTTTTCTCTTCTCCTCCTCCTCCTCCTCCTCTTCTTCTTCTTCTTCTTCTTCTTCTTCTTCTTCTTCTTCTTCTTCTCTCTCTCTCTCTCTCTCTCTCTCTCTCTCTCTCTCTCTCTCTCTCTGCCTCTTACTCTCCCACACCGGTCCCAACAGAGAGAAATGATTCAACCTGTTTGCTAGTGTGCCTTAAAGGAGCCATAAATTCATGGGATTAGGAGGAAATCTGGATTGGGTTGCTGTTTCCAGCTAAAGTCCCGGAAGGCATTTGGGAAAAGCAGACACAAAAACTGAAATAGGGAAAAATCAAGAAAGCCTCATGTTGTCAAGTTTATCAAAGTATTTGTCGAATTAGCCTAGAGAAACAAACGTATCTTTAGGGTGAGAAACTCTAAAACCAATTGTCATAAGAATATTGTTACGCACCATGATGGAGCAGTGATTTCATTATTATTTGGTAGGAAACAGGGAGGTATGGGGAGAGTGGATGAGATTCAGGGCCTTAGCAGACATGGTCTCCGCTCTTCGTAATTTTATTTTGATACTTGCATGTGTCCCACAGTATTTGCTGCTAGCACTACATAATGGGTAGAAAACTCAAAGTTCCAATAAATTATGCATAATTTAGTCTCTTAGAAGGTCTATAAATACAGTGCGAAGTGTTCAGCTTGTTACTTGATGCAACATCTGAAATCAGGTTTCTCTGATGCAAATGTTTATCTCAGTGTTATAACTGTGACATGGATTCTTCTGAATTTATTTTGTTTGCAAAGAGCATTTCATTAATTAGTTGTACCCTTCTCTGGGGTACTAGTTTTTTAGGGCCTTCATGTCAAAACTGCTGCAAACTCTAACACAAAGCTATAATTCATTTTCAAAAGAAAAGAAGCATCATTAAATGAGTTTTAAAACATTACTTGAAGAGCAACAGTACTCCCAGGGAGGCATGCTTTTCAGACATTTCTGAGCCCTGAGCATTCACGAACTTTATAGCTGGTTGCCTCTCACTGCTGTCTCTGGTTAGTTCTCGTCACAAAAGCCAGAGTGTAAGGATCATATCCTTGTGGTCAGTCATCACTGATGAAAAATCAATCCAAGACATCTTAGCCGATGTTATGACATAATTCTTTGTAATTCTTGCTTTTGTTCTTATTGTATTCATGCATATTGCCGAACTGTTTGTTGCGTTGAATATTCATATGAAAATATATTACTTCCATTTATTTCTATTTGAAAGCATGACTAGGGGCTGGAAAGATGGCTCAGCGGTTAAGAGCACCGGCTGCTCTCCCAGCACCTACATGGCTGTTACTCCAATTCCAGGGGAATCCAACCCCCTTTTCTGACCTCCACAGGCACTGTACAACATGGGTGCACTTACATGCATGCATACACAGAAAATAAAAATAGTAAATATTTTTAAAAGCATAACTAATTCTTGAAAGACATATTTTTTGTGTGTTTTACAACTTTTTATTGCAAACTCATACGTACTGGAATTTTGTCATGTAAATGATTCACTTGAGGACTGATTTTAAGAAAAATCTGAGTTTGCCTCTAAAAACTGCCTGTTGAAACTTCCTACCTGAATTGAGTGGAGGAGGAGGGACACTGATTAGAGGACATAGATTAGAGGAATTTGGGCCCCAAAAGTACATGGACAAGTTTAAGGCTGACAGTATCCAGGTAAGACGCTTTGTTAAATTCCTTCGGAAGCCAGCACTGAAACACGTTCACATTCTTTTGTCTCATTCTGCTGAAGCATCACTGACCTTTCTAGGAAGGTTCCATCTCTCAGGAGTCTGTATCAAACATCTTACCTTGTTCATGCCCTGGGCTTTCTTCCCATCCCCCACATGTTATCCAGTAAAATAAATCCTTTTGGCGGATGGCTCCATATGAGCCATTGGGTTAATAATTGAGACCAATGTTTGGATTTACAGCTTCTTGCTAATTTTTTGACCTTGAATGAGTGCTCGCATTTCCATACAGGTTCACTCATGTACCTAAAGAAGTATAATTTACATTTTATTCCTATGAACGGCCTTTATAGGCCTAGTACCCGAACTAAAGACAATGGTTTACACTTCTTGAAACTCTGGTATTATTTATTTTAATTTATTTATTATGTGTATGAGTGTTTTGCCTGCACGTATGTAAGGGCACCCATGCATGCAATGCCTGCAGAAGCCAGAAGAGAACATCAGATGCCCTGGAATTTGAGTGAGGGATGGTTGTTAGCTGCTTTATGGGTGCTGGGAACAAACCCGGGTCCTCTGCAAAAGCAGACAGTACTCTTAACCACTGAGCCCCCAAACCCTTGTTTTAACCAAATGGCCATCCAACTTATTATCCCATCTGAAGATACACTCTGTCCACTCTCTCACCATGGATTCACCAGGTACACAGTGTGTTTTCCGGTTATTGCTGTACTGTGGGTCTATTTTGGAGACATGGGTTCCATCACTGTCTGGGTCCCACCGCCCAGTCCTGATCCCTTTCTTTCCTCACGTGGAATTCTACACATCACATAGTGTCTTATTTCAATAGAACACAATCTGCCCCAAGGGCTTTGGAGTCTCAGCTCTGCCTCCTGTGTACTGCAACTGTGTGACTGAGTGTCCAACCCTGGTCATCATTTGTTGGCACCAAGAATGAAAATATTCTGGGCATGGTGGCAGGCCCTTTATCCCAGCCCTTGGTACGCAGAGACAGTTGAATCTCTATTAGATCAAGGGCAGCCTGGTCCACACAGTGATTTCCTTGAAGGTTGTGCCTAGGGAGAACCTGCCGAGAATTAAAAAACAGAGTTCTGGAGGTCAGTTCCCACATACCTTATCAGGTCATGCATGACCACCTGGAACTCCCTCTCCCAGAGAACTCTGCATCTTTGGCTTCTGCAGGCCCATGCACACATGTGCACAGATCCACATACACACCTGAAATATAAATCTGTACCTCTAGCTTCTGCAGGCACATGCGCTCATGTGCACGGATCCACATACACACCTGAAATATAAAAGTATATTTATTTTTTCAAAGAAGAGAAGTTCAGGTTCATTTTCTAGGCCAGTGTGGATTGCATGAGATTGTTTCCCACAAGAAAACAAAGTTATTCACAATTATTCATGTTCAGGTGGATGTATTATTGATCTATTGTCCAAAGAATTGAAAATTAGGGCTCACAGACATCTGTAAAAGGAGTTACGTCATAGAACAGATTAGAGTGGAATACACTGTCAAGACCGACAGCAGACCCCAGGAGTGAGGACACGCAAGAGACCTCCCATAATTGTTTGGGCTTTCTTCTTATGGGGTTTCAAGTTGGTTAAGATTTGGTTACTAGAAATCATAATGAGCATGGGTCTCTATTTTTACAGCTGGTTTAAGTCAGAGGTACGTGATTCTTTCTACACATGTCCCTTCCCATAATTTAAGGTTAGACGTAAGATGGTAACTAGGATAATATTGCTAAACGTAGCATTGAGGACACTGTTTTGCTTTTCCTGATCATGAACCTGAAACTATTTGATGCTGGATTCTTCCCATAGCTCTACATAGCCAGAGTCTTGGGAGTATATGCAGATTAGAATCATTCAATTTGATGTTACTAGATGCAAATAAATTTATACTATCATTCAGAGATGCATACATGTAAAACCTGAAGCAGATGACAGTGGGATGGGTTCTGAGGTTGACAGGTGCATTGTTTGGAGAGGGGTGTGTGTGCTGAAGAGAAGCAGGTGGTATTATTACAAAGAAATGGTTGTCCATAAGCAAAATCACATACTCTTCCAGAGTAAGCTATCTACTGTGCTTTCCCATCCTCAAAACAAGAGAAAAAATACCTCTCAGCTTTTCCTCGGTGTCTGCTTATGCTTCCTGGTTTTAGAAAGAAGGAAACAGGAACAGAAGAGATAGAAAATGACCACTTTAAATCCAAACACATGGTGTGATTTGTTTTTTTCACTTTTACCTGAGTAGGATGCCAAGGAGCTGATCCTGCCAGTTAATATCTGCTCATTCTCTGAGGTCTGGTAGATTAACCGAGGAAAATTGACTACCTTTATCTGAGCCTTTAAATAATTTCTTAATGTTTTAAATTTTATTTGTGAGTGCACTCCCAGCATGTATGTAAGTAAACCCATGTCATGCAATGCCTGCAGATCTCCCGGAAGTACAGTTATGGATGTTTGCCAGTCATCATGTGGGTTCAGGACACTAAAATGGATCTTCTGCACGAGCAGCCAGTTTTCCCACCACTGAGCCATCTCTCCATCACCCCTTTTTTTTTTTTTCTTTTTTGAGACCAGATCTCGGCGTTACTCCAGCTGACCTGAAACTCACTATGAGAGGGAACATGAGAAGTTCAGATCCACCGTGGCTTCTCTTGCTATGCCACCAGACAGGCTGTTTCCCTGAGTTTCAAAGGTGTGTAGCTATTTTTCCCCCAGGGATGTGGACAACTTGAATTTTCCTCAGGTAGTTGCAAGCTTACCAATACCTGATAGTTTCTTATATGTAAAATCCTTTCTTTTATTCCTAATTAACCACCTTCAGTCCAGATTGTCCAGACATATGAATACGCCCAGTGCGTAACTCGAGTGAGTATATAGTTTCTCCCCACTCTCTGTGTGTTTTCACAGGCCATACTTGTCAGGGAGCAGTGAATTTTTCTAAAAGCCCTTTTAAAATTGGCTGAAGAGATTAGGAGTTTCTGTGCACCCTCGAGGACAGTCAAGCTTTACATTTATTTTCTTCCAGTGTCTGGATCTTCCCATTAAAAAGCAAATAAATCTCTGCTTTCTTTTGCTAAGAAGCTAGCCCAGATGGCTTCCTTCTGCTCAATACTTTAAGCCATTTTTAGTCAAAAGAAAATTTTGATTACAGGCTGTCAGGAGTTTGGACCTCCTGGTTTCTGATCTCATTGCCTCCTCCCTCAGTGGTCCCTATACACTGCTTTCAAAAACACTGATCCTAATTTAATTTATTTCTAAAATTAATCTCACCTGATTTCATAGATATTTGTCAAGCACTTTGATCCCATGTCCTCTATTATGCACTTCGTGTCCTTCCCCTCCACCAAGCTTCTTCACAAGAAGACTCTCTTCTGTGTCTGTGTGTGTGTGTGTCTGTGTTCCACTGCATTTAGTTAAGATTGTCTACCTAAGTGGGTTAGTCATTTGAGTAACAGTAATTATCCAGTGGCTACACCACTCAAGAATATGAGTTCCTCTTCCCCAGGACCCAGGAACTGCCAGTAGCTCCTTAGGGAGTGCAGCGCCTTAGGATCCTCTCCCAACCATAATGTAATAACGGGCTGAGTGCAGTTGAGGCCTTATGCAGGTAGTCCAGGTGCACTGAGTTCTTGGTTTCAGCAGCCATGCCATTTACAGAAGAAAGCATTTCATAGTTACCCTTCCATCCTCTGTCCCCTAACATTCTTTGAACCCTCTATTCTCTGAGATTTACTAAGCCTGTGTGGTGGTACTATAGAAGTCTCACTTACAATGAAGCCTTCCACACTCATGTATTTTCAGTACATTCACGATTACGTATCTCTAGAAACTGTGGCCCGCTACGAACAGAAATTCCTCTGACCAAGGCTACAAACAGAGTGAATCTCAGTATGAACCCAGTTTTATTTCTTAATGAGAAAGTACTTCAATTCCCGTTTGACCATGGCCTTGTCCACTGCCATCACTGTTTGTAATCTGCTTGCTTGCTGTTGATTTTTGTCTGTTTTTTACATATCCATTTTTATAGTGTTGCTCAATCTCTGGTGAAAATTTGTTTGAATTCAGTCTGTAAAACTCCAACTGAAGGAGAATATGTAAAGATCCTTCTGTGTGGGGACAATGATCTGTTTTTACACTTTTCACTATTACTCCTGGGACAGAGAAATGACTTTGTGTCGACTTAAAACACAGTGTTTTCCGAGGAGCCGGGCTTCCTTTCACCTTAGAGTCTGTGGGCTCGAGGTTGCCTATATTCCCTTATATCAGCTGTGTCAGAGCTGAGAAACTCGGTGCGTATAGCAGATGTGGTAGATGTGGAGAATCTACTGGTGTGAGCTTGGGCCCAGTACTGTGTGTACTTCAACTCCTCAGAAACTCTTAAATTATGTTTCCTTGAATTTCTACATTAAGAGAGGTGAGATGTTTACACTGATTTTCTTTTCTCTCTCTTGGTACAAATCAAGCAGCACCCTCTATAAGACACTGGTTAGACATTTACAGAGTAGAATGAATTCATATTTTATTTCCAAGTGCTGAGGACCTGGGTTGAAGAGAACTATGTCATTACAGGGGTCTCTGTCACTTAAGGACATAACAATGAACTTTACCTGGGATGAGTAGCCGTATTTAGATTCTACAGAGGACACTCCACTGGTATGCAGTGATCAAGAACTACAGCAGCCTGTTGTTATTGGATGACTCTGTCTCTCATTTCTCAGAACCAATTACATTCTTGTTTTTTTGAGTAAAAGAATGGTTTCTAACTTTTCATGTTAACTCTGTATTTATCCATGTTTGTTGACATATGTTAATAGCAAACATTTATCAGAGCAATGTGGCTTTGAAGCTCACATATGTGTAAAGATCAAACTTGTAACTCTGTTAGCTCAGGCTGTACATATTTGTTCTACTGGAAATATTTAAAACATTTTGACATACTCAGTTATTTTACCTCAACCATATATTCATGGCTACTCTGTTGATCAGAAGAAGTTTCTCAGCAGGTGCATGTGCATCCCACTGCATCCTACTGATTCTCTCTCCATCTCTGTTTCCCATGTGCCTTTTCCTAACCTTACTCCCCACTATGTTTTCTTTACCTCTTTAAAGGTGTTTTAGGTTTCTAAATTATTTTTATTTCATATATGAGTGTTACACTTACATGTATGCAAGTGCACCCATTTCATGCAATGCCCACGAGGCCAAAAGAGGGTGTTAGATACCCTGAAACTGTACTTAAGAATTGTTGTTTCCTTCCATGTGGTTGGTGGGATTTGAACCCTGTCTTCTGGGAAGAACAGTTAGTGCTCCTAACCACTCACTCATCTCTCCAACTCCATATTTGAGGTGAACTATCCCATTATTTTGATGTTGTTCTGATACAATACTCTGATTAAAAGTGACTTACAGCAGAAGAACATTTATTTTGGCTCACACTACCAGAGAGATAATGTCCATTATGTTGGTGAGTGTTACAGGTCTTCCTGTCCATCATTAAGCAGAGAGATCACATTTCATCACAGGAGGCAAAGAGAGCAGCAGGAGTGGGACAGGCTATAAAATGACATGGGCTAACCCCATGATGGACTTCACTTACCAAGGCTGACACGGGCTAACCCCATGATGGACTTCACTCACCAAGGCTCTCCCTCCTAATATTTCCATAACTTTCCCTCACAGTTGTGCCAACTGGTGAGCAAGTGTTTACATACATGTACATGTGGGAGACATTTCTGATTAAACCTAACACTGTCTTTGACTTTCTTGGGCAGACTTGGAAGAAACTTCAACTTGCAGCTAAGCAGGGAGTAGAGAGCACAAAGACAGAATTCGTCAATCCCATGCTGGCTATCAAATGAGACTGTCGGGGCATCTAGAGGGCAGAGGTGCCTCTCAGCTCCACCACCAACACATCCCCAGCTTTGTCTGTACCTGTTTATTCATTTCACATGCACATGGGCAAATGTACTTGTTTTATATATAGTTTTGGAGAACATACTGCATTCTGATTTCTTAAATATGACTTTGATTGACCTGAAAACTGATATGTAGGTCAGGTTGGCCTTAAACAGACAGAAATCTACCTTCCTGTGCCTCTAGAGTGCTGGGATGATAGGTGTGTTCACCAACCCTGTAGCACCTGAGCTACATTCGTTGACCGAGTCTGGATCAGCGGAGGGCTGCAGATTGAATGACCCACATTCACAGACACACATACACACTAAGTAGGAGGAAAGGAAAATGACTGACTGACTTTATTGAGAGGCAGCAAGCCTTATATACCCTGAGGCGGGGCTTTGCAGGAGGATAAAAGTTCAGGTTCTCAGGAGACATCTATTGATGACACACAGCTGCAGACAGGAAAATCAGGATAGCTTAAAGGTCAAGTTGTTTACTTGAGCTTTGCAACTGACAAGATCCAGCTAGCTCTTGGCCGAGAGAAGGGCATGCAGGGGGGCCAGAGCCCTACACAACCCCAGACTCTCTTACTTAAAAAGAAAACAGAGGCAAGATTGCTTAAATGGAGCAGTGTCCCGAGACGACCTCCAACAACCTGTCTTGTATGTATTTGGCACAGTACTTCAGATTGCATTCAGACGCATTCATTCTTTATGGACACAGAAGTCATCAAGCAGGCATGCCATTTCATACCACATACAGCAAGACATTGCTAGCGGGATTTCTCCACGGACTGTCCACCCTGACCTTTACTCTGGGTAAAGATTCAACCTTGGTTTCGTGTCTTATCACCTAAAGCAAGGTCCATGCAACCACTGTCATAAAAGCAAGCACAGTATGAGAGATCATGTGGAGAATGTAGCAGTATCTGCAGTCCCCCACTCTGCCTTGCTTTTCCCTGGTGGGGATGCAGACTCATTGCAAGCTGCAAATGTGTTGAATGACACTTTTCCTGCAGAGATATGATACCAGCAAGTCTGCTTACAGCATATATGGAACCTATGCACTGCAAAGGAATGATTACTACAAATTCCAACACAGTGAATCAGTGAGTTAACTGGGGTAACTTACAGCAGTATGTGTGAGGACCTGGGATGCTTAAAGGCAATGACATTGCTGAAAAACCCACAGCATGAATGATGACTCGAGAACTGTAATCCTCATGCTCCCTGCACGACTTCAAGGAAGTTACTTGGGTTCAATGATCATCCATCAGCTTCTAGGCCGCTGAGGTGGTCACATTCCCACCCCCTTCAGTTTCTTGCTTCCATAGTTTTGAATATCCTCCCTCTTCTTACTGGAGAGAATGATTCTGTTCAGTGAAAATCACTATACAGTCTTTCATTTGGTTTCTCTGTCCTTGTGTGACTTTGAAATCATTGCAAAAGAGGTGTGGATGGTCACAGACAAAGAATGGTTGTTCCTCTAGCTTGTGCCCTTTCACATTGCCCATCAGGCTTTCCTCTTGAAATATTTAGAGTTTTCTTTGTTTTGGAGTGTCTCCAGTTTTCCTGTAATGTGACCTAGAATCATGCATAGGGAAATCTATTACGATTCCTGTGAGCATCCTGGCTGTGAGTGTATGTTTCTCCTATGCTAACCTGAGCCTTTTCCATTAAGTTCTTTTGCTGACATTCTTGTTTTTATTTTCCTTTTAGTTAATGTATAGAGTATTTCATGGTGAGGTAAATAGACTTAACCATACATGTATTTTATTTCTCTACTTGGTTTAGAAATGAGAAAGTTAATGTTATCAGCATCTTAAATATAAATAATTGAAAAAAAAATCTTCCTATCTCACACGCAGCAGTGGTAGGATGCAGAGTGATCACTAGTACATAGCTATTTCAATAGGGAAATGGAACTCCAGGAAAGTAGATGGTATAAATTACCATGTACAAAAATATAGCTGAGGTCATTTATCTCCACATAGCTCAACAGAGTAAAATAAGGAATAAAGACATGAGTTCGTTCTGCCATATGCAGGTGTCATTTTTTTCTTTCCTTAAAATTTCTTTTAGAAATCGTTTTTATTTCAGTTTTTAGAGGCGGTGCCGGAGAGCCGGCTGGCAGAATCAAACAGTACCTGAAGCAGGGAGTGAGGATTAAGAAAAAGACAAGAGACAAAGGATAGATTCAGGAGGGCTGTCAGTCAATACTGAAGCAGCCTTGACTTTATTTAGCCCACCCTAGATATACTCTTGTCACAGCATGAGGAACAAAGCAACAGCTTAAGGCACAAACAATGCAGACATTCACATAAGTGAACATTCGCTTTCTCATGCAACCCACATCCTCTCACCAGGGTCATAGAACAGTCAAACCTCAGCCTCCGGCACAAGATATACTGCCCTCCAGATACTGAGGATTATTTGCATGCTCAGCAGAGCATCCTGCTCTCCCAGCACTTTTTTGCAAAACTATGTTGACCTCTGCCTTACCCTGCATGGGGCATCCTTCGAGGCTGGCAAATGGCTCCTGACAAGGCAAGGTCTTCCTACAGCCCAGGCTGGCCAGGAAATCACTATGGAAAGCTTCCTGTAGTGGAACTCACAAGGATCTACATGCTTCTGCTTCCCAAATTCTGGAGGTAAAGGTGAGCATCTCATTGCCTACCTGCCATCTTTAATCTCGAGGAATATGACCCCCCATCTCCCTGTGGGATATATTATCTCCTTTGTTCACTCTAATTACCCAATTCATAAGGTAATATCTTCAAAATTTCTAATATGTCTTCTTCTTATAAAATAATTTATTATTTTTAATTTATGTGTATGAGAGTATTGGCTGCACGTGTATATGTACACCAATGTTGTGCAATGCCCAGGAAGGTCAGAGGGCACTGGATCTCCTAGAACTGGAGTTACAGTTGGTTGTTAGCCACTATGTGTGTGTTTGGATTTGAGCCTCAGTCCTCTGCAAGAGCAACCAGTTGTCTTAAGTGGTGAGCATTCTCTCCTGCCTAAAATCTGCCTTCTTGGGTATTGTGGAATACATCTCTAGTCATAGGTAGTACAATGGACAAACAGAAGAATCATAAATTAATGGCCAGCCTCATACTATCTAATATGAGACCAGAGGTGTTGTAAAAGACCCTGTCTTTAAAAGCCAAAAAGAAAATGTCTGAGATCTTATCAGTATTTGAATTTTTGGCAAAGATAATTCAGCAGAGAACCTCAAGGATATAAGTTGAAATGGCAAAACCTACAGGAACTCTGTGTGTGTGTGTGTGTATGTGTGTGTGTTTGCATACAGTCATGGTTACTGGCAAGGCCAGAAGAAAGTATTAGTTCCAGTACAGATTCCTGCTGTGGGTGCTGGGTGTAGAACTCTGGTCTGGAAGAGCAGCAAATTCTCTTAATGACTGAGTAACCTCTCTAGCCTATAAGCTATTTTCTGTTTTAAAGGAGATTTTTTTTAATCACATGGATGACTATTTTGCCAATATATATATAAGTGCACTTTGTGCATGCCTGGGGCCCACAAAAGCCTGAAGAAGGCAGGAGAATCCCTTGGAACTGGAATCATAGAAGGGTGTTAGCTGTTCCTAACCTCTGAACCATCTCCTGAAAATTTTTTTAATAAACTTCAAATCAGGTTTAAAAATAGTAAAGTCCAGAATACTAAATTTTCCTGTAAAAATGACCCATCTTACTGTTGATTCATGATCCCAATAACTCACCAATGTATGCTAGAAACAAACATGGCTTTAGAGCAAGGAGATCTTCTGTGTTTGTGTGGCCTGAGGTACCACCTAGCTTTATAACATGCTCCCCTCCATGATGTTCTGCCTCCCCTGTTTGGGCTTCAAAACAATGGTGTGCACCTCCAATAGACTGAAACCTCTGAAACCAAAATCCTGTCTGAGTAAAGATGGATTTCTCAATTCTCTCACTGATTGCACAGTATTTTTAATTTAAAAAGAAATCTTTAGAGGCTGGTTGCTAAGCAGTCCACAACTACTGTTGCAGGGGATCTGGTACCCTCTTGTGGACTCCTGAGGCATTACATAACACACGTACACTTACATACATGAAGGGAAAGCACTTATGCACATAAACAATATAATTAAACCATCTTTTAACAGGAATGCACGATTGTTGCGTTTCCTACGAATGGAAATGAAATCAAAATTGCATTGCTTAGAGTGCATAACAGGCACCACATACTTTTAAATCTATACTTTGGAATAATAAAGGCCAAATGAGATTAAAATCTAGGAACTTGGAGGGTATGAGATAAACTGTTTGGTCCATTTTCGGTATGAGGTATGTTTAGACCTCATCAAAAAATCATGGATAAAAAGGGCCTTGGGGCCTTGTCTTCCCAGCTAGCAGCTAGCCCTCACTGCCTGCTAAGGAACCCTCCATTTATCTTAAATTGAAAGCTTATATTCTGCTGTGTGACAAAACTGATGATTCAGGAAAATGGGGGCTGAGGGGCTCAGGACCCCAGAAGCTGTGAAATTGGGAATGGGAATCTATGCTAGGAGTGGAAAATATTTTCACACTCGGTAGTACACAGTCTATGGGGAAGAAAACGCAGCAATGTTCACTATCATAAGGGAAGGATTATTGATTTATGCCTTATGGGCGCACTAGCAGTTTCTTCTAGGCTGATGCCTGCTGCCCCAGAACTGAATATAAATATGCCTCAGTTCTGGTATTTGAAGTCTCTAGAATTCGTTACTATGGAATATGGGTTTCATGACTCACATGCACGTCCAGGAAACATAGAGATTCAAAGCTCCTTTGGGGTGCCCCAGCAAAACTAAATGCAATTACAACAGTCTTTGTTACAACGGGAGATAATAGGGAAAGTTAAAGGCAATAAACTAAGTGAGATTTCTTTAGAAAGCAGGGAGGAGTGTAGCTGAACCTGTGCCCAGCTGCACTGTGTGGGTTAAGTACAGGTCTGGAGGAACTGACAGGGAGGGGCCCCTTCCTTCACCCTCTGATACCACAGTACAGGAACCTCAAGGTGGGACAGACTCAGATGAGGATAAGTGACTTCATGGACAGAGACAGGGGTCAGCAAGACTGTGGAGACCTTGCTGAGGAATCTCATTATGAGTCAAACTTGGCTTGAACCATTTCTGAAGACAAATATCACCTAGAATTTCCAGATCTTCCTGTGTGAACCTTCCAAGTACTGGAGATACAGGCCTGCTTCAACTCCACTTTCATAAGCTATTAGTTTCAACTTCCATCCACAGCAGAAAATAAGTAATTGTCACAATAGAGCATGGGAATGTTGAACTCAAAGCATCTGCTCTGATCTTCCCTCAAGGAAAGGCCTCAGGAAATACTAGCGAGATGACTCAGTGGTTAAGAGCATACACTGCTCTTGTAGAGCACCCAAGTTCAGTTCTCAGCACCCATGTCAGGTGGTTTACAACTACTTGTAACTGCAGCAGCAGGGAATCTGATGCTCTCTTTGGGACTGTGCACAATGAAAGTATCTATTTTCCACAGAACACAA
Source organism: Eospalax fontanierii (assembly GCA_035773235.1). Lineage (NCBI taxonomy): Eukaryota > Metazoa > Chordata > Mammalia > Rodentia > Spalacidae > Eospalax > Eospalax fontanierii. The sequence continues at coordinate 11,545,859 of CM069536.1, read as the reverse complement.
CCTGAGACATGGGCTTTGGGTTCTTCGTTCTTTTTTGCTTTGTACTGTGTTCCAGACCACCTGGGACTAGATAGACAAACAAAGGGAAAACAACAAAACTCCTGCAGGTAGGAGCTTCTAATTTTGTTATTATCTGTATGGAGATCGGATCAGAAGTTCGAGGCCATTCTCTACTACACAGCAAGTTTGAAACCAGCTTGGGCTGCGTGAGAAGTGGTTCCAAAACCAAAGGAAAAACAGCGCCATTTTCCTCTCATGTCGCTTCAATCAGACTAGGAGATGGCTTCCTACTTCACAGTCCAGGATGCTACTCAAACTGGGGGAGTTCAAAGCTTTCACCGGGAATTTTTAAACATTCTTCCGGTATTTCTACTTTGAATAAGATATGTATTTCTGTGCAGTTCTTAAGCAGTTGCCACCATAGGTACAAAGACAATGGAAAATACTGAACAGCAATTGGCCTTACTCAGGGAAACCATGCTGTAATGGCCTAGGAAAATGGGATAAAGACTTTAATTTTGTGGTTTTTCCAGACTTAGTCTGCTGGTGATTGACCTTTGCCCAACCACTCCTAGGGACACATCCAGAGAGGAGTGACCTTGCCAGTTCCAAAAACTGACTTGATCACACCCCGTGTGATGTTCTAATCTGGGAGGAGCATGTGCAAATAGTTAATGCCCTGGTCTGTTTTTAAGTGCACACAGGAAACTTTGTGAAATGCTTAATTTTATTGTATGATGCAAATTGTAACCAGTCCCCACTGCCAAGACCCTATAAAAACTTCTAAGTATGATTAGGATTCGCTATAAACGGCCCTGGCTGGTTGATATTAAAATACCTTGCTATTCCATCAAGGTGAGGTTGGCTATCTTATCTCAACCCATGACATGTGCCTTCAAAATATCTGGAGGCAAGAAGTCCGAATTTATTCTTCCTTCCTTCCTTCCTTCCTTTCTTTCTTTCATTTAAATGTGCTTTGTTGTGAACAATGCATGAGCGCCACCCCTGGTATGGAGGCCACAGGACAAGATGGGGGTCTTGAATCTCTCCTTTGGACCTGTGTGCTGTGTGCATTGAACCCTAGAAATCAGGCTTCCTGGCAAGCCCCTAGACCCTCTGAGTCATACTGCCTCCTTCAGCTAGTTAAGTATACTTTCTTTTCCTTCCTTTGAAGTCATCAATTAACACTGGGAAGCTCAGGGGTTGGGCCCTGCATTTCTGTCCAATCCGGAGCACTGTTGTAGGATTGTGCAATGAGGACCAAGGCAGAGGCGGGCTTTCACAATCTCACCTTCCCTTCCCCCACCACAGTCTGCATGCCAAGTTTCTGGTTCCCTGCAGCTCGAATTGTCAGCTTTGTCCTCTCTGGAGACTGTTCCCTGCTTTGAACTGAATTTTGGACTGGGATGTCCCAGAATCCGGAGACCGTGAGTGGCGTCCTGACGGGGGAGGAGTCTGTGTCCGCTCCCGCCTTCCCTCTCCTCCCTCCGGCCATGATGAACTGCGCAGGCTCCTGGAGCCCCGGGCGTCCCGGCCGGGCCCTGCTGGGGGCCTCGAGCCCCGGCTGCAGCGCTGTCAGGACAGCTGGGCTCCGGGACTGGCGGGGCGCTAGGGGGTGTGGAGAGGCGTCAGCGCGGGGCCGCGGGGGGTGGGGGTGCGGCTCCTGTAAGCCCTCAGCCCCGCGCTCGCTCCAACTTGGGAGCTCCCCTGGGTTTCCATTTGAGTTGTGTGCTGTGAACTGTAATCTGTGTCGGAACGCTGAGGCAGGACACCTGGAGGTTGGGGAAGTGAGTTTAGGTTGCACCCTGCTCCAGAGGACTTCAGTCTCAAAGTTTGGACTCAGAAAGGTGGCAGTTCTTACCTTTCATACCTTGGGTGCTACATTATGGCATAGGCAAATTACTTATTGTTGGATAAGAGCAAAAGCTTATGAAAAACAGTTCTTCAGGAAAGGAAGGGATACAAGTCCTGTCCGACTGTTTCTAGCTAGTGTGTCAGCATTCTTACCACAAACCTGTCAGCTGAACTTTGTGCTCTCTCTCCTTGCTCTTGCTCTCTTTTCACAGACACGGACACACAAACCTTTCACACAGGCAGAGACAGAGAGAGAACTAAAATCCCATGGTTTTTGAATTTTCCATTAGGGTCTACACCGGTCTCTGTCCCAGAGATTCTGGGATCAGCCTTTGAATCTGTCTGTCACTATCTGAATCTCCCTATCTGAGCTTTTACACCACTCCTGGTCTCTGTTATCCTGCCACGTGATTTTGTGGTGGTGCCTGGGGATGAATACTGGGGCTTGATGCATTCTAGCCAAGCTCTCTGCCACTGTGATGGGTTTCCATAGTCATTCATTTGTTTATTTTTAATTTTTAAACAAGATCTGACTGTAGCCAGATTGATCTGGAATTTACAATCTACCTGTCTTGCCCTTCCAAGTGACTGGGATTACTGGCCTCTACCACCAGGATGGCTCTGTGTCTTTCTTTGTGGAGTATTATTCTTTCCCTTTTAACCCTGTAAAACAAGGAATTCTAATCTTTTAATTATTCCACACCCTGTAAGTGTTTGTTTAAGAAAAGCTTCTGATGCATTTTTGATCCTGATAGGCTGGAGTAGTACTACTCCCACTAATTCTTTTAGACTAGCCAACCAGGGAAGACTGAGGTCGGACCCCAGCCGTGAGAAAAGACACAGTTCTCTTGTGTTAGGCATACCTCCCTGCCCCCAATCTTCTGGGTCCCCTGTGTACTGGATCTGACTGACCATGAAAGGCACCAGTTTGTAAAAGCAAAATCTGCCTTGGAGAGTAACTTTTACTTTGTCCATGTGTTCTTTCTGGGGTATTGATGGGTCCTTGGACCTCCGGTTTTATTTCTAACAGTTGAAAAAGTAGTGAGAGGCTTGAATTTAGTCATCTTTTTCTAGAGAATAGCTTCATATTTCAGGTATTGCAAGTGTGTTAATCTCCTGGCCAGCTGTTATAAAATTGTCCCTACTTGGTGAGGATTGTTTATTTGAAGTAACTGAAAATTAAATTTGGCTCTCCTCCATGGGGAGGGTGGTATCAGCAACTGACTGAATACATTGTGGCCATGTTGGTGAAACCTCAACCTCCAAGAGATTCACCTGCCTTTCACACCTAGACTATCAGCCTCATCCCCCTCCCCATAATTCTGAGTGAGCACTCCAAGAGCAGCACCTTAGTCCACACTTACAAAAAATGAAAAGGATGGCAGTCATGGTGGTGCATGTCTTTAATCCCCATACTCTGGAGGCAGAGGCAGGCAGATCTCTGTGTGATCAAGGCCAGCATAGTCTACATAGTGATTTCCGACCAGTTAGTGGTTTGGGAGACCCTTCCCCCCTTCCATAAAACAAGGAAAATTCAAAACAACAACAACAACAACAACCCCCCCCCCCGCCCCGGCTTTTCAAGAAAGGGTAAAGTATTGGAGCAGTTATTCATTCCTGTTCTGGACTTCCAAATGTATTCTATTTTTTACCAGAGCAGGATCTAGTTTTCCAACTGGGAGTTTTCCAAATAGATCCTCTGTCTATAAGATCCCACTAAACCTTGGAATTTCCGGGAGAGTGGGGTTTTATTTATTGAAGATACCCTTCTGGACTTAACATTTTAGCTTTCCTCACTAATCAGATCGCTCAAGAATTTTACTTCCTTTTCTGTGAATGCAACCTTCTTTTCAGAAACTCTAAGTTCTTGTTATGCCAGAAGTCAGCCAGCTTAAAGCAAAAACTGACAAGATAAGGGCAGAAACAGCACCTGAAACCCTAGACCATCTCCTATTGACGTCTCCTAGTCCCACCCCCTTTGACAGGTTTCAGTATTAGAGGACAGATCAAATGCTTCTCCTGTTGCCTACTTTTGTTTTGCTGGTGGTGACTTTACTTTGCATCATTTCCTCCAGGTCACTCCTGCATGTTTCTATTCTTCCTTTTATGCTCATTTATTCTCCTTCTGTTGCCATCAGTTCTTGTATTTCTTCTCCTTTACTCTTTCTCTTCCAGTATTTGTGGGTTCTGAGGATTCTATTTAGTTTATCAGGATCTTGACTTTTCCCATCTGGCTCTCTCTAGCTCTCCTCTCTTTCCCCTTTTAGTTAAGGTATGGAGCATTTCGCGATGAGGTAAACAGAGTGAAGCACAGTTATCTATTAACCTTTTCTCTCTCCATTAAGAAGGGAGACTATTGATCATGCCAGCACCTTCAGTGTAACCAACTGAAGAAGAGCTTCCTATTTCACATGTGGAAGTGTTAGTGTTAGAGAGCAAATAGCTATTTAGCTGGGATAGACTATAAATTCTCTAGTTTATCTGTTGAAAGACCCACATTTCCAGTTTCACTGTCAATCACCTGATCACAGGACCACCCTTAGGAAGGTGGGTTCAACTTAAGCTATACTAAATAGATGGGCAGAATACAGGGTGTGTTAATGTGGCAGTGAACTTTTCCCGCGGGGAATCCCACCTCCCGGGGCAGTTCTTCTGGACCCGACCACAGACATGTAACTCTCCATAAGTCTGCCTGCTTTTCTGAATTCTTAAGAAAAGTGTAACCTTTCCTTCTCTTCTTCATATCCTTTTTCTAAACATACTTTCTCTAAGGCTTTGGGCTGCCCTAGCATCTTGCATTTCTCTGCTTTTTCTCTAAAGCTCCTTCTCCCAGTCATGTGGCTGCCAGTCCGCCATGTGTCTGACCCCCATGCAGGCTCTAAACCTGCATGACTTTTTGGCTTCTTTTCTTCTCCCTCCATTCTCCTCCTCCAGGCAGCTGCTGAGATCCCCAGCTTGCCTGTCTTGAGGATTTTTCTTCAAATTCCAATAAAATTGTCCTAAAGCTTCCGATTGGGTCCATTCTTAAATTCTTTTATGAATGAGACTAAGAACCCTCTAGGGGACGCTCTCATTTCACCCCATTTCATTAGGATGTAGAATGATAATTTGTCTAGTTATTATAGTAAAGAAATGGAATTATGGGGAGAATAGGTACAAAAAAATGTGGAAAGTACAGCTGAAATACTTTATTTCCATATTTCAACCGAGAACATCATGGAAGAGGCATAACATAAATCTTCAGTATTATTGCTGTCACTTGTAGAGTTGGTCATGAAAACTCAATTATTACGAGCTCCATTATTTTACAGTTTCCTTGGGGCTTAGGAGGCACACTAGATGTTGCTGTTGCATAACAAAGTTTTATGTTTAATTCCTGGAAAATGATAGCTATAATATCATTTTAGATGTTAGTAAAATAACTCCCATGGTGAAGACAAGCATTTAAATGAGAAGTTATTTGTAGTAAGTTGTAATCACCAATAGCAAAACATTCAATGAAGGGATTCCTTCAGTAAGTAAAAACTTTAATCTGAACGTTATATACATTTGATATCTGAGCAAAAAAAGGAGAAACTCTAATGGAATATTTCCTAAAGGAGCTGAACTGACGACTGGGCAGATGGATTCATTAGCAAAGTATTTAAGATGTAAGCATGAAGACATGATCGTATATCCACTGTACATCGTGTGTAAAATGCTAGTCATTGTAGCAGCCTCTATACCTGCACATGGAAAGACCAGGACCCCCAATGGGGTAGTGTATCCAATTTGGCATTCTTTGGGGTCAATGAGATGTGGAGAGTGATTGAAGACATGGTACCTAACAAAAGCTAAAAAGTCCATGTCCAGCAAAGCACTGTAGGTATCAGAAATATGACTGATTATTCCTTCTGCAGGCAGACTAAAAGCGAACCAGAAAATCAAACAGAAAAAAAACCTATGAAGGTAAAGATTGCATGAAGATGTTATAGCAGAAATGATAGCACAGCAGGAAGCAGATGTCTCATACATGTAAGAAAGCTTTTAGTCATGAATCAGCTTTCACTCAGTGTCAAAGGCTCTATGTGCAGATATCCTATGAGCAAAAAGAATGCAGTAATACTTTATCCTTTGTTGGGAGCCATTTGCCTGCCTTTTACTATGCCCTAGTTTAGGGTTAAGCAGTAGTCGGTCTTTTTGTTTACAGTAGTGCCATGGGAGCAGGATGCTTTGCTATGCAAAGACTTTACTGCTGCTGAATGGAAGTCTGCCTTGGGCAAGTCTGAGGACCTTTGTTAGTAGATGTGGGTGGCTTGAATAGTTTTACATATGTAAATACATGCTTTTAAGAAAAACCTGCAGCCTCAAAATTCTAATTATTAATTTTATCTGTATGACATGTGTGTATACATGCAGGTGCCATATCACATATATGGAGGTTACAGGGCATCTGGGAGGTTATTGTTCTATTCTTTCTACCATGTATCATATGAGGATCAAATTCAAGTCATCAGACCTGAAGGCAAAACTTACTGTGAGCCATCTTGCAGGCCCTAGCTGATCATTCTTATTTCAGTTTCCATGAGTGGGTGCCGTTTTCTGTCCCTCAGGTTCTGAGAAGATGGAACTTGAGCTTCTTTGCAATGCTAAACGCTTTTGAATGAAAGAGCAGTCAGGTTCACAGAAAAAAGAGGACAACAGACTTCACAATCTCACTAGCCAACTCTATACCATCTCGGGCTCTGTCTCCATGATGCCTGTGTGTTCAGGAGCCTGGGACTGTGGGCCTTGTCTTCTTGGAAGGGAGTTGCTGCTACTGTGAGAGCCCTAGTAAGGATGGAGACTCACAAAGAATGAGCTTGTGGCTTCCTTCCAAACAAAAATATTGTGCAGTTTAGTCTTCCACTTTGGTTTACTGGACAACTTCCCATTTCAAAGTCATGCTGCATTCTCAACCATGGAGTTAGAAAGTATACAGTGAATTTTAATTCATTATTGTAATATTTACACTTTTAGGTTTTGTATTTTTGCTGTTGTTGTTTTCTGTGACAGTCACACTATTTAGCCCTCGGTGGCCCAGAACTCACTCCATAAATGAATCTTGCCTGGTGTTCACGGACATCAGTCTGCCTCTGCCTCCTGAGTGCTGGGATTAAAGGTATGTGTGTATCTCGTGTCTGACTGGTTTCAATTTTGAAAGAGATGTATTTCTGTGTAATTCATAGGTACATATACAGAAGGTAAAATGAAGAGTTTCAACAGGGCAAAGATTCCCTACAGAAAGTCCATCCTTAAAATACAGGGAGGTAAGAACTTGCCCTTTTATGTATATTTATTAATTGTGTGTGTGTGTGTTTGTGTGTTTGTAAGCATACCATGGTGTGGTTGCAGTGGTTAGAAGGCAACTTGTCTGAATATGTTCTCCCTTGTACAATATTGGATCTAGAGGCAGAATTCAGAATTTCAGGCTGGTAGTTAGTGTGATCAACTATTTAGTCAATTTAAATGTACTGAAAATTTCATTCTTGTTTCATTCTCCCCTCCATTGGGTCTAAACATGTCAATCAAGATGTCACCTGGCTCTGACCTGATATACTAGCCAGTAAGAGGCATAATTGTTATGATTGTCCAATCAGGCAGTTAGAGAGGGTAGGGGCGGTCTTTCTCTAAGTCTTACTTCCAGGTTGAAATGTATGACTGTGTTTCTTCTCTGCTCAATTTGTAACTAACAAATGTTAACATAGAGTTCAATCACTGAAGAACCAAATGTGCTAGTTTCAGTGACAAATTTTAATGGATTAGGGAGCATTTAATGCAGTAGGGCGGAACTTGTTGCATTTTCATTCACTCAAAGGTTCCCTCATCTTTTGTTTGGCATGTGTGAATCACCGTCTAATCAGAGTTACTATTGGAGTTCTGTGCCGGCTTCTAGAAAGTAGACGGCGGAGTTTCCTCTGTCCGCAGTCTTTCCCACATGTTCGCTTCTGCTCCGAGTTCTTTGACCAGTAATCTGGAATTCCCTGTCCTGTGAGAAGCCTGTGATTCATCTGTATGTGGAGAACCAATCCAGGATCGGCTGTCCCAGAATCAGGAAATGGTGAGTAGAGCATCGAGATAGGCAGGAGCAGGGGGCGTCCTGTCCCAGTCCTGCCCGGTTACTGCAACCATTGCTGCCGCACTGTCCCCAGGAGTCTTGGGGTTGGCAGCTCAGCAGAGCTCAGGAGGTTCAGCACCGGTTGCGGAGCGGCAGCACTTTCTCTGCCCTTCATCCACAGCGTCCGGATTTCTGGCGGCTTCAGTAGGTCAATTGCCCGGGTGGTCTGCCTGCTCAGGAAGCAAAATGGGCTAATCCAGGCTTCAGTTCGACCCACTGTGCTATGCTATTCCAGCTCCTGCGAGTGTCCCCAACCTGTAGTGATTTATTGTGTTTGTGTGTGTTAGCATGGGACAGCTGTGTGTGTCTGTGGAGGCCAGAAAGTATTCGCTCTCATGGAGCTGGAGTTAAAGGTGGTTCGGAATGTATTTAGAATGATAGATACCACGCCTTGCATTCCTAGTGCTACTTTCTGTTCTCACTACCACATAGAGAGTGGGGGTCAGATGGCTACTGCCTTCGATCCCAGAACATGAAACATGTTAGTAAGAAGATCCTCAGAGGCCTGGAGAGATTGCTCACCAGTGGAAGGTTTGGTTCCCTTTCCAAGCTTTAAGAGAACAGAGATTTGATTACCAAAGGACATAGTGAAGATGGGTCTCCATTTTGATTCTTGGATGATGTCAGAAGTGCATTTTGCTTAATGAACACACAGTTATGCATAGTTATATTATGCTAAATAGGGGATTCTCCCTCAACTTATAGTTGAAGGCAGTTTTGCCTTCCTGCATATGCACACCAAAGTATTTGAGACCAGATTGGCCCAACAGGTCTATAAACACAGAGTCATTAGGAATATACATGAATGGGAATTTGATGTTACTAGTGGCAGAGGAATTTAGACTATTGTTCAGAAAGACAATGTATGTGTAACTTGATACAGGTGGCAGTCAGAGGGGTTCTGAGCTTGCTAAGTGCTGTGTTTAGAGAGGGGCCTGTATGCACAAAAAGAAAGGGCTTTCTTAAATCAAATATTGCCCCAGATTGACATACCTCCTGTGCTTGCCTGCCTTTAAACCAAAGGAAAAAGGTCATCTCATCCTTTCCTCAGAGGGTCAACTTACTTATACTTCCTTTTTCTAGAGAGAAAGACACAGGGATCACAAAGGAGCTAGAAAAGTAACAATTTCAATTGAAACCCAAAGTCAGTGCAAATACCCTGCTCAGTTGCTCTGTTTGTTCATTATGGAATAGTGTTAAAAATGAGTCTGGGGTTTCAGGAAAATGACCAAGTCATCCAAAGGATTTTGTCAAACAACAAGTTTTACTTCCCAGAAAATGGTAAAGCTGCCTTAAACCCAGCAATCAAGCACGAAAGACAGGGGTCCTGCTGAGGTTTTAAATCTAATACCACTAGTCCATGGTGTCAGCTTGACCTCAGCTTCTTAACAGGTTGTGCAATACAAAGGGGCAGAACTGATAATCAAGAGGATGCAACAGGATAAGAACAGGATGCAGCACAGCCCCGGTTGCTACTTCATCATTTTGATCTCATAAACATGATGATGGGATGGGAGTAATATTTTAACTCCTAATTTCTTTGGAACTCAACTTCACGTATCTACATTAACCCTTTGATAGAGAAGACAATGTATTTCATTGACATTTTCCACAATTTCACCCTAGTTTACAAGATGATTTCATTGTTTTAAAATTCACTTCATGTTGGCAGACTTTTCTCTTCTGAAGTAAACATCGGTAACATATTATGATGAGATGTAGGAATTTTGTCAGTTATTGCTGTCTTAATTAATTGTTGAACTAAATCTCCCATGCATGGGATTATCATGACTCATTGGACTATTACAAGACAACCCATGACTGAGGTCATTATCTGATTCTGCTTTCCAAAGCACTGTTTCATAAGATTAGATAAAGAATCTTCCCACCTGATTTTTAGCCAGCTCATTGGACACAGTACCTTTTGAATAGCCTTTGTAATGCTATGAAGAGGTGGCATTTATGAGGAATAAGAGTACAAGATTGACACCTGTCATCACGCATGTCTCCCGTCTCTACTAACATCATGTGTAGGGCTAGCTTGTGTTCTCGGGCTATTCTACTGATGGCCTGCGATTGATCTGCTGTACCCTGTAGGAATGACTTTTATAGTAATCTGGCCTAATACTGACTCAAATCCTACTACTACTTGATTCCTAGTCTCAAAGTCGTCTGGGATTCCCCTTGAAATTTCAATGAAATCCATATAAAATGAGTGTCAAATGATTCTCTTGAACTCAGAAGTTTCCTTTTCTTATGAAGGAGCTGAGGTTGGTTTTGGGTAGCTGATAATATACAATAGTGAAAGAAATAACTAGCAGGACCAAAGCATATGTCCTACTCCAGTTGTTTGATAAGATATCTAGTAATATGCTACCGCAGTAGCCTCAGATATGTGCCCTGGTGATGCTGAGACTAGAGCCTTCATGACAGGAATTATGATTGTTTTAGATCAAGGGAGTTTGAATAGTTGGAGTGGAGTGGTATTTTGCCTCAGTCTGCTTTCAGCAGAGAACAGGAGGGAGAAGAACCTACAGAATGCGATTTCCCAGACCATCTTGTACAGAAGAAGAAGTCATGATTCCATCTCTATGCTATGTGAGGCCCTTTGGGATAGAAACTGAGTCCCTTCTGCCTTCCCTGTCACACATTTCTTATTGATGGTGTATTTTGGGCACTGACAGAATATTTGATTCATTTCGGCCATACACTTACTGTTCCATGCCCAGTTTCCACCTGCACAGTCTATCGGATATGTTGAGTTTCTACCACATGTACCTTTTTAGCTCCTTGGGAATCTCAGCATTGGTGGTAGCACTAGGCTATGTAACTAGGATAACAGAAAAACATCCCCTGGGTCTCTGTTTATTTCCCACATATGACTTATATACATATGACTCATGCATTCCATTGATCAGTATGTTCTGATCTGATTACTGGATTATTAAAAGAAAATAACCTTTTAGGTACCTGCCTCTTGGTACAGTATCTCCCCTTACTACTATTCATATATTTTGTCTTGGATTCATCCAAGGAGCATGCCAAGATCCTGAAAAGATGTCCCTGAGGTGAAGGCTGTAGAGTATCTCTCCCATGTAAGTGAATCTGAGACATGGAAAACACGAACTGAAAAGTGGTAACTGAAGACTCTTATATTTGTCCTTCCCAGATAGGACTCTGATTTTAACTTCCAGAGGACAAAAGTAGCCATGTATCAAGTTGATGTTACAGGAGACATTGTTTTGCTTATAATAATGACCAAGTTTCCCATAGTCTTTCCCCATAATAAACACACAAAAACCAATTCTTTCTTAGTCTCAATTGAAAAGGGTTTGCTCATGGTAAGATTATCTATTTTGCTTGGACTCTGCTTTCAGCAGCCTCCTTCATTTGGGTGTAATGTTTCAATCCTATTTCAGCACATTTCTCTGTTCTTCTTTGGTTAACACACAATGTCTAAAATGGAATGTACAAATTTTGTGTATGGTCTGAATGGAAAAGTAATGGGAATCATAATAATTATAATCCAGGCTTGCAAACAGCCACTGTAGGAAAGTATAGGCATTCTTTTGTGAGTAGACAGGACTCTGGTGTTTCTCCCCTCTCTCCATCATTCCTGGGGTTTTGAACCACAGATATATGCCCACCTATAAGCCTTGGTCTTCCTCAAATGCCCAATTCCTTGATTTGGGGGTTTCGTTCATATGCCCTTCTATCAGCTTCGACTGAAGGGAGATTCTCAGTGCAAAGAGGCAGGTTTGGTGGACCTGGAGGATTCAGTGGTTTGGAATTTGCCAACAGGTTGTATTTATGTTGAATTTCTTAGAATCCTCTTTAGTCAAAATTTCTTGAATTCCTCCCTACATTAACACAGGAAAGTTTTTTTTTTTTTCTTTTTGTCAGAGAGAAAACAAAGCAGGACTCCTCTATCAGAAACCCTCTGTTAATCACTACACAGAATAGAGCTCAATTCCATTTTCTGTTCCACTGTTGAGGAACTGGGTTGAAGACAATTATGTCATTACAGGGGTCTGTATCATTTGAGGACATAGCTGTGGACTTCACCTGGGATGAGTGGCAGGATCTGGACACTGAACAGAGGACCCTCTACAGGGATGTGATGCTGGAGAACTACAGCAACCTGCTCTCCTTGGGTGAGTCTACCCGTGTACCCCAGTTCCATTTATGTTCTTGTTGACCAGTGGCTACATTTGTTACTAAATTTGTTTTGTGTGTCTGTGTGTGCATGTTTTGAAGGTGGGTATAGCTGTGTAAACCTTCGTGGTCTGGAATTCACTATGTAGACCAAAATGTTCTTGAACTCACAGAGATTCACCTTCCTCCACCTTGCAACTGCTAGAATTGAAGGTGTGAAACACCATGCCAGATTGTAGTTCCCAACTTTTAACTCTGAATCAATAGTTTACCTTTTCACTAGCATGTTATAATAACTTGTTAAAGCACACATTATAGATAAAGATATGGCATTGAGGAGTGCTATGTGTAATGATCCAATGAAGCCCTGCGTGTGCCGTGCTTGTTTGTATCGGTAGCATTTGAAGTCTGAAAGTCATGTTTTAAGTATTCAGCTATTTGCTGTCCACAGTATATTCACTACTGTTCTGTGGACCGTAAGTTCTTGTCATTTCTGTATCCGTCGCATGAAGCACCATCCATCTTCCACCCTCTGTCCCCTGCTTCTCTTCCATATATGGATCACCAGTGTTTTTTCCTTGACTCTTAATAGGTCAATTTTAATTTGCAAGTAGCATAGGGATATGTATGCTTTCCTTTGTCTTTGTGACATGTATTATATATTGAAATAGTTACTTTTCTTTGTCTGTGATGTAATTCCCTGATTAATAGTGAATTACAGAGCAGGAAGTTTGTTTCAGCATACAGTTCCAGAGGCATATTGTCCATCTCAGTGGGGGCACAAAGCGGCAGAAATGTGAGACCTGCCTGGCTTTCATGATACAGAGACATCACATGCCATCTCAGGAAGCAGAGACCAAATACGGACTCTGGCCAGATATAAACTGCCAAACCTATATGTCTTGACAAGTGTGAATGGATAGCTCAAAGCAAGTGACCTTCACTTCCACGTTGGTGAATAAATGAGATTATCATGTTACATAGATAGTACAAGTGTCCACCCATGTCAGTTTTTCCTGCTTTATATCACATCTTATGTGACGTTTGACTATAATGTAGTGCAGAATCATTTTGGGGAAATCTTTTTTGTTTCCCGTGAGCATCTAGATCTGTATGTGTATTTCTACTTTAGTATAAAATCCTTTCACTGAATAGGAATTTTTAAGGTCCTTTGCTTTTCTTCAGGAAATGCCTGTGAGGCAAATATTTTCTTTTTTACTGGTGGTTTCTTCATATTAAAAGATAAGTCCATGATTTTTTTCCTAATTTTATTGTGCCTTGTCTCTTCTCATTCTAGGTTTTGTTAAAATCATTAATTTCTGTATTTATCATGTAATTTTATGCCGCTTCCTTGTGGTGTTTCCAGTGAGTGGAGACTGAATATAAACCCTCTCTAATGAAATTTATGTTTTAATGATCACAGCACAGTAGCATAGTCAGAGTAGTTGTTCTTCACCAGTAGATTTCACTCAACACTCTGTCATCATTTGTATTTCATGTCTCACTTATAGGACATTGCCTGACCAAACCTGATTTGATCTGCAAGTTGGAGCATGAATTTGGTCCATGGAATGTATCAGAAGCATTTGACCAGATCCACTCAGGTCAGTGAATCCATCCTGAGGAAGGGAGGTTGGTCAAAAGCCAGACCATTAGGTATTGGCGAAGTCGAGTACTTCCTGACACGTTTTTGAGATGACATCTGATTGGGTTCAAACACTTGATTTTTGTAGTTCTTTGGAAGCCATCTAGGTCAATTCATCTTCTTCAGGCCTTTTTGGTAAATTTTATTTTTTGCTTTTGCTGAAAATTCAAACTATTTTGGAACCTGAGACATTTTGTCTTTGGATCTTTGAGACAGGGTCTTATATAATCCAGGACCATCTCAAACTATTCAGATGACCCTGAAGTCGTAATTCTCCTGCTTCTGCTTAGTAGGACTAAAGACATTTTACCCTGTACTCAGATGGTGAGATAAATTCTTCATTTGAATGTTTACCTAAATTCTCTGCCATCCTTCTTTAGGCTTTTTTATATCCGAGATATTTTATCAGTTACTCTTTTTCCAACCATGAACCCCTACTGACTTTATGTATTTTAATTGTGATGCCAGTAGTGATCAAACAATATATCTTCCCTTAATAGTATTATAATTAATAACAGAAAAATAAGGAAAATGTCATGCATTCTATTCAGAGAATAGTCACAGAAATGCTTTCTGGGAGGAGAGAAATAAACAGTTGTATTTTATAAAAGACTTTAAGTTAGTTCCCTATGAAGCAACTATTCATTTACTTCAAATTGGTATGACATTTATACATTTGTCATATAAGGCATGGGTGAATATAAGTGAAGATTGATAGTAGCCATAGTTAAAATTTAAGTGCAGATTTGCAAATATGTAGCCTAGAGGGTAGTTAATACAGTTCTTGTCACGTCCACCTATGGATGTTGTAAGAAAATGAGTAGAGTACATGATCTCTGTGGTGAGAGGACACATTAAAAGTTTTTCCATGTTATTACGTGTATGGGAAAGTGAAGATTAACTGATAATATTGTCTAAGGAGAGGGGAGGGGAAGATTGCTGGATATTAAGTGAGAGATAGCAAGACAATTTAAAAGGAGAAAATTGGGAAGATAATGTGAAGAAAACTAGGGGGCATCCCATATTGCAAACCTCATAACCCACGTAAGAGTAAAGTCCAAAGCCAACATGTTCCTCTGAACATACATAATCCAAAACACCCAGCTGCCAACAACCTAGTATTCATGACTACACGATGTCCTATGTTTCTTTCTTGGATTTGAAGTGTACAGTGTCTCTTGTCATCCAGGCTTGCCTCAAGATAAGGAATAAGTAGCCAAGGATGACCTTGAGCATCTTATCCTTCTGGTGGTACTTCCCTGACTTTTTGGTTTTCAGTTATGTACCTCCGCACCTGCTTTTGTGCGGTGCTGAGGAAAAATGTCAAAACGTTCTCTGTGGTCAGATGCCACTCTTTAAACTGCACTGCATCCCTAACCTAAGTTCCGGGTCTTGACAGCCTTCCGTTGTGCAGAGGGAGTTTTTCACGCTATACTTGCTTGAAGACCAAGTTGATTGATCCACTTTTCTCTCAATGCCGTTTTATTTCCACACCCTCCATAGATGTGAACAGGGACTATTAAAATACTTAAGGTGCTGTGGATACATTAACAGTGTTTCTGTGTGGGTGACATCCACATGGCAGACGTGAAATTAATGAGGGTCAGATATGGGCTCACTTATAAGATTAAGAGGTAGGGAGTTTGTGGTTATGGAGGGGTTGGTTATTTCACCTTCTCTGACAAGGAATGAGACACATTGTCTCTGGATGGAGTCAGGATTTGAAATCTGAGTGTTGAGTGAGGTGGTTGGTTGCCCTCCAAACCTGCCTTCCACCCCCATGTGGTTAGTTGCACAATGCATTTACATTGCATTTAGGTTCCCATCCAAGTGCTCTTTAGATTTTCACAGCCTCCTCTTTCCCACAGTGTATTTTTAGTCTCACTTTTGTGTTTATGTAGCTTCTTTTTTCTCATATTGCCGTTAGACTAGTTTATCGTGTTCTTTACTATTCCTCATTAGGACCTCCCTTTTGTTTTTTTCTGTAGTTTTATTTTGTATTTCATAGTTTTATTTGTTTGTGTTTGTACGTATGCATATTTGCATAAGTGTCTTATCTCTCTGTGCATCAAATAATTCCTACAGGTGAGAAGCCCTATGAGTGTAGGCAGTGTGGAAAAGCCTTCTCCTTGAAGTCTTACCTCACAAGACATGAAAGCACTCATACAGGTAAGAAGCCCTACGAATGTAAGCTGTGTGGAAAAGCTTTCACTCAAAGGTTTAACCTCACAACACATCAAAGAACTCATACGGGAGAGAAGCCCTATGAATGTAAACAGTGTGGAAAAGCTTTCACCAAAAGGTTTTATCTCACAACACATGAAAGAATACATACAGGTGAGAAGCCCTACGAATGTAAACAGTGTGGAAAACCCTTCTCCCTGAAGTCTTCGTTAAATCTCCATCAAAGAACTCATAAAGGAGAGAAACCCTACGAATGCAAAGAGTGTGGAAAAACTTTCACTCGAAAGTTTACCCTCACAACACATCAAAGATCTCATACTGGTGAAAAACCGTATGTATGTAAACAGTGTGGAACAGCATACTCTAACAGGTCTATGTTAACTATCCATCAAAGAACTCATACAGGAGAGAAACCCTATGAATGTAAACAGTGTGGAAAATCTTTCAACAGAAATTATCAACTCACTACACATAAAAGAACTCATAGGTGAGCAGCCCTATGAATGTAAGCAATATGGAAAAGCTTTCACTTAAAGTTTTCAGCTCACAGTACATCAAAGAACTCAGACAGGAGAGAAGCCTTATGAATGTAAACAATGTGGAAAAGCTTTCATCAAAAATTATCACCTCACTACACTTAAAAGAACTCATACAAGTGAGAAACCCTATGAATGTAAACAGTGTGGAAAAGCCTTCTCCCTGAAGTCTGTGTTAACTCTCCATCAAAGAACTCATAAAGGAGAAAAACCCTATGAATGTAAACAGTGTGGAAAAGCTTCCACCAAAAGATCTTACCTAACAAAACATCAAAGAACTCATACGGGTGAGAAGCCCTACGAATGTAAGCAGGGTGGAAAAGCTTTCACTCAAAGGTCTAACCTCACAACACATCAAAGAACTCATACAAGTGAGAAGCCCTATGAGTATAAACGGTGTGGAAAAGCCTTCTCCCTGAAGTCTACATTAACTCTCCATCAAAGAACTCATAAAGGAGAAAACCCTATGAATGTAAACTGTGGAACAGCTTTCTCCATGAGGTATATGCTCACTGTGCATCGAAGAACTCATTCAGGGGAGAATCTTCATGCGTGCATGAAGTGTGGAAAAACCTTCTCTACGAAGTCATGCCTAACTGTTCATCAAAGAATACATACAGGAGGAAAACCCTATGAATGTAAACAGTGTAGAAAAGCCTACTTCAGTAAAACTAACTTAAGTGTCCATCAAAAAATGCATACAGGAGAGATGCCCTATGAATGTAAACAGTGTGAAAGGGCTTACTCAATGAGGTATATGCTGACTGTGCATCAAAGAGGTCACATGGGAAGAAGCCCTTTGAATGTAAACATTGTGGAACAGCCTTCTCCAAAAAGTCTCACTTCAATAGACATCAAAGAACTCATACAGGAGAGAAACTCTTTGAATTTAAAAGCCTTCTCTGAGAAGTCTAAGGTCAATGTTCATCAAAAGACTCGTACAGGAGAGCGACCTTATGACACTCTGGAAAAACACTATGGAAAAACATTGTCACTGAAGTATGCACTCACCGTGAATTAAGGAATTCGTATAGGGAGAAGCCATATGGATGTAAATAGCGTGGAAAAGTCTTCTCTCAAGTGTATAATCTTAAGTTGTATGAAAGACATCATAGACATGAGAAGCCCTATACATAAAAACTCTGACGAAAAGCCGTCTAACATGTCTGCTTTCATGGTGCATCATAGAACTCATAAAGATGATATGCCCGAATTCAACCACCATGGAAAAACCTGACAGATATCTGCTTAGAGGATGCATGAAAGACCTCTTGTGGGGCAAAAGAACTATTTATACACTGTGGAAAAGGCTTCTCCATGATGTGTGTCTCAGTACTGTCCATCAAAACTCATTCCGGAGACAGACACCATCAGTGTACATTGTGGAATCAGTATACATTGTGGAAATGCCTTATTCAAAAAGTATCAGCTCACTGTGCCTCATAGTACTCATACAAGTAAGAAGACTAATAAATGTAAATAGCGTGGAATACTCTTCTGCCAAATGTCTGCTCTCTGTGCACATCAAAGTATTCATACATGCAGGAGCACTGTGAAAATAACTCATGTGGAAAACCATCTCTAAGATACCAGTACTTGTTGTCCATAAAGTATCTCATACAGTTGTGAAGTGCTTGAAATGTAAGCAATGCGGAAAGCCATATTATTACTAGTTCTACAGGTTACATCTCTTTCATCATCACAGAATTAACATAGAGGAAAATTCATTGAATATACTGAATAGAGAGAGGTGCTCCCTCATCTTGAAAAGTTGACAAGTGCTCTCATTGTACAGAATTAAGAAAAGTTTTCTCCTTCAAATCACACATTGTTTACTGTACATAGGGAACTCAGAAATAATAGATTCCCTACGACTTCACCTATTACAGGAAACTTTATTCCTCCTAGACACACCCCTCGTGTTTTCCTGTTCTTGTGGGTGAAAAATCATGTACAAATACATGAAAATAAAGACCTCCCCTTTGGGCTTCTGATGCCCTAAGTCAAGAATTTAAGGAAGGAAAAAACAGTAGGACAGGAGATTGATCCAGACTACCTGGCGAAAATTGGACTTTTTCTCCACAGTGTAGGAAAGGAAGATTAAGTCTGGAACGCAGGAGATTCCTTATGGCATCTTTCATGGTTGCAGGTCCTGTGACTGAGGTCAATGGGAAGCTGCAACAACTCAATCCAGATGGGATAATAAGTGTCCCACACCCTTCATGGATTATGGTGTGGGATATTCCTTCAGGGATTGAGCCAAGTACTTGCAAAGAAACTTGGTGGGGGTGGAAGATATACACAATGAATACTGAAGGAACTTGGTTACAAATATCATCTCGGGCCATGTGATCAATTGCAATAATGAGGATTGTCACAGGCATGAACGTTTTTGTCTCGTTTATCAAGAGCACATTTGTTAAGCCAATATTTGTGTTTTGTTTCCTTTCTAAAAAATGTTTAGTTGTGATAAATGTTAGGAGGTTAATCATTGCAAATCTATATTATCATGTTTACCTTATGACTTAATAAATGATTAAGCATTCCTCAAGAATATTTCCACCTACTATGAGACATATATGTGTTTCAGAGGTACTCAGGATATTTTTATCAAGTTAGGTGGAATTATCACCTTGCCATTGTTTCCATTTGATTATTAATCAAGACATAAGGAGATGTAATTGTGTGCCACATTGATGAGGCGTGGTGTTTTGATTTTTAAAATGGTTTATAAACTTGACTAGATGTGGAATTAACTAAAATGTGAGAAATTTTCTGGATTGAATTATTTGAACCTGGAAGACCCCATCCTAAATATGTGTGTTGCCTTCTCATCGTAGCCCATATGAAAGGCCAGGGCAGAAGTGAGCTCTTCCTTTTTATGTAATGCCTTCTGTCTTGCTAGTGGCTTCATCTTCTTACTGTGGTATTCATCTGCTGATAGCAGAACCAGCTTGTTCAGGTTCCAACATAGATTGATACCTCCAAGAATCCATCAGGTGAGACTGGGACTGGGACTGCTAAGAAATCCAGCCTATTCTCAACCTCTCCAGTGTGCTACAACCATTGTTGGACTACTTGGGTTCTGTCTTGTAAGGGTATCTAATAAATCTCATACCCATTATAAATTCTGCTTCCATTTTATTGCATTTCTGTACATTTCATATAATAGATCTTAATCAAATTTAGACCCCCTCCTCCAGCCTCATACCCAGACCAGTTCTCTTTCTTTCAAGAACCCAGACTAATACAACACCTAAGTTTGCATTGGATAAAAATACTTCAAATATGTATTACACATGGGTAGAAGAAAAACATACTCACCTGTACTGTAGTACAGGAAAGAATGCATTACATCTGAGGAATATTTGCCCAAAAAGACCCATTAAAACCCCAATAATAGGAAGAAGAAATGACTCATACTTACTTAAAGAGTACCTCAATTAAAAAAGGAATAGTACAGTACTTTCTCCCTACAGAGAAGTATCACTTACTAGTCATACTTTCGCTTTTGAAATATTTGATTTTATTAAATATGTAGTTAAGAGCAGTCAGATTAAATGAATAATGAGTAGAAACATTATAGAGCATGAGACCACATACTGTGATAACAGGAGCCCATGGAACAAAACAGTCATGTAGAACCTCCCAGGTATCTTCTCCTAGGAAGGCCTTCATTTAGACATTCATGCCATAGACATGTGTATATGCTGAGATTAACAGTCTTTTCACTCAGAATATGCAAAGGAATGTTTTAATGCCCATCCACCTGTGTTAAGTTACACATTTTTTACTGTAATAGTTTAGTTTTCTGTTCTCCTTTACCTTTCTCACAAACCTGTGGGCCAGTCCTTACCTGAAAAGGCTCTTGGAAAACACCCCAAGAGAAACTTGCCTTTTTTCTTCTTCTAGTTATCTTCTCTATTGTAGTGATAAAAACTGACACTCTCAACCTTGTGAGGAAAGCGTTTATTTTGCCTTACAGGCACAGTCCATCATCAAGGAAAGACAAGGCAGGAACTCAAGGCAGGAACATGAGTCACAGACCACGGACAATAGCTGCTAACTAACCTACCCCAGCCTGTGCTTAGTGATCCAGTATAGGTCTAGATTGGGTGTGATCTAGAGCTGCCATCACACTGAGCTTAAATAGAATATCATAGTTTCCTAGTGTAACATACTTTTACACTGTAGGAACTTTTAGGTAGAAATGGATTCAATTTACTAACTAAATGGCACAGGCTAATTTGCTACAATTAAAAAAAGTAAAAACAAGCAAACAGCAACAAGAAAAAAAACAAGATCCACCTATTCTTTAAGAACAATTCCTCCGTGGCA
Organism: Eospalax fontanierii; assembly: GCA_035773235.1. Lineage (NCBI taxonomy): Eukaryota > Metazoa > Chordata > Mammalia > Rodentia > Spalacidae > Eospalax > Eospalax fontanierii. The sequence continues at coordinate 11,525,011 of CM069536.1, read as the reverse complement.
GAAACACAAATGTACTGAACTTCTAGAGATGAAAAACAGTCAGAAAAGAAAGTGGAAGCAGACTTCAACATTAGTCAGAAGAGATAGAGGAGAGAGACCATACGAAGAAAGGGAATAATTATATAAGAACTTGTCATAAGTGTAAATATTTGTGGATTGAATTCTAGGCATCATTAGGGCATGAAAGAAAAGTGTACCTCATAGACTCAGATGTTTGAGCCCACGTTCCCCAGCTAGGCGAGTGTTTTCGAGGTTATGAATCCTTTAGGGGTGTTATATTGTTGGAGGATCTACAATGCTGGATCAAATTTTGAGTTTTTATAACCCATCACACTTTCTATTCGATCTCACTGCTTGTGTGGGAATGAAGTGTGATCAGTCAGTTATGTTTCTGGGGATGACTTCCAGCTTGTTGCCATGTCTTTCCCTCTGTGATAGACTCCATCCTTTTGAGATTCTAAGATAAAATAAATGTTTGCTCCCCTTCTTGATTTTTGTCAGGGAATTCTATCTCAACAACTGGAAAATAGCCAATGAAGATCAAAATTCCATAAAAGAAACACAAAAAGTCATGAATGTTGAATGTTGACCTAGGTAACTATATAATAATGGAGTTAAACTTAAATAGAAATCTCTTTTTCCATTATATTTATTTGTATATGATTTTGGGGGGATTTGTGGCCATACTACAGTGCATATATTACTGTCAGAGGAAAATGTGTGTGCATGTGTTTTCTCTTTCTGCAATATGGGTCCTGTGACTGAACTGAGGTCAGCCTATGTCTTTACCTGCTAAGTCATCTCATGACCCACATTCTCATCCTTATGTGCATCATACGAATTAAAATTTATTTATAGACTCGTTTGTTTTTCTTTGAGTGTGTTTCCTATATGAGTATACCCATACTGAGAGATATGCTTGGACACCAGATACGACTCCCAAATCCCTTGGAATAGAGTTGTGAATAACTGAGATTTGCCATATGGATGCTGGGAAGTGAACCGGGGTCCTCTGCAGTAACAGACCATACACTTATCTGTTAAACCATCTCTCCAGCCCCTTCCTAATTAAAATCCAACTCTGTATGTTCAGGTCAGTTGAGCTATAGATCCAATAGACTTCATATATATGTGCGTAATGTTCTATGTATCAGACAGAAATTTGATATTTTTCTCAACAGCCCATGCTCCAAATTTGGATCCTTTATAGGCTAGAAGGTGATCATGAACACATAGAGGAATTCAGATAATTCTTTTTATGTTATCAGACTGTTGGCCTATAAAGTAGATATTGTGAAATCACACATGACACTAATACCTAGGAGACAAACTCAATAAGGTAGACTGGCATTGTGACTCAGTTGCTATACTGGTTGTACAACTATCATGACATCCTAGTTTCACTTCCCATCGCAGCTTAAAACTATGCATAGTAGCCCAGTCTTGTAATTCTAGCACTTGGAAGGCTGAATCAAAAGGGTCACTGAAAGTTAAAGCCAGCTAAGGTTACATAGTGAGATTCTGTCTTAAAAAAAACAACAACAACAACAAAAAAAAAAACAGTAGAAATATATAATCAACACAGAAGTTTAAAGTGGTGGACAAAAGCCCACTTGGTAGTTGTAATTGCACAAAAACCACCCACGGTGGAAATTATTGATCATGTGACTGTGGAGACAGGTGATCAATAATAGCCATTTCTTATCAGATTCCTTTTCTAAATGTAGATGAAAATGCATATGGAATGAGAACAGAAAATGGGAGAATAGAAATGACTAAAACATATTATTCATTGTTTAATCAAATTGACTAGTATAAACATATATCCTGTCCAAGACATTTAGTATATATTGGTGATTAATGAAGCTTCTATATGTACGTGATTTGATGAACTGGATGTCTTTCCTTTCTTTTTTGCGGTAAGATCTATCATCAGGACTGCCTGCAAGTACTTCTGTCTCCTGATTCTTGTGTCTCCATCTTGAAAGTCCTGAATACAAGAAAAAAAAACACCCATACACATGACCACATCTAGGCAAAACCTGGATTTTAAATTTCCCAGTTCATTGATGAGATAATTTGAGCAACAAATTATATAGAAATTTTTGATGTTTTATTAGCATATGTTCTATGAATTTAAGTGACAAATGTGATTTATAAGTAGATAATGCTATATTATATACAACTATGTAAATAACACCAGCAGCTAATGAATAAGAATGGGGATTCTGGGGCTGGAGAGATGGCTGCACGGTTAAGAGTGCTGCTACTCTTGCAGAATTCCTCAGATCAATTTCCAGAACCCACATAATTTGGTTCAGTACAGCTCATAACTCCATCTCCTGGGACCTGACATTCTCTTCTTGCCTCTAAGGGTGCTGTGTTCATGTGGCATACATTTACAAATACAGACACTTAAAGAAATGAAAGCAGAGTCTCTTTCACCCTGCTGGTGACTTCAGTAGTTGACTGAAGCTTGCCTCATTTGAAGCAATCCACAGTCCTCTCTTTCTTTGGAGTTCTGAAATTATTGGCATGAGTCACATTAGCCAGCTTTTCTCACAGTGAATGACGGATGGATGGATGGATGGATGGATGGATGGATGGATAAACTGACAGTGTATTGCACTTTAACTATGCCAAATATATAAATGTCAGTATATAGCATGGGAGTGTCCAACAGAAGGCATACTGCTCTGATCATCCTTAAAGAAATGCCCAGTGGCCAGGACTGCAAATCAATATCCAAGGTCAAACTTATTATCCCATCTGAAGATACACTCTGTGCACTCTCTAGCCATGGATTCATCATGTACACAGTGTGATTTCTGGTTATTTCTATGCCGTGGGTCTATTTTGGGGACATGGTTCCATCACTGTCTGGACCCACCATCGAGTCCTGATCCCTTTCTTTCCTCAGGTGGAATATCTTGTTTCTACACAACACATGGTGTCTTATTTCAATAGAACACATATGCCTCATGGGCTTTGGAGTCTCAGCTCTGCCTCCTCTGCACTACAACTATGTGACTCAAGTGTCCAACTGGGTCATTATTTGTTGGCACCAAAAGTGAAAATGTGCTGGGTATGGTGACAGGCCCTTAATTGCAGCCCTTGTTAGGTAGAGACAGGTGGATTTCTATTAGATCAAGGGCAACCTGGTCCACATAGTGATTTCCTTGAAGACTGTGCCTACTGTGACCCTGCCAAGAAGATAAAACAAACAGAGGCCTGAAGGCCACTTCTCAGCTACATTAACAGCTGCAACTCCTAGAACTCCCTCTCCCAGGGAACTCTGCACCTCTAGCTACTGCACACACATGCACTCATGTGTACAGATCCACATGTACACGCCCAAAATGTAAATATATATATATATATATATTTTTTTTTTTTTCAAGAAGAGGAGAAGTTCAAGGTCATGACTAGCTACATAACATTTTCTAGGCCAGTCTGGATTGCATGAGATTGTTTCTCAAAAGAAAACAAAATTATTCTCAATGATTCATGTTCAGGTAGATGCATTCTTGATCTATTGTCCAAAGAATTGAAAATTGGGGCTCACAGACATCTGTAAAAGGAGTTAAGTCATAAAAAAGATTAGAGTGGAATACACTGTCAAGACTGACAACAGACGCCATGAGCGAGAACACTCAAGACCTCCCATAATTGTTTGGGCTTCTTACGGAGGTTGAATGTCATTAGTATTTGGTTACTGGAAATCATAATGGACATGGATCTTTGTTTTTATAGCTGGTTTAAGTCAGAGATACATGGTTCTTTCTATACATATCCCTTCCTGTATTAATCTGATTGAACTATATGACCATACATTTATGGTTAGGCATAAGATGGTAACCAGGGTCTTATCGCTAAGTATAGCATTGAGGACACAGTTTTGCTTTTCCTAATATGAACCAAAACTATTTGAAGCTGTTCCTATAGTTCTACCTACCTAGAGGCTTGGAAATATATGCTGATTAGAATCATCCAATTTGGTGTTACTAGATGCAGAGAAACATACTGTCATTCAGATGCATACATATAAAACCTAAAGCAGATGGCAGTGAGATTGACAAGTGCATTGTTTAGAGAGGGGGGTGTGTGCTGAAGAGGAGCAGATGGGATTATTCCAAGGAAATGGTTGTCCATAAGCAAAACCACACAGTGTTCCAGAGTAAGTTATCTGCTATGCTTCCCAGCCTCAAAACAAGAGAAAAAAATACCTCTCAGCTTTTCTGCAGTGTCTGCTTATGCTTCCTGTTTTTAGAAAGAAGGAAGTGGGACACACGGATCGAAAATGACCACTTTAAATTCAAATACAGGGTGTGATTTGTTTTCTCACACTTACCTGAGTAAGAAGGTTCCAAAGAGCTGATCGTACTACTTAATATCTAATTCTTTTAATTTTAAAAATTTTATGAGTGTACTCCAGCATGTATGTATATAAACCCATGTCATACAATGCCTGCAGAATCCAGAAGAGGGGGCCAGATCCACTGTAAGTATAGTGATGGATGTTTGTTAGTCATCATGTGGGATCCAGGAAACTAACATGGATCTTCTGCATGAGCAGCCAGTTCTCTTACCACTGAGTCATCTCTCCATCCCTCTAGTTTTCTTTTTTTTTTTGACACCAGGTCACCCTGTTACTCTGGCTGACTGGAAACTCATTGCGAGAGGGTACATGAAAAGTTCAGATCCATTGTGGCTTCTCTTGCTATGGCATCAGTCTGTTTCCCTGAGTTTTAAAGCTGTGTTGCCTTTTTTCTGTAGGCATGTGGACAACTGGAATTTTCCTCAGGTAGTTGCATGTTACCAATACCTGATAGTTTCTTTTATGTAAACTCCTTTCTCTTATTTAAACCTTTAAAACCTTTTAAACCTTAAATCCTTTATCCTAATTAAATCACCTTCAGTCCAGATTGTTCCAGAGGAATGAAATACGCCCAGTGCATAACTCCAGTGAGTATATAGTTTCTCCCTGTTCTCTGTGTGTTTTTGAGGGCCATACTTCTCAGGGAGCAGTGAATTTTTCTAGAAGCCCTTTTAAAATTGGTTGAGCAGATTAGGAGTTTCTGTGCACCTCTGAGGACAGTCAGCTTTCACATTCATTCTCTTCCAATGTCTGGATCTTTCCATTAGAAACCAAATAAATCTCTGCTTTCTTTTGGTAAGAGCCTAGTCCAGATGGCATCATTCTGCTCAATAGGATAAGCCATTTTAATCATAAGAAAATTTTAATAGCAGGATGTCAGGAATTTGGACCACCAGGTTCTTGATCTCATTGCCTCCCCCTTCATCGGTCCCTATACACTGCTTTCAAAAATGCTGATCCTAATTTAGTTTATTTCTAAATTAATCTGGCCCGATATCATAGATAGTTGTCAAGCACTTTGATCACATGTCCTCTATTATGCATTTCGTGTCCTTCCCCTCCACCAAGCTTCTTCACAAGAAGACTCTTCTGTGTGTGTGCGTGCGTGTGTGTGTGTGTGTGTGTGTGTGTTCCACTGCATTTAACTAAGATTGTCTACCTAAGTGGGTTATTCATTTAAGTAACAGGAATGATCCAGTGGTTACACCAGTAGAGAATTTGAGTTCCTCTTCTCCAGGACCCAGGAAGTGCCAGTAGCTCCTTAGGGAGTGCAGGGTCTTATTATCCTGTCCCACCTTAATATTGTAACGATGGGCTGAGTGTCGTGGAGGCATTATGTAGATAGTCACTGGGTTCTTGGTTGCAGCAGCCATGTCATTTACAGAAGAAAGAATGTCACATTCTTCCATCCTCTGTTATTTAATATTCTTTGAACTCCCTCTTCTTTGAAATTTCCTGAGCCTTTATGGAGGTAATGAAGATATCTCACTTATAGTGAAGCCTTCCACACTCACGTGTTTTCAGTACATTCCCATTTACAGATCTCTAGAAATCGTGGTCCACTGCAAACAGAAATTTCTCTGACCAAGGCTCTAAGCACAGTGAATCTGAGTGTGAACAAATTTTACTTCTTATTGAGAAATTACTTCAATTTCCATTTGACCATGGCTTTGTCCGTTGCCATGAGTACTTGTAATCTGTTTTCTTTTTGTTGATTTTTTTAATGTTTTTTTAACATGTTCATTTTCATAGTATTGCTCAATCTCTGGTGAAAATTTGTTTGAATCCAGTCTGTCAAACTCTAACTGGAAGAGAATACTTAAAGATTCTTCTGTGAGGAAACAAGGCTCTGTTTTTTACCCTTTTCTCCTTTACTCTTGGGATATAGAAATGATTTGCTGTTCACTTAAAACATAGTGTTTTCATAGTAACACAGTCCCCTTTGACCCTAGAGCCTAGGGGCTCGAGTTAGCCTATATTCCCTTAAATCAGCTGTCAGAGCTGAGATACTTGGTGGGTAATGTAGATGTGGTGGATGTGGAAAACCTAGTGACTTGAGCTTGGGCAGCAGATTTTGTGTGCATTTCACTTCCTCAGAAACACTTTAATCATGTTTCCTTGAATCCCTACATTAACCAAGGTAAGATGTTGATTTTTCTCTTGGTAAGAATCAAGCAGCTCCCTCTATAAGACACTGCTTAGACACTTACAGAATAGAGTGAACTCACAGTTTATTTCCAAGTGCTGAGGACCTGGGTTGAAGAGAACTGCATCATTACAGGGGTCTCTATCACTTGAGGACATAACCATGGACTTCACCTGGGATGAGTGGCAATTTCTAGACACTGCAGAAGACACTCCACTGGTGTGCAGTGCTTGAGAACTACAGCAGCCTGGTGTTACTGGATGAGTCTATCATTTCTCAAAGCCAATTACACTCTTGGTTGAGTAAGGAGTGGTTTGAGTAAAGGAATGATTTTTAACTTTTCACAGTAACTCCGTATTATCTATGTTCTTGACATGTGGTGATAGCATACATTTATCACAGCACTATGACTTTGCAGTTCATATATGTGGAAACATCAAACTGGTAACTCTGTCAGCTCACACTATATTTTTAGTTCTATTAGAAGTATTTAAAACCGTTTTTGAAACATTCAGTTACTTTCTCTCAACCATATATTCACTACTGCTCTGTTGATCATAAGAAGCTTCTCATGAAGTCCATGTGCATCCACTGCATGCTACTGATTCTCTACCTTTGTTTCCCATGTGCCTTTTGCAAACTTGATCACCACCGAATTTTTATCTACTTCTTAAAAGGTTTTTAAAGTTTTTATTTCTGTTTTATGCCTGTATGTGTGTAAGTACATTCCTTTCATGCAATGACGACAGAGGCCAGGAGAGGGTGTTAGATACCCTGGAGCTGCACTTGAGCAATTTTGTTAGCTGCCTGTGGTTGCTGGGATTCGAGTGCTGACTTCAGGAAGAGCAGCTAGTGCTCCTAACCACTTACTCATCTCTCATTGAGGTTCACTGTACCTTCTAAGCACAGAAAAGATTGGGCTTTCTTTCCACTCCTCCAAGGCATATTTCGCCTATTCCCTTATTTTGATTTTGCTATGATAGAATACTCTGATAAAAAGTGACTTACAGTAGCACATGATTTATTTCAGCTCACATTTCTAGAGAGATAAAGTCCATCACGTTGGGGAATGTCATGGGAAAATAATGTGAGGTATCCCTGTAGATCATTAAGCAGAGAAATCACATTTCACCATAGGAGGCAAAGAGGGCAAACAGGGAGTGGGACCAGGCTATAAAGTGACACAGGCTATCCGCATGCTGGAGTTCATTCAGCAAGGCTCCCCTCCTAATATTTCCGTAACTTTCCCTCACAGTTGAGGCCAACTGGTGAGCAAGTGCTCACATACATGTACGTGTGGTAGACATCTCTCATTAAACTACACTTTGACTTTCTTGGACAGATGTCAAAGAAACTTCTTTTACTCACAGCTAAGCAGGGAGTAGATACCACAGACACAGAGTCCTTCAGTTCCATGCTGGTTATAAATGACGCTACGGGGGCATCTAAAGGGCAGAGGTGCTTCTCACCTCTACCAGTTCTATTAACTTCTGAGCCACCTTGACTGCCTAAAATCTGCCTTCTCGGGTATTGTGAAATATGTCTTCCGTTATAGATAATGGAATGGACAGACCGAAGAATCATCCATTAATGGCCAGCCTCATACTATGAAAAGTGTGAGACCAGAGGTGTTGCAAAAGACCCTGTCTTTAAAAGCCAAAAAGAAAATGTCTGAGATCTAATCATCATTTGAATTTTTGACAAAGAAAATTCAACAGAGAACCTCAAGGATATAAGTTGAAATGACTAGGCCTACAGGAACTCTGTGTGTGTGTGTGTGTGTATGTGTGTGTGTGTGTGTGTGTGTGTGTGTTTGCATACAGTCATGGTTACTGGCAAGGCCAGAAGAAAGTATTACTTCCAGTACAAATTCCAGCTGTGGGTGCTGGGTGTAGAATTCTGGTGTGGTAGAGTGGCAAGTTCTCTTAATGTCTGAGTCACCTCTCTAGCTTATAAGCAATTTTATGTTTAAAAGGAGATTTTTTAAAATTTACATGGCTCAGTGTTTTCCAAGTATGTATGTAAGTGCACTTTGTGCATGCCTGATGCCCGCAGAAGCCAGAAGAAGGCAGAAGAATCCCTTGGAACTGGAATCCTGGAAGGGTGTTACGTGATCTTAACCACTGAACCATCTCCTGAAAATTTTTTTAATAAACTTCAAGCAGATTAAAAAATAGTAAAGTACAGAATACTAAATTTTCTTGTAAAAAGGACCCATCTTACTATTGATTCATGATCACAAGAACACACCACTGTATGCTAGAAACAAACGTGACTTTAGATCAAGATCTTCTGTGTCTGTGTGGCCTGAGGTACCACCTAGCTTTATAGCATGCTCACCTCCATGATGTTCTGCCTCCCCTGTGTAGACTTCAAAACAATGGGGTGAACTTCCTTCAGATGGAAACCTTGAAACCAAAATCCTGTCTCAGTAAAGATGGATTTCTCAATTCTCTTGCAGATGGCACAGCATTTTTAATTAAAAAAAAAATCTTTAGGGACTGGTTTCTAACCACTATCCATATCTACTGTTGCAGGGGATCTAATGCCTTCTTGTGGACTCCTCAGTCATTACATGACACAGGTACACTTAAATACATGAATACACTTATACAAATAAAGCAAAACAAAGAAACCATGTTTTTAACACAAATGCATAATTTTAGTGTTTCCTATGAATGGAAAAGGAATCAAAATTGAATTGTTTACACTGAGTAACAGGAACCACACACTTTTAAATCTATACTTTGGAACAATAAAAGCCAAATGGGATTAAAATCTAGGAACTTGGAGGGTAAGAGATAAACTATTTTGGTCCATTTTCAGTATGAAGTACATGTAGACCCCATCAAAAAATCATGGATAAACAGAAGGCCTTAGGTTCTTGTCTTCCCCAGCTAGCAGCTAGCCCTCCCTGCTTGCTAAGGAACCCCTCAGTTTATCTTAAGTTGAAAACTTATATTCTGCTATGTGACAAAGTTGATGATTCAGGAAAAGGGGTGGGGGTCAGGCCCCCAGAGGGTATGAAATTGGGGATGGGAGTCTGTGCTCGAGCAGTGGAAAAGATCTTCACACTCGGTAGTACACAGTCTAAGGGGAAGAAAAACCAGCAACGTTCATGATCATAAGGTAAGGACTACTGATTTATGCCTACAGGGCACACCAGCAACTTCTACTAGGCTGCTGCCTGCTGCCCTAGAATCGAAAATAAGTCTGCCTCAGTTCTGGTATCTTCGTTCTTTTTTGCTTTGTACTACGTCGTAATTCCAGACCAGCTGGGACTACGCAGATACACTCGACTCAGAAAAACAAACAAACAAAAGGAAAACAACACAACTCCTGAAGGCAGGAGCTTCTAATTTTGTTATTGTCTGTATGGAGTCAGGATCAGAAGTTCGAGGCCATTCTCTACTACACAGCAAGTTTGAAACCAGCTTGGGCTGCGTGAGAAGTGGTTCCAAAACCAAAGGAAAAACAGCACCGTTTTCCTCTCATGTCGCTTCAATCAGACTAGGAGATGGCTTCCCACTTCACAGTCCAGGATGCTACTCAAACTGGGGGAGTTCAAAGCTTTCACCGGGAATTTTTAAACATTCTTCCGGTATTTCTACTTTGAATAAGATATGTATTTCTGTGCAGTTCTTAAGCAGTTGCCACCATAGGTACAAAGATAATGGAAAATATTGAACAGTGATTGGGCTTGCTCAGGGAAACCATGCCTTCAAACTGCCTAGAGGCAAGAAACCCGAATCTCTCTCTCTCTCTCTCTCTCTCTCTCTCTCTCTCTCTCTCTCTCTCTCTCTCTCTCTCTCTCTCTTTCATTTAAATGTGCTTGACTGTGAACAATGCATGAGCGCCAACCCTGGTATGGTGGTCACAGGACAAGATGGGGGACTTGTTTCTCTCTTCCAATCTGTGGGTTGTGTGGCATCGAACTCAAGAAATCAGGCTTCCTGGCAAGCCCCTAGACCCTCTGAGTCATACTACAGCCTTGAGCCAGTAGAGTATACTTTCTTTTCCTTCCTTTGGAGTCAGTTATCACTGGGAAGCTCAGTAGTTGGGCTCTACATTTCTGTCCAACCCTGGGCATTGTAGGATTGTGCAATGAGGCCATCAGAGCAGGACGGGCTATCACAATTTCACCTTCCCTTCGTCCACCATAGACTGCATGCTCTGTTTTCTATACCCTGCAACCTAGAATTGTCACTTTGACCTCTCTGGAGATGGTTCCCTGCTGAGAACTGCAGTGTGGACTGGGATGTCCAGAAATCATGAGATGGTGAGCAGCATCTGATGTTTCCTGCAAGTTCCCATCTCCTTACTCCATCCAACTTGGGAGCTTCTCTGGCTTTCCTTTCCAGCTCCGTGCTGTGAGTCTGTAATCTCTGTCTACATGTCTGTGATCTTGTTTCAGGGAGCCTGGAAGGTTGGGGAAGCGAATTTAGGTTGCACCCTGATCCAGAGGACTTAAATCTCAAAGTCTGGACGCAGAAGGGTGGCAGTTCTTACCTTTCATACCTTGGGTGCTACATTATGACATAGGCAAATTACTTATTGTTGGATAAGAGCAAAGCTTATATAAACCAAGTGGTTTGTCCAGTTCTTCAAGAAATTAAAGGACACAAAGTCTTATCCGACTGTTTCTAGCTAGTGTGTCAGCATTCTCAGCAGAACCCTGTCAGCTCATCTTTGCGCACTCTGTCTTGCTCTTGCTCTCGCTCAGTCACAGACACATAGACACACACACCCCTTGCACAGAGAGCCAGAGACATGGTTCTTAAATTTTCCATCAGGGTCTACACCAGTCTCTGTCCTGCAGACTCCGCGATCAACCTTTGAATCTGTCATTATCTGAATCTCCCCATCTGAGATCCTACACCATTCCTGGTCTCTGTTATCCTGCCACGTGATTTTGTGGTGGTGCCTGGGGATGAATACTGGAGCTTGGTGCATTCTACCAAGCTCTCTGCCACTGTGATGGGTTTCCACAGTCGTTCATTTGTTTATTTTTAATTTTGAAACAAGATCTGACTGTAGCCAGATTGATCTGGAATTTACAATCTACCTGTCTTGCCCTTCCAAATGACTTGAGATTACAAGCCTCCACTACAGAGAAGGCTCTGTGTCTTTCTTTGTGGAATATTATTCTTTTCTTTCAAACACTGTAAAACAAGGAATTCTAATCTTTTAATTATTCCACACACTGTAAGTGTTTTGTTTAAGGAAAGCATCTGATGCATTTCTGATAGACTGGAGTAGTATTATTCCCACTAATTCTTTTAAACTAGCCAACCAGGGAAGAGTGAGGTCGAACCCCAGCCATGAGAAAAGACACAGTTCTCTTGTGTTAGGCATACCTCCCTGCCCCCAATCTTCTGGGTCCCCTGTGTACTTGCTGGATCGGACTCACCATGCATGGCACCATTATGCAAAAGTAAAATTTGCCTTGCCATGTTACTTTTGCTCTGTCCATGTGTTCTATCTGGGGTATTGATGGGTCCTAGGACCTCAGATTTTATTTCTAACAGTTTAAGCAATTGTCAGAGGCTAGGATTTGGTCATCTTTTTCTAGAGAAAAAGCTTCATATTTCAGTTATTGCAAGTGTGTTAACTATCTCTTGGCCAGCTGTGGTAAGACTGTCCTTACTTAGTGAGGACTGTTTATTTGAAGTAACTGAAAATTAAATTCTGTGCTCCTCTGTGAGGAGGGTGGTATCAGGAACTGACTGACTACATTGTGGCCATGTTGGTGAAACCTCAACCTCCAAGAGATTCACCTGCCTTTCACACCTAGGCTATCAGCCTCATCCCCCTCCCCATAATTCTGAGTGAGCACTCCAAGAGCAGCACCTTAGTCCACACTTACAAAATATGAAAAGGATGGCAGTCATGGTGGTGCATGTCTTTAATCCCCGCGCTTTGGAGGCAGAGGCAGGCAGATCTCTATGTGATCAAGGCCAGCCTAGTCTACATAGTGATTTCCGACCAGTTAGTGGTTCGGAGGACCCTCCCCGCTTCCATAAAACAAGCAAAACAAAACAAAAACAGGCTTTTCTAGAGAGGGTGAAGCTAGTATTGGAGCAGTTATTGATTCCTGTTTCTGGACTTCCAAATTTATTCTGCTTCTCACCAGAGCAATATCTAGTTCTCTAACTGGGAGTTTTCCATGTAGACCCTTTGTCTATAAGATCCCACTAGACCTTAGAATTTCCGGGGAGTCGGGTTCTATTTATTGCAGATACCCTTCTGGACTTAACATTTTAGCTTTCCTCACTAATCAGATGGCTCAAGAATTTTACTTCTTTTTCTGTGAATGCAACCTTCTTTTCAGAAACTCTTCAAGTTCTTCTTCCCTGAGAAAATTTCATAGGGCCATTATTGAGTGATAACTTCATTCTTTTTAGTAAATCGTCCACATACTGGGAGAGTTTAACTTCTGAGGGAGCAGAGAATGTTTCTAATATTCCTTCTACAATGTTCATGAACATCTTAAGATTTTTTTTGTTAACCTCTGAGAAGGACAGTTCACCTTTGTTCTGTCTCAGTCTGTGGATCTTCCCATTCAAACACAATAAATTTCTGCTATCTTCTGCTAAAAACAAACCCAAAGCATTCTTGACGTCAAGTCTATTAAACTATTTGTGGTCATGAAGAAATTTTGGTAAAAGAGTGTCAGGATTTGAGACTACTTCCTGACCTGGTTATCTCCTCCCACAGCAATTCCAGCATTCTACTTTATAAAATGGCTATTCTAGTTTGGTTTATTTAGAAAATTTATTCTTGCATGATTTCCATACATATTCATAGTGACCTTTAATCATGTCTCCTCTATGATGCTCTTGATCTCTTCCCCTTCTAACAACCTCTTCTCCAAGAAGACTCCCTTCTACAGTCATGTCTTTTTGCTTGTGCAATCCACTGCATTTATTTAAGGTTCTCACCATGAGGATGCTATTTACTTGAGTAAAGGGGAAATTTTCAGCGAGAAGTGAATTTCCCTCCCCAGGAACTACTAACTTCATGTTAGGGGGTGGGCATTATGATCCCTTCCCCATCCATGATGTGGTATTGGTGGGCCCAGTGTTTGAGATCTTTTTTGGCAGGGATGGTTTCAGTCAATTTATGGACTGTGTTCAAGAAAGTACGGTTCCCTAAGCCCCTCCCCTTCTTGAAAGTGAGTTTTACTTTCAGCTCTGGGATGAGGTTGCACATGGGCTTCCCGGCACCAGTGGGTACATGGATAATGTTCTGGGAAGCCCCAAGACTGTCCCACCCTAGTTTCCCAGAGGAGCCATCCACAGTCTTCTGGGTGGCTGTGATGGCCAGGACTGTGATCATGAGTCCCTCAATAATGCCAAACTTGTCATGGATGTTCTTGGCCAGAGGTTCTAAGCAATTGGTTGTACAGGAGGCATTGGTGACATTCTTGAGGGAGTTGTCATACTTCTGGGGTTCACACCCATCACAGTCACGGGGGCATCAGCTAAGGGGAAGAGAGGATGACCTTTTTGGCTCCACACTACAACTGTGGCAGAATCTCATTCCTGGAAGATGGAAGGGACTTTCTCAGTAACAACAAGTTTCCCGTTCTCTGTCTTATCTGCACTTGAGATGGGTGGAATCATACTGGAACATGTAGACCATGTATTTGAGTTCAATGAACGGGTCATTGAAGGTAACAATATCCACATGGCCAAAGTTGAAGTCAGTCCCAATAACCAGCACCCAACACAGCCACATGCATTCACTGCAACCTTGACCATCATGTCTTACTGCAGGAGGAGATGCAGCTGTCCATAGAATGGGGATGTGCCAAGAACCTATTTCTGAGATCTTATGCAAGTAACCACTGTGCCTGTGAGTTCCTGGTTACAACAGCCCTGACATGTACAGACAGCATTCCACAACTCACTTCCCATCTTTGGCTCTTAGCATTCCTGTTACCCTCTTCTGTGATGTTCTTTGAGCCTTTGATCTGGAGATATCACTGTCTCATTTCCAGTTAAGTCCTTCATTCCCACGTATTTGCAGTACATTCACATTTTGAGTCTGTGCTCACTGTCCTGCACTTCAAACAAGTTCCTATGACAAATGTTAACAACAGTGCTCATCTATGGGTAAAATCCTAATTTCCTTCTTCAAAACAAAGTACTAAGGATCTGCTTTGGGCATTCCTTTGTCCCTCCCAGTTAAACTTTTGTTATCTGTTTTTCTGTTTGTGTGTGTTTATATTTGTATGTTTTTAATGGATCCATTCTACCAGCCATCTTGAAGCAGCAGAAAGCATGCAATTTATTTATCTCTGGTACACAGTTGTTAGATTCCAGTTGTCAAACAGCATCTGGAAGAAAATACGTATCAGCTCTTCTGTGAACTTACAGAGTCCTGTGTTTTTTCACCCTTTTCTCCATTACTGAAGATTTTCAACATGGAAATGTGTCCATTCCCACCGAAAAGCCTTTTTCTTCCTGAGATCTCAGTTTCCTTTATTTCTAGATCTGGTGAACGTAAATCCCCTTAAGTCTATTAAGTCACAGCTCAGGTACTTGGTACATGAGCCAGACTTGGTGGACCTGGGGATTTCAGTTGTTTGAGCCTGGGCAGTGGACTTCATTTGTATTGCAGTTCCTTGGAATTTTTAAAATTTATTTTTTCTGTGTTTAACATTTTATTATTTTTATTTTATTTGTATGAATGTATTGTGTGCATGTATGTAAGTGCGCCCGTGTCAGGTTATGCTTGCAAAAGTCATAAGAAGGCATCGAATTCCCCTGGAACTGGAATTACAGATGGTTGTTAGCTGCCATGTGGATGCTGGGAATTGAATCTTGGTCCTCTACAAGAGTGCTCTACATCCTTCCACTTCCACATGTGAAATAGGAAGATCTTCTTCAGTTGGTTATGCTGAAGGTGCTGGCATGATCAATAGTCTCCCTTCTTAATGGAGAGAGAAAGGGTTCATAGATAACTGTGCTTCACTCTGTTTACCTCATTGCGAAATGCTCCACACATTAACTAAAAGGGGAAAGAGAGGAGAGCTAGAGACAGCCAGATGGGAAAAGTCAAGATCCTGATAAACTAAATAGAATCCTCAGAACCCACAAATACTGGAAGAGAAAGAGTAAAGAAGAAGAAATACAAGAACTGATGGCAACAGAAGGAAAATAAATGAGCATAAAAGGAAGAATAGAAACATGCAGGAGTGACCTGGAGGAAATGATGCAAAGTAAAGTCACCACCAACAAAGCAAAAGTAGGCAACAGGAGAAGCATTTGATCTGTCTTCTAATACTGAAACCTGTCAAAGGGGGTGGGACTAGGAGACGTCAATAGGAGATGGTCTAGGGTTTCAGGTGCTCATCTTGATAGTTTTTGCTTTAAGCACGCTGACTTCTGGTATAACAAATTATATTGGCAGTGAGAGACAGCATTGAATTTAGAGATTTAAGGATTGTATACACGGACCCAATACTGAATTCAAGCTTTATGATTTATGAGCTACTGTCTCAGGAGGCCACAACTTTTGTGGGCAGAGAGAGACAAGTCCAATCCAAAGTGTGTTCTCTGAGTGCCACATTGTCAAAGACCAGTGGAAAACGGGACACTGCCTGTGTGTTTCAGTGCTATGAGAACCCAAAAAATTATACCACAGTGTGATAAAGAACAGACTGAGAAAACCTAGAGATCTACCATGTGGGAATTCAAAGATGTCAGTCCATTGTGCAGGTAACCACGTACAAATGGAAATAAGGTCTGGAAACCAAGCCGTTCTTACAGTTCTGGACTGGGATTTCTCATCATCAGCATTGATCCTCGTGTAGTTTGGCTGATTCCTTGTCACAGAGGGTGGTGAAAGCACTACACCCTCTGTACATACACCTGTAATGACACATTGTCTTCAACTCACACTCCCAGTACTGGTAAAGGAAATGACAGTTTATTGTGTCAGGGTGTCTAACTAGTGTCTTCTATAAGATACTATTTCATTTGTATTAATGGACTAAGATAAACCAAGATACATATTTACCTCTGTTAATGTGGGAATTCAAGAAACCATGATTAGACAACTTCCCAAGGGCTGGAGAGATGGCTCCATGTTTAGTCATTATAGTAGAGAAATGGAATTATGGGGAAATAGGTAAAAATAACCATGTGGAAAGTACCGCTGAAATACTTTATCTCCGTATTTCAACAGAGAAAATCATGGAAGAGGCATAAAATAAATCTTCAGTATTACTGCTGTCACTTGTAGAGTTGGTCATGAAAACTAAGATATACACTATTATTATGAGCTCCATTATTTTACAGTTTTCATTGGGTTTAGGAGGCATACTTTATGTTGTTGCATAACAAAGTTTGATGTAATATCATTTCAGATCTTATAAAGTAACTCCCACGGTGAAGATCAAGTATTTAAATGAGAACAGATAGTTGTAGTAAGTTGCAATCACCAATAGCAAAACATCCAATAAAGACATGGTTTCACTAAGTACAAGATTTAACATGAGGTCTCTACTGATTTCTAATCTGAACACAAAGAAGAGAAACTCTGAGTTCAGAGGAGCTGAACTCAGGGCTGGGGAGATGGACAAGTTAGCAAAGTGCTTGGAATGGAAGCATGAAGACATGAGTTTGGATCCACTGCACCAGTGTATAATGCTAGTCATTGTAGCATGTTGCTGTACCTCCATTTGAAAGACGGAAAGACCAGGACCCCAATGAGGTAGTGTAATCAATTTGGCATACTTTGGAGTCAATGAGATGTGGAGAGTGATTGAAGACATGGTACCTAACAAAAGCTAGAAAGCCCATGTCAGGAAAAGCACTAAGTATAAGAAATATGACTAATCGTTCCTTCTCAGGCAGACCTAAAAGTGCACCAGAAAATCAAACAGGAAACAGTCTGTGAAGGTAAAGGCTGTATGAAGATGTTATAGCAGAAGTGACAGCACAGCAGGAAGCAGATGTCGTACACATGTGAGAAAGCTTTTAGTTATGAATCAGCTTTCACTCCATTCAAGGGCTCTGTGGAGTACAGATACCTTATGAGTAAAAGGAATGCAGGAGATACTTTATCCTTGCTTATGAAAATATGTTTGTCTTCAAATGTTGAATTCTGTTTTGTTTTGAAGTTCTGGGTGTTTATTTTTGGAGATTTTCTATAGCCTTGCTTTTTGCTTAGAGGAGGAGACATCAAACCCAGGCCCTTAAGCAGGCTACAAGTGCTCTAACGCTGAACTGCACACCAGCATCCTCACTTTTTCTTTTGAGACATCATCTCAAGGTAGCTCACCCTGGCTTTCTACTTTGTCCTTCCTGACTTTGCCTCCCAAGTGCTGGGATTACAGTGGGTTGTCACCATGACCTACTTGTGCTGTGAAGTTACAGTGTGTCATGTTTGTGCAGACAGGGGTTATTGAACTTTGACCTTGACAATAACCCATTGAGGCATGAATTTTCCCACTAGACAGAGGAGGAAACTAATTCTGTGTGTATATGCACATGAGTGTAGTGTCTCTGTAGGCCAAAAGATTGTGTCAGCTACCCTGGAGCAGGACTTCTGGGCACTGTCAGCTGCCTGATGTGTGTGCTGGGAAGTTCAGTCCTCTGAAAGAGCAGTATGTGCTCTTCAAATCTAAGCCATCTCTCTGGCCTAAATCAAAATTTTGACTTAAAATGTTGCCACCCAGCAGGTAAGGTATATAACTATAATGCAGTTAAGATAAATACAGTCTGAGAACTACAAAGTTCAAGTCCTGAGGATCAGAAGCTCAAGGCCAGCCTCTGCTATGTAGTAGCTATTTTGATGGCATCTTTGGTTACTTAAGACTTGGCCTCAAAAAAACAAATAAACTAAATCTGCAGGTTCCCTGGCATTTTTCTATTATTGTACTGGATGAAAGTTTCTTATGCCATAGCTCAACTACAGCATGGCTACGGTGCTCAAACTTCTACAACATAGTGGAGTTAGGACAGTTTTCATGAAATTTTAAAACATTCTTTAGTGTTATGTCCACTTTGAATAGGATATGTATTTATATGTAATTCTTCAGGAATTGGCTCAGTGGGTAGAAGGATAAGTTAAAATATTCGATAGCTATTGGAATCTCCCAGGAGACAAACTGCCTTTAAGAAAAACCTGCAGCCTCAAAATTCCAATTACTAATTTTATCTGTATGACACGTATGATGCATACATGCAGGTGCCATATCACATATATGAAGATTACAGGGCAACTTCAGAGTGGGGATTGTTTATTTCTTTCTACCATGTAGGATCTGGGAATCAAACGCAAGTCATCAGACCTGAAGGCAAAAGCTTTACCCTGTGAACCATCTTTCAGGCCTTAGCTGATCATTCTTATTTCAATTTCCATGAGTGAGTGCCATTTTTTGGCACTAAGATTCTGAGAGAATGGGTCTTGAGCTTCTTTGCAATGCTAAGCGCTTTTGAATGAATGACTAGTTAGGTTCACAGACAAAAGAGGATGGCATGCTTCACAAACTCACTAGCGAACTTTACCATCTCGGGCTCTGTCCAAGACCCTTATGTGATCAGGAACCTGAGATTGTGGGCCTTATCTTGGAAGTTGAGTAGCTGGTACTGTGAAAACCATAGTGAGGATGTTCGGAATGTGCAGAGACTCAGAAAGAGTGAGCTTGGGGCTTCCCCCCAAAACAAAAATATTGTGCTGTTTAGTCTTCCACTTTGCTTTATTGGACAACTTCCTGTTTCAAAGTTCACACTGCATTCTCAACCATGGAGTTAGAAATTATACAGTGAATTTTAAATCATTGTCGTGATATTTCCACTTTTATGTTTGTATTTTTGCTGTTGTTTTTTTCTGAGACAGAGTATTACTACGTAGCCCTGGCCCGCCCAGAACTCACTCCATAAACCAATCTTACCTGGTTTTCACAGACATCAGTCTGCCTCTGCCTCTTGAAGGGTACGATTAATGGTATATGTGTATTCCCATGTCTGACTGGTTTCAGTTTTGAATGAGATATGTAACTATGTATAATTCATAGGTTGATGAGGCCATATGCAGGAGGTAAAGTGGAAAGTTCAACAGAGCTAGGATTCCCTAGAGAAAGTCTATCCATAAAATACAGTGAGGTAAGAACTTGCTGTTTTCGTACTTTTATTAAGTGTGTTTGTGTCCGTGTGTGTGTGTGTGTGTGTGTGTGTTTGTGTTTGTAAGCAGACCATGGTGTGATTGCAGTGGTCAGAAGGCAACTTTTCTGAATATGTTCTCTCCTTCCATGATGTAGGTTTTGGAGGCCGAATTCAGAATTTCAGGCTGGCTAGTGCCTTCAATTATTTATTCAGTTCAACTGTACTGAAAATTTCAATCTTGTTTCATTCTTCTTTCCAATGGTTTCTAAACCTGTCACTGAAGATGTCACCCGACTAGGACCTGATATATTAACCAATAGGAGGCATAATTGTAATCACTGTCCAATTAGGCAGATAGACAAAGTAGGGGCGATCTTTGTCTCTGACTGAATCTTACTGCCAGGTTGGAATATATGGCTGCCTTTCTTCTCTGCGCAATTTGTAAAAAAACAAATATTTACATGGAATTCAGTGGCTAATGCAACCACATGAACGAATTTCAGTCACAAATTTTAAAGGATTAGGGATCATTTAATGCAAGGATGCAGTAGGGTTCCTGCATCTATTGTTTCTCATGGTGTGAATCACCATCCAATCAGAGACACTGTTGGAAATAAGTTCAGGCTGCCCGAAAGTGGGAAGTAGAGGTTCCTCTGATCTGCCATCTTTCCCACATTTTCTTTCTGTTCTGAGTTCTTTGATCAGTAATCTGGAATTCCCTATCGGGTGAGAAGCCTGTGATCCATCTGTATTTGGAGACTTCATATGCAGGACCGGATGTCACAGAATCAGGAAATGTTGTGTAGGGCATCCGGAGGGAGCCGGACTGTTGTCCTCCCGGCCTTCCCACTCATCCCTCTGGAGGTGCGCAAGCTGCGAGAGCCCTGGGCGTCCTGTCCGAGCCCTGCCGGTTACTGCGGCCTTGCCTCGGTGCTGTCCCCAGTGGTCTTGGGGTTGGCAGCTCAGGAGGGTTCAGCACGGAGCGGCAGCACTTTCTCTGCCCTTCATTCTTTCTGGCGGCTTCGGTAGGTCGTTTGTCCAGGTGATCTACTGCCTGCTCAGGAAGCAAAATGGGCTAATCCCTCAGTTCGACCCACTGTGCTATTCCAGCTCCTGTGCATGCCCCCAACCACTAAAGATTTACTGTGTACATGTGTGTTAGCATGGGTACAGCTGTGTGTGTCTGTGGAGGCCAGAAAGCTTTGGATCTCATGGAGGTGGAGTTAGAGCTGGTTGTGAATGTATTTAAAATGGCACATGCCTTGCATTCATAGTGCTGGTTTCTGCCCCACCACCACACAGGGAGTAGGGGTATCTCACCCCTGCAATCCCAGTACGTGGAACATGTTAGTAAGAAGATTCCTAGAGGCCTGGAGAGATTGTTCACCACTGGAAGGTTTGGAGATTCAAGATTTGAAGATTTAAGAGAACGGAGATTTGGTTACTAAAAAGAGGTGGGCCTCTTTTGATTCATAGATTATGACAGAAGTGCACTTTTCTTAATGTACATGTACCTTCCCATAATGGATCTTATTTTAATCATATGAACACACAGTTATGCTAAGTTATTTTATGGTAAATAGGGATTTCTCCCTAAACTTATAGTTGAAGACAGTTTTGCCTTACTTTGATGTAGGAATTTTGTCAGTTAATTACACCAGAGTATTTGAGACCAGATTGACCCAATAGAAACCTGAGTCATTGGGAATATACATGAATGGTAAGTTTTAAATTTGATGTTACTAGTGCCAGATCAATTTTAACTATTGTTCAGAAAGACAGTGTATGTGTGACTTGATGCAGGTGGCAGTCAGCGGGGTTTTGAGGTCGCTAAATTCATTGTTTGGAGAGGGGCCTGTATGCACAAAGAAAAGGGCTTTGCATAACCTAAATCAAATATTGCCCCAAATTGACCTACCTCTGTGCTTGCCTCTAAACCAAAGGAAAAAATAAATCATCTCGTCCTTTGCTCAGAGGGAAAACTTACTTATACTTCCTGTTTCTAGAGAGAAAGACACAGGGACCAAAAAGTGCCAATTTCGATTGAAACCCAAAGTCAGTGCAAATACCCTGCTCAGTTGCTCTGTATGTTTATTATGGAGTAGCGTTAAAAATGAGTCTGGGGTTTCAGGAAAATGACCAAGTCATCCAAAACTTGTTGACAAAGCAACAAGTTTTACTTCCCCCAAAGTGGTGAAGCTGCCTTAAACCCAGCAATCAAGCACATCAGACAGGGGTCCTGCTGAATTTTTAAATCTAATACCACTAGTCCATGGTGTCAGCTTGACCTCAGCTTCTTAACAGGTTGTGCAATACAAAGGGGCAGAACTGATAATCAAGAGGATGCAACAGGATAAGAACAGGATACAGTACAGCCCCGGTTGCTGCTTCATCATTTACTTTGATCTCATAAACATGATGATGGGATGGGAGTACTATTTTAACTCCTAATTTCTTTGGAACGCAACTTCACCTATCTACGTTAACCCTTTGATAGAGAAGACAATGTATTTCATTGACATTTTGCACAGTTTCACCCTAGTTTACAAGATGATTTCATTGTTTTAAAATTCACTTCATATTGGCAGACTTCTCTTCTGAAGTAAACATTGGTAATATATTACGATAAGATGTAGGAATTTTGTCAGTTATTGCTGTCTTAATTAATTGTTGAACTAAATCTCCCATGCATGGGATTATCATGACTCATTGGACTATTACAAGACAACCCATGACTGAGGTCATTATCTGATTCTGCTTTCCAAAGCACTGTTTCATAAGATTAGGTAAAGAATCTTCCCACCCGATTTTTAGCTAGCTCATTGGACACGGTACCTTTTGAATAGCCTTTGTAATGCTATGAAGAGGTGGCATTTATGAGAAATAAGAGTACAAGATTGACACCTGTCATCACACATGTCTCCCTTCTCTACTAACATCATGTGTAGGGCTAGCTTGTGTTCTCATGCTATTCTACTGATGGCCTGCGATTGATCTGCTGTACCCTTGATAGTGTCCTGTAGGAATGACTTTTATAGTAATCTGGCCTAATGCTGACTCAAATCCTACTACTACTTGATTCCTAGTCTCAAAGTCGTCTGGGATTCCCCTTGAAATTTCAATGAAATCTATATAAAATGAGTGTCAAATGATTCTCTTGAACTCAGAAGTTTCCTTTTCTTATGAAGGAGCTGAGGTTGGTTTTGGGTAGCTGATAATATACAATAGTGAAAGAAATAACTAGTAGGACCAAAGCATATGTCCTACTCCAGTTGTTTGATAAGATATCTAGTAATATGCTACCGCAGTAGCCTCAGATATGTGCCCTGGTGATGCTGAGACTAGAGCCTTCATGACAGGAATTAGATTGTTTTAGATCAAGGGAGTTTGAATAGTTGGAGTGGAGTGGTATTTTGCCTCAGTCTGTTTTCAGCAGAGAACAGGAGGGAGAAGAACCTACAGAATGCGATTTCCCAGACCATCTTGTACAGAAGAAGAAGCCACGCATTCCATTTCTGGGGCATATGAGGTGTTTCTGGGTAGAAACTGAGTCTCTTCAACTTCTGCCTTCCCTGTCTCACAGTTCTAACTGATGGTGTATTTTGGGCACTGACAGAATATTTGTTTCATTTTGGCCATACACTCACTGTTCCGTACCCAGTTTCAACCTGCACAGTCTCTCTTATTTGTTGAGTTTCTACCACATGTACCTTTTTATCTCCTTGGGAATCTCAGCATTGGAGGTGGGACTAAGCTGTGTAATCAGGATGATAGAAAAATATCCCCTGGGTCTCTGTTTATTTCCCACATATGACTTATATACACCTCAATACATTACCTCAATACATTACCTCAATATTCCTTATTTGTCCTTTTGATTTTAACTTTGTGTCAGGTTATATTAAATTCCTATGTTACTTTTTTCCTTTATTATAAAACTTAATTTTCCTTTTTTCAGACAAAGTCTCATATAAACCAGGCTGGCCAATGATGACTTGGAACTTCCGATCCTCCTGCCTTCACTTCTTGAGCTCTGGGATTGCAGGCATGTTACCACAATGCCCTATTTTTTTCTGTGTTATGTTTTGAACCCAGGGTTTTGTTGTGATAGGCAAGCACTCCACTAACTGAGCTACATCCCCATCAATTTATTAATTCTTTAATAAATGGGATTCTATTTACTACTACTCACACTTTGTTTTTTGAGACAAGGTCTCCTGTAGTCCAGGCTATCCTCAAACTATGTAGTAGAGAATGGCTGTAAACTCCTGATCCTCCTGCCTCTACCTCCTGAGTGCTGGGATTACGGGAGTATACCACCACATTTAGCCAGTACTCATATATTTTTATATTTTACTTATTATGTTTTATTTTATGTCTATGAGTGTATTGCCTGCACGGATGTAAGTGTACCCATGTCGTGCAATGTCTGCGGAAGTCAGAAGAGGGCGTCAGATTCTCTGGAACTGGAGTTATGGACTGTTGTTAGCTGCCATGTGGGTGCTGGGAATCGAACCTCAGTCTTCTGGAAGAGCAGCCAGTGCTCCTAACCACTGAGCCGTCTCTCCAGCCCCCCACTACTCATATTTCTAAAAGTAAGATTGACTCTTAATTATAGACTCTCTTATTTATTCTGCAGAAACAATGCCAATAATTTTAGTGGTTCAGAATAATGTCTCTCCTCCTCCTCCCCTTCCTCCTCTTCCTTAACCACCTTCTTACTCCAGGTATGCATGCAGCAAGTTAGGCAGAGGGTTGCCTTCCATTTCATCTTTACTAAGAGACTCAAGTTGACAGAGTCACTGCTACTGGAATAATAAGGGAATAATATGGCATATCACCGGTAAACATCTTCTAGGCTTCCATTAGAAATGCTTTTCATCCGTTCCCATGATTCACTGGCCCCACAAGGTACATGTCCATACTGAGCTTCAAGGGGACAGACAAAGCCATATTTTATGGATTAAGGAGGAAAGAACTGGCATACTAGAAAAACGTGCAACAGCCGCAGGTAGTTATCATTCTTGGCTTTCTGCAGTGAGGACTTGAAATCCTCACTGGGAGTATGTTACATACCTTGTCCTGAAACCTCCCTCTGCCTCCTGCTTTCCAAATTTCCATTGCAGAATCATCCATCTGCCCAGTGTTAATGGATACATGTCTCGCACAGTTTCATCTCTGGCCTTGTTTTACTCTAAGATTTTCCCTAAAATTTTCTTCTTCCCTAAAATTCTCTCATATTCATTGATAGCTTCAAGTTCTATATCTCTAATTCAGATATGGCTCCCAAGCATGGCATGTCTATTCAACCAACTCCTGGATAAATCCATTCGGACATGGTTATTAACTATTATGTAAACAATATTAAATGTACATTTTCTACACACAGGCATGCTTCTCTTCCTCAAATGACACTGTGCTTACTATGCTTAAAAAAAAAAAAAAAAGATTGAGACCCATCCCGAATTTTTATTTTAAAAGTAGGCTACACTCACTATTTGAATTTCTCAACTCAAGTTTGCAATTCAGCTTCCAGCCTCAGGGCTGAAAACTCAGGAGTTCACACTACTGGGTCTTAGAATCATGGGCTAGCCAAGGTAAACCTGTACTACCTCCCCTAGTGCTCCTAACCTCCATGCACTCAGTCTCCTCATCTGTAAAATGAGGAATATCTGTGCTTACTAAAAATATGGACTCATTAGAAGGACTGAGTATTTACACAGCACATTTCCTGACATATAATATCAGATAAATGTTAGATAATATTAGTTCTAAAATATCTGTGACTGATTCATTGTTCTTTTTATTTATTTATTTTTATTTTATGTGTATGAGTGTTATGTCTGCGTGTGTAAGTATACCCATGTCATGAAGTGCCTGCAGTGGACAGAAGAGGGCGTCAGGTCCCCTGGAACAGAAGTTATGGACAGTTGTTAGCTGCCACATGGGTGCTGGGATTCAAACCCAGGTCTTCTTCAAAAACAGTCAGTGCTCTTAACTGCTGAGCCCTTTACTTACTGTACTTTTTAGAAATATTTTATTTAGTGTTTCTATTTTGTGTGTATGAGTGTATTGCCTGCAGGTATGTAAATGCCCCCATCTTGTGCAGGGTCCATGGAGGTCAAGAAAGACTGTTTGGTTCCCCTGGAACTGGAGTTACAGATGGTTGTTAGCCATGTGGGTGCTGAGAATTGAGCCTGGGTCCTCAGAAAGAGCAGTCTGTGCTATTAACCACTGAGCTGTCTCTCCAGCCCTATGATTTACTGTTCTTATGTCAATTAACTCTGGAGAGGCATTTGCTATTTGTAGTCCATCTTTTCCTTGGAATTTACTCTATTTTTGTTCCTCTGGTACCTTCTTTAACCTCTCCTTCTAGGTCTTCTCAAGTGTCTCCTTGAAAAGTAAACAGTCATCTCCCCTGATGTGGCTATCTCACATGCAAGGTCTGTGCCACCTCCAGAAAAATCTTAGCAATTGAGCCACGACCTGGTACCAGTGGCTACCCATGCCCAGCATTCCACTCAGAATGGATCCTTGACACCTCGTTGGAAAGTAAAACAGTTCTACAACTTCACTCTCAATGCCATTTCTGTTCATTTGAATCTTCCAGAAACTTATGCCAAACAAGATCAGTCATATAAGAAATTTATTGAAGAAAATGCCCGTGATCAGTAGGGACAGAGAACAGAAATAGGTGGTGAAGACTTCAGAACACAATGTAGAAATCTCTTCAGACTATACACATAAAGATGCTTTGGCCAAGTTAAAGGAATATTGCTGAGCAAAGGCTGCCATTGCAGGAGTCTTACCGTGGGCAGAAAGTGCCCAGCTCTAGCACGCATACCATACTCAGTCACTTCTTAACAGATGCTTTAAGGAAGCATAATCTCAGAATACATGCCTTAGTGAATCTAAAACTGCAGCAGCTGAAGGCTGCTGTCAGTTAACTAAGTTCACATACAGATTCTCTTGAAGAAAGATTTGAGAGGCACACCTTCATGACCTCCACACCAGTACCTTGAGAGTATTTCTCTCTCCCCTGATACGGAC
The DNA here is from genome assembly GCA_035773235.1 of Eospalax fontanierii. Taxonomy (NCBI): domain Eukaryota; kingdom Metazoa; phylum Chordata; class Mammalia; order Rodentia; family Spalacidae; genus Eospalax; species Eospalax fontanierii. The sequence goes on along the minus strand of CM069536.1, from coordinate 11,498,319 downwards.
AGAACAGTCATGCCACCTTCAGAAATCTCAGAGTCGTTATGTCAGTGAATTCATAGGAATTGCAGGGCTGCAAGAGAAATAACAGAAAGTCAAGAGATGCAAGAGAAAAGAGCTGTCAGTGTGTAAAGCACAGGAGAAACAAAGCACTGCGAGTCAAAAGAAGTAGGTGATCACTGCCACTCACTAAGACAACAGAACGGTTTTTAAGGATCATGAAGCCAGGAAGGAAAACCATGGGGCTAATTTGGTAAGATCCACATTTCAGTCTCTCATTTAAATGTATGTGGCTGAGTTTGTCGGTTCTAGGAAAATTGGAGCTATGAACACCATTCCAAATGTCAGTCAGTTAATGTCCCATTGGAGGATCTGGTATGGGATAAGAACTAAACGTACCGCATCATACAGCACAAATACACAAAATATAGCCTTCTTCCTTGCATGTTCTTTCTCATTTGATGACACACTGTTCATCTAGTCACTCAGAAAGAAAACTAGGAAGTATCTTTCGCTCCACTTTTAGCTTCAATAATTTGACTAATTCATCAAATCTGTCAGTTTTATTATCAAAACTATTGTCTGCGTCTTCTCTTTATTTCTAAGGGTTTGCCTTTGGAAGCTCTTACAGTAGCTTCTAAATTACACTGGTCTAGCAGATTTCAACCTCTTTCCATCTCAATAATTTTTATTGTTGTGGCAAGAGCTTTCCCTCTTAAATATACTCTAATCACATTTCCTGTATAAAAACACTGCTAGCACAGCACTGTATGCTCTACCTGCTTTATTCCAACTTGCTTTGCATGGCATAAAGACTCACAAAGTCATCACAAACCTCCTGACTTGGGGCTGATTATCCAGTTTTCTTCCTTCCTTCAGTCAGCAATACTTATTACCTGCCTACTGCTGTCAGGGATGCATTTTACCCAGAGTCAGTTGTGTTTTCCAATGTCTTTCTTTCTTTTTTTTTTTTGACAATTTCATGCATGAATTCTGTATTTATACCATTCCCACTGTTGTGTCTCCCTTTCACCTCCTCCCAAGTCCCCCATTCTCCTCTCAAATTCATGACCTCTTCTATAATTCTTCTATAATTGTTATTGTTACATACACACACGCACACTACTGAGTTGATTTAGTGGTGCTCATATATGCATGTGTTTAGGGCTCACTGCCTGGGACTGGATAACCTATTAGTAGGCTCATCCCTGGAGAAAACTGATTTTTTTCCATTTCTCAAAAGCCATTGATTGCTTTTAGCTTTTCATCGAGAGGCAAGGCCTTGTGAAGTTTCCCCATCCACATTGGCATGTCAACTAGTGCGGTCATGCAGATCTGGTTTAGGCAACCAGACTGTTGAGATTTCATGGGTGTAGCATCCCTGTCATGGATAGAAGCTTCTTTCTCATAGCTACTGTTGTGGTCTTCTGACTCTTACAATCTTCCCACCCCCTCCTCTGTGGGGAGAAATAAAGATGGCATCCTGCCGCTGCTTCCTCCTAGAGCCAGGAGGTTGCCAAGGTTACAGGAAGGAAGTATGACTGGTTGCTAAAAGCATGCAGGCCTTGTGACCTGCGTGTGATGTTTACCACGACTGGAGGCTCGCTGCCCACGACTTGACCTTTTAGGTGATTGGCTAAGCTAGGGGATATAAAAGGAGAAGAAGCCCAGGAAAGAGTTAGTTCTAGTTACTGTTGGAGAGTTCAAGTTGCTGTCTGTTAGTTGGAGTTGCTGTCTGGGGGAAGAGTTGCTGTCTTGGAAGAAGGACTGAATACAACTGCTTGCAACGGTATGTCTGGAGTGCGGTTTTTCCTTGCTGGTCAAGGGACACAACACTCCTCCACAATGCTGCCTGAGCTTTGGGTGTACATTGTACCAAGTGCATCGTTCCAGTTGGGACTGGGCACCCCATGGTCACTTATTCTCTGCGTTTTGACTAGTTGTAGATCTTTGTAGTCGCCTCTGCCTTTTGCAAAAAGAAGCTTCTCTGATGAATGGTGAGAGCTACTTTTATCTGTGGGTTTAAGGATAAGTATGTAAACGTAATTAGAAATTATACTGACTTAGGGAAATGACAGTGACAGGTTTTCCACTACTGTATATAACCTCTCCAGCCGCTGGGAGTTGGTTTACAGTACCAGACAGGAATTCCCTCTTATTGAGCAGGCCTTAAGTCCAATTAGACAGGTGTTGGTTACTCCCCCAAAATAACTGCCACTATTGCTCCATTAGGGCTCTTTTGCCTAGTTGATCATTGCTGTGATTCGTGGGCTTTATACCTTAGTAGGATTATTGATTGCTTTTCTCTCTTGGCAGCTTGCATAGCTTTCTTTCTTTCTTTCTTTCTTTCTTTCTTTCTTTCTTTCTTTCTTTCTTTCTTTCTCTTTCTTTCTCTCTCTCTTTCTCTCTTTCTCTCTTTTCTTTCTTTCTTTCTTTCTTTTCTCTTTCTTTCTTTCTTTTCTCTTTTTGAGACAGAGTCTCCCTGTAGCCCCAGCTGGCCTGGAACTTGCTATGTAGACCAGGCTGACCTCGAACTCACAGAGATCCGCCTTCTCTGCCTGCCAAGCGCTGGGATTAAAGGCTTATGCCACCATACCCAACACAATAGCACTTTCTTATACTATGAGAGCTAGTTTTCAGGGAGGAGGTTTCCAGGTCGGTTCCAATTCAGTTCCTCCAAGTATATGGTGTATTCAGTAGAGGATTTTACCTTCAAGTTCTGGGAGGCACCAAGGACAACGGCAATTGCATGTATTGTTTTGGGAATTTGGATTCCCTGACAACTTGAAAAGAGGTTTCCTTTGTCTTAATAATAATCCATATTCTTTCTTTTACTAGCCTTTGTACATTGTATTTCTGATTCCCTTGACTTCAAGACCTACTTTAAACACCACGTTTTCTGTAATGCTTTTTCTATGACCCCTGTCATGATATGCCTTTCCCTCCTCTATGCGTCCTTACATTTTGGTATGTAACTTAATATGAGATAATACATTGGATATTCAACTTATCCAATGAAGTTCCTTCCATGTTACAGCACTAGCATTAGGCACTGAGGACACATGGATGACATATGGGCCCATCTACTAAGGATCTCAGGACTTCCTGTATATTTTCTTTATGAGACTATGGACTCTTAAAAGACTTGAGTTTGGAACTGGAGGGATGGCTTAGCAGTTAAGAGCCTGGCTGCTCTTACAGAGGATCCTGGTTCAGTTTCCAGCATTCACATAATGGCTAACAAACATCTATAACTCCACACAGGACCTAGCCTGTGTGGGCATTGTACACATGGGGTGCAACTACATACATGTAAGCAAAACATTTATACACATAAAATAAAAATAAATGCATTTTTTTAAAGTTTTACATTCATGGTTTCTAAAATATGGCATGCATTCAACTTTTGGAGAAATAAATTATCCAGCTCAGTTATTACTGCCTTTTTAAATTTTCCTTTTATTTTACATGCATTTTTTTGAAAATCTCTGTAGTCCTCTTGAAGTCATGCAAAGCAAATTTGTCCTTTTTAGACCTAAAGATTTACTAAAATATCGAGTCTGTCCATTTAATTTCCCTCAGTGTGGGATTTGATGTTTTTTTTTAATCAAAAGATGGCAAGTAATTCCCCTCTTAAATGAGGATCAGCCTTACTTTAGCTACTGTCAGTGAATAGAAGGGAACAGAAGGGGTGGAGCATGTCTTCCAAACCTGTTCCAGAAAAGCTGCCATTGAGTCCACCTGGCTGTCCCTGAGAACCCAGCCATTGTTAGAATGTTGGCCCTTTGGAATCAAGATGTAAGGGAGTCAGGGAGCCATGTAGAAAGGTTACATGTGCTTAAGCATGCTTACCATAGCCCCATCTGAGGACCCAGCTGACAGCCAGTATCAACTGCCACGTGCGACTGACCTATCTTCAGATGGTTTCAGCCCTCCAAGGTGATGCCAAGTGCAGCAGCTGAAACAGCAAACTCGGCCAAAATGACAGATTTGTGAGCAAACCAAATGTCATTATTTTAAGTCACTACATTTTTGTATATTTATTATGTAGCAGTGGATAGCCGAGACAATACTAAAATAAATTACAGTCCAGTAATTATGGACTGTATGCAACTGCTCATATCAGCCCCCAAATAGATAGAAAGGTCATTTTCAAGAACCACAACCCAAAATGTTCCAACATAGCATGAAAAATCGTGCCTAAATTTTCCAGTTGGATTATATTACCAATAGAGCACAAGATGCACAGAGATAGCCTAAAGCTTGTCAGTGTTGGAGTATTTGCCTTTGTTACAAGCTCTGGCTTCCTGTCTTGACCTCCACACACTCTGTTTTCCACTCAGAAGTCAAAGTGGTATGTTTTAAACATTTGTAAGATCATGTCTTCTTCCTGCCCTGAATCCTGGTGTGGTTTTTGGTTTTACACGAAACATAATTCCAATCTTTCTCTTGGCCAAAACGCCTCCATAATCCAGCCTCCTACCTACACATTTCCTTCCACTCTGCTCCATATTGGTTCCACCTCAGCCAGTTGACTCCCTTCCTGTTCCCAGAGCTTGCCAAGTGCATTTCTATCTCAGGATTTCCCTCCGCTTGCTTGTGTCTCTGTTCAAGATCACTTTAGTATAGAGAGATTCAAAAATATCTTAATAAAATAAAATTCCCAACTCTGTTACTTTTCTTTGTTGCTTTTTCCATAGCTTACCTCATCTGACAACATACTATATACATATTTGTTTACATGCTTATTTTGTGTCTCCTTCCATTAGAAAGTTGGCATCATAAAAGTGGGGACTTTGTCTATTGCACTGTCCCAAGGTTTTGGAACAGTACCTGGCACCTAGTAACTATTGTTGGATGTCTGAATAAATTTTGAGACAGAATCTCCCTGTAGCCCCAGCTGGCCTGGAACTCTCAATATGGACCAGGCTGGCCTTGAACTCACAGAGACCCACCTGCCTCTACCTCCCCAGTGCTGGGATTAAAGGCATGTGCCACCATGCCCAGCTGCCCAGCTGAACAAATATTTTTAAAGAGTAGAGCCAAGCTGGAAATGATGCTACACATCTGTTGTCCAGTATTTGGTAGATAATAGTCGCGTTTGAGGCCAGCCTAGACTACAAAAGTGAGTTCTAGGCCAAGCCAATATCTTAGTTTTTTTTTTTTTTTAAAAAGAGGAGCATCAAGATATAAACATTTTAAATCAAGTATGACTGCAGTTTGTACACTTAAGGTTACATCTCTGTCACCAGATGTGAGAAACTGATGTTATATATATATGTTTCTGTATGCTGAAACACAGGACTTGCAAAAAAATTTAATAAGAAACATTCCATAATAAAATTAAAATACCATGTAAATAAAAGATACAGCTTGAAAAGGCTAAGGTGTAGAAATATTGGCAATATTTCAGAAGATATAATGTGAAATGTTATTCCACATATTTTGTCTATCATAAATATTGTTTAAAATTATTTAAAACTTAGTACTATAATAAGAGTTTGAAGGGACACAAATAATGAACAGTTCCAAGAAATAGCTTACAACGATGTGATCTTTCTGATATCATTCACCAATATTTAAAACACTTCATTTCTTTGCTCAGGCTCAAATTTCCTGAAGTTCCTTTAATACATCCATAGTGTGGATCATTAGCAATGGAAGTCTGGGGGAAAAGAGATCTGAATTAATTTTTTCACATTCATGTTTATTAAGTGATGTGCCACCTCACCACAGGCCTAAAGTAGTGGGGCCAGTCAAGCATGGACTGGAACCTCCAAAACTGTAGGCCAAAGTAAATCTCTTTGTAAGCTAGCTTATCTCAGAAACTTGTTGCAGTATAAGTGTGCATTATATTAACACAAACATTAAAAATAAAGTTTTTACCTCTGTCATTTTCTTTTTAGTCATACAAAAAAATCACAGTTTTAAAAAATTTTTAAATGCCATAAATAAGTGAAGGAATACTTGTCAAGGTAGAGGTTTGTAAGAGATTTGATTTAACAGTTACCCCAAATTACAAAGCATTTCAGTTGACTGCTTATTGCAGTCATGTCTGTTTTATTCAGATTGAAAGCAATGAGCATTCAGGATCCTAAACCCCCAACTCTCATCTTCCTGGTATCTCTAGAGGGACTCTGACGAGGCTAAGCAAACATACACTTTAACCATGGGGCTTTATTGCTAAACCCTCCAGAGAACTATCCATCACTGACGGTCCCCCACCTAGCTGCAGGTTATGATTGGCACCTTTTACATCTCACCTTACCCCACTGGATCCACTTTTTGGTTCCCGAACAGTTCTTCAAGATGTAGGAAGATGAACCTAGCAGCCCCATCTCAACTGTTCTGCGGGTTTCCCTTTCTGTGAGACTGCTCTTCCACCACGGCTGGAGGTGTCCTTAGCAACCCTCATAGCCCTTCTGATTCACCTAAAGTCCTGACAAATGGAAAATGGGAATTTGAGATGAAAATGCTTGCTTCTCTATCTCTTCAGCAGATGACTGTAGCTCACACTTTCTACACAGTTTTTATCTCACCTGCCTCATGGTAGAGGGGGGAAAAAATCCCTAAGACATTAAATGTCAGGAAAGACACCTAGAGGATGGCTAGAAGAAAGAGCGAGGGAGGAGCCTGGCATGCTCTACACCAAGCCAGCATTTCACATCTTTGCAGTACTTCCATATGTAGCTAATGTTGCTGTTTGGCAGGTATATGCTGGAAGTGAAAGGTGCGGACTACAGTAGAGGAAAAAGAATTTTTCTAGCATATGTTTATGAATTGTTAAGGAAAGTTATTTCTTTCGCTGCATACGATAATCTCCTAAAATGTTTGAAGTATGGAGACTAGCATGTGAGACTTCTTTTTAAAATTTTTTCGGTTTATTTACTTACTTTTATTCTATGTATATGGGTGATTTACTGAATGTATCTAAGTGCACCCATGCCATACCATGCCTGTGGAGATCAGAAGAGGGTGTTAGATCCCCTGGACAATTGTTAGCCACTATGTGGGTGCTGGGAACTGAACCTGGGTCCTTTGCAAGAGCAGCCAGTGCTCTTAACACTGAGCCAGCTCTCCAGCCCCTCATGTGGGATTTCTACACATGATTTCTAGGTGATTTGTGAGTATTTTGTTGAGAAGTTTTATATCTATGTTCAACAGAGATCTTGGCCTTTAGTTGTCCTTCTTTGTTGCACCTTTTCCTGGTTTTGGCAGCGAGTGATACTGGCATCTCAAAGGCATTCGGGAGTTCTCCCTCTGTTTCTAGCTTTTTGAATAATTTAAGAAATATTGGTTATAGGTCTTCTTTGAAGTTCTGGTAAAATTCTGCTGTGAATCCATCTGGCCCTGAGCTTTTTTGAGCCAGGGGGCTTTGTATTAGTGTTTCGATTTTTTTATTTGTTTTGGGTCTGTTTAAGCTGTTGATCTCTTCTTAGTTTAACTTTGGTTGTTTCCATGAGTTTAGAAATTCGTCCATTTCTTTTAGATTTTGACGTTTAATGGAGTATAGGTTTTTAAAGTATCCCTTTATAATGTTTTTGGTGTCTGTTGTGATGTTTCCCCTGTTTGTCTCTCATTTCGTTGATGTGAATTTGTACTTTCTTTCTTTTAGTTCACACTGATCCTCTATAATAATTTTGATCTCCCTTAATATGATGAAAATGATACTTTCAACTAGAGAACAACTAGAGAAGTCCATTCAGTGGTTCTACGTGTACCTGTGTTAAGGACTCCCCATTTGGGATTAAATAACCTCTCAGGGAGCTAGTCCTCGGAGAAAACGAATTCTCCAAGTATCTCTCAGTATTCGATTGCCTATAAATCTTCATCTCAAGGTGAGACCCAATGACATCCCTATGTCCACCTTGGCAAGTCAACTGGTTTTGTCATTATGCAGATCTCTTTGATTGTCACGCTGTGGCAATCTCATTGGTGCAGCTTCCCATCATGTCTGGAATGCATTAACAAGCAGCAACAAGCAGCAGGGCTCTTGTCCCTCTGGCTCTTACATTCTTTCCACTCCTTTTTCCATGATGTTCTCTGATCCTTAAGTATAGAGTGTGCATTGTAGATGTGTCACTTAGGACTGGGCACCTCGCAGTCACTTGTTCTCTGCATTTGACCAGTTGTGGAACTTTGTAATAGTCTCCATATATTACAAAAAGAAGTTTCTTTGATGAGTACTGAGAGGTACACTTATCTATAATATAAAGATACTTATTTAGAATACAGTTAAGAAATTACAGCCAGGCATGGTGGTGCACACCTTTAGTCTTAGCAGGCCAATCTTTGTGAGTTCAAGGCTAGCCTGGTCTACATAGTGAGTTCCAAGTGGGGATACAAGGGGACCCTGTCTCAAACTGACCAAAAAAAAAAAAGAAAAAAATTATATTGGTCTATGAAGTGACAGAAGTAGGTTTTTCTCCAGGATCTGTATCTCTCCAGCCATATGTATTTAGCTATGTTTACAGTACATGGGTGATTTCCCTCTCACTGAGTGGACCTTAAGTCCACTTAGATAGCTGTTAATTATTTCCAAGATGAAAGTGCTACTACTGCTCCAGTAGAGATAGTTTGCTGGACCAGTCATCGTTGTGGTTCATAGGCTTTACAGCTGGATAGGACATTGGTTGGTTTTCTCCTTTGGTAGCTTGCATAACATCTGATACTATGGAAGCTGGTCTTCAGGGAGGAGGCTTCTAAGTCAGTTTCAGCTCAATTGCTCCAAGTCCTGTGTCCAAAGTATGTCATATTTTCAGCAATAGGGTCTTACCTTCAAATTCTGGAAGGCAAGCACAGGTTATAGCAATGACCTGTATTATTTTGGGAGTCTCTTGGAACCCTCCTCCCAACTAACAACTCAAGGGGATGTTTCCCAGGCTTGACACTATGGTTTTTTTAATATAACTTTCAGCTATACGTATGTATTCATGTTTCTGTTATAAGTGTTGTTTCCAGTAGGCTTATTAAATACTTCATTTCCTTTTGGTTTTTCATACTACATAAGCATTATGTATCTCTTTTCCTTCTCTGCCCCTGTATATCCTCCTCTCCTCCCTCTCCAGTTGAAGTACTCCCCTTCTCTTAATTTCCCTCTTGATAACACGTTTCCTACTGTCTCCCTCTCTCGATCTCCTTCTTCCCTCCCCCAACCACCCTGGTGACTTTCCATTTTCCTGGCTTCTTCAGTCACATGAAGATATAGACTCATATCTAAAGATTTGGAGCTAGGATCCACAAATGAGAAAGCACGTGCATCACTTGTTTTATCGTCTGGGTTACCTCACTTAGTGTAAGTTTCTAGTTTCACCCATTTACCTGTAAATTTCATGATTTTGTTTTTCCTCACCACTGAACAAACTTTCATCATGTAAGTGCACCACATGTTCATTATCCCTCCATTGGTTGAGGGACATTTAGGTTGCTGCCATTTCCTAGCTACAGTGAGAAGAAAAGCCACAAGCACAGCTGTGCAAGTATCTCTGCAGTAGGATACTGAGTCCTTTGGGTCTGTGTCAAGGAGTGGTATAGTTGGACCACACAGTAGATCCATTTTTAGTTTTTTTAAGAGTTCTCCATACTGATTTCCACAGTAGCTGAACAAGCTGGCAATTCCTTCAGCAGTGGATGAGAGCTCCTCTTTCCTCACATCCTCACCAGCATTTGTTGTCGGTTGTTTTCTTGATCTTCTAACTAGGGTAAAGTGGAATCTTAAATTAGTTTAGTTTGTGTTTCCCTAATTGCTAAGAATGTTGAACACTTTCTAAGATATTTCTGAGCCATTTTTATTTCTTCATTTCAGAAATTTCTGTCCAGATATCTAGCTCATTTTTCAATCAGGTCATATATTTTCTTGATTCTTTATTTTTTGAGTTTCTTGTATATTCTGGAAATTAATCCTCTATCAGCCGGCACAGATTCATTCCCACTTTTGGGCTTTCTCTTTGCTAGACTGGTTTTTCCTTTGCTGTAGAGAAGTTTTTTAGTTTAATGAGGTCTCACTTGTCAATTGTTGACTTTAGTTCCTGAGAAAATGAAGTCAGATTTAGAAAGTTCTTTCCTGGACTTATATCTTGTGGGGTACTGCCTATGTTTTCTTCTAACAGTTTCAGCATGTCAGGTTTCACATTGAGGTCTTTGATTCCTTTGGAGTTGATCTGTGTGCAGGATGATAGATAAGGATCTAATTTCATTCTTCCACATATGGAGATCCAGTTTCCCTAGCACAATTTCTTAAAAATCCTGTCTGTTCCCCAGTGTATATCCTTGGCACCTTTGTCAAACATCAGTTGCCTATAATTGCAAGCACTCATGTTTGAGTCTTCCATTTTGTTGTATTGATCTACATGTTTGTCTTTGTACCAACACCATGCTGTTTTATGGCTATGGTTCTATCGTATAGTTTGAAATATGGTATGCTAATCCCTCCAGCATTGCTGTTTTTGCTCAGAATTGTTTTGGCTATCTGGGGTCATTTATGATTCCATTTCAATTTTAGGATTTTTTTCCTCTATTTCTGTGAAAAATGGCATGGGGATTTTTATTGGGATTGAATTTTATCTGTAAATTGCTTTTGGTAGAATAGTTATTTCTACAATATTAATTCTACCAATCCATGAGCACGGAAGGTCTTTTCATCTTTTAGTTCCACCTTCAATCTCTTTCTACAAAGGTTTAAAGTTTTCATTGTAGAGATCTTTAAAGTCTTTTGTTAGGTTGATTTCTATTTTAATTTTTTAAGGCTATTGTGAATGGAGGGTTTCCATGATCTCTTTCTCTGACTGCCATTTTTTAATTAAGTTATTGGCCTTTGTTGGGAAGGGCCTTTTTATGTTGCCCAGACTATCCTCAAACTCCTGGTCTCAATTAATCCACCTAGCTCAGCCTTCCAAGTTTCTGGAACTGTGGACATGACACTGAACCTGGTTGTCTTTTTATTATTGGCTTGTGAAGGATACCAAATCTAAAACCCCAACAACTCTTCAGCATGAGGATTATTCTCTGTTCCTATTTGAGTAAAAGCAGAACACACATTTGTTAAAAGGCCTTTTTATTCTCTGAACCAGTAAACTTGCTATACTAGTCCTTAGCTACCATTACATTCCCTATACATTTGCCAACCTTGAATCTATAAGTCATTTTTTCCCTTTTGTTTTTCCCTGAACATGCTAGTATGTGTATGTACTATGTATATGTTAATAAACTCAATTTTCTCTTGTTAGTCTGTCTTTTATCGGTCCGTAGGGGCCCAGATAGAGAATTCAGGAAGTAGAATGAAGAAGTCTTTTTCCTACAGTTATGTTCTTAATATAGTATAGACCAGATAAAAGCCCCTTATCAAGTTTTATGATTTGCAAATATTTTCTTTATAAATATTTTAACTATTATTTTTACTTCATGTGTATGGCCTGCATGTGTCTAAGTGCACACATGCAATGCCCACAGAGATCAGAAGAAGGCATTGAATTCCCATCGAACTGGAGTTATGGATGGTTGTTAGCTGCCATATGGGTGCTGAAAATCAGACCCCGGTCCTCTGCAAGAGCAACAGTGTTCTTAACCACTGAACCATCTCTCCAGCCCCAATTTGCAAATATTTTCTTCTTGATTATTTTAACTTGATTATTTTTATCGAATCATGTATTTCATTTAGAATATCTCAATCAATCTTAATAATCTTTACACCCCCTTCTCCTCCTGAACCGTCCCCTAGTCCCCCAACTGAAATCCATACAGTCTTTCATCTGTGTTAAAGTCTATTGTGTCAAGTTAGTGTCCCCAAATGACTTCAGTGCAGGTTCATCCACTGCGGTCTAGTCAGCCCACCCAGAGTCCTTTGCTTCAGGGAGACTAGCTCATCCTCACCCAACAGTAATCAGTTGCCAGTTTTTTTTCAGCAGAGATTGGGGTCTGCTACCCATTTCCCCAGTTCCAGGATGGATATTTATTTGTCTGCTTGAATTTGCATGCCAACACCATTGCTGTAGAGTCCCAGAAGCTTGTAAGACTCTCTTTCCAAATGGTCATATACTACCTCATTGGCTCTTTAAATCTTTCTGCCCCCTCTTCCACAATGGTTCCTGAACCTTGGGTGAGTGAAATATGATATAGCTTTCCCGATGAGACACCCACACTCGGCAGATTCCTAATCTCCATTCTTTGACCATTTGTGACCTTTTATGTTATTGGCCCTCTGTTACACGAGGGAATTTCAGTAATGAGAGTTGAGAGATACATTAGTGTCCTCTTTGCCCCTTGTTCCATGTTGCCTAAGCCTTGCATATAGAGGTTGCATTGTAGATGGGCAATTCAAAGGCAATGTCTGTGTGTGACCAGTTGAGTACTTTGTAGTAGTCTCTGGTGTGCAACAAAAGCTTCTTTGATGAGTGGTGACTGGGATGCTTGACTCTTTATAAAAGTATAAATATTTTTGACTTAGTAGACAGTTACATTAGCCTAGGGATGTGACAGCGTTGGGATGTGACAGCGTTGGGGATTTCTCTAAGATCTATGATCTCTTCAGTCATCTATATTTGGCTATGATTACAGTACCACACATGAGTTTCCTCCCATTGAATGGACTCTAAAATCAATTAGGGAGCCATTTATTGGTCCCAAGAGTTCGTGATTTTCTCCCACTCTGTGGGATTTCTCTTCACATCCTTGGCTATTTCTTTTGCTGTACAAATGCTTTTTAGTTTAATTAGGTCGCACTTGTTGATCATTGACCTTAATTCTTGAGTGAAGTGCCACTATTGCACCAGTGTCGAGTGCAGTGCCACTCATCAATGTGGGCATTTGGCCATGAAGCTGGTATTGGGCCATCAACTGATGTTTTCCCTTAGCTACTTGCATAGAGCTCTCCAGAGCTATGAAAGCTAGCCCTCAGAGAAAGTGGTTTCCAGATCAGTTGCAGCTCCATTGCTCCAAATCCAGTCTCTGAAGTATGTCCTGTTGTCAGCAATAGGGTCATAACTTCAAGTTCTGGGAGGCAGTCAAGGGCTTTGGTAATAGACTGTGTAATTCTGGGAGTCTGTTAGACCACACTGGTCAATAACTCAAAGGAATATTTCTCCTGTTGGGCACTGTTTCTTGTTATTTAGCCTTCAGTATGCACATGGGCTCATGTAGACATATTGTAAGCCGAATATGATTCCCCCTGGTGTTTTACTCTACCTAGGCATTGCTTTCTCTCTCTCTCTCTCTCTCTCTCTCTCTCTCTCTCTCTCTCTCTGACCTTCCTTCCACGCCTTCCCCATTTAAAGTGTCCCCATTGCCCCCATTTCTCCCTTGATAACACCCATTTCCTAAGGGCCCACCTCTCTTGAGTTCCTTCTCTCCCTATATCCCCCAAGCTCCTTGTATGACCCTCCCTCTCCTCTCTTATTTAAACACCCCCATTTTATCTATTTCTCCCTTAGTAACACCTGCCTCCTATTATTATTCTCTCTCAGGTTCTTTATCTCCTTGGTTCCTTTCTATTTTCCTGGTTCCTGCACTTACACCAGGATACATACATGCATTGGGCTGGAGAGATGGTCAGCAGTAAAAACCACTTCCTGCTCTTGTGAACAACCACAGTTTGGTTCCCAACATCCTTATTGGGGTGACTCACAAATACCTGTAACTCCAGTTTCAGGGGATCCTGTACCTCTGGTCTCCATGGACACCTGCATCCACATGTACATACCCATACATAGATGCACACAGATACACATAATTAAAACAATAATGATAACAACAACAATAATAATATATGCTTTTAAAAGAGTTGAGAATCTGGGGGCTGGAACGATGGATCAGCAGCAGTTAAGAGCACTGGCTGCTCTTTCAGAGGACCCAAACCACGTTTGATTCTCAGCACCCACATGGTGGCTAACAACTATTTGTAACTCCAGTTCCAGGGGAATCTGATGCCTTCTTCTGACTTCTGTGGGCACTGCATGACACAGGTGCATTCATACACATGCAGACAATACATTCATATACATAAAATAATAATAATTAAAAAGAGAATTGAGAATCCAGAAAAAAAGTCCAGTGTATATACCTAATTGATTTTTAATGACAGTATTAAGACACTAAATAGAGAAAAAAATTAATACCAACAATGGTACTGAAACAAATGAATGGCTGCTTCCAAAAGAATGCCATTTGACTCCTTCCTCACACAAACTATCGTAATTTACTCAAAATATAGCAACTTAAGATTTAAATGTAAAATCTAAAAATATATAAAACCATTACTTCAAAAAAAGGTAAATGGACTGGCAAGATGGCTCAGTGGGTTAAGAAAGGAGCTTGCCACACAAGCCTAGCCACCAGAAGTGGATCCTCAAATCCCACGTGGTAGAAGGAACAACAAACTCCTGAAACTTGTCCTTTGGCCTACACACACATGGAGACAGGCACACACACACACACACACACACACACACACACACACACATAAATAAAATAATTTTTTAAATAGGCAAACAAGGTATGACAATCCATGCCTGTAATCCCAATACTGAAGAGGTTAAGGCAGGGTGATCACAAGTTCTAGGCACATTGGGCTTCTTAGAGACCTTGTATCAGAAAAGCAAGGAGGGGAATAAACTTTCATGATCTTGTATTTGGCAATGGATCCTTAGAAAGGACAAGAAACGGGGAAGAGAGTCAGGGCTCAGTGGTTAAGTCCACCAGCTGTTCTTTTAGAGGACCAATGTTCAGTTCCCACTACCTACATGGCAGCTAACAACTGCCTATAACTCCAGTTCCAGGGAATTTGACACTACTTTCCGGCCTCTGTGGGCAGATACACGTGGTACACATACACACATAGAGTCCAAATACTCATACACATAAAATAAAAATAAGTAAATATTTTTAAAAGAAAGAAATGACAGCAAAACTATAAGTAGTAAAAGAGAGTGTATTTTAACTTCAAACTTTTAAAGTTCTGTGTACCAAAATATATGATAAAATGCAGAAAATATTGAATGAGAGAAAATATTTTCAAATTACTTAAGTCCTAACATACAAAAATATAATGAACTGACAGGAATGTTACAACCTAACAAGAAAAAAACAAAATGAAAGAAAACAAATAAAATGAGTAAAGACTGTGAATAGATATTTCTCTAAAGAGAATTGGCCAAAACAATTTAAAAGGCCAGCAAGATGGCTCTGCTGCCAAAATCAAGTGCAAACTTGATGGCTGCAGTTAGATTCCAGATTCTAAGGTGGAAGGAAAGAAATGACTTATGAAAGTTGTCTTCTGACCTTCACACCTGCACACACATGTGGACCCACATATGTACACAAACAATAACCATTTTATAAATATATGAAAAGATGCTCGACATGACTAATTATTAGGGAAATGTAAACCCAAAGCAGAAAATACAACGTCACATCCACTGAGAGAGCTGGAATTTTTTTTTAAAAGGAAAGAGAAACAGAATAATACAGAATGTGAAGACTCATTGTATTTGACTTATGTTAGGGAAAAACAAAACTGGGCAGCTGCTGTGGCAATTTGGCAGTTTCTTAGTATGCTAAATATGTCATTACTATCTGATCCAACAGTTCACTCGTGGGTACATATGCTGGAGAACAAAGAAAAGATTCTGTGTTTGAATATGTCTTCCTAAAGGCCATCTGTGAAAGGCTTGGTCACCAGGCTGTAGCATTGTTGTAAAGTGATGGAGCCTTTAGGAGGAAGAACATAGTGGAAAGTTCTTAAGAGCCCATCCTTAGAGGGGACATCAGAACCCTAGCTCCTTCTTGTTTCTTGGTTTCCTCCATGAGTAGCACCTGAACCTCGTGTTCTTGCTGTGCAAAACAATGTCACCACCAGCCCAAAGCAACTGAAACAAATGACTATGGACCAAAATCTCTGAAAGTATGATTTCTAGCCCCCAAAAGAACACTTCCTCCTTTTAAGTTACTCACTAATGGAAAGCTGACTAATCAAGAAATAATATTCACAGCAATACTATTTAGTATATCAGAAGCCAAAGACAACCTATGTGTCCATCAAGTGAAAAATGGATTTAAAAATGTGATCTATTCATACAACAGAACATTATTCAGGGAATAATTAAAAAGGAATAGAGTGCTCAAAAAAGTCAAACCCCAAAACTTACATACAAATGTTTATATTAAACATTTACATGAAACATCCTGAGTAGAAAAATCATTTGCAGAGATAAAAAGGACAAGTGGATAGACTAAATGACTGATGAACAGGAATGCCTGGGATGACGAAAACATCTTGGAATTAGATAGAGGTAAGGATTGCACAGTATCGTGAATGCTTTAGTTGTCACTGCATTTTGAAACTGGTTAATTTTCATACTATATGAATTTGACCTCAATAAAGAAATTTTAAATCATATGATTACTCAATTCACAATTTGGTTCCATTGATCTATTTATCTTTATGTTACAAAAAGCTTCTTGTTTAAGAACTTCCTAAAAAACTCATTTAATGAATGTCCAACTTTTTAGCTTTCCAGTAAGTGGCATCAAATAACTACTCCCAAAGACTTGGCTTATTTCAAAACCTTTACATTTCTAGGTCATCAATGTTAAATGATTGTGCCATATCCTTTATCCTATACTCCACATTGAAAGAATTACCTTAAATCACTCTCCAAAACTCCATTAACATCCTGTCTTTGTCCACTCCAGTTTCCAATTTTATTTTTAAAAATCCATTCAGGTATTAATAATGCCCTCTCCTACAACAGTAAGAATAATCTCAACTTGTCTTTTTTTTTCCCCTTCTTTTGTTTTGTGTTTGGGACAGACTCTCTCATAGTCTCGGCTTGAACTCCTGTTCTTCAGTGCTGGAATTATAGGTGTGTACCACCATATCCAGCTTAAAACTTGTCTTATGAACAGATTTTTCTAGGCCAATTTTTCAGCAAAGTAACATTCAGTGATCTTGTAGGTCCTGTCAAGAACTGATGAAAACCTTATCACCACATCCCAAGACTCCAGACAGCAGAGTTAGAGTTCTATTGACTCTCCCAAATGGCCTGAAAAGGGTAGCTCTGGTAATAACAGTAAAGTAAAAATTACATGCATACAGCTCTGAATAATCATTGTTGAACTCACAAATAATTTTGTGTCCTAGAAGCTGAGAACCCTGGTCCTCTGCAAGAACAGTCAGTGCTTTTAACCACTAAGCCATCTGTCCAGCCCCCTAAAATTAAAACACTTTAATTTTAATTGGTACTGTCTTAACTTCAGTAATACACAAATACCTTGCTCTTTTTTTGTTTCATTTTGCTTTAGGTTGAGGGAGTTGTTTGTTTTTATTGTTGTTGTTTGCTTGTTTTTGTTTTGTTTTGTTTTGAGATAGATTCTCCCTATAGCCCCAACTGACTCAGAACTTGCTATGTAGAGCAGTCTGGCCTCAATCCCACAGAGAGCTGCCTGTCTCTGCTACCTGAAAATACTTCATTCTTTTAACACCTTTTTAAGTTGTTGGTGTCACAAAATTACATCTTCATGTATAGTGCATGTCCAAAACCATACACTACTAAGTTTGTGATGCATCAGTGTATTAATTATCAACAGAACAAAGTGTAGAGTTACAAATGAAGGTTACAATGATACTAGCTTTTAGATTTATAATTTTTAATGTATCAGACTCTTAAATCTTGTTTTTTAAATGGAGTTATATTATATTTTACAATAACGCAATCATCTCTCAGTATTTGTGGAGAATTAGTTCCCAATGTCTGCCCCCAACCAGGCCAAGATCTATGGGTCTTCAACTTCTTTCTATGAAATGGTGTAGTATCTGAGTATAATTTATGAATATCCTCTTTTTGTGTATAAAGTAAGGATCTCGCTATGCAGCCCAAGCTGGTCTTAAACTCAGATCTCTTGCCTCAGCATCCCAAGTGCTGGGAAGATAGGCATGCACTACAGATTCAGGCTTCTCATATTCATAAGACATTTCTAGGTTACTTGTAATACTTAATACAATGTATATACTATATGGCTATGACAAAATGTAATATTGAATTGTCTAGGGAATGGTGACAGGAAAGAATGTTTGTGTTCAGTGCACATGAAATTTTTAACTGAATTTTTGTAATTTCATACAATATGCATGTGAAATTTTCAAAGAATAATTTGTAAATGAAGCTGGTTTAATCTACAAGTGTAGAACCCACAGATATGGTGAGCGGACGTCCAACTTTTATCATTGTATTTGCATTTACTGATAATTCTATTTCTCCATACAATTTCAGTTTACTAGCTGGTGTCACTTTCATCCATAACATTTCCTCTAGAGATAAACAGGGCATTCTCTAAAGATGAAAAACAAATGACTAAGAAATTCTTTTAATACGTTCAACATCTTTAGTCATCAGGGAAATGCAAATTAAAAATTTTAAGATTTCATCTTACCCTACTCAGAATGGCTAAAACAAACAATGATAAATAATGGGAATGATGTGGAGAACAGGAAACTCTTATCCACTACTGGTGGAAGTGCAGGCTGGTGCAGCCACTGTGGAAATAGGTGTGGAGATTTCTCAAAAAGTTGGAAATTGATCTACCATTTGATCCAGCCAAACCACTCTTGGGCATATACCCTAAAGACTCTATACCCTATTATAAACATACCTGTTCATCCATGTTCATTGCTGCCTGTTCATATTAGCCAGGAATTAGAAACAGTCTAGATGTCTATCAACTGAATGGATAACGAAGATATGGTACATATGCACAGTGGAATACTAGTCAGTTCTTTTAAAAAAATGAAGTTATGAAATTTTCAGGTAAATGAGTGGAACTGGAAACGATCATCCTAAGTAAGGAAACCCAGACCCAGAAAGAAAAACATCACATGTGCTCTCTCATAGCTGCATGCTAACTTTCAAATCTTAGATATACATTTTTCAGTTTGAAAATCCAGAGAGGTCAAGAAACTAATAAATGGCCATGAGTTGTGGGGAGGCTTATTGAGAGGGGAGATAGAATACAGTGAAATAAATGGGGAAAGGAGAATAACAGAGTAGGAAGGGTTAAATGGGGTGGGGAGTGGGAGGGCAAAGGACAGAGTTTGGGGAGGAAAAATGAACACTGAAGGCCTTTAGAAGGAGCCACATGGAAATCAACCACTATAGAAGCTTCTTAAAGTGTGTACATACACATTATAAAAAGAGATTAAAAGGAGTTGTCTTATAACAGGGGGAAATTGCTCCTAATAGATACCACAGGCTATAGACTCTCAAACAATACTGGTTATAGCCCTTGCTCTTGGTTACCCAACAGAATTTCATGATAAGACCCTACTGCTGAAGTGTCAGGAGACATTTTTTTGTTTATGAGCTCTCCTTCCTGCTGGGAGCCATTTTGTTGTTTACAAGCTCTCCTTCTTGCCAGGGACCACTTTGTTGTTTACAAGCTCTCCTTCCTGACAGGAGCCATTTTGTTGTTTACACCCAAAATCTAAAATGAGATATGCTTTTAGCACAAGGATGAGATTTGAATGTTCCATGACCTTTGGGAGAGGATGTTGGCTCCACAAGAGCCAAATGTCAGCATTGTCTCTAATTTAACTTCCTGCCTGAATTCCTATGCCCTGAACAGTGGTATAAATACGTTGAGCAAAATAAATCTGGGGCCTCAGTATTGGCTGACAGTCTTCCCAAGTCTATTCTTTCTCTCTTTCTATTCGTTTCTCAATCCTCACTCCCCGCTTCAGGTATGGTTCGATTTCTGCCAGTGGGCTCCAGTACTGAAGACACTACACACATGAGCTGTAGAACAAATAAGGAGAAATCGATCTGGTGCTGATTTCAAAGCCTCATCTCTACTGGCTAGCTTTCATAGTGCTGGAAGGTGCTGTCCAAGCTACCTGAAGAGAAAATTTATTATGAACCTTATTTGGCTGTGAATCCTGTGAGCTACAACAACTGGCCTGGAAAGATAGGCCCACCAGTGCAATAGCAGCATGCATATAAGAGTAACCAGTCACTTTCTAGCTATATTTAAGGTCTGCTTCAGACGATGGAGCCCATACCTGACACCAATATCAGGCCTAGGAACCTGAGTCTAAAAAGCCCACAGGCCATGGGAGAGAGCCTAATACCACTGTTCTGCTAAACAGATATAGTATTAAACTGATTTCTATTGACTTATTGTTATACCCATAGGTATATCTCTCATATACCTATGATCTCTCAACTCTCAGCAGAGAAGCATGCTTATACAGCAGATAGATGGTGATGAGCATGGAGAACTACAACTAGCCAACATGCAGAGAATACAAGGTTATTTACTGTTTATCCCTGAATAGGACACCTATATCAAACTTCTTCCTCCAAAAGCTCAGTGACCATTGCAGAAAAGGGGGCAGGAAGATTGCAAGAACTAGAGGTGATGGAGGATCACGAAAAAAAGTTTTCCAAACCGTTGGTTACTTATTTGAACTCACAGGAATGGTGACAGCGTGCACGAGTACCATGTAAGTTCAAGCCAGTGGAAATCCCAGGATAGAAGTGGGGAAGAAATTCCAGTTCTACCTGAGGAACTATTAGAAACCAATTGTTGCCAGGAAGGGAAGATTCAGTCTCGTTTAAGGGTGAGACTCTTGATAGGCTGACCAGGCTCCAGTAAAGGTACCCATGCTGAAGGGCATTTGAGGACTCTCTGCATATATATGCATATATATATTAGAGTACAAGAAATTTAGTGGAGGAATAGTAAGAGGGTGCAGAAGATATGGGAGGATATCTAAATACGATCAAAATACATTGTATGAAATTCACAAAAATTCATCAGAAAAGAAAAAAATCTATTAAAGTTATACACACACACACACACACACACTCCCTTTAGAGTGTCTTGTAGTATAAGTCTGGTGAAAATGAATTTCATTTAGCTTTTATCAGAAGATGCTTTAATTTATCTTTCAGTATGGAAACATAGTTTTGCTTTGACATTTCATTTTCTAGTTCTTTGAAAATATCAGCCTGCTGTGTTCTAAGCCTTCAAGGTACCGATGAGAAATTTGTAGTTAATCTTATTGATAATCTCATATATGTGATAAATCACTTTTCTCTTGCTGTTTTTAAATTTTTCTTTTGTCTTTATCTCTCAATATTTTTATTACAATATACCTTGAGTTCATCACATGTTGAATTTCTCAGATGTTTATATCAGTCTCTTTAAACAGATTTAGCAAAGTTTGATCATTACTTTAAATATTTTCTTTTCTCTTTTTGAGACCACTGCAATGTATGCATTGCTTTTCCTGATGATGTCACAAATTCCTTAGGCTCTGCTCACTTTTAGTCTTCTGTCTTTGTTTCTGCTTATCAGACTCAGTAGTTTTCATTGTCTGATTTTCAGGGTTCGCTAATTTTCTTACCTGCTGAAATCTGTCTTTCAAATTTTCTAGTGTTTTTTTTTCTTTAATCATTATTCTTTCAGTCCATAATTTCTTTTGATTTTCCTTAAGGCTTTCTGTCTGTCTATTGATATTTCCATTTTCATAACATTTTTCCTCACTTTCTTCCTGTCTTTCTTTCTTTGAGTATCTTTAAAACAATTGAAGTCTTTATTTGTAGTAGACTGTGTGCTAAGGATCAGCCTGAGGTTTAAACTTAAGTTCTCAGATTTGCTGAGCCTATACGTAGCTTCACCTGAACAAGTATAATGACTTTCTAAATCCTTCTCATACTCGGATTTGTTCATAAATGGCCTCATCTTTAATATCTAGCTCCCTAGATGGAAAAAAAGCAAGTAAGTTGATAGAAATGCACGAGCCCTTCTCATTTCCTAGATACCACTTTAGCCAGAGGGAGAAGGGTTTTATAACAGTGGAGAGTAGTGCAGTCATAATGGTGACCACCTCTGTGCTTGTGTCCCTGAACTCAGAAGCAGTGATCAATAAAAGCAGTTCTCCAGTATTTGGAGAACAGGGTCCACTTTGCCCACTGTGATGTCACAGGCTGTAGAAGCTGCTTCAGAGACATGCACAGCCACCTAACAAGGGACTAACAGGTAAGTAATGGGTGGTTGCCAATATGCTGAGCTGAACAGCACTGCAGTCAAGCAACTCACTGTCTCAGAGTCCTCTGGAAAGTTTCAAGGTGCCAGTGGGTCCCATAATTCCAACACTTACATGTTAGACAAATATTGACAGTGTCTTTGTCACCTAGGTGAGAGAAACCTTCCTGGTGCTTCCCACTCTGCCTTCTTTGAAGCTTGCTCTTCTTTAATTTTAGTCACTCCATTAGGTAAATATTATCTCATCATGGTTTTAAGTTGTATTTTCTGAATTATTGGTGATCTTTTTATGTGCCTATTTGCTATGCATATCTTTTATTTGAAGTTATTCAAGTTGTTTATCCATTTACTATTTATATTTTTAAACTTGAGTTTATGTTTTGAAATTAAAAATGCAAAGCAACACATGCTACATTTACTTTGAAAATGTTAGTAGACCTAGTCAAAACAAACAATTATCAGTTGAAAATATGAGTTCCTTTCTTTGAGCAAAGAGAAAACTTCATGTGAAATGTAGGGCTGACAGAGAGTCACACCAGGGCAAATCCAAATCGACAGTGGCTCAGCATCTCCTTGAGTGAGGAAACCTGGCACTTGGCCCCACTCTGGGCATGAACTCTGGTCAGCAGTTCCCCGTGTGCAAAGGACTGTTCTAGGTACTTCTAAGACCTGCCAATCATGTCCTTTTATTTCAGATAATACTATGAACATTGTCACTGTCTTTGTTTCATTGTAAATGTCAACAAAAACCAACATACTTATGAATTTTATTGTAAGGAGTACCATGATTTTTTTTAAGGAAGAAGTATTTATTTTTGCCCAGTTTTGAAGATCTCAATCCATGTTTTTTGGGGCCAGTGGTGAAGCATCACTCACTGAGGGGAACACATGGTGAAACAAAGCTTCTCACCTCATGGTGTCCAGGGAGTAGAGGGAGAGAGGAAAGAGCAGGGTTCCAAACTCCCTCCAAGAGCAAATCCCCAGCAATTCAACCTCTTTTCATTAGTTCTCAACTCCAAAAAGTTCTACCATCCCCAAGAACCATCATTGTTATTGTAATTCACCCCACCTTTGGAAATGGAAAAGTTTTGTTTCAGAAGTTTCTGATTTGGTTCGTTTTCTCAGGTGGTGATTTGTGCTTCAGGGACACCCTCCACATGCTTGTAAACATATGAAGAAGCCAGCTGCTGACCCTTTCCTTATGTGTGCCCATGGTTCTGTCTTCATTTTCTCTGTTCAGGCTTGAACCTGGATCCTCAAATTACAGAAGCACCAGCTGATTAATTTCTGTGTATTTTATGGTTCATTGTATAACTGATATCATAGTATGCTCCTGTAGAACTTCTTGATGTCATCCTTCATAGTTTGAAGTTTGTACATAATAGTTCTTAAGATATTTTGTTGTTGTTCTCCTCACAATTGATTTACATAAGACGAAACGAGAAGAAACACTGGTAGATCTTGGCAACTTCTGTTCATGCTGCATGCTGGACCTAAAAGAAGCAATGTGGCTTGTTCATATCTTCTCTTAAATAAAATATTTAATTTTTTTCCAATGATAAACATGATTTCTTATAACAAAGACATGCTCATGTAGACATCACAAAACCCTGAGTTGCAATAAGTGATCAAAAAAATGCAGTAGATTCATTTCCATGTATCAATTTTAAAATAAGATTCAAACCTGTGGGGATCTGGGTATTGAGCAAGGCAAGCAACTCCGGATACCCTAAAGGGATGGCAGGTGTCTGACTTGCTCTGCCTGATGTGATTACCTGGCCCCAGGAAATCACTGTAGATATGAATCTTCCTTCCCCCACCCCAGACCAGAACCAGGTTTTTGGGTTTCGTTTCCTCGTTCCTGTACTTCCACATCAGCCCTACAACCTTCCCGCCTTTACCCCAAAACCCCACCTTTAACCTTCCTGCCTTCTGTAATGGTCAGGAAGGCCTCCCCATATAAACCCCTGCATTGGCTCTAATAACGGAACTACCCACCCACATAGTCTCTGGGGGGGAAGGGGGGACTCCTCCTGCCGAACTCTGAGCCACCTGAGGTCCCATTCGACCATCCTCCATTCTCTGGCATGGCTGAAGCACAACAGCCGTGCTGAAGATGGAGACCCACCCACACAAACCATTGACCATGCCTGTGGAAACCAGAGTTCTAAGATACATTATGCCACATCGTTGTTTCTATGGTTTAGCTGTCATTGTTAGCTTCTGTTGTCAACTTGTCACAACTGGGAAGAGGGAACCTCAAGTGGGGGATTTCCTCTATCAGAATGGCCTGGTGGGCATGTCTGTGAGGCATTTGCCTGTTTATTGAGTAACGTGAAGATTACCACCCTTGGGCAGTGGTCCTGGTTATAGTCTGTCACTGAGGGAGCGAAGGCAGGAACCTGGAGGAAGGAACTGAAATATAGAATGGTTCTTACTCTTGATTATTGAAGCTACATAATAAATTTGAATCATGAAGTCTTAGTCCTGCAGCTTTGCACTTATCATCAACGTGTAGACTATTTCAGGTCATTTTCACAAGAATCTAAATTTTATAATCATCAATTTTTATAAATAGTCTGCTTCTATTTTAATTGAGTGTTTATTAAATCTACTGATCAAATTGTGGAGTTGGCACCCTTCCATTTCAGTCTTTCAATCATGAACACAGTAAATCCTTCCACTTACTCAGATTTTGTTTAATTTCCTTTGGCAATATTTTATCATTTTCAGTGAATAATTTTTGCACAGTTTGCCACGTGTATTCTTTTATTCTGTGGTAAGTAATATTTTGTATGCTATAATTTATAAATATTGATTACTAATTTATAAAAACAAAGATTATTTTTATGTATTATAATCACATGAAGAAAACTTAATTAAACATTGACTAGTTCTAGTTTCTTATTCGTAGATTCAAATTTTCTGTTTAAAGAATCATCTTTTACGTGTAAAGTTTTGCTTCTTCCTGTCCTATTTAAATGCATTTCATTTTTATTCATTTGGTCTTATTTGGCCTCATGAAGCAAAAGCGATGTCTAATTCCAAAGTCTTTGTTCTTCATGGTAAATGTCACACACCTTTAATAATTTGTTAATATGATTCTAATACCTGGTGGCAAATGACTGAAATTTGCTGAAGCATACAACCTGATTCTGAGGTTTATAAACATTTTATTCTGACACCAAGCTTTTCTTGGTACTAGTTTCCTGAGATCAATTTGTTGGTTTCAGGGTCACTGGACTAAACCTTAGGTGAACCTTCATGCTTATTATTATATAGTAAAGAGTATAATAAGTAAATAAACCATAAGTCTAAAATGCCTATTATCATCCTTGGTAGAAATGGAGAGTCCTGTCTTTGTTAAAATAACCACCAAAGTTTTTTCAGAAGGATTAGCTTTTGTAACCAAGTATTGACAGAAATTCAACTTCATAGAGCTCTAGGGAACATATGGCATGCATTTGAAGGCTGTCTCACTGTTTCAGATCTTACAAATAACATTCTCTTTTGCTTTACATCTCCCTAAGCATCATTTTTTACATGTCTTATTTATTATTTTTATTTTATGTGTATGAGTGTTGCCTGCACAGATGTAAGTACATCAGTTTGGTGCAATTTCCCAAGGCAGTCAGAAGAGGACATTAGATCTTCTGGAGTTATGAACAGTTGTTAGCCACTTTGTAGGTGCTGGGAACTGAACCCAGGTACTCTGCAAGAGTAGCCAGTACTCTTAACCACTGAGCCACCTCTCCAGCTCTAAGCATCAGGATACTACCAATGACTTGCTACCAGATAATGAATGATATCAAAATGTTATCACACTGTTGCTAACTCTGAAGGATGATTTTAACAGGAGACCCATCTTTAGATAGGAATCATGAGTGGGCTTGAATTTACAAAAGGCAAATTCAGCCGAAATTTGTTTGCTAAAATCATGCCAGATAATATGTGGGTTTCACTTTACAAAATAAATTCCCTTCCTTAGAAAAAATAAGTCTTTAAATAATTTAAGTAAATGAGAAGGGAAAACCAGAGCTTGAGCTGAGATCCAAACTGTCTGTGGAAGGGGAATTCAGAACTACTTTCTGTTCTCCTGAATCTTCTCCTGTACATGCTTTACACAAGGCACGGAAATTTGGGAAGATTTTACATGTTGTATTTCAGAGACCAGCAGACGTGTTAGACAATGCCATCTGGGCTACTGAACTATTTGCCTAGGGGTTCATGAAGTTGGACAGGCAGTGTTTTAGAATAGAGCCAAGAGATGTAATATTGGCCTTTCAGACAGTAACATATGCTGTTTTAGGGAAAGACTGTGCTTACATGCCTACAAACATCTCTGCAGTCTTTATTACTAAACTAATTAAGGCAACAAATACACAAATTTGTGGTGTCTTCAGGTTAGGGGTGGTATCCTGTTGATTTAATTTTGACACTCTTGGTTCCTAATAAGAGGTGAACTTCAAGCTTTCATCATCTTCCAAGGGCATTTTTCTGCGAGGTTGTGTTCAGATGTCATTTAGTCTCTAGTGTGTTCAACACCAGCTGCATAGCCACTGTGCCATCAATGACTCAACAAATAATCTCACTAGAGTAAAATAAAAATAACAAAAAAGTACTACTGATATTTAGGGAAACAGGAAAACAAAAAATGACATGCAGACACCTGATTCATCTTCTGGAAACCTCAGATAAATTGGAAGGTATGAATGATATATCCCCAGATGTTGACAGTCTGTCTATGCTTGCCCAGTTAGTTGGTAAGCATAAGTAGCATTACAAATGTTACCTCACTTACTTTTCACTAGAAACCTGTAAGGCAGTTATTAGCCTCCTTTTACATGGGAGTAAAGCTCAGAATGCTGGTGCTTCACACTTGGGTTACAAGTAATAGGTGTAGTATTTAAAGTGCAGTCTGTTTAGATCTAAATTCCAAGCTCTTGATACAGTCTCATAACAGACATCTTTCCCTCAGGAATGCCTTAAAGGTTGAAGCTAAGCCTTAAATAAACATGTGCTTCCCAAGCAGAAAATTTGTGACCTAGGCCCTTACAGAATTTAATTTTTTTTTCCTACCCCATTACCACACACAGGTGAATAGGCTTATAATTTAATCATTTTAACAAATAGTTTGGAAGAAGTAAAAGAATCAAAACACAAAATATACTCAAAAGAATTTTGACTTCCAGCAATTATATCAAAGAATGTTTAAGCTTCAATTCAAGCCTGTTGTTCCCTATTGGTTTATTCTGGTTTATTATTGGTTTATTCTGCACTGCAGCTACCTCTGGTGAAGGGCCTTTGATTTCCATATGAGCACTTAAGGACAAAAATAGCACGTACAAAAAGTAATCCTAGCAAGATGTGGAGGCACATGCCTTTAATCCCAGTATTTGTAAAGCAGGGGCAAGGGGATCTCTCTGTGAGACAGGGGCCAGCCTGGTCTACACAATGAGTTCCAGGCCAGCTGGGGCTATGGGAAGACCCTGTCTAAAATAAAAACAAGAAGACAAAAGAAAAGAAATGGAAGGAACCAATTGTTTCAACACTGATCTGCAAGGAGGGAGTGTTAACATAAACAACCATGGCTGCAACCTGCATTAAAATGCTCAGGTACTGGCTGCAGGCAAACTTTGAGCCCTGCTTGCTAAAACCACACAGT
Organism: Eospalax fontanierii; assembly: GCA_035773235.1. Taxonomy (NCBI): domain Eukaryota; kingdom Metazoa; phylum Chordata; class Mammalia; order Rodentia; family Spalacidae; genus Eospalax; species Eospalax fontanierii. Next base: position 11,470,628 of record CM069536.1, on the reverse strand, counting down.
TGCTCAGCAGGAGTAGTATCATTCCAAATCACTACTTTAATATACCTACTGATTATCCAAACAGCCCTTAAATAAAAGATCTGAAATGCACTGTTTTGGGTGGTGCCCCCTGCTGCCAGGAGGTGGTGTGTTTTACTTAAAAGACACCTAACCACAGTTAGATTACAATTTTAGATCAAAACACTCAAGTGAATGAGACAATGAGAAAAAGAATTCTGTTTGGTAGCAGACAACCTACTCTTCCTAAAATGCATTTTAATTCAAGTTCAAAAACTCATATAAAAAGAATGGTTTTGAAAAGTGATGAAAGAAGCATTTTAGGGAGTGCTTGACTAAAATTCCAATCAGAAATGTACTAGTAATGCTAAGAGAATATCATGTGCACGACAAATACATATCACTACTCATGAGTTCATATATCAACAAGGGTGATGTACTTAGTTTGTACAGTGCCCTCACTGAAATTCATACACATGGCCTGCCAGCTGATGCTGTTCCCATGCTCTCAGGCCTATCTCAGGTTAAGCAGCCTGCACACCAGCCCTACGTGGTCAGTGATCCAGACCCTTGCCCACCCATGCAGTCCTTGCAGTCCCAGGATTAGTTCTGGTAGCACAGTTTGCACACCAGCCAAGGCAAACCCAAGAGGGAACCACATTCAAATGATTTCTTGGCTAACACTGAAATGAAATTACCCCTGGCCCTCCAATCAAAAATTAATACCTAATATCTGAAGGACTGCCATACCAATTCTTTATAACTATTCTGAAATCAACCAAGCTTGGGAAACAGCAAAAACAGAACTCAGCTTCTATTCAACATAGGCAGGATAGAATCCCTTATCAGGCACACAACCAACTTAAGAAGTCCATATACTCAGGTCACATTGCAAAAACACACACAAAAAATACAACAATATGAAAGGCCAAGATAATATGTTCCTCCAAAAAAGACCCAATAGTCCTACAGAAATGTTCTCTAGTAAGAATTACCTAGATGAACCCTGGGACACTGAATGTAAAAGAACAATCATAAACATGATCAAAAAATACAGGAAGGTTAGAGAGGACACAAACACCTCAATGAACTTAAAAAGGATAGGAATAAACAGATTGAAGGCCAAGAAAATGAAAATGTATGGCTGAATAAAATGACAAAGACAACTCAGGATTGGAAAACTGCATTTAATAGAGTTAGAATTACTGGAAAAAAAAACATGTTGAAATGAAGATAGAATTGAAAAGCTCAATAACCCAATTAGAAAACTCAAGGAAAGCCTTACCAACAGAATGGATCAAGTAGAAGACAGAATTTCAGGATTTGAAGATAAAGCAGAGGAATTGGACCACTCAAGCAAAGAATATGAAAAAGGTTTTGAAACACACAAAAGGAATATTCAGGAGCTTTGGGACACTATAAAAAGGTTGAATCTATAAATTACAGGCACAGAAGAAGTCTAAATCAATGGCATAGACCAGATCTTCAACAGAATCACAGAAGAAAACTTCCCCAAATTAAAGAAGGGCATACCCATATAGATACAAGGAAGAACACACAGAAGGGGCTAGAGAGATAGCTCAGCATCTGGGAGCACTGACTGCTCTTACAGAGGATCTGGGTTTGGTACCCAGAACTCACATGGCAACTAACAACCGCTGAGCCATTTCTCTAACCCCAAGAATAGTGATAAGGTTCTCTACCAACTCAAGAGTACTGTGTCTTTTCTCTATTGGTTGGGGTCTGACGTCACAGATTTTCATGCTTTCCTAGTTTTAAAAGAATTGATACAAAGGAAATGAAGGAAAGGGTCCAGCCACTGCAAGTCATCAAGTTTCAGCAATGCAGCAGGGCTTCAGAAAAACAGTAAGTTTAAAAAGGTGTGAGAGATTACAAAATAGAGTGACAAAGGTTTCATCCTTGTGATCACTCTTTTGATAGAATATGTGGTAATTTGAATAAGGAATGTCCCCCATAGGTTCCAAGTATTCTACTACTTGCTCCTCATTTGGCGGGACTGTTTTGGGAAGGTCATGGAACCTCTAGAAGGTATGGTCACGCTGGAGGAAGCACATCACTGGGGACAGACTTTGAGAGTATATTGCTTGCTGACTTCCAGTCTGTCTCGCTTTGTCTCCTGTGCCTGCTTGAAGATGAGAACACTCTGCTTCCTGCTCCTGCCACTTCTGCCACCATGCTTCTCCTCTCATGATGGACTCTCATCCCTCTGGAGCCATAAGCCCAATAAACTCTTCCTTCTATAAGTTGCCTTTTATGGTGCTTTATCACTGCAACAGAAGATGTAACTAATAACAGAATTTGAATTCTTCTTTGTAAGTATTTCCTTTATATGGCCGTGAGCCTATGTGGGCCAGGGAGTGGAATGTAGTGACTACAGTGAGAAATGCCCCGCATAGGCTCAACTGTTTGAACACATGTTCCCCTGTTTGGGGAAGTTAGGGAACCTTTGGGTGCTGGAGCTTTGCTGAAGGAAGCACAGCACTGGGTTTGGGTGGTGAGATTTTGTTGCCTCATTCCACTTACAGCTTGCTCTGTCTGACTCTTTTGTGCAATAGAGGTGTGATCTCTCAGCTTCCTGCTCTGGCCAACTGGAAAAGAAGTATAGAGACTCCGAATTCAAGAGATTCAAGCTAGAGCCCCTGCTCTCCTGGGATCAAGCCCCTTCTCCACTCCTCCTATATTTGTAGTTAATCATTTTCTTTCTATTTACATCTGTATGATACATGTATACAAGATATTGTGATCATATTCACCCCACATTATCCACCTCCAACACCTGATGAACCCCTTATTTTTCCCAACTTATCTCCCTCTTCATGTGTGTGTGTGTGTGTGTGTGTGTGTGTATGTGTGTTTCTTGTGCAGTTAGCCACAGCTGTGGTGTGCTCATGATTGCAATGGTCATGTCATATCCAGAAGACAAATTTTCATAGGTGTCCTCTCCATTTCCAGCTCTTACATTCTTTCTTTCCCCTCTTCCGTGATGCTCCCTGGACTTGGAGAATACATTATACATGTCTCATTTAGGGCTAAGGACTGTTCTTGGCACTTGACAAGTTATGAGTCTCTACACTAAACATTGCCTTATGCAAACAGAACCTTTTCTGATCAATGCTAATAGTAGCACATCTATATTCAGAAGGTGGTTTGACCATATGTTCATTGAGCAAAACATCAGTAGTAAATTCATCCCTAGGACCTATGATCCCTGCCGCCAGCCATAAGCACTTGATCAACTTTACAGTACCAGACATACATTCTCTCTCCCAAAGCAGGCCTTAGATCTAATCAGAATGCAACTGGTTAACCCCAAACAGTCATGTATATCAGTGGGCACATCTGGCCTAGTAAGTTGGCATTATAAAGAGAGACTAAATCTCTGACAAGAAGACAGGGCCACTGATAAGTAATAAATATAATGTACTTCTGACTTCTTAGTCTGAGACAAAGACCAGATGGTTTCCTCCCCTAGCCAGTATGGCCCCTTTTCCAGCTGACCAGTTTACATAAGATGAAGGCCAGACCTGGACATACCTCACTCAGCTGGGTGTTGTGACCTGTATGGAGTTTTGGATGACCCTCCCTGAAATCTCTTCCCTTCCCCCATTCACATAGTCCATCCTCGTTTAACCCTTTCCACTACTGCTGTGTACTTTCATATCACTTGGGGTTTACTATCCTCCTCAAACCTCTTCTCTAACACACATCTCATGGCTCCTTTTTTAACTTCTGGCTTCTACAGACACTCAGTCCAAATTAAACACAGAAATCTAAAATTTTGAAGCTAAGATCCATGTGTGGGAAAGAACATATGTGTGGTGGTTAGTACTCAATGCCACATTACAATGATTCAAGAATAAGAACAGTCTAAGTCAGCATCCATTTTAGCCAAGAGGGATCAAAGCTGTTCTGAGAACCTGTTCTCTCAGAATTCTCTCTGTACTGTCCTCTGGAACAAAGGGCTCACTGTTTCTTTTTATTGAAACAGCATATCTAGCATGAAATAGAAAAGTAAAAATGGAATTGTCTTATCAGAGAACTATGTCCCTTCTGAACCCTATTGCCTTAGAATAGCGCACATACAACCACAAAGAGATATTTTCAATTTAATCCTATTTATTTTTTGCAACACAAATGGGGTTATCATTGTTTTCAAGAAAATAAGAGCTGTTTGCAGCACATAATGTGTAAAACACAGACATACATATATGCATATATATATGTATATATACATTATTCTGGGTCAAAGGAAAAAAGAGGTCATGGTCATGAAAGATTAAAGCTACACTCAGGTCACAAGAGGAATACAGACTCAGTGAGTTTGTACATTTAAATTATTTATTTATTTTATGTGTATAAGTGATCACCTGAATGTATGCAAGTGTGCCTGTGTGTACAATGCCTGCAGAGGCCAGAAGAGGGTGTCAGGTCCCCTGGAACTAGATAGAGGATAGATCTTAGCTGTAATGTCAGTGAATTAAACTGAACCTAGGTCTTCTGCAAGAGTAGCCAATGCTCTTGATCTCTGAGCTATCTCTCTACCCTGAGAATATACATTATAAACAAGCTAAGATAAAATTAACTTTTTTGTTATAAAGTTAAGTAAAAGTCATTTGTCCACATGTGCCCTTATGGTAAAAATCATCTCCACACATATGATACTGTCTTTCTTGGCCTGTTATTTAACTTAGTATAATATTTTGCAGTTTTATTTTTCTGTGAATTTCATTTTTTTATTGCCAAATAGAATTCCATTGTGTAAATGTCCCACATTTTCACTGTCCGTTCATCAGTTTATGGACATCTAGGCTGAGTCAATTTTCTAGCTATTATGAATAGAGTAGCAATAATAAATAGATGTGTAGGTATCTCCATCGTGGGCAGTAGAATCTTTTGGCTATATACCTAGGAGTAGTAGAGCTGGATTGTAGATATGATTTTTCTGGCAATGCATTCTGTTACAAATATTAATATGCTTCTCTTATAAAACAACTAGGAATTGTGGGAATTACTTTTCTGAGTCAATATCTCAGTGTGTTTATAATGTAAACAATCTTACCAGGCCTTGGGCTCCTCTTGTAACCTAAATTTACAGCTTTAATCCCCATGACCTTGCCCTTGACCCAGAATAATATATGTATGTATATATGTGTTGTGAATGTAAAGCACTACAAGTAGTGAATATTCACTGAAAGCAGCATTTGTGTTGCAAACAACAGGTAGGATTGGATTGATAATATCCGTTTGTGGTTGTGTGTGCTGTGCTAAGTGAGTAGAGGTCAGAAAGGGATACTCCCTTAAGAAAATAAATTCTGCTTTTTCTTCCCCATTGCATGCTAGATGTATGGTTTCAATAGAGAGAGCAAGGGTTTGTTTGAGAACATAGTTCTGGGAGAAATCTGGAGGAGCACATTCTCATAATAGGCTGGTCCCACTCTTGGTTTTATTGGATGCTAAAAGTCAAGTTGTTTTTGTTCAGGTACCACCAATATGTGGCATCTCACCACCACATTGGATTATATGGAACTTCTGTTGTTCTTCTTTAGAAACTTCCACACTGATTTTCACTGTGGCTTCATTAGTTTATATTGATGAAGCAGTGAATAAAGGTTCCTTTCCCATATCCTCATCAGCATTTGTTGACATTTGTTTTCTTGATGATGGTCATTAGAGTGAAATAGAACCTCATAGTAGTTTAGCAGTTCCCTGATGGCTACTGATGATGTTGAATTCTTTTTAAAAATGTTTATTAACCATTTGCATTTCTTCTTTGGAAAACTATCTGTTTAGATTCATAGTACATTTTTAAATCAAGCTATTTGTTTTCTTAATGCTTAATTTTCTGAGTTCCTTATATATTCTAAATATTAATCCTCTGTCAAACACATTACTGGCAAAGATTTTCTCCTATTCTGTTAGTTTCACTCAATTGACTTCTTCCTTTGCTATAAAGAATCTTTTTAATTTCATGAGATCCCAGTTGTCAGCTGTTGGCCTCATTTCCTCAGCAACTGGAGTTCTACTTAGAAAATCCTTATGTATGCCTTTGTATTGTATTGTTTGGCTTACCTTTTCCTGTAGAATTTCAGAGTTTGAAGTTTTATATTAAGGTCTTTATTTGGGATTGATTTTTGTGTACAATGAGAGATAAGAATCTAGTTTTCATTTTTGCTAATGGAGTTGGGACTTGTGGAGGCTGAGATGGTGCTGTTTCTCAGAGCGAGCAGTTCCTGATGGAGCTGACCAGGCTCTTCAGAAGTGCCTGTTGTTGGTCAGGGTGTACATCACCTTGAAGAAGTGTGATGGTTGCACTAAACCCACTGCATGGAAGGGTTCTGTGGAGGGTCTGAGCCTGAAGAAAACAGGTGTCTGTTGAGAGCCTCAGATGGGAAAAAGAAGATGAGCACTGTGGTGAGCTCCAAAGAAACGAATAAGTTTCAGATGGTTTATTCAAACCTTCTGAGATGGATGGGCTAAAGAAGAGGGACAAGAAGGACACGAGTAAGAAGACTAAACCAGCACAGTGAAGGGCACTGGCTTCTACCAAATTGCCACAAAACTGCCATTTTCCATTGTTTTTCTTGCTTTTGCTCACAGGTTAGGCTTTTGGTTCCCCACCATAAGTAATTGCTTTCATGTAAGAGGGTCATTTTGGAGAGCAGAGTTGGGATGTTCATAGGGTAGTCATGGTGAGAAGTCAGTTTATCTTAGATATGTGTTGCATGGCTGAATATTCCTAGATTGCAGCTTTAAAGAGCCTCTGAAGTCATCTCTGAAGAGCTGTGTGTCATTAAACCTATCAGTACTTGCTGTCCCTTGTTCCTTCACCTACTCCAATTTAATAGTTTTGGCAATAGCTATTAATTCTAGAGAATGATGGGGTTGCTTGATGAGTTTTGCCTTCTAGATTACTGGAATTGAAACCTGACAATCTTACAGAAAGATGTGTTATCCCACAATCATTCTTCTTACCTGGTTGTAAAGTTAAAAAAAAAGTTATTACAAAAAAATATCTAGTTTCCTTATTCTACATGTAGATATCAATTTTCTCAGCACTGTTTGTTAGAAATGCTTTCTTTTCTCAAGTGTGTATTTTGGCTTCTTTTTCAAAAATCAAGTGGCTATAGTTGCATGGACTTTATTCTGTGTCACTGATCTACATTTCTGATTTTGCTCAGTATCATGCTGTTTTCATAGCTCTGGTTCTGTATTATAACTTGAAATCAGGTATTGGGATGCCTTCTGCTTTATTTCTTCTGTTCATGACTGTTTTGGCTATGTGGGTATTTTATGGTTATGAATGTTGGGAACTTCTTTCTTTCTTCCTTTCATCCTGTTGATTTTATAGCATTTGTTGTTTTTGTTGTCCTCTTCTGCTTAACAACTGTCTTAATGTTGTCAGTTTTTCTCCTAGGTGTATTAATTGTTCTCTTCAGAATGAAGTGTTCCTTCCAGCATCCTCTGTAGAGCTGGCTTAGTGGTCATAAATTCATAAAGCTTATTTACATCGAGGAAAATTTTATTTCTCTTTCAATTTTCATAGACAGTCTTGCTGAGTATAGTAGTCTGAGTTGACATCTTTGGTCTATCAAAACATGAAATACATTTTTCCAAGTCCTTCTGTTAGAGTTTCCATTTAAAAATTGGTTGTTACTCTGATGGGCCTGGGTATGTGTGTAATTTGGATTTTCTCTCTTGAAACTTTGAATGTGCCTTCCTTGTTCTGTATTTAGTATTTTCACTATAATATTATGTGGGAAGTTTCTTTTTTGACCTATTTGGTGTTCTGTATCTCTTGTATATCATTCTTTGAGAAATTTTTCTTCTATGATTTACTGAAATATTTTATGCCTTTAGCACATAATTCTTCTTTTATACCCATAATTCACAGATTTGTTCTTTTTATGGTGTCCTAACATCTGTATGTTCTGTTTATGTGTTTTAAAAATATTTTATCATTTTCTTTGACCGAATGTTCAAATTCCTCTTCTTTGTTTTCAAGCCCCAATATTGCCATTCACATGACACATACTGTCAGTGATTAGTTTCCACTCAACTTATTAGATTTGCTTTTGTGAATAATATGTTTAGAATTTTGTTGAAGTTGATCTGATTCAGGATCATTACTATGAAACTGAGGTGAGGAGACATAGTGCCTTGGTTGTTTGTGTTGGTTATGCTTATATGATGGCCCTCGTACATTTGGAGTCAGTTTGTTGGTTGAATCTTTTGGCATGAGTTCTGGACCGTGTGTGTTGAGTAAACATTTGGAACTATACTTGGTGTATTAGTCAGTATTCTCTAAAGGAACAGAACTGAGAGCATATCTAGATAGACAGATAGATACGCCAGTACCCAAATGGTGGCTAATAATTGTTGTAACTCCAGTTCCAAGGGATCCAATGCTCCTCTTCTGGCCTCTGCAGGCATTGCATGGTATAGGTGCACTTCTATACATGCAAGCAAAACACTCAAACACATAAAAATAAAATTTTAAAAATGTTAAAGTCCCTTCATATTCATTTATATGCCTTTAGGGGTTTGGTAATCCTAAATATGGAGGCAAGAGTTTATGGAGAAAAAGAAAATGTTGGAAAGTTTCCTAATAGTGCAGGTGTACTCTAACTTACTCAATTACGTTCCTCTTGATAGCTGTTTCTAGTTGAGGAGCCACCAGAAGGAGGGCTTCAAAAGCAGCATGCTTATGTCAAAGCTCCTATGGATGACAGCACATGATTACCACAAACTCCCAGCACTGTATATTATGGCTTGTTTTATTACCATTATTATTGGCACAAACTCCCAGCACTGTATATTATGGCTTGTTTTATTACCATTATTATTGGCTTTTTGCCAATCCAACGATGTTACAATTGATATTTGGTTTCTGATTTGTATTCCAAAAAATGAGGTAGTGGGGCTGAGTATACTTTAGCCCATTTCCCTTTTTCATTTCCTTTCCAGTTAATGGCCTGTGGTATTTTTTCTGCCCCTTTATACTGCCTTTTGAGAAATTCAATCACAAAAAAATTTACATGAGTCATTCACCTAGTGTCCCAAGTCATACTTCCTCAGACTCTCAGTTGTCTTTTGATGCTTTATAACTTCTACCATACAAATTTTTTAACTTCAACTTCCATTGTGTGCTTTCATCTTTTATTTTACGGTTTCTAGGATTTCTACCTTATACTAAAACTCTTGGCCTAAAGTTATTATCAATCTTATTCACCTCTCTCTAATATTTTATTTCACTATCACTCTACTATGTGAATATTTAATCCCTTAAGTTTTTAAATTTTGGTACATGAGACAAGACAGAAGTCTAACTTTGTATTTTCATATAAATAACCAATCTTCTTTGTAATAATTTTGTGGTAAACTTTACTGTCTAGTAAGACAAACAGTCTACTCCCAGTTTTTGCTAGTCTTACCCCCCCAAATATTTTATGAACTCTTGCTTATTGTCTTATGAACATCAACATCACAAAAGCACATATTCTCCAGTTACCTTTTAGAAATTATAAAGCCCTATTATTCGTCTGCAAAATCATTCCATGGCTTTTTATTATTTTTGTCTGTCATGTTGACTGAGTAAAGAACCTTTCAAAGTACACTGCAGGTTTTTGATGTGCAAGCTTTAGTATTGGCTCATAAATAGAGAAAGATATATAGATATATATATTTCTCTTTTTTTAAAGATTTATTTTTATTTTATGAGTAAGAGTGTTTACCTGCATGTATGTATGAGCATAATATGCATGCAGTACCTGTGGAGGCCAGAAGAAGACATTAGATCCTCTGAAACTAGAGTTATGGATGGTTGTGAACTACCATGTGAGTGCTGGGAACTAATCCCAGATCCTCTGAAAGACAGAAAGTGCTCTTAGCTGCTAAGCTGTCTCTCCAGCCTCTAAACTGCTGATTCTTGACCCCCAAGAGAATCTGTAGTTTTCTATGGGACATGGAGTGAATAGGAGGAAGAAATTAGGAATGAGGGAAATTATACCAGCAATGACTCAAATTTTTCTAGGTTCAGTTCTCTGTTAGCTTGGTTATGGATATATTATTAGAAGAAAATTGTATCTCTGCATTTTTCTTCAATTTTTCTGGCTTTTTTTAAATGGGATATTTGCAAAATTATATTTCATTTAATTTTTTCAGCTATCAGAAAGTGAGTGTGAGGTTTAGATTAGATGTAAATATAACACTTGGCATATTTTCTTAAGATAAATATTTTCTTAAGGAAGTTTATGAGTCTGGCATGGTGGTGCATGTCTTTAATTTAAGAACTCCAGAGGCAGAGGCAGGTGTATCTCTGTGAGTTCTAGGTCAGTCTGGTCTACACACTGAGTTCCTGCCAAGCCAGTACTACATAGTTGAGCCCCATCTCAAACAACAACAACAAAAGGGCAAAAGCAGGGCTGGAGAGATGGCTCAGTGGTTAAGAGCACTGGCTTCTCTTGCAGAGGACCCAGGTTTGATTTGCAGCACCCACATGGCAGTTAACAACATCTCTTAACTCCAGTTCCAGGGAAATCTGAAACTTTTTTCTGACCTCTGGAGGCATTGCATGACACAGGTGCACTTACACACATGCAGGCAATACACTCGTACACACAAAATAAAAATTGAAATAATAAAATATTAAAAATCCCACAAAAGACAAAACAAAACAAGAGCGTTCGTATGTCTGTGTTTGCTCAGGCTGCTTGATCTTATCAGTTGATTTTACTAAAAATATTCTGGACATGAAATAACTATGTAATGAACATTGTGTTCAAAACCATCTATATTTAACCTAGAGACAAAAAGGAACAGTATAGTACGTATAACTGGATTATGCTACTCAATGAACTCCAGCCCTAGGCAATTTATACAATTAAATCTGGCAATTTTATGGAGAAAATATATGAATGACTTTACAGAGCTTTCCACTGTTGATGAAAAATAAATCTTACTGGTCTAACTGATGGTTAGTTGGGCTGCTTGTGATGATGACTGTCAACATTTTAGTGGAAGAAAAGGAAGAATTAATCAAAGGTCTTACCGAAGGACGAAAAACTCAGGGGACATAAAAATTGCTTATATAGAGTTGTATATCTTATGTATATAGGTATGATTTTATACTGTATCATAGCTATGTGTTGTTGTTATTGTTTTTTACTGTACATTTGGTGTTTTATTATGGGGAGGGGCTTTTTTTCCAAAGCAATTTGAAAATACTCAACTTTTTGTTGTTTCTTTTGTTGGTGCCAGAGATCAAACACTAGGCAACTGTCTGATCTGATCTACACTCAGCCCAAGAAAATATAAATTTTGCTTGCAGGTCAACTTGAGAACTGTAATTCCTGTGAAGGGATGAAGCTGATTGGTGAGAAAGCGCAATGAACTGTAAAAGACCTTTAAAAGGTAAAGCCTTCAAAAGCTATATAAATAAGTACATAATAGAAATGAGAAACATTAAATAATATATCAAAAATGATAAAATGTTTGGTTAAATCAGTCATATAATTCTTAAATTTTCACTGATGAATGAAGGGAAACAGTCTAGCCAGAGAATATAGATTTACATGAATCTCATTCTGTAAGAGAATTATTAACCATCAATTACTAACCATCTTAGTTTAAAAACTTTGTCTAAGAATTCGTTATAAGATTTCTAAATGTCCTCCCACTCTTATTCCTATTTGCTAACCTGACTTTCAGAGAGTGATAACTGGTTAGTGTTTATGGTTCTGTCTTGAAATTTTGAATTGCCACCTACGTGCACACTCAAACGAAGATTTTTACTGTATGGTTCTTCTAAAATTGATTTCTCAGTATTTCAACACCTACTGACCTTCGTAACTTTGAATGCTTTCAGCATCAGTATATCAAATCCTAAAATAGTATACAATTATTTCTCTGCTGAGCAGAGTATTCCCTCTTTAATAACTTTTATCTCCGTACCAGAGTAGCTGCAAGGTAAATTCTACAAATCTAGTAAATCTTGCAAATTGTGTTTTAGTAGATGATGAGGTGCTGTAAAAGCTGAATCAACGTTATACCAAACGCTGTTTGTGAGGTGTGATCTGATGTGATAGCACTATTAATCTCAGCTCTAATGGTTACAATTGTGTCTTTCTGCCGGCTGCAAAATCCTTCCTGAAGTTTCCCAAAGCTCCCAGAAATATCCATTCAGAAGCATTTGGGTACGAAAATACATCCTGCCCCCCCCTAAAGGAAAAGGACAGCCCTGCATTTCCTAGGACAATAAGTAATTGTGATGCAAAATGATCCTTTATGGGATGGAGATCCCTTACATTAATTTCCCACGTTTAACTTAACCTGAGGTAAATTTATTTTCAGTTTGTGGTTGGATTAGGGCTGACTGGTGCTTTTGGCTGGTCTCCCTAGGACACGGGTGGGAGGGCTGCGGTCCCGAGCGTAGCGCGGGCCTGGAGGGCCCACCCGGCTGATCCACCGCGGGGGGTTGTTTTCCTTCTCCGGATCTGCAGTTGTTTACGCCGGGGCCTGGGGAGCGGGAAAGAGCTCCGGGTCACCCTCTTCCAGCGGCGACCCTCCACAGGTTTCGCCGGTGCAGACTAAGGGCGTCCTCCACGTGAGCCTCCACGCGCAAACAGACTGCCCCTGAGACTCCTCAGTGGACGCAGCACGTACAAGGGTGGAGCGAACACTGGACCCAGCACAGCGCCGTGGGGCCGGGCGGGGCGGGGCGGGGCTGGCCTTCCGGGCCGCGAGCGGAAGTGGGCGAATTTGAATCGCGCGAGCCGTTGGATGGGGATGCGCCGGTGGGCGTAGTGTAGCGCGACGGCGGACGCGGCCAGCGACGGCGGCTCTGGAACTCCGGCTCCACGCGCCTGGTGAGGAGCGGGCCAGGAGGGACGCAGGGTTCTGGGCCCCGGGTAGCAGGGAGGGAGGCCCGGGCCCAAGCTCGCGGAGCCCCGCCCGGCCCTCTGCGGACTCGGCGCTCGCCCAGACGGACCCTGAGGCGGTGCGGACGCTGTCCGAGACTCGGTTCCCTCGCGGTGGTGCTCCCAGCTGCAGTGCGGGAGCTCAACGGTGGCCTCTCAGGTGAAAGTCGCCCTTTATTAAGGATGGAAGGTGCGGGCAGGTTTGCCCGAGATGCCCGACGTGGCTCCCTGTGGACCCAAGACGGGTCCCCTCACCGCTCGTCATCCCCCTGGACCGCAGGCAAATGACAGCCTTTGAAATACCTGGTGGGGATTTAAACTGAAATTCGAGCATCCTTTGTGTTTAAAACTGGGATATTTTTCTTTCACGGTTGACTTTGCGCCTATACCGCAAAAATCTGAGCCCCTTGCTCATTTAAACTGGCTATAGTAACAGTGTCGCTTCTCAGGTCTTAGTTTGCTAACAATAGGGATAAGGTTTAGTTCCACCGTCCTGCCTTTTCAGCCTTTCTCTTTGATCGGCCAATTTGATTATTATGGAATCATTTTAGAGGATGCATCCAGAATTGAATTTTCTTTTTGTTTGGGTTTTCTTTTTTGGTCAGCGTTAATGATGAACGAAACTCCTCACAAACCCCGTAAAAAGTTACACCGTTTTGAATACTGTAAATATGTATGGTAAAATGCAAACCTTAGTACTTGAAAGGTTTAGAACTTTATATTAAACCTAGTCGAAAACTGTCGGGCTAATTTTGTGCTTTATAGAAAAAAGATACATGGAGATCTTTCTAAGGTTTTGGCACCAGGGTGTTGTACCATATAGACATTTAAGTGTCTTTTCTTTAAGTATCAATACTACGCTTGGTAAACATATTCTGCCATCCTTGCTGGCGAATTCTTGTTTTCAGAATTCAACAGGAAGATTTAAATAGCTCGATCATTGAAATGGAAACATTTTGCATAGGACTGCCACAAAGACATCGCCTCTCTTTTTTCCCAAGGATTGCAGGCAAACCTGTTTCTTTCATACACGCCACAAACACCTTTTAGATTCTTTTCTGTATTCTACTTTGCTTTTTCCCACCCGATCTCATCCTTGAATTTTGCTTTACCTATGTCATTGTCTCACTTTACTGTGTGCACACTACAGTGAGGCTTGTAAAAAGCAAATACCTGTTCTCAAACCTCAGAGATTCTAACTTAGTAGGTCTGGACTGTGGAGTTGAATAATCGCCTTTTAATGGTAACGTTTGAGAACTCTACTTGAGTTATGAAAACTTGATCTTTCCTAGAAAAGCCTAATATTGGATAAGGATATAGGACTGGAACTAGATTTCCGTGTTGGAATTTCATCTCGACTACCTCATAGCCATGTGACCTTGACTGGGGAAGCTGTTTAACCTGTTCCCAGTCTCTTAACCATATAATGGGGATAATGTTTCCTTCCTTGTGGGATTATCGTGAGGATTGAATGAACCCATACATGTGAGCCTAGTTTTTTACAATATATATAAGGTGCCTACAATTTTCAGATAAGGAAACAAAGATTGAGTAACAGTGAACTAAGATCAGAAACTAGATTTAACCAAAAAGAAACAAAAAATTGTTTGTTTAGTGTGTGTTCCTGTGTATGCCATCTTCCCTAGCCAACTACTAGCCCTTAAGTTTTCTAGTAGTACGTCCTGCCTCCTTCAGTCTCCAGCTGCTATTTCCTGAAAATCTCTAAAGGGTTCCTTTTTCCTTAAATATAGGATTCAAACCTGATCTTTCTTTCTTTCTTGCAGGCTGACTGCAGACAAATTTCACATTCTGTTTGTATATATACATTCTGTGATGTATAGTTTATAAACTTTACAAGAATGGGAAAAAAGTATTGAAATCATAAGCCTAGAAGAAGTTACAAGTAAGTTAGGAATTACCTAACGTCTTTGCCCACATTCTTTTCTGTAAAAACCTATCTAGTAATGTTGGGCCATCATTCTAAAGACCAGTATGTGGGATTGTGTGTGGAGCATACATTGTGCTTTCAAAGGATACCTTTCTGCAGAGAAAGCAGTGCAGGTATTTGAATCAAAACTTGTATATCTAATAGTGACTAAAATTAGACCATTCACATGATTTCTTCTTGAATTTAAGAGTTGTAATACTACACGATTTTGGGATCCAAGCTGCAAAGGTCTTTCTGTGTGTTGGTATGACAGACTCATAAGCATGAACAGTGAACATAGAGAGCCAGTATGCAGAGACCAAAGGGAACCTGTTTCTTGAGGATCATTTATATATGTAAATCAATATAAATTTGTTAATTTTACTGGTTTTCCTTTTAATTTAAGTAGGTACTGTTAGTATAAAAATTCATCCAGTAATTTATAAGCAATAAAATTCACCCACCATAGAGGTATAGTCGAATGAGTTTTAGTCACTGTATTCCCACTGTACAAATATTTATTCTACCCATCTATTTATTGATGGATATGTAAATCACTAACTTTTTAGCCATTACAGAAAAGGCTGCTGTGGACTTGCCTGCGCAAGTGACAAATGCTTTCATTCCCTAGGCTGTATCATAGATACATTTGACATTTTTTTAGGTAAAAAATTACATTTTAGGGTACAGTTCACAGACGTTCATTCATAATGTACAACCATTGCCTCTGCCTAGTGAAAAAGTACTTTGATCAGTTCAGTGGAAAACAAGCAGTGTCTAGTCCCCTCATTCTGTCAGTCCCTGTGACCCACAGTTCTGCTTTGTCTCTATAGATTTACTTAGGCTGATCTTTTTTTGTCTGCTTCTATTAGATACAGTATTTTTGAGGTTCCCACTCTAGCTTGTATCAGTTGGTACAGAATTAGCATTTCATGTCTGTGGATACCAGATCCAGCCACTAATTGTAAATATTTGCCACCTGTACTAAAAGATACAGACTTTTTCTTCCTTTCCATTCCTTAAACAATATTATATAACAATTTCATATCATTTCATTTGTATTAAACATGAGTGAAGTAGAGATGGTTTTCAGAATATGGGAAGTTTTACGTAGGTTAAATGCAAATTATTATACAGCATTATATAAAGCCCGAACATCCAAAGATTTTTTTTTTCTTAAATCCTTCTGGAAATGGGGGGAAGGGCTTGACAGCAGTCCCTCAAAAATAAAAAAGAACAACTATACTTTTTTTTAATTGCTAAATAGTATTTCATTACATGGTTATATCAAATTTTATATATCTATTCATCAATTAATGCAATGTTAAAATTGTTAGTGTTTGTGAAACCGTGATTTACTGATATCTTTTTTAAGTAGTCCTACTTTGAACTTTTATGCTCAAATTTAAGTATCTGTTTTCAGTTCTTCTGGTTGTTAGTAGAAGTGTTGGGTAATGCCATAGTAGTGTGTTGAGAAGCTGCCACACTGAGGCTTAATTATTAAGGTATATGCTATCCAATTCTTTTCTCCCATTCTGTGATTATGTTTTCTTTTCATACTTTTTTTTTTTTTTAATTTTTTGCTATGAGTATATTGCCTGCATGGTTGTAAGTGCACCTGTGTTGTACAATGCCTGAGGAGGTCAGAAGAGGGTGTTGGATTCCCTGGAATTGTCGTTATGGATGTTAGCTGCTATGTGGGTATGGGAATCCAACACAGCTCCTCTATATATAAGAGCAGCCAGTGCTCTTAACCCACTAAGCCATCGCTCCAGCCCCTCTTCGTAGTATTTTTTTGATGCACGGAAATTTTAGATCTTGATGTAATCCAATTTATCTTCTTGAAGATGTGCCCATATATTTCCTTCTAGGAGTTTTATATTTTGACTTTTAAATCTTTGACCCATTCTGAGTTATTTTACATATGGTGTGAGGTTGGGGTCTATTTTCATTCCTTTTATGTTGCGTTTTAGTTTTCTCAACACCGGTTGTTTAAGAGATTGTTCATTTTCCCTTTGAATAGCCTTGAAAGCTTCATTGAAAAGAACCACAAATGTTCTGAACTCTTCTTTTCCACTGATTTATATGTTTATACATATGCCAGTACCACACCATTTTGATTACTACAGCTTTGTAATAACTTTTGAAATTGGAAGTATGAATATTCAACTTTTATTTGGGGGAATTTGTTTGTGGGGGTGGGGTGGGACAGAGCTTTGGAGCCCAGACTGGTCTTCAAGTTTCACTTCTTTTTCTGTCTCCCAAGTGCTGGTATTACAGGTATGGGAATTGTTTTGATGATTCAGGGTCTGCTGCAGTTCCATGTGAATTTTAGGATGTGCTTTTCTACTACAAGAAGGCCATTGGGATTGCATTAAATTTATAAATTGCGTTAGGGTGTATTTCCCTCTTTATGAAGTGTGAATCTTGTTGGATTTGTAGAGTGAGTTAACAGGCATGGCTAATCTTGATTGTCAACATTTTTTATTATTTGAGAACAAATACTGAATCTTAGTGCATTTCCTTGTTTGGGGAGAACTAAATAGGTGCCAATCTCTGTCGATTTGCTGAATATGTGAATAACTTGTTAATTTACTTCCTGGCAGATTCCTTATAATTCCGTTTGTTGGGTTTAGGGCAGTGCTCCCTTTCTTGTTCTTGTTTGGTTTGGCTATCAAGGTAATACTGCCTTCCTAGAATGTGTTTGACAGTTAATGTTCTTTCCCCTTCTTTTTATGGGATACTTTGAAGAACATTGGTGTTCTTTTAAAGCTCTGTTATCATTTGGCAATGGATCTGTCCAGTCCTGGGCTTTGTTGGGAAACTATTACTGTTTAAATTTCATTGTTCATTATGGATGTTTTTAAGTTTTTAAATTCTTGATTTGATTCTTGTAAGTCAAATGTTCCTAGGATATTATCACTTTCTTTGAGATGTTTCCATCTTTTCGGATTAAGGTATGGTGGTTAATATTGTCAACTTGATGGGATCAGAAATTACCTAGGAGGCAAACCTGTGTTTACACCTATAAGGAGATTGTCTAGATTAGGTTAGCATCTGGGTCTGCCTCTGAGGGATTATCTTGATCAGGTTAATTGAGGTAGGAAGGCACCATTCCGTGGGCTCGGATCCTGGACCGAATTAAGTAGAGAAAGTGAGCTGAATAGCATTCATTGATCTCTGCTTCCTGATGGCAGATGCTGTGTATATGACCAGCTCCCTCAAACTCCTGCTGCCATGAGTTCATTGCCATCTCTAACTGTGAGACAAAATAAGTCTTTTTTTCCCCCTTAAGTTTGTTGTGTCAGAGTATTTTATCACACCAACAGGAAAAGAAACAACAGGTTTTCAGAGTATTTTCTAATGAGCCTCTCATTTTATAGACAACTGTTATAAGGTCCCCTTTCACTGCTAATTTTATTCATTTTGATTTTCTCTTGGTTAGTTTGACCAAGAGTTTGTTAATCTTAAAATTTCAAATAAATAAAATCTTATTTCTTTGAGTCTTAGTGTTCTTTTTGAGTCTTTTTCATTAATTTCTGTTTCGATCCTTATTTTTCTCTGCTGCATTTGGCCTCTTATTTTTCCTAATATTTTAAAATGTGTCATTGAGTTCTCTCTGATTTTATAAGCTCTCATAGCTATGAACTTTCCTCTTGGAACTGCTTTACTCTTTCTTAAAGATTCTGATATTTGTGCTTTTGTTTTCATTTAATTCTAAGAATTTTTAAAATTTTTTCTCTGATTTCTTCAGTAGTCTATTAATCAGTTAAGTTTATTAATCTTATTTTAAAGAGTGTATTTGTGTAAAGTGTATTTATATAATTTCTGTAGTCTCTTGCTTTTTGTTTTTAGACTTGTTTCACTATGATCTGATAAGATACAATAAACTATCTAGTTTTTGTGGTTCCTGATGCTTTTTCAATTTTCCTTTGGTAGAGCCTGTTCTTTGTTGTCTTAGATCTTACTGTTCAGTGCATCACACAGGCAAGTTGTTATTCACCATGCTACCTCGCCCTGGCTAGCAGGTCTTAATGCACAGTGGCAAAAATTTTCTTCTTTGCTTTTACTAGAAATGTACCTGTTTGTTTTGTTGTGCTTTGTTTTTTGAGACAGGGTTTCACTATGTAGCCTGACTAGCCCAAAACTCACAGAGGTCACCTGCTTTTGCTTCCTGAGTGCTGAGGTTGAAGTCATGGGTACCACCATGCCTGGCTTAGAACTGTACTTTTAGAATTCATGTTTTAGATCTGTGACCTAGTTTTTGGTTCATGGTACATTTCTGAAACTTTGAGTATTTTGTCAAGTTGTTTTGTTACTGCTGCTGCTTTTGTTGTTTTTTCCAGTGTCCGCATCAGATCCAGGGCTTCTTGCGTCCTAGATGAGCCCTGCACCAGAGCCAGTCTTGGTTCCCTATTTTGTTTTTATATTCTGGTGTCATTATAAAATGAATTCTGTAAATTCATGAATACAAATCTCTTGTCATATTTTGCAACTTTTCTCCACAAGTGCCTTTCTGTTTTCTTAACCTGGAAGCTTCTCCTTTGCCAGGATCATTTATAGTATTTTCCTGGTTTTCTTCATAGAACTTTTTGTTCAGTGTTTTTAGTTTTTTATATTGGTTGAATTAGAACTTGATAAATTCAGGTATTTTTTTTCTTACCTTTTTAAATTGAGTTTTTGTTTTCATACAATATATTTTGGTTACATTTAGATTCCCTTCCACTTTCTACTACCCTCCTCTCAATTTCATGTGCTCATTCGTGTGTGTGTATGTATGTGTGTGTGTATGTGTGTGTGTTGGTCTGTAGAGTCAAATTTGTGCCCCAAATGCCTTTCAGTATGGGTTCATTACGAGGCCGAATCAGTCTACCATGAGTCTCACTGTTAAACAGGACTGACTCTTCTCCCAGCAGCCATCAGTTGCCAGTAATTTCTCAGGTAGGGTTGGAGTTTCTTCGCCACATCTATGCTGGGATTTTTGTCCGTCTTAAGCTCAGCTGGTACTTGTACACTCTGTCACCATTGCTGAGTTCATATGAGTAACTGACCAGTATCTGGAAAACTCTTGTTTCCTTGTTATCATCCACCACCTCTGGCTCTTAGAAAACTCTTGTTTCCTTGTTATCATCCACCACCTCTGGCTCTTAGAATCTCACTGCTCCCTCTCAATGATCCCTGAGCCTTGAGAGGCAGAAGTCTGTTACAGATATCCTATTCAGGGATAAGTAGCCTGCCTGGTAGTCTGCACATTGGCCAGTTGTGGTTTTCTGTTTTAATCACTGTCTGCTGTATAAAGGTGTTTTTCTGGTGAAAGTTGAGAGATACATTAATCTATGGGTATAATCATTGGGAGTCAGTTCATATTCTATTGAAGAATATGTCCATAATTGGGAACTGATATTTGCCCAATGTCTTGTTGCAGAGTGGTTAAATATTTATATAGATGCTCTTTTTTAGGTTGAAAACTTGTCCTACTATTCTTGATTTGCTTTATACTTCTATCATGATTGATTGTTGAGTGTTGTTAATTTACATTTATCGAGATGATTGCATTTTCTCCTTTGTTAATATATTACCTTTATTCTTAGGCTGTTTTCTAACCCTGCATTTCTGAGATACACTATTTCTTAAGATAAATTATTCATGTATTTTAATTAAAAAGAAGTGAGTACTAATGGTTAACTAGGCATCTTGTCTTATTTTAGATTCTTACAACAACTTGCAGTTAACTATTTTTCTGATTTGAGAGATGGTGAAATTTATAATGAGATATTAGGACAACTTGTTAAAATGTCTGAATCCCATATCTTCAGAGCTACTGGCACTCTACTGTGCCAGGCTACCTTTTGTGTAATACCAAAGGAAGGATCCAAGATCGTTTGATAGTTTATGTACTTTTTTAAAAGTTTATATATTACTTCCTAGAATATCATAGTAATGTGAGTCAAATACTGTGTAACAGTTTTTTTTCTTACTCTTGCTCTCTTCATGCATATATACATGTATGAAAACTTTGAAATTTTTTTCTAACAGATTTCAGCTTCTGCTAGTGAACTATTGTGTTGCTTTTGCAATGAACCAAAGTAACTAACGTATCTTTAAAAGTGTTAGTCTCTAAATTTGTAGAGGCACAAATATATTAACTGTTTACTCTTAGGGAGACTCTAGATTAGGGTTCTTTAGGGAAACAATTGCTAGTATACAAGTGTCCATGCAGGGAGAGTATGTGTGTTTGTATGTGTACAGATAGAAAGACAAACTAAAATGTGTTGACTTACCTGCTTATGGAATCTGCAGTCTCATGATTTGTTCAAGCTGGGGGACCTAAGAAAGCTAATGATGTAGCTTAGAAGTCTATGTTAAAACAGTTATTTGGTGTAGATTACTGTTCCGGGGCAGGAGATCAGTGTTCCAGTGCAAATAGGCAAAGAATGAATTCAGCTTTCTTCCACTTTTTGGTTCTGTTTAGACCCTCAGCAGTCTAGAAAGTGCCTACCACAGTAGAGAGAGCCACCTGCCTTACTCAGATGCTGATCTCATGCATGAAACCTGTCATTGAACTACATTTGCAATCCCGTTTTCATTGCTTTGTAATTCAGTCATTTTTGAGCCTTTTTATAATTTTTACATAAAATTTCAAGAAAAGTACAAAGAGCTGCTTTTACCCTTCCCAGGTTTTAACCAACTTGAGTATTTGCTGTGTTCCCACATCCACTTTTTTAATTCTGTGGTCTTCCCTGCTGTGAACATTCTTCCTCTTCCATTCGAAAGTAGGTTGCATAAACTGCTTGTTCTTTTACACTGCAATGCTTCTGTATGTACTTCCTAAGAAGAAAACTGTGATTTTAAGTAATTGAAGTATAAATATGGCATTCTGGAAACTTAGCATAGTGAGGGTACTTTTACCTGCTCTATATTCAGTTTTTGTTAATTGTGTCATTTAATGTCCTTTAGAGCAGTTTATTCCCCAGCTCAAGTATGATCTAGAATGTTTCTTGTAATTTAGGGCAAATAAAATACAGTTTGTCATGCTGTACTGTGTAATGCCAAATCAGAAAAAAAAACTTGCTTTAATATGTGTAGGATATCCAAAATGATATCTAAAATATTATGTGTAGGTAAAGAGAAAGAATTTGGAGTACATCAAATAATGTGCTTTACATTGAATGCTTGGGTTAAGCTAATTCAATTAACACTAATCACATTCACAGTTCAGGGCATATGCCTTGCCTATTGAAGGGAGTTGCATGCTGTATCACTGATCGATCAAGTGGAGGTAAACAGTAGAAGAGACTCAGAACACTTCTTTACTGTGGCCCCTTGCAGCTTCATTAAATCATTAGTGATTTCCCAAGGAAAGAAATAGTTGAAATTATTGCTAAGACTAAGACTGTTATTAATACTGGGACTATTATGGAGATATGTAATTACATACCAATTTTTCCTTCGTCTTGTTAAGGAAGTCTTAAAGTTCTAAACATGAAGGAAAACACTAAAACTTTACAAAATCTAACTTTAAAAAATGTGTGGATAGCCTTTTCTTTTTTATTGCTTAAGTTTTCTTCTGTAGTCTTGTTTGAAATCAAGTGATCCCAGTGGGCCCTGGTGGTGCGGGCCTATATTAGAGGCTGAGGCAGGTTGTAGGTTTGTTGACTGAAGGCCGGCCTGGATAAGTTAGTCCCTGTGTCAAAGTAAAGTGAAAAGAGGCTGGGAATATAGCTCAGTGATAGAGTGTGTGCATAACATGTAGGATGCCAATACTGAGAGGGAGATCCGAAATCAACACTTCAGAACCAAATGTTGATTTTGGAGTTAAGGAATTGAAAAGTATAATATAAAAGCATGAACTGAGGCTGGAGAGATGGCTCAGCAGTTAAGAGCACTGGCTGTTCTCACACAGCATACCCAGGTTTGATTCCCCACACCCACATGGCGGCTGACAACTGTTTATAACTCCAGTTCAAGGAGAATCTGACACCCTCTTCTGAGCTCCATGGCATTGCACAACACAGGTGCACTTACATGCAAGCAATACACTCATACACATAAAAGTGATAAATAAAATATTTAAAACAAAAGTATGAACCAGGTCTCTGTGTGGTGGCGCACACCTTTAATCCCAGCACTCAGGAGCCGGAGACAGGAGGACATCCTTGTGAATTCCTGTATGCCCTTTATCTAGATTCAGCAAATGTTTTTTACTATTTGCCTTATTCTTTGATTTGCCCTAGCTCTATTGGTTTAAAACCACTAGGAGTCAACCTATAGTTTGATAAAGTTAGGTACACTGATTCTGCAGTGAAATTACAGAGCAAAAGAATTGCAGGACTTTTCACCATACACAAAATAAATGACTAGGAAAATACTGATTTTTATTGGGTGCCAGTGATACATACAAAGTGATGGGCATTAATACACTTTGAGAAACTATATAGTGTTTATTTGATATTGGCATAACATTAGATAAGCTGGCACTGAACAGGAACCAGAACAAACCAGAGAAGAAGATGGTGAAAGAAATATAGAAGACAGAGAGAACAGAGCGAGAAGCAGGGAGAGGAGAGGAAAGGTCAGGAGGGGAGAAGGAGGTTTCTGAGGACCAGATAGCACTTTATTTGATGATGATTTTCTGGCTCAAGGAGGTGGTGGACCAGGGGGCTAGGGCAGCTGAGGCAGTGGGTGGCAGTACATGGGTAGTGATGTAGGCCTCTTGAATGACCTTGAAGGCTCAAGCAGTGGCGCTGGGTATGTTTGTAACAAGGTCCTGATACAAGGCTAGATGATGGGTCATTGGTAGACCTCCACAAGACAAACCTTTGGAGTTGCCCTTGGGAGAACCAGTCTTGAAATGTTGTGTCATTGCTAAATGTAATGAAAGTATGTCAGCTGTGAGTTGGAGCCTGGCAGTAGAGTGAAATTACATGCAGTAGAGCCTGTAGTGCCGAAGCTGTGGGTGCAGGATCAATACCTTTGTGCACATTCTCTTCCCTTGGGGCTGGCTCCCTAACACGTGGTACTGTCAGAGGGCACTAATGCTTCCGGTTGCTTTTTGTCAGCCTCAAGCTGTTCATATCTCCAATGAATGCAGGTTGAGTGCTTCTGAGATCTTAGCCTCACTGAGCAGCTCTTTCCAGGTTAATGGTCACTCGGTGCAGCCTCTTCTACTCCTGGAACTATCCTTGCCTCTCTTTAACCCAGAGGAACCTTTGTCTTGTATGTTCAGCTATAGGCAGTTGCATGAACTTCCAACTGTCCGAGCCATCACCCTGTAGTTCGAGGACCAGCAGTGTTTTTTCCTCAGACTTTCTAGGAGCTACGTGCTGGGGTGCTGAACTTTGAGGCTTCAAGCTGTTTAGAGGCTCTTTATAGGTTTCAGTGACTGCTGGATACTTCCTTGCTACTTTCTTGGCTCTTCTCCTTTAGTGATGGTTCATTTCATTCATCAATGTCTGAGCCCATTTTATGCTCTATATCTGACTGGTATTTTTGATATGCATAATCTCCAGATTCCTCTGTTGAAGCCTCCATAAGTCACCTGGTAGAACTCAGCTTCCTCTGCCTCCAGGGATCTTTCTGGAGGCCCATCTCCTAGTCAAACTCCTATTTCTAAGAAGACTGCACTGCCACAAGTGGCCCCTAACCCACTTTCATTTTTTTTTAAATAAAAAATATGGCTATTTTTACCTATAAAAATGTAGTCAGACCTTTATGACATTATGCACCAACAGAAATTTCTTGAGTTTTATAGTAACTAGGAAAAGGTCAAGAATATGCAACTGAAGCTGGAGACATGACTCAGTGATTAAGAGCACTGGTGCCCTTCTAGAACACCTGGGTTTGATGCCCAGATCAACATAGCAACTAACAACCATTTGTAACTCCAGTTCTGGGGGCTCCCACGCCCTCTTCTGGCCTCTGCAGGCATTGCACACATTGGTAGACTTACATGCAGGCAAAAACACTCATAAACATTAAAAAAGAATATGTAACCACAGAGAAACTGGAATTTCCTTATAAAGAAAATAGATTCACATTCAGCAAATAATGTGTACACTGTGGTTTTACCCTAGGGAACTTACCAGTGTTGTTTCTCTAAATCTCAGTCATTATTTTATATTACAATACATCCATCAGTTAGTAATAAGTAGATAAAATTCACCACAGTAGGGGACAGGATAAAGAATAAGCTAGAGGGTGAAATTCTCAAATGTAAATTTATGTTGTTGGATACTGACTGAAAACATCATTTATAAATTAAAATGTTTATATTCACTTTAGCTGAAATATATTTATGGAATTTTATGCAACAGGTTCTTGTGTATGCATGAATTTCTGATATACTGAATTAATCAGAGATGTAATTACAGAATTTTCTAATAGAACAGGTATTATCTTATTTGCTGTGTTAATCAGTTTTAAGATGAGTCTCTGCATCAGTACCTTCCACACATGCACACACTCCTTTTAACATGTTTAAAATTTTGTATAAGTTATGCCCCTCAATAAATTAATCAGTCAGGACAGTCTGTAGTCACTAGATGAGCATAATACCAAAAGTACCTATAGAGTAGTGTCTGCCTCTTTACAGTGAAGGGGGAGGAGGAAGAAGAGTAATCTGGAAACTATGAAAGAGTAACAGGAAGAGGAAGAAGAAAGGAGGTGGGGAGGAAGGGAGAAGGAGAAGGCAGACCACCCCAGGACACTATAAAGGTACTTCTTAAATCCTACATTAGTAACTGTAGAGAAGACTGAGAAATGTAGGCTTGACCTATTTAATTTCAAAGCCTATTTGAAATTGGGCTCTTTGTTTTATGTATTCTTATAAGAATTAGCAATCTTTGTGGCTTAGGAGATATTTTTTAAAGGAAAAATAATATTAATATGTTATTAATAATAATATTGAAGTCTTAGAGTCAGAGTGATTTAAGAATTGAATTTTTACAATAAAAGAATTGACTTTTGCTAAAAGTGTTATACAAGAAGATTCAAGTTTAAGTCTTAATTGCATTAATAAAAATTCTAAGCATTGTATCAATTTAATTCCATTTTTTTCAGTATTGATAAGATAATGTGTGCCCTACATTTTACAGGATCTTGGGTTGAATAAAATTTACTGGTAATCTTCATTTGTGGCTTTTATTCTTCTCTTGATATTTAATACTGTATTCTCTATTTGTGTGTGCTTTCACTATTTTCATTTAAAGAGGCATAGTTACCATCTAGTTACGTAGTTATGGCTAGCCTGTTCCCACTCAGCTAGTTTTGTAAACTTGGACAGGTGTTTTAGCCTTTCTTTTTTCTTTTTTGAAACAATATATTACTGTATAGTTCAGGCTGACTTCAAGCTCTCCCTCCTGCCTCGGCTTCCCAAGTGCTGGGATTAAGGCCTATAGTATCACCACACCTGGCAGTGTTTACCTTTCTCAGCATTGGCTTTGCAGCTGTTATAAGATTGCATTTACCTAGAATTACTGTATTTATTCTTTTCACTAAAATTGTAAGAGCTTGAGTATATCTTACTATACTTAAATTTTATAATAGTTCCAGTGAACTGTTTGTGTATATACCCCTAGTAAAGGGAAACTTTTATATATTAATATTCTTTTGATCTTTTTAGAAGCAAAGTTGTATTACAGTAACAATACTATTTGGTTTTAAAAAGGATCATTGTACAGATTAGTAAAAGATAAGTGACATTGTTTTTGGTGATAGGATTTTTGTTTTTCCTTCCTAAATGCTGAACAAATTTTGGTAAAATCAGAAATTAAATAAAAAGTTCTTTTTTATATAGGAGCTATAGTTCTGATACACTCAGTTTTCCCTAGCATAGCAGGAAGACAGAAAAACCTCATTATATTTAACATGCTCTTAGTTAATGTAAATGTAATATAAGAGAATATTTTGTTTTATTTTTATTTTTATTGATGTTTTTATTTTCTTTTTAACCAGTACTTTAATGTTCATCTAGAAATACAGAAGTCCAGATAGTTCTTTGTTGTATAGGACTTTTTTGGTACACTACAAGATATCTACAATCTTAGCCCCTTTGTAGGGAATATCAGTAGTTGATTAAGTGTTTTAATAATTACATTTTCCTTCTACTTTCAAAGAGATCCTCAAACTTACCAGCCTTCTTGAACTGTTGTTGGATTTAAAAGTGCAAATGAGTGCTGTACTAGAGTATGAGATGGTTTGTGACTCCTTTGTAATCCTGTGCTGACTAAATTTAATTTAAATAAAAAATTGAGACTTTTAAAACTAAGATAGCGATACTGATAGGTTCTTATTTTTCCTAGTAAAATGAATGAAAATAAACCTGATGACTCACAGAAGAACCTTGGTAAGTAACTGCATTTAAAATATTTTTATTACAATAAAGTCGATCTAGAATGTTTACCAACCAATAAGAATGTACTTTCTGATGCATGCTTAGTTCATATGTATGATCATATGCTAAATTATAATGTGTTCTTTTCCACAAACTAAATTTGCTATAAGAAGATCATTTGTCATTTTGTTTTATATGATTTATCTGAATAAAAGCATTATTTAATTATTTTTTCACTTTCTTTGCATGGTTTCTCCTTACAAACATAAGAATGAAGAATTCAGGAGACAGTAATATAAACAGTACGCAAAAGTCTAACATGAAAAGGAAAATTCTAAGTTCACAACAATCTTCCCCAAGTAGATGTTTATTTGTTTAGTTTATGAACACTATGTTAATTTACTGTCATTAAATATGAGGCATTTAAATTGTTACTTCAGACACTTCTGTCTCTGTACTATTTACTTTGTTTAGGTTTTGAGCCTTTTACAAAAGTTCCTTCTAAAAAATTATACCTAATATTCTTAATATTTTCTGTGTGTATATTTGGGAATAAGGGAGTGTGATTATATTTGTGTGTGCTGAAGGCTGGAGATTGACATCTGGTGTCTTACTTAGTCATTGTCTACCTTTTTAAATGTGTGTCTGCCGGCATGCTTGTGCCACAAAGTGTGTGTGAAAGTCAAGGGCCAGGGGAAAACTTGCAGTTATCTTCTTCCACTTTCGGAACTGGAGCTTGAACTCAGGTCATCAGGCTTGTGCAGTAAGAATTTTTACCCATTGAGCCATCTCCTCAGCCACCCTCCCTGTGTTTTTCAAACAGGGCTCTTCATTGAACCTGGAGCTCACTAGTCTCTGCTGCCTCAGCACAGGAATTAGAGGCATGCATCACTTAACCAGGCTTTTTACATGTGCTCATGTTTGCAAGCACTTTACCAACTGACTCCTCTCCCTAGTCCCCTTAATACTTTTTAAATTTTAGAGTATCTATTGACTATACCTTACTTTGGTTGAGAAACTTTGCTCCTAACGCCCATTCTGCTGTTAGATTTTCTTGATTTATGTACTAACTTTGTACATTTGCCAAATATACCATGGCTTACTTGATTTTGCTTCAGATCAAAACTTTTGGCAGGGGTCTCAAAATGTAGCCCTGACTGGCTTGAAATTTGATATGTACCAGGCTGGCTTAGAACTTACAGATCTACTTGCTTCTGCCTCCCAGTGGTGAATTAAAGGCATGTGCCGTCGTGCCTCCATTTTTTTAAACTCAGAAACCAGTGTCATTTTCTATAGTAAAGATAATAATAGCATAATGAAGTGAGAACAGTTTTACTGAATTTTAAATGTTGTAAAGTATAGAAAAATACAAATAAATCCAAAAGTGGCCTGCTATAAAAATGAATGCTTGAACTGGAGTGTGTCCTGTGTTCAGGACCCTGTATCGAATTAAGAACTTTTAAAATAGTAGATATGAATGCTCATCAAGATCCAGTAGCAGTCAAAGTTTGTTTTCTTGAGTCTTCTTGAGTGTGGATACATACATACACATGACCTCCTATGTTATCCAGTATATATGGGAGCTCTAAAAAATTTGTATATTGCCTGCATGTATATGTGTACACATGTATGTGCAGTGCCTACAGAGGCCAGAAGAGGGCATTGGATGCCCTGGAACTCGAGTTTCAGATGGTGGTGTGCCACCAGGTGAGTGCCAGGAACTGTATCCAAATCCTCTGTAAGAACAGTCAGTGCTCTTCAATTTCTGAGCCATCTCTCCAGCCATCTATGGGGGCTTTTTAAGACTTTTATTTCCCTGCGTATATGCTTTTCCTAACATTTTCTTTTGTAGTCTTTTTGGTTTATCAGCTGCTTGCCACAGGCTGTTTCACCTAATATATCTATTTAAATCCTAAAAAAGTTCTGAGGCTATCAAAAGTGAGCATCTGAGCCTATCTCTTGGGGAGCTACCACACAGGTCATGACATAATCACATTTATTTGTAAATAATCTGATTATTTACACAGGCCACCCAAAGCCATTAATTAATGGTTAATTCAGTTAATTCAGCAACTGGGTTGGGAAGTTGACTCAGTGGATAAAGCTGCTTGCCATGCAAGGGGGAATATCTGAGTTCAGATCCCCAGAATTCACATAAAGCTGGGTGTGGTAGCACCTGGCTGTAATCCCTGTACTCCTACAGGGAGATTGGAGGAGGAGACATGAGAATTCTTGAAAGCTTGTGGGTTAGTTCCCCTGCTGTACATAGCAGCAAACAACCAAAGGTGCCCTTTCTCAAACAAGATAAAAGGGGAGGACTGACACACCTGAGGTGTCCTCTGATCTCCACAGGTGTGCTGTGGTATGCAAGTTCAACCCCTCATACCCACTAAAATTAAAAAGTGAATAATTTAGTAGCTTATTTCATGAAACATTCTCCCAATTTTGAAAGTTTATTATATTCTAGATCTTCTAAAAATAATTTTGATAGTTTTTTTTTTAATCATGTATAGTGATGTTTACCTTTCAGTTGCCCTTTCAGCTGCACACTGGAATTCATCACTGAGGAGTAATGAAAAATGTAAAGTCATATCAAAATGTCAGAAGTGGATCTTGGAAATTTTAAGCCGCTGATGGCAGTATAGTATGATTTACTCTTTAAGAAAGACTAACATCAAAACACCAATTCCATAGATTTTGAAATTTTAAAATGTATTTCATATCTATTTACTTTTTTGCTGTTAGCTTGTGTTTTCTGTCGAAAAAATGATGACTGTCCCAATAAATATGGAGAAATGAAAACTAATCAGAAATGGAATCTCAGTGTACATTACTATTGTTTGGTAAGTATAATCTTTGGTTCTAGTAATATGTTCTAAAGGTAAATTAGATGATACTACTAAGAATTAGATAAATCATTTAGCTTATGAATTTTTCCATCTTTATGTAAAAATAATGATTTTTTTATGTCAAACTAAGTTTCTGAAATTACTTAATGTCCATATAAAAACTTTATCATTACCTATTTGTATTTATCTAAATTAAAAAAAGGACAAAATGGTTAGGTCTTTAAGGGAAGTATCCTTTTTACTACTTTCTTGTTTCCTTTGTTGCTAGTGATATGTCACAGAAAAGACTTGTTTGAAGGTTCAGGGAGTAGAAGAAAAGTATTTTATTTCACAGAGCATCTGGAAGGCAAAGTTCTGACTGAAGGTAATTAATATTAGTAGAAAAGGAAACAGGTTGATTTATGAGTCATGTAGCAGAAAACAAAAGAATAACTTTGCTCTGAGATTAGCTCCTCATTAGTTTCCCCTTCCCTCCACCAATGCCTCATTTCACTGACTCAAATGAAATGACTTACTAGCATATAATACGTACCTTTGCCTACTGAGGTTGCTTTAGTTCATCCTGTATTTTGATACTAAGTAAATTTTCTATGATTGCTTTAGAAATTATTCTGAAATTTAACAGAATAGAGCAGTATTTATTGTCTAAATAGTTCTGACTCAGTCTTTAATATAATTTTATTCAGAATGTCACTCAGATTGCATCTGAAAGCTTTACCAAAAGGCTAGAGGGTCTCCCTCCAGAGGCTTGCCTACTCACATACTTTTAGCCAGTGTTTCTCTTAGCTAGTGGCAAGAGATTCAGCTCCTTATCCTAGGCTTTTCTGTACAACTGCTCACAGTATATATCATCATCATCTGGCTTCCTCTAAAGTAAATGATGAGAACGAGACAGCGAAACACCCAAACCAAAGCAAACTGTTACCTAGTCTTCATACACCATCGTCACTTCTGCTTTATTCTCTATGTTATAATTGAGTTAATCTGTCCTTCATTCAAGGGAAGGGAAATTAAACACCACTTCTTGAAGGAGAATCCGTAAATTCATTGACATATTTTTAAATGCATCATCATCCGTGTTACTGAACTTAATTCAGTACTTCCTTCAGGAACCGTCTGAAATATACCTTGAGGTTCTCTATATACAACAGTTTTATGTCTCAGAATTCTATGTCTTCCTTCTTCCTAGTGCTGTGACAGAATACTCCGACAAACAGCTTAAAAGAAAGAAAGGATTTGTTTTGACTCACAGTTCAGGTTACAGTGTGTCATGTTGGGGAAGTCAGTGGCCAGAGCTTGAGGGAACTGGTCACATTGTATCCCAGAAGCTCATTTAGTTACCGCCCCCTCAGTCTTCCGGTTTCTGTTACTTTCTGAAATAGTCTTAGAATCCAGTTTGGGTGTATACAGTGTTAATATGCAATTTCTTCAAAGTCAAGTGGTGTGAGTTGTCTCTTATTTGACTTTGAAAAATAGTAATAGTTTGAAATTCCAGTCTTGTTTGTTAGACTATATTTTCTAATTGAGAATATATTCACAGTTAATGTCCAGTGGAATTTGGCAGAGAGGTAAAGAAGAAGAAGGAGTTTATGGCTTTCTAGTGGAAGATATCAGGAAGGAGGTGAATAGAGCTTCTAAATTGGTAATTATCCTTTTTTTATATTCATTACACTAAATACTACAGATATTGTTAGTATTGATTGACTCAGAAGTCCCTTCTGTCAGTGTCTGTACTAGAAATTAATGGCTATAGTTTTATGTAATGGATATTATTAATCAAATATGGTAAGTTTTAATAAAACGCTTTATATTTTTGCCAGTTTCACTGATACTGAATAGACGTGTGGCAGTACTGACTTCTTTCAGTGTTTTTATCATTTCACTCACTTTTTATTTTTAGATTTTGAAATTAGCCTATTCTCTGTGAACCTTTGAGAATGTCTTGAATCATGAAGAGGAGTCTGCTGTCATAGTTCCCTTCCCACATCCTACCCCACCCTTTTTAACTTTAAGAGTTCCTTGTGGCAATTCATTGGGAGAGTTTGAGGTGTCCAGGGTTTTTCCCGTGACCTTGATGACCAGTGAGGAGTTAATAAAACTATCCAATGAAGAGTTAATAAAACTATAATTCCTGAATCAGTGACTATCTTAAGGGTTCTTAGGATAGCATATGTTTAGATATAATGTTATATTCTAACTAATGTTTACTGCTGTTATGACATATGGATTAGTGGCATTGGTATAGTCTTATTTCCCAGGACTGTCATTACAAATTACAGAAATATATTCTCACACAATTCTAGAGGCCAAAGTTCTAAGGCATAGCGCCAGAAGAGTTGGAACTTGCTATAGGCTCTGAAGGAAAATTCATTTTTTATTTCCCTCCTTCCTTCCAGTAACTACTAACAACAGCCTTTGGTTTCTTGGTTTGTGATAGTATAACCCCATTTTCTTTTTATGTCTTCATGTGGTCTGTTTTTCTCAGTATCTTTTAAAATCTGACTTTCTTTCTTTTATAAAGACACTAATCACAGAATTTAGGATAGCCTAAATCTGGGATGACAGACACCATCTTGAGATCCTTATAGTCTGCAAAAACTATATTGCCACATAAGTTCAATTCACAGATAAGGAAGTTAGGACTTTGGGTATATCCTTTTGAAGACTACTTTAACCTATTACAGATATCTTAACACTTTTTCCTTTTGGTTAAGATATAGTAATCTCAGCCAGTTTTTAAAAAAATAGTTTTTAGTACTTTTTTATCCTTTGTATTTTCTATTTTTGTGCTTTCTGGTGAGAGTTCAATATAACTTTTATGTTTAGTGTATAAATTTTCCAGTTTAAAGTATTTTAGTAGGTAGGAAAGAAGATAACTGTTTTTTATAGCAGTGCATTTTTTATTCTTTAGATTGTTTCTGGGAAGAAGTTTTTTAAAAATAATATCTTTAAAAGTAATAATCATTTTTATCATAATTATCATGTTAGCTCTTATGATGACAATCTTCGGTCTCCTCACAAAGAATATTCATTACTTGATATAGTTTGGTATGAAAATGTTTAAGTTGTGCCCCTATTTTCATATTTGTTTTAGAAGTGTGCTGTTTGCAAGAAGAGTGGTGCTTCAATTGGATGCGTTGCACCTCGATGTAAACGAAGTTATCATTTCCCATGTGGACTTCAGAAAGAATGTATTTTCCAATTTACTGAAAATTTTGCGTGAGTTATTTAACTGTTAAATATGAAATATTAATGTTAAAGAACAATGGAAAATTGATACCCCAACTGTATAATTCCTATGTAAAATTACTTTTAAAATCTGTACTAAATATATATGCACATTTTATATATATATATATATATATATATATATATATATATCCATATCCATATAAGTTACAAGATGAGGCCAATGGAGTTAATTATTAACTATCTGATAAGACTTGAGAATTGCAGTGTCTAAAATGTACTTAAATACTAATATTCACCTTCAGCTTTCAGCTCTAGGATGTAGTATTGAATGTTCACATGTCTGTGAAAATTTTCATTTTATACAATGTACAAATTAAATTGCAAGCATATAAACTTGATTAAGTTTTTAAAAATAGGCTCTGGGATACCACTGAAAATATTTGTTTCCTGAGTATAGCTTCAGACATGAATATTTTGTGAATTTTGGCATTTGGAACCATGAGTATATTCTGTATCTTTAAGGCTTCATGTTTTTGTGTATTGTAATGGAATGATACCGTGGAAGAAAACTATAGTTTAGAAAATAGAAGTGGAAATAAATTAGATTAGGAATAGGTTGTTGCTATTTATGTTTGATTTGTTTTATGATTAAGTTATAAGCTCTAGCCTTCTTTAAGTATATACGGTAGTATATACTCAGTTACTGAGTACAAGAGTATGGATACTCCATTTCTAATAGAAGTACCAGTATTAGTTACTCAAAGCCTATCAGGTAAGTTACCACCAGAGAGGTTATATTTTGAAGCACCTAGCTTTCCTTGATCGTAGA
This sequence comes from Eospalax fontanierii, assembly GCA_035773235.1. Taxonomy (NCBI): domain Eukaryota; kingdom Metazoa; phylum Chordata; class Mammalia; order Rodentia; family Spalacidae; genus Eospalax; species Eospalax fontanierii. The sequence continues at coordinate 11,436,568 of CM069536.1, read as the reverse complement.
TTGTTTTAGACTATAGTGCCCACATCTGTTTTAGGTTAATTTATGAGTCAAGTAGAAATAAATTATCTGTTAAATATATAAGTAGCATTAGCCTAGTTGAGTTTTTCCAATTCCTTACTCTTGCTCATAAATTGCTCTTAAAAAATTTACATTTGTAGGTCGTTTTGTTGGAAACATCGACCTGTTCAAGCAGTTACATCTAATAATTATAGAGAATCTTTACCATGCACTATTTGTTTGGAATTTATTGAGCCTATTCCTACTTATAACATACTACGAAGTCCATGTTGTAAAAATGCTTGGTTTCATAGAGACTGTTTACAGGTAAGGTATGCTCACTCAATGATATAAAAAAATCTGATAATTTAGAATTGAACCCACATAGACACTTGACTATTACAAATCTCAGCAAGCAATTGCTAATTGATTGGCTTACAGTGAGAGCTAAATTTTTGAGTCACTTTCTCTAAAAGGATCTTGTTCTAATTTCCCTTCAATCACTATGACAAAACACTGACTAGAACCAGCTTGGCCGGGCGGGGGCGGGGGGGGGTGGGTATTTGGCTTGTATCTCCTGGGTCACAGTTGATCACTTAGGGAGCTCAAGGTAGGAACTCAGGACAGGAACCTGGAGCAGAAGCTGAAGCCCAGGCCATGGAGGAATGCTGCTTGCTGGCTTGCTCCTCTGGCTCAGGCTCAGCCTGCTTTATTATAGAACACAGGACAACCTGCCCAGGGGTGGCAACACCCACAGTGGACTGGGTCCTCACACATTACTCAACAATCAAGAAAATATTCTACAGACGTAGTCATAGGCCAGTCCGATGGAGGCAGTTCCCTAGTTGAGGCTCCTTCAACTCAGGTGTGTCAAATTGACAACTAAAGCTCTCCAACACAGATCCATAGTGGCTTTTCTGCTCTGATAGGAGAATCCTAACTGAAGTGTGAAGTATAACCACTCTAACTCACCGTGTACATTTAAAAAAAATATTTCTTAACACTTTGAGTACTACATATAGGAATTGTCTTAGAAAAGAAGATCAGATATTTAAATGAAAATAATTGGTGAGAATTTTTTACTCTGTATCCAACAGAATTGTCAGTATACTTGTTCAATTTAGATTTCTTCATCAATGTCTAGTTTTTGTTCTTTTTTAAATTTTGTTTCTGTTTTGTTTTTTGCTTTTTCCTGCCAGATAGTTCCTTGTACTAGACCTTATAAACCCTGTAAGATTTCAACATCTATCTGAAATTCTGAAAGCTTCCCTGTGTGTTGTCTGCACCTGAAATCCTCTTTCTTTGCTTTCTTCTTTACCATTCATCCATCTACTGATCACTTAGGTATTTTTGTGCATACTTTTCTGGTTGTAATCATACTTTGGAGCGTGAGTTGAATCTGTAGGACTCTATTGGTTCCTCTTCTAGGGATTTTATTTTTCTCTCCATTAATTTATTCTTGAAGCTTTTCCTTATCTGGTTTTAATTAACCTGTCTAACCTTATTACTTCATTTTGATCAGAATGTCTCATCTATTATTGATTGTAGTTTCTTAATCACATGTTCTCTTTCTTACTGTGGAGATTTTATATTTGCTGCCATTGGAATATCTTTCATCCTATTTTCCTCACAGTCTCTACTTCTAAACTGAGCTTTTGTCTTTCTACCCTGTGTAAACTTATTAGAGAATAACACTTTGGAAGCCAGGTGTGGCAGCATGATCTTTAACCTCAGGCAGGGGTATGAGGGAGCAGGGTAGAAGGGTACAGAGACAGGTGGTTTCTTAGAGCTCATTGGCCAGTCAGTCTAGCTATGTCTTGAGTCCCAAGTCCAGTGAGATACCCTATCTGAAAAAACTAAGGAGGAGAGTAATTGAGGAAAACACCTAACACCAGCTCCTCCTCCATATGTACACTACACACACATACGCATACTGTTTTTACACAATATTATAGCTGTCTGCCTGCTCACTAGAATTCCTATGTTGCCTAGTTTTTGTGTACAGCATTGTGTTTGTCATCTGTAAAGCAGAATGTAAATATTTACTAAACAATTGTATGCTAGTAGGTTTTGGGAGGACTGGTACTCACTCTGGTAGGGTGCATAGTATCTCAGATCCTTCTGAATATCTTCAGTGGCTTCCTTTTTGTATTTGCCATATAGCACTGAGGACACATTTAATACTTTTCTTTTGGGGAAGGAAAATCAACATTAAGTTAAAATCCAGCAGTGATGATTTATGTGTAATAGTTAAACATCCTTTCTAGACAGTGTGATATTTAGGAAATGAAATTGTATTAGGTATCAAAGGTTGAGAAAATAAATCTGTGACAGCTGAAAAGCCAAAAATGATATGTTCTTGAGTTGTTTTTTTTTTTAAACCACGAAGAAAAAGTTTAGCAGTGGTGTAACTTAGCTTTATAAGTTTGAGAACCACTGGCACAGAAGTCTTTTCATGATCTAGTAAGTGAAAATAGCACATATTCTCTTAGTTATATAATTCATAACCTGATAAAATTTAACATTGTTAACAGTAGATTTTCCATTTTTCCCCTGTAGCTTCAAGCAATAAATGCAGGAGTGTATTTCTTTAGGTGTACAATATGCAGTAATATTGACATCTTTCAGAAAGAGATGTTGAGAATGGGAATTCATATTCCTGAAAAGTGAGTAACATTTAGCTTTTGACAAAGTATTTAAATGTAGGATTTATTGTTAGAAATAGTTATTTCTGTCTGGTTAAGTGATCATGGACAATTAGCCATTTCAAATGGTAAAATGGCTCCTCTCAGATTGTTAGCTCTTGGAGAGCAGGTACTATGATGTAAGTGTCCATTTACTGATTTGTTTTTTACTACTTCATTGAAGTTACAATTTTGATTGATTTGTTACAGCATCTTCATGGGTATTTAAAAATTAAGAGAATCTAGATGTGTTTTAAATATGCAAGGACAATTTTAGTAATGCCTTAGGATGGCAAATCCATAGTAGTAACTACTAGTAGAAAGTAAAAATACCAATACTTAGACAACTTAGGGAGTTTGAAGCCAACGTAGGCTGCCATAATAGGCGTCAGGCCTCCCTGAGCTATGGAACCTGACAAAATGAGGGAGCGTGGGATGGGACAGCCCCTGCAATCCCCATACTTGAGAAACTTACAAAGCAGGATTATGAGTTTGAGGTTAGCCTCGACTACATAGAGCCTATCCCAGAAATAACAATAACAAATTGGAATAGAAAAATGTAGGTTTTAGAAAAGTTTTAACTTTTCACTTAGCATTTGGAGATTCATTGTGAAACTAACCATAAAATGAAGCGGCATAGTGAATTTCTGTGTTGAAAGGAACAGTCTAGAAAGGACAGTTTTCATTCTTGTTCCTAAGGTATTAGTCCCTTTTATAACATTTTAGCATACTTAATGTCTTGCTTCATTTATAGAGATGCATCCTGGGAATTAGAGGAAAATGCATATCAAGAGCTTTTGCAGAGCTATGAGCATTGTGATGTTCGAAGATGTCACTGCAAAGAAGGGAGAGACTATAATGAACCTAATAGGTATTTCTAGAAGTTGCATTGTGCTTGATTGTTCTTTATTAAACCTTTAGCTAAGGGCATAGGTTTTCTAGATAGTGAAATACAGTTTTACTCTTAAGATGTTTGAAGTTTTAACATAAGATTAAGCATATTGATTAAATATATATATGTGTGTGTATGTTTACAGAGAATTTTTATAGTCAACATAGTTGTAACTTAATTCTCTGGTAATCTTTTATTAGGACTTAATAGAGCTACAATGTCCTATATGGTAGTGACTAAATATATGTGGCTATTGAAACTGAAATATTGCTATTTCAAGTTGAGAGGTTGCCATAAATGTAAGTTACAAAAGATAGAATTTATCAGAGCTCCTGTAACAAAATACTGAAGAGTGGGTGATATTTCTGGAGACTTGAAGTCCAAGATTATGACTTGTTTCTTCTGAAGCTTTGTTTCTTTTCCTTACGTCCTCACAATTTGCCTTTTGTGTCCTCCTCTCTGTCTTTCTTACAAGTTATTATTTGTGTTATAATCTGCCTTAACATAGATAGCTTAGTGCGTAGAAGACTTGTTTTTTACAGAAAGTGATATGGTTGTATCAACTACTTTGTGAACAATCACTGAGGATGGGCCAGTTTTAGAGAGTTTCTCCTAGATGATTCTTTCTACTCCTAATTCCCAACTCTGAACTACTAATTTCCTTTGTCCTTGTAACAATATAATTGGCAATATTTAAATCTAGTCTTATTAAATCAGACATCCTTCAAGGGCAAAGATCTCATTAAAGGTGTTCAGTGTTACTGTTTGTTTGTTTTTGCAGTACTAGAGATTAAACTTAGACTTGCATACATGCTAGGAAAGCTCTCTATCATTGAGCCATTATATACCCCCAACCCAAAGGTGTCAAGTGATGTGTTCTTGGCTTTACTGATTTAGCCTCCCTTATTAGTCACTTGTAATCACAATCTTTCAATGGTTGTGCTTATTAGACACAATTAAAATAATATAAGTAGAGTTCTCAAAAGCAATATATTCACTAATGTTGATATTTTTCTAAATCATTTTAGACATTTACTGTATATCATAAATTCCCTCATCAATAGTTATAAAATCCCACATTTCTGTAACTACTATCTGAGGTTGCTGTTGGTTTTTGCCTTTTCTCTTGGGACATGAGTATCTGTTATCTGAATGTTTCCTTTTATACTTGTACTCCCTCTCATCCCAATAAGAGGAAGATAGCATTAGTGAAAGACAGCATAGCATAGCAACTTGGAGTGTGGGACTAAACCAAAGTAAACTGGGTTGGAAACTACTCCGAGGCATAAGCAGCAGAAGCTTAATTAGAGAAATTAACTCTGTGCCTATGTGAATGAAGGTACTAGTGATTCTGTCTACTGTCTTAAATTATAAGATTCAAATGGCCTGTCTCCTTTTCTAAAACTACAAGATTCAAACTTTTCATGGAAAGAATGAGAGAAAGGCTTAGTATCGGGGGGGTCTTAGCACTCGGGGCCAGCCCGAGGGGACCGAGGGGACCAAGGGGAACTCCACCATGGGAGAGGGGGCGAATAGACACAGAGTTAAGACAAACTCTGGGAGCTGGACAGGAAGCAGGCCAAGCATGAGTGGCACTGCAAACTCGTTTACTGAATAGGTGCACAAGCTCTTATAGGTCTGGACAGCCAGTGACCTTATGGGGTGGGGTCCCAAATACAGCCAGTAGTAAGTTTGTCCCCAGGTAGGCAGGTTCTTTCCAGGTGCTAAGCAGAAGCTGGTCTCATGATTAGCTAGAGCAGAACACCACGCCCATAGGAACCATTCCTTTATTCCGCCTAGCAGGTGGCCTGGCTAGGCCCACCTTACATTATGTCCAACAGCCTAGTGTGGAATAAGCATTCATTTTAGCTGTCATTTTCCTCATTGTGAGTAGACAGAACTATTTGGAGAAGCGGGGAGCCAGACACATACACACCCATACACTCATACATACCCACAGCTGTAGGAGGTGTGGAGGACTATCTAGCTACCTGATACTCTGTTTTTCTGCCATATTTCTGTGTACTCAGGGAACCATATTTGTTTTTATACAAATTAAAGGTGGTCTTCTGAGACCCACACAAAAGTAAATAAGCTTTATTGTAACATACCTTACCTATTCAGAAAAGAATGGGGAAACATGGAAAGAGAGAACAGAGATGAGAAAGAATATGAATATGACCTACATGTGAGCTTTAGATTTGGTGGTGCTACACAGAACCCAAAGTGTCTACAAGATTACTTTTTAAGTACTACATGCTTTCAGGTTTACTGAAAACTTCCATATCAGACACAGTGAGACAGCAGTCTTGCTCTAAATGTAGTTATCTCCAAATGTAAAAGAAAATGTTTTTGTCTTTAATCATAAGCCCTGCTGTTTGTATTCTTTGTGTATATGTATATTTCTTAGCATTCATTTTGGTTTTTAATATGAGATTTAGAGGAGGTGGTGATAAACATTATGCAGAAGAGGAAAAAATACATTATGCAGAAGAGGCAGGTATGGTGACACATGCCTATAATCTTAGTACTTAGGAGGATGAGGTAGGAGGATCATTAGTTAGTTCATGGCCAGCTTGGGCTGCTTAGCTAGACACTGTCTAAATCAATGAATACTTTAGGAAAAATTGCACTGTTGAAAGTATAGTCTATATGAGTTGTGTATATATGGCAGAGGGCAGGACCTAGCACTTCTGGTAACTGGAATAACATTAAGTTTAATGACAACATAAGAATATGCTTTTCTTTATGTCCTCAGCAAATGGGAACTAAAGCGCTGTCAGTGTTGTGGTTCTAGTGGAACGCATTTAGCCTGTTCCTCACTACAGTCATGGGAACAAAATTGGGAGTGTTTGGAATGTAGAAGTATTGTCTACAGTCCAGGTAATTGTTTGTAATTTTGAATAAAGTTTTTATTCAAGTGCATGTTGCTAAAAATGTTTTACCTATATTTTTGTTAAGCTAACCTTGGGATTTAAATATGTAGATTTCCGAAAGGCCCCTAAACACCCATTAACCAGCTCCATTAATGTGGCAATTACTGATTGCTTGTTGGAAGAGTCGTCACCTAAGCTGCGCAGACAGTCGCCTAGAGCTCAGCGTAAAGAACTACTAAGGTGTGTATTTTCAATTTTAGAAAAATCAGTATGAGAAATTATAAGAGCAGATACCACACACGCTTAGGTTGTTAGCTGCTCGTACAATGCCACACACATTTAGGGTCTTAGCTGCCCATACAATAGTTTATAAGAGTGTTTTTCAAACCATTGGGTCCAATGTGGGATCATGCAATCAAGGAAAGGTGGGAGGAAATGGGATAGTTGGGCATGGTGTCATACCTGTAGTCCCAGCACTTGAGAGAATGAAGGAAGATGGATTTAAGGCCAGCATGGGGTACAGAGCCTCTGTATCAAAAAGGAAGGATGGAAAGGAGGGAAGGAAAACCAGAAAGCAGAATATCAGGCTATATTAAACATGAAGAATGAAATCAGTTTTGGATTTTTTTTCACTTTCTTGTATACGGACTCATAAAGTACTTTAAAAAATTATAGATTATTTAACAGATATCTTGTAAACATCCTGGAAAATATATTTACAACATTATTTGATTACAGAGTAAAATAAGAAACTCAAATCAAACATACTACACTGTCCCTTTATAAAAAGTAGAGATACTTCTAATCAGTTTGCTTTGTATGTAGTCAATATCAGGAGGCTTAAATGTAGGCTCTTTCCTTTAGAAAGTTTAAGGCTTATTTCTAAGTATTATTTGTTCCTAAGTAATTGTTAAAGACATTCATGAACATTTAAATAAGACTGGAATTACATTTTTATACTGTACCAAGTATTTGTTCTTTGTAGTTATGTTATATAACTTTGCAAAAAAAAAAAATTAGAGCCTTTACCTATTAGGATAAAAGCACCTAAATAGAAAATCTTTTCTTTTAAAAATAGTTTTAAGAAGATGGAAAATTTTTGAGAAAATATTTAATTCAGTATGCAGATGAATATTTAAATACTACTTGTCAAAAAATTTTTAAATTCAACTGAATATAAGTTTTATATTTAATATAAAAAGATATTCTTATTTTAAAATAATTTTGATATTTAGGTCTTCAAAGATATTGCACCAGGGAAACTTTAATTCCTATTCCTAGTCATAGTCTTTTTTATTTTTATGTGTATGAGTATTTTGCCTGTGTGAATTAAGCACACATAGGTACAATACCTGCTGAGGTCAGAAGAGGGCATTGGATTCCTCCAGGAACTGGAGTTACAGACACTTGTGAGCCTCCCTTTGGGTACTGGGAACCGAACCACAATTCTTAGCGAAAGAAGCTGAGCTGTCTTTCCAGACCTGCAGTCATATTCCTGAAGAATAGCTTTGACATTCTCACCTGTCCTGGTGGGAGTAAAGAATCAACCTGCTGGGATAAGTATGACTGATTTTTCTTCAACTTGGGATAATGAATAAAGGATCATGAATAAAAAGAAAAAAAAAGCAAAGCTTAGACTGTAAAAGGTACTGTAATGTTTTGGGGTGGGACACATTTTTTAAAATTGTATTTATTTTTATATTTTATTTTATGTGTATGAGTATTTTACCTGCATGCATGTAAGTGTACCTGTGTTGTGCAGTGTCTGTGGAGGTCAAAAGAGGGTGTCGGGTCCCCTAGAACTGGAGTTATAGATGGTTGTTAACTGCCATGTCAGTGCTGGGAATCAAACCCTGGTCCTCTAAGAGCAGCCAGTGCTCTTAACCGCTGAGTCATCTCTTCAGCCTCTGGGATGGGACACATTTATACTTGATATAGAAAGATGATCAATATATACTGAGTACATTAATTCTACCTACAAAGAAACTGTAGGAGAAACCTGTAGGCAGAAACTGTAGGAGAAACTGAGGCAGAGCGCAATTAAGCTAATCCATGCAATTCACACAGATTGATAGCAAACCAAGATTCTAATTATGTAGATAAACCTTTGGACTTATTAATTTGCTATATTTATAACTGTCTTATAGATGATGCTAATGTTATTGATCTAGAATTACTGATCTAGACTAAAAGGTACTATTTAGGGGATTATGAATTCTGTTCATAATATTAAAGTTATAATTTCATTATTAAAAATATATTATTGATAACAGACGGATTTTTTATCTATTGGTGAGAGTTTGAAGTTGCTACTTTTGAACTTGAATTAACGGAATTAAACATTGAGACAATCATCTATGTTCTTATAATGATTCTAAGTTGGTAGAAGTTTGAAGTGAGGGAATTTAAAAGCATGTTATCAGATTTTCATTTTTGGTTTCAGTATCAGAATAATGTTTTAAACTTAAAAAAAATCATAATGTCTGTATAACTGCTGTATTACATAAAGTATTTCAAGTAATGTTCTTTATTTAAATTTGTGTTTTCTAGGCAAGGCAGTAAATTTAGGAGAGACATTTCAACAATTTTGATAGAGTTAGGATTCCAGATTAAAAAGAAAGTTAAAAGATTGTATATCAACAAAGCCAGTATTTGGAGGAGTGCCTTAGAGGGATTCAGAAGTCAGAATTTTAATCCTTCATATACCATTGAAATAGTATATCTTAATGAAAATGATAAGATTGAAAGAGAGCATCCTGGATCAAAGCAAGAATTTCTGAGTCTTTTAATGCAACATCTCGAGACTTCATCATTGTTTGAAGGATCCTTGTCAAAGAACTTATCTCTAAATTCTCAAGGTAATTATTTTTATTATTGTACATTTATTATATGTGAAGATAATATGTATAGAGAAAGAAATTCATAGCTAGTTAGAATTAATATCACTAAGTATATCTGAAATAATCTACATCATTAATAAACTAAAAAGAATGAGAAATAAGATTTTTTAAAGTTATGAAGAATTTTTGTATTATACAGTATCGTTAAAATGATATCATAATTATTTTCATTTAAACTTTAGAGTCACCATTTTATATTTTTGGAATTAGCACCTGGCATATTGCTTAACACCATGTAACTCATATTAAATTGGTTTTCTGGTTCATATATAACAGTTTTGTTTTTTTTAAAAGTGCTGAGGATCAAGCCCTGGGCCTTGGGAATGTTAGGCAACTGAGCTACTACTGAGCTACATTCATAATCTCCATATTTAACATTTTTAAACGTGCAGTGTTTACAAGAATTCTCTTGTGGTAATTCTGTACATATACACTTCAGTGTTTACTATTGGTAAATTAAACAAGCACTTCAGAATAGTGGATAATTAATTCAGGTGTTATTAACATTTTCTACAATAGGAAAATCAAAAGAATAGTAAATAGGCTTACTTCGTTACAGTTGAGGTTTTTTCCCTGTTTTTATCCTATAACTTTATCATTGTTTAAAACATGCCTTTTCTCTGTATAGTATAAACGGCTTAGTTCCAAGTTCCCCATACCCCACCTCCTCAATAAACCCTCCCGAATAAAGGTAACTTTGGTATAGCAAAAACTGCAGAAATTTAAGTCACAAAATCTCAAGTCTGTATATTTCGTATGCATCTACTTGAATACTTTTGTGTCCTTAGATGAATTACCCTCCCTGGATATAGTTTTTGTCTTCTGCAAAATGTAGTTGCTAGTAAGATTATTGTTGAAGAGATACTGTTGTAAATCAAAGTATTATAAATGTCACCTACTAGTATATTGTTTTGAACAGTTAGTATAAATACAAAAGAAGTTTTGCATACGTAGTTTTCTCACCTGTCAAAACTGCTAAAACAGTCAGGTGTGGTGGTACATGCCTTTAATCCCAGTAGAAGCAGGCCGATCTCTGAGTTCAAGGCCAGCCTAGTCTGCATAGTGAGTTCCAGGCCAGCTGGGGCTACAGAGAGACCCTTTCTCAAAAAGACTTTAAAAAAAAAAAGCAAAAACATTTTTGAATAACAATTTTTTAAAAGTATTTAAAGCTGTGAGTGTTTGGTAAGGTAACATATTCTGTTGAGAATAAATTTTGTCTTTTTGTAAGTTAATTAAATGATACATATCAACAACCTTAAAATGTTCATATCCTTGGAATGGAGACATGGCTTTCTGGCAGCTCTTGCAGTTCCCAGGACCACATGGCTACTGACAATCATCCATCCACAACTCTAGTTCCTGGGGATCTGACACCCTCTTTGCACTTCCACGGGCATTGCACAACATAGGTGCACTTACATATATGCAGGCAGTAACGCATACACATAAAATAAATATGAATAAAAATTTTAAAATGTTCATATCATCTCCTTTAACTTAGTAATACATATGTAGGAATAGATCCTAATAAGATCATATATATGAACAAGAATATGTAGATTTATGTTCATGACATTAGGTTTCATGGTTGACTGTCACTCAAACAGGATAGCCAGAAATAAGTAGATGCTTTGTATTACAGTATATTCTAAAATAGTCTTAGTGCATCCATTATCTATAGATTTTATTTATTTTGAGTAGTATAAGAAAATTTACAGCAATAGAAAAAAGTCAGAAACCAGTTGTATATATGTTTATTTACAGACAACCAGAAATACACCAAAGGATTTACATTTATTATTGTGATAGGATTATAGGAAACTTATTTTCCTGAAGATTTTCTTTTTATATATTTTTTTCTGTAATAGGTTATTTATATCCAGAAAAATAAATAATATTTTAAAGATAGATTTCTGGGTGAGGTCTATATACTGAGTGGTAGCTTCTTATGATTATTTTACAAATGTTTAGATTTTTAAAGTTTTTAACTACATCTTCATTTTGAATGATGGCTTCATTATATTTTCAATTTATTTTTATCTGTATTTACAGCTATGAAAGAAAATCTTTACTATGAAGCTGGAAAAATGCTTGCCATTTCTTTAGTTCATGGTGGTCCTTCACCTGGTTTCTTTTCTAAAACTTTGTTTAACTGCCTTGCTTATGGACCAGAAAATACCCAGCCAAGTTTGGATGATGTTTCTGACTTTCATGTTGCACAAATTATAATCAGGGTAAGAAACACACTTATTTATTAAAATGTAAATTACATTGTAGCTATATTTTAATGTGACTTATTTACAATAGAATAGTAATACTCAGATCTTTTTTAGGAATTATTAACATGTAATATTGATGTTAACCAGAAGATTTACATGTCTGTAGTCCTACCACTTAGGCGTTCAAAGCACCAGGTGTAGTGGTGCTTGCTTTTAATACCAGCACCTTGGGAGCCAGAGACAGGCAGATCTCTTGAGTTCTGGCCAATCTGGTCTACATAATGAGACGCTGGCTGGGAAAAAAAAAAAAAAAAAATTTAAAAAAAGAGTTCAAAACTAATCTGGGCTGCATAGCAAAATCTTGTCTTTAAAATAAAAAGATAAAAGACAGATGGAATTCAAAACAATGCTTATTTTAATGTTAATAAAACCAGTATATAATGTTACTTAGATTTAGGGTCAAAGTAACCAAGACTAGGAGGGCTTAGCTACCATCCATGCCAGAGACAGGCAAGTTTCCTATTGCATCCTAGAAAGCAGATGAAATAAAGTTCATTATAGACAAAGTTTCTCATAGACAAGTAAATCTGAGGAGAAGCAGGATTTGGCTTATCAGTCAGAATGTTTTTCTTTCCTCCTATGAAGAAAAACCAAAAAATGAAGGGAACTGCCAGGTTTAATTTCTTCCTCATGGAAAGAAATGGAGGATCCTCGTGTTTCTACCTAAAAAATAGTTACCATTTATAGACCATGTACAGTGTACCTTGTACTCTTATGTGTCACTTGTATAAACTCATTTGTCAATCCTCATAAGATAAATCGCATTGCCTATAAGATTCTGATTGGGAAACTGAAAGAGTGAAAACTTCATTTTTCCTTAGCTTCCCTCATACATTAGCATTCTCTGTCTCTTATCTCACTTACTAGGCAGTATAATTTAATGATTTTAAAACATAGGCTTAGTGGTGAAATTTTTGTTTGAATCCCAGTTCTGATAACTTTTGTAACCTGTAGCATCATATTAAGCTTCATATTCTAAAGAAAGAGTTATTATATTTATTTGGCTCAAGACTACTGCTCTTAAAATCATATTTTACTGTTTTGTTTGGTGGTTTGTTTTTGAGGTAGTGTCTCATTAGTTCAGGCATGCCTCTCAACTCTTGATCTTCTTTCTTTAGCTATCCCAGGTGGTGGAAGGACACCTACCTCTAATCTCTTGTGCCACATGTGTATGGGTGCCTGCAGAGGTCAGCAGAAAATATTGGATTCTCTGGGGCTAGAGCTGAAAGCAGTTGTAATTCACCTGATACAGGTGCTTTGAGTTGAATTACAGCCCTCCTTTGTCAATTTAGAATCAACTTGTCAAACCCAATTTTAAAGATTTATAATATGTTACATACATTCCATGACATTTGGAAATCAGTTCTCTCCCTCCCTTAGGATCCCAGGATCCAATTCAGGTCATCAGTCTTGTGTGGCAAGTGCTTTTACCAGCCAGCTTGACAACATGCTTTATAAGACAGAACAAATTCCTTCCTTTAGCCCCATTTTCTTTGATTTTTCCATAAGAACTTACAGTCTTGTTTTGTAAAGAATGTTATTGGAGCTCAGCCACCTTACTACTTTCTACTCTCACACTTCAGCAGCAAGTCAAATAGAGTCAACAGATACCAAGTTGCTACAAAGCTTGAAATACTAATCTCACCCTCTATCAAAATGAACCCTTTTAAAATGATTCTTGTGATATAAAAGATATTGTAGGGAATTGTGCTGCTTCTCATTGTTCAGTCACTTATTGTCTTCATGTGTGAAGATTGACTGACTGGAGAAAGTAATACAGAACACGAAAGTTGGATTGATTTTTTTTGACTCAGATACATGGAACAGATCTTAGCCTTATAGCTACACTTAGTTACATGAAAAGTATTTTTGTGAATCCAGATAAACCTCAAGGTAGAATTTAGGATGAGGCAGCATTTGCCATTTGAGTCCCTGTCAGGGAAAACTGAAATTTCTGCATAGATCTTAAAACTAGTGTAAAACACTAGAAATAGCAAGTAAATTTTCTGTTAATGGATTATTGATTATCTCCTGGTTTTACCCTTCTGTATCTTCTATGAAAACATGCGGCACCTAAAAGATTAAATATTTCTCTATGTTGTTCAACTAAAATACAGTTGGTAAAAATTCTACCCATATTTTTTGCCTTCTTTAGTGATACTTTTCCATATCACTTAATAATCTATTTTTAATATTTATGTGTATGAGTGTATTGCCTGCATGTATGTAAGCGCACCCATGTTGTACACTGTGATGGAGCTCAGAAGAGGATATCACATCCCTTGGAACTGGAGTTATGGATGGTTGTTAGCTACCATGTGGATTCTGGGAACCAAACTCTGGTCTATGGCAGGAACAGCCAGTGATTTTAACTGTGGAGACATCTCTTCAGCCCCTAATGCCACTTAATAATGTAAAATATATTTATGTGTGTGTGTTTTTGCCTGAGTTGTATGTTATCTGTGCCATGTGTGTGCAGTACCTGTGGAGACCTGCAGAAGGCATCAGATTGCCTGGAACTCGAGGTACAGGCAGTTATGACTCACCCTATGTGGGTATTGGGAACTGAGCCCAGGTCCTCTGCAAGAGCAGCAATTGCTCTTAACTGTGGAACCCTCTCTTTAGCCCTGCTAATTTTTATAGAAATAATTTTCTGTTTTAACCTTTTTTTTTTTTTTTCAAAAAAGCTAGGATTTTGAAAGCAGAAATTTCATTTATTGAATGGTATTTTAGAAAAATGTTTCTTGGTACATTTTTATTGTATCCTGTTTTACTGAAAAATTGAGTTAACTACTTTGTAGAATATCTTGTTCAATTCCCAGCACCCATGTTGGGCAGTTCAAAGTGATCTTTAACTCCAGATCAAGGAATTTGACCCCTGGCCTCCACCAGTACCTGCACTCAGGTGTACCTAGTGACACATATACATAGACATATATTTTTTTTTAATTGAATATAAAGTATATGTCATTTGAAATGTAACTGTCAACAAGTAAAGAGGGCATATGTTCTCCTGTGTTACAGATAAATACTGCAACAAATATGGCTGACTTAAACTCGGTAATAAATGAGTTCTATAACTACTTAGAGATTATTGGATGCCTAAGACTTATATCAACATTAAGTGATAAATATATGTTGGTAAAAGACATACTTTTCTACCATGTAATTAAGAGAGTCCAAGCACCCTTTGAGAGGTAAGTTGTTTGTATGTTAAAGGTTCTCTCAAATTGCATACTTAAGAGTTGATTATTTATAATTGAGATATAGTTGGTAATAAATATGTCTAATTTCAGAAAAAATGCTAATCGTGCTTTAAAGTTTAACCTCATCAGTGATTCATGTTTTGATCATTTTGTCCAGAATTACATGAATGTGTGCTCCTTAGATAGAAATAACCATTACTTCAATTTGTAATTATTATTCGATAAAAAAAATCATTAAAAAAACCATTTTCACTTGAAGTACTCTTATCTCTAATCAAATGTAGTAACTGTTAAATAGCTGTCATCTGCTGGTTAAAGTAGGTCCTGACCATTCTTTAACAAAATAGATCTGATTTTTGATCTTTTTTAGTTTAAAACACGGGTCTTCAAGCTCTTTGTCCCAGTAACACCTAAGTTTGAAACTTCTTCATCTCAAGATCTTAAGTAATAAGTGTATTCTACTAAGAGCATCTCAATAGAAGCCCATTCATCTTGGTTTTTTTTAAAGTACTTTTAACTCTTTTTTAAAAAAAATTATTTTTTATGTGTATGAGTATATTTCCTGCCTGCATGTAAGTGTACCCATTTGGTGCAATGCCAGTAAAGGTCAGAAGAGGTTGTTGGATACCCTGGAACTGGAGCTACAGACCACTGTTAGGCACCATGTGAGTGCTGGGAATCCAATCAGGGTCCTCTGCAAAAGCAGCCAGTGCTCATAACCACTGAGCCATCTCTCTAGCACCAAGTTCTTTTAATAGTCTTTGATGGCTTTGTTTTTTATGGGAAGTATTGCCCACACCAGATTTTATCTACTTTTTTTGAGACCCAGGCTAGCTTGAACCTCATTTTGAATTTCTGCTGTTCCAACCTCCACCTACCAAGTGCTAAGATTACAGGTGTGGTGTGTTTTTTTTTGTTGTTGTTGTTTGTTTGTTTTTTATAAAGACTGGGTCTGTATATAGCCCTGGCTGGTCTGAATACTACATAAACCAAGCTGGCCTTAAACTCATATAGGTCCTACCTGTCTCTCTCCTGAGTGCTAGGATTAATAGCTTATGTCACCACACTTGGCCGGTCCTGTTAGGATATAAAATAATCACTTGCTTGATTTAGTAGTAAGCATTTTGTAAACAGTTGTCTCAGAATAGTCATTACTTATAACAGCCAAATTGCTATTTCATTTAAATCATCTGGAATAGTTATTCTCTAGGTAATTTACACTATTAACTAGCTGTTTCTTTTTCATTTTTTTATTTTTAGTAACTAATTTTTAGCCTTTGTGGTTACAATGTCAAATATATAGTAAAGTACTTGACCTGACCCTGTGGTATTTAGTACATTCAGAGAAGTATTGCTTCATCCTTATCACTTCCCGCTTCTGTCCCCTTATGAAGTAACCATTTTGTTGTTTCTTTCTTTGTGTGTGTGTGCGTGTGCGCGCAGAGGCCAGCAGAGGGACACTGTCGCTTTCCACCTGTTCCTTTGAAGCAGGATTTCTCACTAACCCCGGGGAATAACATTTTCTCTGCTAGGCTGGCAGCCAGCAAGCTCCAGCCATCCTTCTATGTCAGCCGTGCTTAGAGCTGGGGTTATAGGTATGTGCAGGACAGCTGGCTTGTTACATGGGTGCTGGGATCCGAACTCCAGTCCTATTGACTGTGCAGCAAGCTCTCTTAACCATAGAATCATCCCTCCAGCCAGTTGTGTCCATTTTTGTAATTTTTAAAGATAGCAAAGAAATAACATGCTACTCATCTTTTTGTCTGCTATGTTTTAACATTTTAATAGTATTCTAGAGATTATTGTGTAGCAAAATAGACATTCCTCCTTTTGTAGAGCTATTTGGAAATCCCTTGTGTAGATTTTTTTTTTTTTTCTGGCCAGTTTCCTATTCATGGGCATTTGGATTTTTAATATTGCAGCTTAAAATGATGACTTTTAATTATATCCAAATCTTTGCTGACTGCAAGATTCTGGGTAGTATAATTTTCCTCCAGATATCATTTTTTAAATTCTACGTGTACAAGTGCCATGCCTGCATATATGTAAGTGTACCGTACATTGTTGTGCAATGCCCGCAGAGGTCAGAAATGGGCATCAGGTCTCCTGGAACTGGAGTTACACTTGGTTGTTAGCAATCATGTGGGTGTTGGGAACCAAACTTGGTTCTTCAGCAAGAGCAGCAACCACCTAGCTATAGCTCTCCAGCCCCTGCATATCATTTTAAATTATAATTCATAAAGAAAATTCAAATATATTTTACTGGAAATGCATTTCCACATGCGATAGACACATCGGTCATCCCCTCACTACCCCACCTTCATACAGATTGATCTTTTATTGTTAAGAAAGCAAACTCATTGTCATTTTACATTACTCATTTACATTTTATATTGTCAAATAACAATTGTCTAGATCATAAAAAGCTTCCCTAATAAAACCCGAAAATCAAGATGACAAGTCAGAAAAAAAAAGCCTTCTTTTTTTAATGTAAAAATATCGAAGTTGATACAAGATTTATCAAGCTAAATAAAAGCCAGATTATCTTAACTCTTGCTCCAAAAAATAAGGGTTTAGTGAGAAAAGCATCGTCATCCTATAAAACAGGATAAGAATAAAAAATAGCTTTGTGGAGCACTTGGGATACAGAGATAATAAAACCCTATCTCAAAAAAGAATAGAAAAAAATAATCTTACCTCAGACAGTTTCTTTCTGTATTATGAGCATTAGACCAAGTAGAACAAAAACTGAAGCTTTGAGCTGATGGAAAAGGAGCCCCTTCTACAACAACAAAAGAAAGTTGAAATTGTAACTATTCATGGTTCCAAACATGGCACATTTACATGGGTCTTTAAACTCATACCCATTCTTTCATTTTAATTTTTTGAGGCAGGATCTTGTGCTGAACCTATCTCTTGCTTCTTTTGTTAGACTGTCCAGCAAACCCCCAGGATCCTCTTGTCCTCTCCCCCTTGTGGTCAATGCCTTAATTCTTTTTTTACATGTGGATCCTCTGGATCTGAACTTAGGTTATCAAGCTTACAACAGC
Organism: Eospalax fontanierii; assembly: GCA_035773235.1. NCBI lineage: Eukaryota > Metazoa > Chordata > Mammalia > Rodentia > Spalacidae > Eospalax > Eospalax fontanierii. Next base: position 11,418,684 of record CM069536.1, on the reverse strand, counting down.
CATAATTTTTGCCTACTGAGCCATCTCTCCAGTCCCCCAAAATAAGACTTTAAAAAACATTCAGGTAACTTACAAGAAAATCAGAATAACAAAATCATCATGGAAATGAATTTATCAGTGATAGGCAGCCTGAAGGGAAAATCTAGACGACTAGGAAGATGTGCTTAGAACAATAAAAAGGATTGAAATAAAAAAGCATCATTAAAGTTTTATGTATCTCTCTGCATGTGTTTCCCCCAATGGCTGTATCATAGAAAATGCTGCTTGCCAGAATTCCTCATATTCAGTAGTTTGAGCAAAAAAAAATTTGTCAAAATGCACATTAATTACATTGAGAGCAGAAACAGCTAAGGTTATAACCTAACAAAAGTAGTTACACCATTGAAGAGTAAGGGAAAGGGAGTTGTAGACAAATTTTACTGGTTAAAGCAATTAATAAAGTATATACTTTCAGAAAGTAGAAGTTATGCATCAGGAAGAGGATACAAGAAGCAGCAGGGTGAGACCATTAGAAACATTTGTGTGTGTGTGTGTGTGTGTGTGTGTGTGTGTGTGTGATCTCTCTCTCTCTCTCTCACTCTTGAGGAGGTCAGGACAGTTTGTGGGAGTTGGTTCACTGTTTCTACCATGTGGGATCCCAGGGATCAAACCAAGATTGTCAGACTTGGCAGCAAGGGTCTTTTAAGTACCAAGCTATCCTCCCTGCCCAAAAGACAGGATCTTAATTTGGATTTTTTAAAAGTGAATTTAAGTAATGAGTTTCAATTTTAGAATGACCTTTTCTTAAAAGTCACTAAGCTGGGTCTGTGGCACGCCTATTCCCAAAAAGCTGAAAGATCACTGTAAGTTTGAGGCCAGCTTAGTCTACATTCAAGTTCCAGGCCAGTCAGCACTATACTGTCCCAAACTAAACAACTCCAACTCCAAAATAGATCAGGCTGGGGATAATGGCTCAGTAAAGTCCTTGCGGGAGCATAAGGACCCGAATTAGATCCCTAGAAATCATGTAAAAAATGCAAGATTCGATGCTGCCTACTTCCAGTCTCAGTACTAAAAAGATGGAGACAGGAAAGTCCCTGGAGAATCTTGGTCTATCCCAATTGATTATCTCCAGTCCAATGAGAGACTGTTCACAAGGCCGGCACCTGAGACTGATCCCTAGACTCCAGCTACATTAATACGTGTGTTCATGTAATATCTAACACACAAATGAAAATCCCCAAGTTTATTTTAAAATACGTTCTTTAGGAAAATTGAGCATCTTTATACATAATCATATCTTCAGAATCTATAAAGCAAGATTAATGATTGAAAGGAACTCTTCTGTAGGCAATTTTTCAAAGAAAGGAGGCTTGAAAGTGAGGGGGAATGTTAAAGAAGTTTGCAAACAGGAATAAACTACAAAAAATGTCTAATTCTGGAACTATAATACAAAGAGGAACTAAAATATATAACATAACAGCACTATTGGTTATAAACATGACAATTTACAATTTTATGTATATCTATATCTATATATATTTCTAGGAGAAGGTAGACACATTGATTCACATTAGATTTCAAAATGCCCTGTGTGTAGCTTATACCTGTAATCCCAGCACTGAGGAGGCTGAGGCAGTAGGATCTCTAGTTCAAGGCCAGCCTAAGGATACACAATGAATTCCTGGCAGTCCTAAGCTATGCAGACCATTAAAAACAACAAAAAAGAAGTAGAGTGAATTGATTCTTTAAAATCTTAAAGTTCATTTCTAAGAATTAAAAAAAATTTTTTTAAAGACAGTACCCAAAGTAAAGTGATAGAAATCATTTCCTAATAAAAATAAAGCGACAGTAAAGGAAAAAAAATGTTTAAAATTCTTAAAAAGGAACCAAAAACAAAAAAAGGCCAGGAGAAGACTGGAGAAATGGCTCAGTAGTTAAGAGCACTGGTTGTTTTCTTTGAGGAGCTGGGTTTGATTTCCAGCACCCACATTGCAACTAATAACCATCTGTTACTCCAGTTCCAGGGGAATATGATGTCCTCTTCAGACCTCCTATGGCATTGCACAATACAAGTGCACTTACATACATCAGGCAGTACACACATAAATATAAAATAATAATAAGTAAAATATTCTTAAAAATTAAAGTATCAAAAGAAGAAGAAAAACAGCCCCAGCAAGTTAGAGGTAAATAAGTCATGTGAATCAAAATGAGATGTAGAAGGAAGTAAGAACTTCACAGTAGTTATTAATGCTTTCTAATGATTTCTTTGGATAGAAAAATTAAAAGAATGGTGTGTTACATGGCTTTTCTGTGTGTGTGTCTCTTCTTGGTGTGTCATTAGATTTAAGTAGCCCTAGTAATGTAAACTGGGTAGCATCATCTCAGGATCTTTACCATTAATTCTATCTGTAAATGATCCTTTTTTTTAAATAATAATACTAGGTAGGTAATAGGATATGAGGGGCATCATTTATCTTCTAGATGATTCAAGATTTATTTCTGGCACATTGCTGTGACAGCAGCATGAAAAACATGTGGCACATTATAAGTAGTTTATAGTAAGATTATAGCCTGGTGATACCAAGAAATTAGCAAAAGAGATTTCAGAAATGGAAATTGACAGGACTAGATAATTAAGAAGGAAGGCTCAAGGGTGTCTTAAAATTTTTGCTAGGGGTTGTCATGCATGTCTTTGATCCCAGCCCTTAGAAGGCAGAGGCTGGTGGATCTTTTGAGATTGAGGCCAGCCTGATCTACATAGTGAGTTCCAGGCCAGTTCAGGCTACAGGGAAACCCTGTCTCAAAAAGACCAAAAGCCATATTAATTGTATGAATAATGGGACCATTTACTATTACTTCAGGTTGAGATTTTGGTACTAATATAATTTGATTTGGGGGGAATTTATCAAGACAAAGCAGTGGAATTTCCACATAAACGTCGGAAGATGGTCAAAAATACTGAAACCAAACTATTTAAGTACTCTTGTGAAAGAACTTTAGAAAGAGGAGATAAATCAAAATACCATTATCTGAAGATGTAGAGAGTCCAATCTGATAAACCAAAAAGAACACCTGGGCTTAGATAGGTAGCCCAGCAGTTAAGAGTACTTACTAGCTGCTGTTCCAGAGGACTGGAATAAAATTCTCAGTACTGACATCACAGTTAGCAATCTGTAACTCCAGTTCCAGGGCATCTGGAACATACGCATAAAATAAAATATACACATAAAATAAAAAGTTAAAAACCCTCTGTTCTATGCATATTAGTGAGAATTTGCATTTTTTAGTGTTATTTATTTTATATGTGTGAGTGCATTGCTTACGTGTATTTAATAAGTGCACCTGTGTTATGCAATGCCCATGGAGATCAGTGGGCATCTAATCCCATGGAACCTGGAGTTAAGGATGGTTGGTAACTACCATGTTGATAGCTAGAAATCAACCTTGAGTCCTGGAAGGACAGCCAGTTGCTGGAGCCCACCGGCAGAAATCGGACTGTACCCGAAGCAGAGAGTGAGGATGAGAAAATACAGAGAGAGAGAGAGAGAGAGAGAGAGAGAGAGAGAGAAAATAGGACAGACTCAGGAGGGCTGTCAGTCATACTGAAGCAGCTTTCCTTTATTAAGTCTCCCCTATTTATACTGTGAAGTGAGCAAAACAATGGGTCAGATGTTCAAAAACAATACTAACACAGGCAAAATAACTTAAGATGCGATTGGCTTCCTTCAAAGATCTTCAGGTGACCTCAGTCTTGGGTGTAAAATAAACTTCTCCTTAGGTGTAAATCATTTGCATAATGAAAACTCCTGCTTCCAACAGCACTTCTGTGCAGGAGATTGACTTCTGCCTAACCCAAAACTAGGGCATAGTTCAAGGCAGGCAAATGGCTCCCGACAGCCAGTGCTCTTAATTATTGAGTCATCTCTCCCGCCCCTAGAATTTGCATTTTAAAATATTTTTTATTGCTTCTGTTACACATTTCTGCTGTTTTAATAGAGTATTAATCTTTTAGAAAAATTGTCTATTCAGAAATACATTTTATGTCACGTATATTAAAAATTTTCATTTGTTTTGTCTTTATTAAATTTTTTTAGCAGTACAAAAGTTTTAAATTCTTATGTGGTTAAATTAACCACATACCTGTAATTTCTAGGTAACTTTAATAAATAGCTTTGAAGTATAAAATACTTAATTTGCTTATTTATATTTTTTGTTCTTTGGAAAATTCTTACTTGTTATACACTGCATTTTGAGCATATCTGTCTCCCACCCTCCAACATGTCCCCTTCCCAACATGTCTCCTTTACTTTTTAAAAAATTTCCCACTCTGTCTTAGTGCTGCTCAGTGTATGTGGAGCATGGGAAACCCACCAGTGACTATAACCACAAAGAAAAATTGCTATCTCTCCCCAAGCAGCCATCAACTGCTAGTAGTTCCTTAACTAGTGATGGGTCCTCGTGTGCCCCTCCACCCCCATCCATGTTGGGATTTTGACTAGCTTGATAATGAACCACTGCTACCCTTAGTTCATGAGTGAATTCATGAGTACAACAACCATGCCATGTCTTGAAGACATCATTTCATGGTATTCCTTCCTGTCTTCTAGGTCTTAGATTTTTCTGTTCTCTCTTCCCACTATTTTCCCGAAGCCTTGTGAGACCAGGTAGGGGATGAGCACTCATAGTCACTTGTTCTCATCACTGACTAGTTCTATGAGTCTCCATTAACCACTGTTCACTGCAAAAATAAGCTTCACTGACCAAGGTTGAAAGCAACCCAGATCTATGGATATAAACTAAATCAATTTGACAATAAGGTCGTTTAGCAAAATAACAAAGAGTAGTTCTATTCTAGGTCCAATGGCATCCCCAGCCATGAACTTTGTTCAAGCTTTTTTACACAGGCATGAATTCCCGCCTTGTGGGGCTAGCCTCAAATCTGATCAGGAACTAATTGGATCCCCAAAATAGCCACACTACTATTGCTCCCGTGGTCATACCTTGCCTCAAAGTCAGTACTGTAGTGTGAAGGGTCCATGCTGGGGACTATTGATATCTTTTCTTCTCCAGCAACCTCCATAGCAAACGCTGGTGAGCAGGGAGGAAGTTCAAGGTTTGATTTCTCTATATTCTGCATCCAAAGTATGGGATGTCTTTAGCAATGGGGTCTTACCATAGCCTTGGGAGGCAACCAAGAGCGATGGCATTAGCCATTTTTCTTTTTGCAGACCTCTTGGTATCTCTTTGACTAATAACTCATAGGGAGGTATCCCTATGATTTTCATATAATAACCCATCTTCTGAGAGCAGCATTATTGACCCATATTGGACAGTATTTAACAATTTTAAGACCAGAAAGCCAAATAATATAAAATAGTCATTAATGTATTTATTGATCTGAGACTTTGTCATACATGTTGTTTTATCTCATCTTAAAGGATGTCGTAGTATTTTGTTGGGCAGTTTTGGTTTTCTATGTGTGTTTTAATGAGCTGTTTGAAAAGTGCCAGGTAAGTGTGCTGCAAACATTTTTCTTAATAATGTAATATAAAATGTACATGCATGCTTGTTTGCTCATTATTTCTCTTCTCAAGTTTTAAGCAGGGTCTGAAAACTCTTGGTGTTTTGGAGAAAATTCAGACTTACCCAGAAGCATTTTATAACATCCTCTGTCATAAACCTGAGAACCTTTCTGCAAAAACACTTAGTGATCTTTTCACAGTACATACATTACCTGATATGCAAGCTTTGGGGTTTTGGAACAGTTACTTAAAAACTGTTGAGGGTATGTGAATTTTATTCTTTAATCTGAGAACTATTGTTTCAACATATTTCTTAGAGTTTTGCTTCTTGCCATTGATAAGACTTAAATGTTACCTGTATTTACAAAAGAAACATTAAAAATAAACAAGTTTTTATGACTGAATTGGAAGTGATGAGAAAAGTTATCCAAAGAAATTTATATTTTATAATATGCTTTCCTCTACATAATTTGAGATGAAAAGTACTTTTTTAAAAAAGGAAACTCAAATATATGGATGAGAACAGTTTTAGAATTTTCTATTTTGTTTTATTTTTACATTTAAGTTCAACCGGAATTTTTATCTACTTTATCCACCTATGCCATTGGTATTTATTAATAAGTATTATGTAAAATCATTATGTTTTGCAAAAAAGAAAATTGTAACTTTCGGTTGAAATTTCTTTTGCATTTTTAGTTTTTTATTTAGTTTTTCTCTGCATTTGTTAAACTAGCATGTTAATAATTACGTAGAAATACTCAAATATATAATGGGACTGTCCTTTTTAGTCCTATTTTGAGATTCATTTATAGAGTTTGCTATTGACCACACTTAGTGTTCTACTTTGCCTTCAATGAATGTAGGGTCTGTTACTTTCAGTCTTCTCAGTAGTTGGGAAGAGTCTCTGCATTAACAATGCGTAATTTGGTTTTAATTTTATTTCTCTTGTATTGATAACTTTTTCAGATGGTCAATCTGCAACAACACTGGAAGACGTCCTTATTTTTGCAACTGGTTGTAGTTCCATTCCACCTGCTGGATTTAAACCCTCTCCTTCAATTGAATGTCTCCATATGGACTTTCCTGTTGGAAACAAATGTAATAACTGTTTAGCCCTTCCAATCACAAATACTTACAAAGAATTTCAAGAAAATATGGACTTTGCAATAAGAGACACTCTAAGACTAGAAAAGGAAGAAAGTTCTCACTACATTGGACACTAAATGTTTCTTCTAATGAAGAAGTTGTTCTTTAAAAGCTGCTATTGATATCTTTTTTTTCTATTAATAATGACTTTTGAACATACTGACCAACTTCTTGGCCCAATAAAGCTTATTATTTGAATATAAAGGAATATTTTGGCTATTTAAACAGCAGAAAAAGATTGTCTATGGCATTTTAGTCAAATTTGTTGATGTCTTATTTTCTTACTATGCATGCTTCATATAAATATTTTTAGAATGATTATGCAACCTTTCAGGTATATTACTATGGCATATATAAGAAAAAAACTGTTGACTCACTATTTTTATAAAATAAAATTGCCTGTAGGATACCACGATTTTTCTGATTTTATGCAGTTTTAAAATTTTCTTATTTTAAAGCATTAAGTAACTTCTTTGCTTTCAAAAGGTAGGTTTTTTTATTAGCAAAAGGAAAAAAAATCAGTCAAATTTTACCATATAGAGATAAGTACTGGGTTTTTTTGTATATTCTTTAGAGACTTTAATTTGTATTGTTCTCACTGTATAACCCTAGCTGTTCTAAGTTTTCATTCCTTATGCCTTACTCACCTAAGTGCTAGGTTTATGATATATATACCAACATGCCTAGCAATGATTATTTTTTAACTATATGACTGCTACCAAAATTAATAAGAAACTACATAATAGAATTATTTCAAGATAATATAGCCTGTAGTTAGGTGTGATGGCATGCACCTGTAATCCCAGCACTTGGGTGTTTGAAGCAGGAAGTTTTGGGATTGGATAACAATTTTAAGGGGCTGAAAGATGGCTCAGCAGTTAGGAGCACTGGCTGCTCTTGCAGAGGGCTTGGGTTTGATTCCTAGCATCCACGTGGCAGCTAACAATCACCTGTAACTCCACTTCCAGGGGAGTCCAATGCCCTCTTCTGACTTCTATGGCCATTGCATCATATGAGTGCACTTATACCATGCAGGCAGTACACTAATAGACATAAAAAATTAATAAAAATATTTAAAATAGCAAGTTTAGAACCATCTTAGGCTATATGAGACTCTACAAGATTATTCTTGTAACCATTTATTTTACTGTTATAGTATTTAACTGTCTCAAAAACACACACAAAAAGCCTACAACAAAAAGATACATAGACCCATAGTAATGTCTTCATATTTGCAATCTTACAAAAGAAAAATTGGAAACATCTAGTGTCCCTAATTTGTTATATACATAAGAAGACAGAGCCCAAGTTTTCAATTAAAAAATAAATCATGATAGGTAAATCATGAGAGTTTTAAAATCTTATTTTTCTTGATACACAAAGCAGTTCCCATTTATTGGTCATGTTCTCTTACTCTCCAAGAAACATCTGTAAATACATATGCATTTCTTAATACCAAAGGAAAACTCCAATGTAATCTTAGTGTCATTTTCCTTGTTACCCCATAATTTTTCAAGTTGTTCTTAGTAACAGACCCAGGAAACTTTGACTTTAACTTAAAGTATTTAACATGAAGGGATTTCTTTGTCTTGTATTAAATCAATTTCATTATCCAATAGTTTAGGTCTCAAGCCTCTACCAAATGTGTTGATAAATTGGATAGTTTTAGTCTTAACCTACCTATTTCATACAAAGTTTTAAAGGCCATTATATCAGTTTAAACTTCAAAGTGCTATTTTCTAAATTGTATTTTTAGTTAAATTACCTAGAATAGCAATTTTAATCCAACACTCACATATTATTGGGTTGGGGATATGGAACCAAAAATAGTATTTGTAAATGTCTCTTATTACATTTATGGGTAGTGGTAAGATGGTATAAACAATAATTTAGATATTTACCTCTTAAAATGAAACAAGTACATTGCAAATATTTTCTGCTGTGAAGGTTGTTATGTTGGTATGATCTTTTGGTTCATCTTTATAGTTAAGGCAGATCAGGAATGTCATGTTTTCTGCAGTGTTACCGAGTCTGGTCATTATAAAATTGTTCTTTGTTTTATAGCACAGTTCTTACATAGGATTTTAAGAAGGAACTATGCTATAATTTTTATACCTGTGTAACTGTATTTTTTATTTGTTTCTATTGTCTAAATGCCATATATTTTAAGCTTATTTCTCTTGTCCAGTATTGAGGGACAAGATAAATTGAATTATTATCTAGTGTTTAATAGTTGTGACTAGTTTTATATTGATTATTTTAAGACAGTTTTCAAATGCCTTTAGTATAGTAAAATTATCTTAAGGCATCCTCTACAAGATTATTCTTGTAACCATTTATTTTACTGTTATAGTATTTAAGGTAAGGATTCTTTAAAATATCAGAAAATAACCTTATGACTTAATACTTTTTAATATTTGGTTTAAAAGTCATGATGGAACAGTTTTATGTTTGGGTTAAGTAAAAAGCTTGTATTTGAGTACTAGCATGCTTCCTGTTTTATGCATTTGTTTTTCCCCTAATCCCATGGTAGTTACTGGAACTTCTGCATTCAATGTTTAAATGCTAAATAAAGGAGTATATAATGGTAAGTTTTTCCTGTGACTTTTGACTTCAGCATTCAGGTATGAGTAAATGATCAGAACTAGACTCAATGTTTATAAATATAATTCTTTAGTATAGGGATTATCAAATCAGTAACTTTAAACTAGTTTGTGTGCTTCAAATAATGCAATACAAAGTGTAAGAACATATTTAATGATGAATTACTAGAATGTATATTGTTTGTAATACAGAAAATGTGGTATGTCTTAAAGAGACCTGATTTTTAAATTCTGGTTTTTGTCCATCTTCGTTTTCAAATATATGCTAATAACACTAGACGTTATACTAAGTGATAGTTTAAGATGTAACCACAAAAGGATAGTGCTGGGTATTTGCCTAGCTAGCCTTCTCAAAGCCTCAGATTGCATCCAGAGGACCACCACCACCCTAGAAAAGCATGAAGCATGAAAATGTGAAAAGTGCTTATAGAAACTAAATTGTGTTACTTGTTGGAATCTAACAAGGTTGTGATTCTTTTTTAATATATATAGTTCTCATTTCCCATTTTTTATTATCTTCCATTGTATAAAACAATGCATATCATGACATTATCATACATGTATATAATGAACTTGGTCATATTCACTCTTCATTACCGCATACTTCACTCCCCAACTTCCACTAGTCCCTTTTCCAAATAGTCCCCTTGCAAAGTTAATATCTGATTAAACTAAGTGAAATCCAAGATTGTTCAATCTCCACACTGGAGAGCACTTGTAATCAACTGTTCAATTTCAGGTGAGTAAGAAATGAGTTCTTCTAAGGTATTCTGTGATAAAACTATCTCTTAATTATTTAAGCCAAAAATATGAATAATCAAATGACTACAGTATATTAGGTTAATTACCACTGTGAAGCCATAATTTTTATTTCTGATTCTAGTAATACAAACTATCTTAATCTACTACTGTTCTTTAGTCGAGTATAATAGCATATATATGATAGCATATATATATCATAGCGTATCTTAGTATTTTATGTTAATATGAGTCAGTCTTGCAAGGAGTTTGTGATGGAACTTGAAATGGTTAAATGGTGGTGGTGTGTTTAAAAATAGAAGTACTTGGAGCTGCAAAGATGGCTCAGCAGTTAAGAGCACTGGCGCCTCTTAATTACTGGGTTCAAGTTCCAGCACCCATGTGGTGGCTAAGGACCATCTGTAACTCCAGTTCCAGGAGATCTGATGCCCTCTTCTGACCTCCGAGGTCATTGCATGACAGGGATGTGCTCACATCCGTGCAGGCAATATACTCATACACATAAAATAAAAGTAACAAAATATTTTAAAAATATAAGTACCCAAGTGAGTGACATTGAACTCTCATGTATTGGGAAGTGGAAAGCCAGTATGTTTTACATTCCACTGACACTAGAATCCAGTAGACTTTTCCCTTTTAATTAGAACACCTATATCATTGAAGATTTCTTAAATATTGACAACACCAAAAAGTACCTGTAAATATCCTAATTATTTTCACTTTTATTTTATGTATATGGATGTATTGCTTGCATGTATGTAAGTGCGCCTGTATAATGCAATACCTGAGGAGGTTAGAAGAGGCCAGAAGGCGTTTGATCCACTGGAACTGGAGTTACGGAAGTATGGTTGTTACCCTACATATGCTGGAACCAAACCCAGGTCCTCTGCAAGAACAGCGAGTATTCCTAACTGCTCAGCCACCTCTCCAGCTCCTCTAGTTAATTTTGTTATGAATGTCAGCTGTAAAGTGAGAAATGGTGTAATTCTTAAGTGTAAGTTCCATGTTAAAGTTTATTTCCTGATTTTTTTTTTTTAAAGATAAGTTTATTGACAGGTGTGGGAGCGCACGCCTTCAATCCCAGCACTGGGAAGGTAGAGGCAGGTGGATCTCTGGCCAGCAGAGTCTTCATAGTTTGAGTTCCAGGTCAGCTGGGGCTACTGGGAGACCCTGCCTGAAAAAGACCTGTAAATAAATAAGTAGCCTACTGTAAACTTCATAAAAATAAAAGACTTTGTGAAATGTTTTTACTATAAATTTTTTTTCAAAAGTCAGAATTACAATTTCCTTTGTGTAATTTTGAAAGTCAAAATTTTGAGGCTATGTATTTCATTTTAGAATCTGATGTAGCTTCAGAATATTCAACAGTCAACCTCATTGAAATATGCGAAAAAAGTTGTCACTGTGCCTTCATTTTTGACATTAATATGTATGAGTTTACTTTGCTATCACAGGGCTTTACTTTAAATATACATTCAAACACTGGCTGCAGTACCCGACTTCCGCCCCGAATCATAGTCTTTTGAGTTTGAAACTCTTGATAGGAGGAAAGTGCCATTCTGCACTGATTCTGTTTCCGGGCAGGCCAATACTATAAAGCTAATTATTTTACCCAAAAAGTTAAACTTAGAAATCTGCAAGTATTGGAGCTGTAAAGTTTGTTTCCAGAAAAGGGGTCAGGAAAACACAGTTTGTTTTAGGAGTTTCATTTACTCTCGTAATCCTTAATACCTGGGGTATTATCACTTCCAAGTGCTCAGTAAACGACCAGTAACAGTGTAGGATTAGATTCTTAGCGCTGTAGGGAGCTCCCGCCCCGAGAACCAAGGCTTGGCCTCAAGAGGTCGGAAACGCCATTAGTACTTCAGGAATCCACCTGGCCGGGTTCTCCCGGAGCTCTGCCAAATGCCTAGGGCCAGAGCGGATTCCCGGCGGGAGGCGACACCTCGGCGAGACGCGGCTCCTACTCCCAGGCGCCTCTTGGTCCCGCCCCCTCGAGATCTGCTTCCGGGGCCGGAGGGTGGGTAGGCCACGTCATCTTTGGGCTCCCACTGCCCAGCTGGCAGTGGATGGTGGGAAGCAAGATGGCTGCCACCGCGAGCATTCGCGAGAGGCAAACAGGTATCGGTTTATTTCCTTCTCTGTGTCTTGTGCCTGAGCAGCGACTTCTCTACATGTCGCCTTCACCGGCTTGTGGTGGGTGCAGCTCAGAGTCTGACTTGGAGGGGTTTAGTTTCCTAGAGCATCGAGAACTGCTCTGGTTGAGGTCTGGGGAATGGTGCCGGTAGCCTCAAAGCCCCTTGCGGGTGCAGGCGCTTCGGCGGTGGGCGGCTTGCTGCAGTCCTTTTATTACTGGGCCGGTCCTGGTAAGGACTGGTAGCTGAGGTTTTCTTTCCTGTGCTGTCACTTAATGGGGTCTCGGGATTTGTTTCTGTCCGTCTTTCAAGTGTCTCAGTGTGGCTTGTTTTCATTTCTCTCAGTTTTAATGTTCTTAACCCTGCACCACAATTATAAAATGAAGTTTTTCAGAGACCCTTTATGCTATCTCCTGTTCTTTTTAGGAACCTTAAGAAAAATGTCAGGTGACTTCCTTCAACTTGCTGGAAGGAATTGGGAAATGGCAAAACAATTGACATCTTTACCATTTCGCTTGTTCCACAGATTCGTATCTTAAAGTAGTAAAGTGGTTTTAACTTCAGTAAAGCATTTTGAAAATATTTTGTTTATCTTATTTTTTGTGTATGAGTGTATTACCTGCATGTAAGAACACCCCTGTCGTGCAATGTCCGCGGAGGTGAGAAAAGGGTGTCGCATCCCCTGAAACTGGAATTATGGGCGGTTGTTTAGCCGCCGTGTAGGTGCTGGGAATGGAATTCCCGTCCTCTGCAAGAGCAGCCAGTGCTCTTAACCGCTGAGCCATCTCTCCAGCCTCTCTTGGTAGAGCATTTTTATACAGCTTCCATTTAGTCAGTGAAATGTAAAGGTACATGTTTCCATGTTTCTTCCCTTGACTTCTGATGGTTTTTTTTTTTTATCTGAGATACTCTTATCTTTGCCCTATTTTTTTGTTAAAAACTCATAATAACTTGGTGTATATATATACCATATATATGTCTCAAACTAATGGTTCATACCCATTAGCTACTTGTCTTAAAAGTTGTGAAACTATTCCAAAGAGAGTAGAAATAGATCGTCATAAGCCATGTAGAAAGTTTATTCTTGAGTTTCTGTTGAAATGACGCTGTTTTGTATGAAAACTAATTGACTATAATCAACATGACATACTGGAAGGCTTTGGGCTGTATCTGCTTCTCTCCCTTTGTCATTTATAGAGGTAAGTTTGATAGATTTCAATGTAGTAATGACACAGAAAACATAGTAAATCGTTTTACAGTTCTCAGTAAGTAATTGAATAAAATCTATCAGATGAAACAAAGCATAACAAATATGGGAAAGCTCAAATAAGATTTGGGGAATACTTAAAATTTTTAAGCAAATAGAAGCCCCTCTTGTCTTAGCAGTTTAGTTCTGATAGCTTAACAAAGCTAAATGAATTGCACCATACACCCCTCAAAGCAGCATGTGGTGGAACTGTACTGATAAAAGGGAAAATTGCAGCATTAAATGTATAGAACAATATATTTTTATATTCAGAAACTATAAAACATTAAACTCTTAATATTCCACTTTGCATGTCAATGGAACTAAACATTATAGTAAGATTCTACATATAGCTTGTGCTACATCAGGTATCCAGTAAATTTATTTTCAGAGGAAAATAAATGTCTTTGTGTTAGAACAGTAGAAGTAAACATTTCACTGATTTTTATTGAGACTGTTTGAGAATAGATTTGAGGTAGTTTGAGGTAGAAGATGCTTTGTTAGAAAATAATTTGCAACCAGTTTAGATAGATGGTAATAGTTAATTCATTGAGCGTTTGTTATTGCCAGTCATTGTTTAAGTGGTTTAATATTATCTTCATTTTACGGATGAGGAAACCAAGACGCAAAGATGTTAAATAGTATGCCTGCTTCTTTCTTTGTCTTGCTGTATTTATTTATCCTCTCACATGCCACCTGTGTAAAGCTTTGTGGATCACTCCCTTCTCTTTCCTTACCTTCAGTTCAATAGTCAGAGTAAGTTGCTTCCTCCTCTCGTACTGCTGCAGGCTCTGGCTCTTTGCCCTTGCTTCTCAGTGGTGCAGAGCCTAAATCCACTGTTTGCTCTCAGTGATTTCATCCAGCCTCTTAGCTGTAAATATTATATATGCTGGTGATCCCAGGTTTGCATTGCCAGTGTAGACCTCTGCTCAGCATTCAGGCCACATGATAACAGTTAATGAAAATTTCTTATAGTTGCTCAGACTACCACAAAATTATGTATATTTTTTACTTTTCTTTTTCATAATTCCATTAAGATTTGCCAGTAAATCATGTCAGTTCTACTCTATAGTTAGTACATCTTGTTATCTCTTACTCCCAATCTACCATGAATGTCTGCAACAACTTTCTGTTTGTACTGTTTGCTTTTGCAATCTTGTTTCCTTTCATTCTTTTACAGGCATCACACAAACCAAACATGTCATGCATTTGCCCAGTAGTTTCTCATTTTGAATATGGTAAGAGTGAAGATATCCAAGTCCATGTAGGAATTAGCCTCTGCTTACCCTTCTTACCTTGCTATTACTGTCCCTTTCTTTGAGCACACACCTGGAGTGTCCCATGTCTAGCTTTTGTATTTGTTTTCTCTTTCCAGAATCTTCCAAAAGGTAACTTGCATAACTTACCTCCTCACTTCCTCTAGGTCTTTACTCAAATGTCTGTTTCTCAGGAGGCCTTCCTAATCACTGTTTAAAATTATGCCCCACCTCCCCTTCCCCTTTCCCAGTCCCACTTCCTTCACTGCACTTACTATGATCTCATATATCATATGTCCTGCTTAATTTGTAAATGACCTTTGTCCCTCAACTACAATGAAAACTGCTTGAGGTCAGGCAATTTTTATTGAGTCTGTTTTGTTCCATGCAGTCCCCCTTTAGTTAGGTCAGTATCTGGCACAAGGTAAGCACTCAGTCGTTGAATGAGTAAAATAAATGACTATTTACTTAGTGAATGTGTGAAGAAAATAATCTGGGTAAGGGTGAAGCTGTTAACCAAGTGAGTAATATATTTAGAGCCAGTAAAGAAAATTAGTTTGTCATTTTCATCCAAACAAATGATTTAAGAATTGGAGGGTTAATCTCTGATGAAAGAATTGCATTATTTTATCACTCTTTAAACATAGACCATGTTCTTCATTAACAACGGTACTATATCAAGTTACCGAAAGCTCAGAATTGAAACGGAGACAAATGTGAGATTATCTGCAGGTACTGACCTTTCTGGGTTAGGTAAAGCCTAACTTTGCAGGATGTCAGATGTCAGCTTTGACGGCAGCCCGGAATGTGTTTCTTCCAGGTTGTCATGTGGGAAAAGAGCACTACCGGAAGCACAGTGGAAGAGTTAATCCAGGAGCCCTCAGTTTCTGTTCTTTCATTCACTTATATATACTCTCAAATAACACTATTACATCTGTGACTCTTTGAAATAGAGTTTGGTTATTGATAATGTCTCTTACTAGCTAGACAGTAGATATCAACATTTTGTAAAAAAGTAAAGTTGCTACTATGAGATGGCTTAACAGGTAAAGATACTTGCCACTAAGCCTGACCACCTGAGTTCAATCCCCAAAATCCATGGTGAAAGAGAGAACCAACTCCCACAAACTATCCTCGGACCCACACACATGGGCCATGACACAGGCACAGTAAAATATTTGCTTATGTACACACATAATTTTCCAAATTCACTTAGTTTTCTGTATCCATGATCTGTACCCACTGATTCGAAGAACTGAATCAAAACTATTTTAAAGGAAATGTTTATGCTATGCCTGTTGACTTTTCCTGTCATTGTTCCTTCACATAGTATAACAACTATTTACATGTTGGTTACATTTATCTAGGTATTAATAGATAGTCTAGCCATGACTTACAAAATTTCCATAAGTTATGTGCAAGTATATCATTTTTAATTTTTTATATTATAAAAGACTTATTATTTGTTAATATGAGGGACTTGAGCATCCAAGGAATGTTGGTACCTAAAGGAGGTTCTAGAACCAAGCTCTTCGGAGATACTGGGGTGTGACTGATTCTGTGTAAGTGCAGTCTCTCCAGTGATAGTGGTGGTGCCCAAATGCTTTTAAAAATCAACGAAGTTGTTTTCAAGGTAGCTAGTCTCAAATCACCTAACTTGTACATTTTAATTGTACATTTGGAAGTTAAGGTTTTGATCCCCAGAACTGCATAAAAACTGGGTATGATGGTAGTTGTCTGTCTATAATCCAAGCACTTCAGAAATAGAGGCAGGAAGGTCAGAAGTTTAAGGTCATCCTCAGCTACACATCCAGTTTGAGGCCAGCTTGGGCTTTATGAAACTTTGTCTCAGAAATGCCAAACATACCAAAAGAAGCAGTAATCAGTACCAGCCACTATTAAGAGGATTTCGTTTTTCTTAGAAAATATTTTCATCTACTGCAGTGCATGAACAGATGAACAGTGAAAACCACAACATACTGTAATATGTAAAGCATAATTACTGTGGTTTTTGAAATTGTGTATTTTCTTAAGTGGGGTAACTTTTCAAAATATTAGTTTTATTTTATGTGTCTGAATGTATTGCCTGCATGTGTGTAAGGACACCCATGTCGTGCAGGGCCTGCGTAGGTCAGAAGAAGGCATTGGATTCTCCTGGAACTGGAAAATACAGGTGGTCGTCAGCTGCCATGTGGGTGCTGTGAATCAAACCTTGGTCCTCTGCAAGAGTAGCCAATGCTCTTAATTGCTGTGCTATCTCTCCAAGCCCCCTTAAGTCATGTGATTCATTGATTTAAAATGTTCTCTTGAGTAACTAAAAAAAAAAAAAAAAAAAAAAAAAAGACCTGCTGTATAATGGTTTTCTATATGAAACAGTTAACATGCCATAGATATTCTTATTATTCTTTTAGCTAGATAGTAAGTAGACAACAATATCAGTTACTTATTAAGGCCATTGCAAGATTATAGAGGAATGTCTTTTGGTATGAGTGTAAAGTGAAGTGTGGGATTGTAAGGAAAAATGGAAAAATGCTTTTTCAGGAGTGTGGGTGTTTTGTTTGTTTTCCTCAATGTTGTTTATCAAATCTAGGGCCTCATGTGTGCTACACAAGTGCTCTACCGCTGACTGTATACCCTGTCCCCAAATGCCCTTTCCTGAATATATTCTACATCTTCTGGATAGGTCCTTTTGAAAAAGCCCCCAATCAGGTAACAGCTAGCTGTTGATGGAATGGTCTGACAAAGTCTGATCCCTAGTTTTACACATCCAGTCATGTTATTAGTCACTTTTGTTAGGATTCATTTATGCATTTTGTTTATAGGTAGAAAATGAAAAACAAAATCCTGAAAAACTGATAATATTTTAACTTTTTATTTTCAGTGGCTTTGAAACGTATGTTGAATTTCAATGTGCCTCATGTTAAAAACAGCACTGGAGAACCAGTCTGGAAGGTGAGAACTGATTTTAATGGGAACTGTTGCCTTCTTCTCAACCCTTAATGTTGTTTATTGGTAGAAGCTTTTTATTAATACTAAACTAGTTGCACATTTCAACGAAAATTTGAGTATTTTATTTGTGTTTATTATTCCCTAAACAATGCAAATGTTGACAGAGTATTTGAATTATACAGGAGGATTATGTATGTTATATGCAGTTCTGTGCGATTTTATGTAGGGACTTTTGCATCCAAGGATTTTGATATTTATGGAGGGTCCTGGAACCACACTCCAAGGATAGCCAGGGATGACTGATATACTTTCCCCTCATATATACATATACTGATGATAAAGTTTACTTCATAAATTAAGCGCAGAAAGATTAGCAATAGTAGCTCCTTGCCAGCATCATTACTCTTGTGCTTCAGAGGCATTGTTAAGTAAAATAAAAGTTACTGGAAGCAGTCCCTCTGGATCTGTGGTAGTAGTCCTGACAACCAGGATAGCATTAGTGACGGAAGAGTGCTTAGTACAGACATGCAGATGCATGCGGCAGAGATCATTCACGTCATGGGCAGGATGGAACAGAACTGCAGGATGTTTGGATAGGATGAAGCAGGACACATGAGCATTCTCTATGCTATTCAGAGTGCTTCACAGTTTAACACGTATCAGTTGTTTATTTCTGTAATTTTCCATTTAATATTTTCTTACCATATTTGTCTGTAGGTAAGTGAACCTGCAGATAAAAGACTACTATTTAAGGTTTAGAGCCACAGCAGAAAGATTTTTAGCCTCTCTAAAGAATTCCTGGCATTTAGGAATAACATGTTTTTGCAATAATTCATATCATTTCATCCTCATAGCACTTTCTTTCTCCACAATGAATTACTGAGATAGTTGTGAAAAACAGCAGTCGGAGATCTCTTTTATTTGCCTTAACTGTAAAACTAATATTGAGTTAGAAAGTTCAGTTGGCATTCTTATTACTGATTATCAAGTATTCTTTAGGGATATTTACCCAGACTTCCCGCAAACTCACTGCAGTCCTTCTGCTTCGACCTCTCGAGTGCTGTATATCAGATGTGAACTGCTGTGTCTGACTTAGGGACTTAATTTTTAAAATGAATATTTGATTTACCTAAGATGCTTAAATTCCCAAGTTTTCTTTAGAGCGTTGGAACTCTTCAAAAGGATAAATATCAACTAGGAAAAAAAAAGTAGAAGTATGAATTTGCTCTGTTTAAAGTTTTTTATCAAAAGTCAAAGAATTTTATAGTCTGATTTTAAATTTTTAGAGTATTTAAAAATTTATAAAAAATTATTGATTTTTGACCTAAATAATCATGTTTTAAAGATTATATTACTGTATGATAGACATTTGGGTAAATGGTATTGGAAAATATTAAACTGAACATGGCTAGGAATTCGGTGTAATGATTTACTAAAACAAAATTTATTGAAAAATTATTGTAATATGGGTTTTCTGTTGTTTGTTTATTGATAACAATGTTTTAAAAAACACATGTCTTTAAGGTACTCATTTATGACAGATTTGGCCAAGACATAATCTCTCCCCTGCTCTCTGTGAAGGAACTGAGAGACATGGGCATCACGCTGCATCTGTGAGTTTTGTTTTTCTAATAATGACATTTATTTTCAGATATATTAACCAAAGTCAAAATTTTAAGATCATTTATAAAGTAATGTTAGGTTACAGTGTTTATTCGCTATAAACCATTCCCTCCCTTTTCTCCGACCCTCATATCTTTCTTTATTTAACCCTTATTTCTAAGGTTAAAAGTCTCAGTCTGAGGCTATATAATTTCAGAATTTAAATATTCTCTTATATCTTTTCCTGTAGACTTGGTTGATCTTCTTTGAAAAAAAAAGAACTGTTACTCTTACACTCTCTTCCACTTCTAAAAGGATTTTGTCTAATAACATTTGATAATAAAACAGATCCTATCCTTTATAAACATCCTAGATAGATCATTTAGAGAAGAGCTGATTGCCTGAATAGGTGCTAATCTATTAATAGATATTAAAGGGTCCATTTATGGTGTTCTTGTATTTTGTCTATGCTGTTAGAATCATCTTTCATTTCATGGTATTATATTGCATTGAAATGTATTCTTTTACTGGGAGGATTATTTTAGATTGTCAAGGAGCACCATATCAGAATTTGATCATCTTAAATTATAAAAAGTATTTATCCAAAATTAATAGAATATGCTGTATTGATTCTATGTTTTAAAATCATTTGTATGTATGTGTATGTATTAGCATGTTCCATGTGGAGATCAGAAGACAACTTGTTGGAGTCCTCTCTCTCCTTCTACCATGTGTGCCTCCGGGATATAACTCAGATCTTCAGGCTTGGCAACAAGTGCCTTTACTCCTGAGCCATCTCAGCAGCCCCTAATTCCGTTTCTTTGGTGATGGCTGTGGTGGTGGTGGTAGTGGCAGGGCTGCTGCTGCTGCTAGGGGTTATCACTAGGGCCTCACTCTAACTGCCAGGTGCTCTAATACAGTGCTCTACCCCAGAGGCCAACTGCATGCATTCTAAATACACTTTATTCTTTTTCTTTAGAATTTATATTATTGTTGATGTCATAATTGGTATAATTTTTCCTAATAATATGCAAGATATATTTAAGATTTGTAACTATCTTAGATTTGATGAAATAATGCTATTTGACAGTTTTATGCAAGATATATTTAAGATTTGTAACTATCTTAGATTTGATGAAATAATGCTATTTGACAGTTTTATGCAAGATATATTTAAGATTTGTAACTATCTTAGATTTGATGAAATAATGCTATTTGACAGTTTTTTCTTTCCCTTTATTTTAGGGTTGTTTTTTTTTTAGACGCTTTGTTTTTAATTATGCATTGGTGTGTGTGTGTGTTCTGTGTGGGGGTATGTTAACATGCATGTGGTGTCCATAAAGGCCTCAGATGGGAACCAAACTCAGGTCCTCTGCAAAAGCAGTATACTGTCCTTAAGTGCTCAACCATCTCTTCAGCCCCTCCTTTTGTATTAGATTTAAAACACTAATTTGTGATAATGTGATAATTCTTATAAACTGAAGAGAAGTTTAGCTTAATTCTATCCTGAGATTAGTATGATGTTTTAATATGTTTAGTTTACCACTGGTCCCTTACTTAGTTTTTAACTTCATGTTACTAGTGAGCAGACTAAAGTTCAGAAAGTTTGGTTATAATATAATTGGACAAGTAGTTGATAACAGTTGTGGCCAGAGTGTTTCATCACTAATTTTGTGCTGTTTGTCTAATGAGTCATAATGCCTCAGTAACAATGACTAACTGAAGTGAGATCTAACTCAGTCCTGTGTAAAGACAGCAAGAATGTCTGCCAGTTTGAGAGTAAAGGAAGCAGAGAGCTGCTGTCACCAGAGTGTGGACAGGTTGCATGCTGCCTGCTGAATTCCTATCAGCCTGGCCTCTTCCCATTCTTTTTTTTTTTTTTTTGCTAAAAACCAGAAACAATTTCATCATTGTTTTTATGCTCTGCAGCTGGTTCAGACTGATTTGTAGGAAACAGTAACCTCAGGTTTCTCAAATTTGATTGGTGGTTGCAGCTCTTTAGATGGTTGGAAAGCCAGCAGAAAAAGAAAACAACCTATGGCTGCCATCACATTATCCTTCTTATTGTTAACAACATCTAGACAGGCGGAAGAAGCTGTTGAGGGCAGACCCTCTGGCAGCACGAGCCTTTAAGATGACGAGAGAGGAGTAAGCAGTCTAGAATTAGAATAGTCATATCTCCTACATAACTTAAATGTTACAGTGAAGAATAAAGAGGTTTATGTTATAGCATTAAGATATTTGAATGAAAGCATCCTCTGAATTGTAAAGAGAAAACTCTAGTATGTCATCTTTTTAAAAGTTAGTTGAGAATTTCATGCATGGCATTTTGATCATATTTTCCTCCCCTCCACCAACTCCTCTTAAGTCTAACCTTCCCTTCCCACTTTTTTTTTTCTTTTAAGCCTGTTGAAGCCAGTTTCTGCTGCCCATATACTCTTGGGTATGTAGCTACCCACTGGAGTCTGGTCAGCCTACCAGGGACCATAACTTTAAAGAAAACAGACTCCTCCTGTCCCACTAACTCTCAGTTGCCAGTAGCTCCTCTGCTATGGGTGGCACACTGTGCTCACCTCCCCTCTCCATGTTGGGATTTTGCCTGGCTTGAGCTTGTGCAGGTCTTCTGCATGCTTTCACAACTTCTGTGAGTTCATAGTCATCTACCGTCTGTGGCTTTTACAAACTTTCCTCCCATCTTCCACATAGTCCCTGAGCCATGGGAAGAGAGGGTAGAATATAAGATTTAAGACTTTTCATTAGACAATCTCTTATTCTCTGTTCATTGACCACTTGTGGGTCTCAGTTAATCTCCATTTTCTGCCAAAAGAAGCTTCTCTAATGAGGGTTGAAAGATGCACTGATCTATAGTTATAATAAGTCATTATGTGTTCACTTAACACTATGTATATGTAGCAGATTTATAGTAGTAGGAGATTCCCTAGGTTCTACAACCTGCCTAGCCACAAGTTCTGAGCCCCGTTAACAGTGGCTTGTATGGGTTTCATCTTATGCACTGGGCTTTAAATCCAAGCAGAAAGTTGATTGGTTACTCCCATAACATTCAGGCCACTTTTGCAATTGTGACATGTCTTGCCAGGCTGGTCATTATTATAGATGATTACTTTTCTCTTCTGATAGTTTGCATAGTACCTTCCAGCACTATGAAAAGTAGCCAGTATGGATGAAGCTTGATTTCTCCATGTTCCATGGCCTAAGTATGGGGTGTATTCAGCCATAGGGTCTTAAGGTCAAGTTCTGCAGGGCAGCCAAGAGCATTGACATAAGCCTATGATGTTGGGGAAGCTATGGGACCTCACTGGCTAACAGCTTCTGGGACTGGACTTTCCATTGGTTAGCCTGTGATGTCTAATAGGTTCATTGTCACCCCATTTATAGAGTTACTCCATTTAAACTCCTTTTATATATATGTACGTATTTCAGGGATCTTCTACAGTAGTAACTTTATGTGACTTTTTCAAAGGGTCTTTAGGGTTAGTGGTCATTAGATGGTCTCATGTGAAGCATTGTATTCATAAAAATAACTTGAGTATAGCTCAGTGGTCAGATATGTGCATACACAACGTCCTGGTTTCAACCCATAGCATCTTGTATAAAATAAAGAAGCAGACAAAATTGGATTAAGTCTTTAAGCTATAAGGGAATATTGTTTTACTTTTCTTTTTAAAAAATGTATTATTTTCATTTTGTGTGTGTGTGAGTGTATTGCCTGCATTTGTGTAAGTACAACCATGTTGTGCAATGCCGGTGGAGGTCAGAAGAGGGTGTCAGATCCCCTGGAACTGGAGTTAAGGATAGTTGTTAGTCGTCATGTGGGTGCTAGGAATTGAACCTGGGTCCTCTTCAAGAGCAGCCTGTGCTCTTAACCACTGAGCCATCTCTCAAGCCCCTTAGTTTTCATTTTTAAAAGATGCTTGTTTGCACACATGATTACGTTTTTACACTGCGTCTAAGGACTCCAGCTTTGCTTTCTTTTTCTGGGAGAGCTACATATTCCTCCAGTTTCTCCACATGTTTCTATAAAAGTAAAATTGATTTTGAATGTGTTTGATTTTCCTTTAAGGAGAAAAAAATACAACTATATGAAATAGAAAAAAAAAACTAAAAAGAAATGACCTTACTGATGGATAATACTAGTATCAACTATGTGGATTTTTTTTTATTTTTGAATTTTTTTAACGAAAAGGTTAACAAAATGATTCGCCAAAAGCAAGAGTTTAGGAGCACTGGTCACTTATAAGTTCCTAGTTTGAAAAGCATGGTTGTAAACTGTTTTCAAATAAGAAAAAAAATTTTGGTTCTTTATGTCTTTTAGGCTTTTACACTCTGACCGAGACCCTATTCCAGATGTTCCTGCAGTATACTTTGTAATGCCAACTGAAGAAAATATTGACAGAATGTGCCAGGTAATCTGAGTTCTTATTTTATCTAACTCTTAAAATTATCAAGACAGACAATTTTCAGAAAAGTATCTTAGATACTCATTTTGAAGAATCATAAATTCCTTTACTAGCTTCCACTTTGATTTTTTTAAAAAATACTTTATTATTTTTTTTAAGTGTATAAGTGTATTGCCTGCCTTTATATAAGTGCACCCATGTTGTACAATGCCCACAAACGTCAGAAGAGAATGTTGGATCCCCTGGAACTGGAGGTGCAGATGGTTGTTAGCCGCCATGTGGGTACTGGGAATTGAACCCAAGTCCTCTGCAAGAGGAACCAGTGCTCTTAACTAAGCCATGTCTCTAGCCCCTGATTTTTTTTTTTAACCTTTTATTTTATTTTTAATCTTTTTGAGACTGGCACTCCCTACATAGACCTGCCTAGCCTTAGTCTCACAGAGATCTGGCTGCTTCTTTGATCTTTTGATACTACCTTTGAATTTTTAATAGAATGAAAAATTGTATACTTTCTGGCTGAAAAAGCAATGTATAAGTAAATACTGAGTCTGGCTTTGCAAAAGATCCTGGTAGGGGACATGTTGGAGCTTGCCTCTAATCCCAGCTTTCAAGACTGATGCAAGAGGATTTCTTGTTCAAGACTAACCTGACTATGACTCTTCCCATCTCTTTGATCCACCATCCTAGTTGATTTGTCATCATTTCCTACTACTGAGATTAAAACCAACTTAAGGAAGGAAAGGCTTATACTTTAAGGTTATAGTCCCTCAAGATGAGGAAGTCGCAGCAGCAGAAGCTTGAGGTAGCTGAACACGTTTTATCTATTTTAAGACAAGAGTCGTGAATATGTTCAGCCAGCTTTTTACACAGAGCAGAACTGAAGCACCACCCACAGTGGGTGGATTTTCTTAGCTCCATGAACCTAGTCAAAGTAATAGTTAAATATCTACACTTAGTGTCTAAGGAAAACTTTTAAATATTTTATTTATTGTTTTATTTTATGTATATGAGTGTATTGCCTGCATGTGTGTAAGTACACCTGTGTTGTGCAATGCCTGTGGATGTCAGAAGATGGCATTGGATTCCCCTGGAACTGTAGTTACAGAGGTTGTTAGCTGCCGTGTGGGTGCTGGGAATAGAACCCAAGTCCTCTGCAAGAGTAGCTAGTACTCTTAACTACTGACCCATCTCCAGCCCCTAGTGTCTAAGAAATTTTTAAAACTTGATTTAAGAAGTTGTGTAACAAATTCTTCATTTGAGTAAGAATACTTCTAGAATCAATAATTGGAATTAATATACTTGTTCAGTGTTGTGTCATCATATGCCAAGAGCAGTACAAGTTCATGTCTGCTAAATATAATTTAGCTACTTATAACATTAGAAAAAAATGTGCCAGGGTTTTGTTCTGTTGCCCAGACTGGCCACAAACATGATCTTCAGCTTCCTGATGTCAGGGATCATAGACATGCACCACCGTGCTTACGATGTACTGACCATGGACCACAAATTCTTAAAAACATGCAGATAGGCTATTTCAGTCAGTTTAGGACTACAGTGTAGCTAATTGGCATTTGGCTGGTAGCATCATTTCATAACTAGTTATTAAGGTTTATTACCTTGGCCAGATAGCTCGTACTTCAGAACTTTATTCTCTTGGAGTACTTTTTTTTTGTTTATATAACCTGTCTTTAAATGTTTATCCTATGTTCCAAAACCTTACTCTTAATATTATTTTTTCATTTTTATTCATGAACATCCTTTATACAAAATAAGAATGTCACATTCAATGTATTTATAGGATCTTCGAAATCAGCTCTACGAATCCTATTACTTAAATTTTATCTCTGCTATCTCAAGAAGCAAGCTGGAAGACATTGCAAATGCAGCGTTGGCAGCGAGTGCAGTGACACAGGTTGCCAAGGTAAGATTTGCTGATTGATGGGTTTTTCGCTATAGTAGAGTTTAGCAGTGCTCTAAAAGCCCCAAATTGACACTGATGCTTTGTGTGCAAATAACCAGACAGTGTTAGAAACATTTAGACTTACTTCTTTAAGAATGAGTTCATTTACATCGTCTTTAGCTTGAACTTGGGAAAATTAACAAAACCAGAACATACTCAGTTGAAAGATAAAAATAAGTAAAATTGGCTTGTTTTAGGCTGAGATTTATATTATCTTGTGACTCGATTTAGAAATAGTTTGACAGTTACGTTGTCCATAAATTGATCTCATAGTATATCGACACTGTTCCCGCTGGAATTGCTGTCGTTGGTCACGTTATTATCTCCAGATCCTTTCTTATTTAGGAAAGAAGGCCCAAAGAGACTACAATATATAATTTAAGAAAAAGAATTTATACCAGGTGTGATGGCACATGCCTTTAATCCCAGCATTCAGAAGGCAGAGACAGGCAGATCCCTTGAAATGGAGGCCAGCCTGGTGTCCATAGTGAGCTCCAGGCTGGGGCAACAGGGAGACCCTTTCTCAAAAACAAACAAACAGAAATTTATAACAAAAAGTTTTAAAACGAAAGAAAAAGATTTTACAGTTGGTCAGCAATTTCACACAATGATAACTGTAGTCAGGTCCAATTTTAGTTATAGATAAAATTTGTCAAATATATTCCTGACTTTAGCCCTCCTGTTGCCTGTATGTCTTGAATTTTAAGAAGACATACATTTTAAGAATTTTTTTTAGATAAGAAAGATGCAAATGTGCATTTATCCTCAACACACACACACACAGAGGCACACACATGTACACACGAGCACACACACATACATCAGTATCTTAGGGTGAGTAGCTTTTGAGGTTTTCTCATCAGTGTTGCTTAAAAATTCTCGTTAATTTCACATGAAATCATAGGAATGGTTTTTGATTTGACTGAATTTAATATTTTTTAGATCTTTAAAAAAAATTGGGTGTAGGAGGGATTGGAGAGATGACTTAGTAGTTGAGAGTACTGGCTGTCCTGGCAGAAGACCAGGGTTTGATTGACAACACCCACATGACAGCTAACCTTCCATAACTCCAGTTCCAGGGGAACTGATGCCCTCTTCTGGCCTCCACAGGCATTGCATGTATGGGTGCATTTACACACATGCAGGCAAAATATTTACACACATAAAATAAAAATAAGTAAAAAAAAACTTACTTTTGTTTTTATATATGTGGGGGGAGGTGTCTACAGAAGTCGTAAGAGTATCAAATCCTCTAGAACTGGAGTTTCAGGCAGTTGTGACCCACTCAGTAAGGATGTTGGGAATCTCTAGTCTTCTACAAGAGCAAGGGCTCTTAACTGCTGAGCTTTCTAGCCTCCAGATCATTTCGTAAAAATTAAGTCATGATAGAAAAACAGTTGCTGTATGTTTGTTAAGAACATACGATTACAGTGAATATAAATTTCAACTTGTGGTTTTTCAAAATTAATATCCATTCCCATCACAACCACTTTTAAATTTTTATATCTTCATGAAGTTTGTTTTCTGAAACTCTTCAGATCATTATTGCCCCAAAGTTGTTTTAAAAATATTTTTTGTTTATTTGTAACTCTTAATTCTGTACTTACCTAACTAAAGCTACTATTTTAATACAATTTTTAGTTATTGCAAGTATTTTTGTCACTAGGCAATTCAGTCAGACTAAATTTACTATGACTAGATTGTAAAATTGAATAATAAACATTTTC
This sequence comes from Eospalax fontanierii, assembly GCA_035773235.1. Classification (NCBI taxonomy): domain Eukaryota; kingdom Metazoa; phylum Chordata; class Mammalia; order Rodentia; family Spalacidae; genus Eospalax; species Eospalax fontanierii. The sequence goes on along the minus strand of CM069536.1, from coordinate 11,391,376 downwards.
ATTTGTTTCTAGGTCTTTGACCAGTATCTCAATTTTATTACCTTGGAAGATGACATGTTTGTATTATGTAATCAAAATAAGGAGCTTGTTTCATACCGTGGTATGTAAAAGTACAGATATTATAGTTCATTGTTAAAGCAAATGGTATACTAGAAGAATATACTAAACTTATATGTTGTACTTAATAACATTTGCTTATAGCAGTATAGCTTAAAAGTTTTTTTTTTTAGGTAAGAAGAAACAAGTCTCAGACTAAATTTTGTCACATATATACAAGGCATCTGTAAGCTAAAAAAGTGTCAGTTGTCTAACCTGTCAGGTATCCCCAAAACAGCTAGTATGAATGGTTCACTCATGGCAAGTAAGACAATATTTTCATACAAGATGAAGTTAATTATCTGGTGCTTTGATTTTAGACAAGAGTTCTCTGAACTTGTAAAATGCTGGTGCAGATAGTAAGCTTTCTGATAAAAGTATTGATCTTTTGGCCTCATTGAGATCTACTTAAAGAAAATCTCCAAGAGTATAAATATTTGTAAATTGTCTGTGTGAGAGTTTTTTGCTTTGTTTTTATAGCCTAATCCAACCTCAAACCTGTGATCTTTCTGCCTCAGCCTTCCAAAGGGTTTCAGGCACCTGTGTGCCACCATGCCCAGCTCACTTGTAAGATTTTTGAAGGTGATTGCTGTTCTCAAAAGTCTGTGGTTATTGATTTTCATACTAATTAGCTACTTATTTGGGTTTATGTTTAAAACCTAGTTTTTCTTAGCACTTCAGATTATACTAACACATTTTGTTGTTTATAAATTTGATAAAAAATTTTAAAAGCATCTTTAATTTTTCCTTGATCAATTAAATTGGACGGACTAGTCTCCTTTAGTCCTGTTTAACAAGTTTAATTAGAAAACTTAGTTTGTTAAATTCTCTTAAGCATTTAACATTGTATTTAATAATTCAGTATATTAAATTTTCTTTTAAAGTACTTCACATACCAATCAAGGCAAATTTTTGGCAAATTTGTCAAATGTTAGTATTCTTTAAAAATAACTAAACATAAAAATCTGAAGTTCATTAAGCATTTACATACTTACAGATTGAATTCCATTTCCTTGTATTTGTCAACTGTAACAGAAGACCCAACTCTAAAATTAATTACAAATTTTGAAGTAAAATCATATGGCTAATCACCCAGGTTCTCAGTAATATTAGTAGTAACTTCTTGATCTATGCCAATCACTGTTTTAAGACTCCACAAAAGCTTACTTATTCCTCAGATTAACTGTGTAACAGTTATTTCTGTTTTTCTTTTTAAAAATATTTTGAAATTTTAATTGATAATGTGTTGCCTGCATGGATGACCCATGTTGTGCAGTGCTCACAGAAGTCAGAAGAGGGCATCAGATCCCCTGGAACTAGAGTTACAGATGGTTGTTAGCTGCCACGTGGGTGCTGGAAATTGAGCCTGGGTCCACTGCAAGAGCATCCAGTGCTTGTAACCACTGAGCTGTTTCTCCAGCCTCTATTTCTATTTTTCAGAGGACAAATTTGAGACATAGCTATTTAAATAAGCACCTTTTCTTTAGGACTAGGCAATGGTAGCATCAGGTTTACTGAAGGCAGGTACTCTTATCCAGAGATGGTGCTTTTAATCCTTTTGTAACATTTGCCAAATACTTGCAAGCATTGTAAGTGCTTTAACCTGATCTGAAGATAGTCCTAAGCAAATTGAGTAGCCCCATGGATTTGGTTTACATCCCTTGTCCTTTTACTTCTAAATTTTAGTGGATTGATAACACATGAACCCAATGAAGTCAGCACGAGGCTGGCCCATCTCAGTTAAACTGAGGTTTTCATCCTGAGAAAGAAATCACAAGTTGGGTTGACATTACTGGTGGACAGAGTACAACTGCCAAGGCTGCTTCTCATTCATAGATGTGGAGCTAGCACCAAAGGTCTGTACTTCTGAATAGATTCTACCAAGCCTAGTAATTAACAGGATGAACCAGAGTTCATGTTCACTGAAATCTTATCTGTCTGCCACTTGTTTCATCTGGGTTGGCTAGATGACAGTCTGTAACACTAATAACAATGCCTTTCCTTCATTTGGATGCTGTGCTGCCTGATGAGATTATTTTTATCTTCTCTGGTTGGACACACTTTCCTTAAATAAAAGAGTTCCTGCTTTCTTCTTAATCACAAGTTATATTAAATTTTATATTTACTTTTATATGCATAGTATTGGTATATGTAAAATACTATGTAAATAAAATTTGTCTTTTGTGTACAGTGATTGAGGATCTATCTTGTCAGTCACTGACTCCAGGTATTAAAAGAAGGATAAATAATTCAAAGTTTTTGGCTGTCAAGAATATTCTTCACAGCCGTGAAATGTTAGAAGCCTCTAAGGTATATGTCACAGTTATAGATTTCTTAGAATGGTCTCAGATCTATTGAAATGAATCCCTAACAGGAAGGAGATAAGAATCATTACCTTTTAAAAGCTTACAGAGAGACTTCCCATGGATTAGCAGGGTAATTTTTATACTACTAAACTTGGGAGCTACTTAGAGACAGTTCTATAGACTAGACAGGAACTCCATATAACTAACTTAAATATAGAAAACATGCTATGTGCCATTGCCTTTTCCATAATTATTTGCATTGTATTTGGCTGGCAGCTGGTGAGTAACAGGATCAGTAGTTTCTTGAGGCCATCTGGTGTTATGAATAAAGTTATAGACACAGTGTTTTCTTGTATGCTCTGGTAGAGATTTGGTACAGTTTACTTGGTTGGAGGTTGTCCTCCTGATGTGGAGGTAGTTGATTTATGTAAATGAATGGCTTTCTTGTTTGTTTTTTTTTTTTGTAGGGGTTTGAAATAATATGATTTTGATGTTTCACTTTTTAAAACTTTATAGCCAAAAATTTGATTTCCGTATTATGTTACCAAATTGGATATAACTTAGTTTAATGTACAAATTTCATAAAGACCTAATCTTTGATCATTTTTTTCTCTTTCCCATGTCATTTTAGCCATTAATAGGCCAGATATCACAGACACAGAAATGGAAGCTGTTATGGACACTATTGTTGACAGCCTCTTCTGCTTTTTTGTTACCTTAGGTAAGTTTTCTCATCCTTCAGGCTATTCCTTCAAAGTAAATTAATTTCTTAACAGCTCATTTCAATAAATTATACTGTAATATCCTTTTAACCTATTTGAATCGAGAAGCTTTCCAGAATTGAGATAAAATATACGTTCTTTAATGTATAAAACATTTCTCTTCTAGTAACTTAATGTGAATATTCCCTTTGATTTAGCATTCATATTTGTTTGGTTTGGTTTTTTGAGATAGGGTCTCATGTAGCCCAGGATGGCCTCTCTACTTAGCCATGACTGACTGTACTTTTGCCTCTCAAATGCTAGCATTATAGACACACATCACCATACTCAATTCAGCAGATTTTTTTGAGGGAGTTAACTTCTTAAATGTGTTTGGTAATTGTGACTTTCTAATGTTCCATCATAAAAATTTTCAAACATAACTTCTAAGTAGAAACATCTGTGCATGGTAACTATTAAGGCAAATGCAAAAGCTTCTAGAAAACAATGAATTTAAATACAACAGTAACCTACCTCTGCTCTTAAAAGTTTTAACATTTCCTTGAATCATATAAAATTACTTTATACATTGTATTCAATATCTGATATGTAATTTTATGCTTTACTAATAGATCCTTGTAGAAATTTGATAGCAATTTTAATTTTATACACACCTAAAACCCCACAGGCCAGGTAAGGTGGTATGTACCTTTAATCCCAGAGGCAGGTGGATCTCAGATTCTAGGCCAGCTGGGTCTACAGGAAGACACTGACTGAAACTAAAGAGAGAGAGAGAGGGAAAGAGAGAGACACAGAGACACTTCACATTGGATTAATAAACTCTTCCTTTCACAAGTGAGAAAACTAAAGAAGAGGTGTCATGCAGTGTTGACCTGAGGAGAATACCCATTTTCAGGCTCCTTCCTTTCAGGGATTTTTTTTTTCTCTCCTCTACTTCCTATCCCTGGACTCAGATCTTTAATTTCTAACCCAGTAAGTAGTCTTATTTTCTGTTTATTATTTTCTCTTCGCCATGTAAAGTAAAAAGAACCTCAAGAGAAAAGCTGGTCAACAATGCTTCACTATGTACAATTCCACTCTTTCAGGAGTTTAGCTTCATCTAAATTTTGCCTGTATTCTCACTACCCTCAAATGAGTTCAGGTATCAGTTGGTTGATTGGTTTGCTGTTATTTGCAGTGCTGAGTGTCAAACCCAAGGTCTCACTCATACTAGGCAAGCACTATACCACTAAACTGCATCTCCAGCCTTTATTTTGTTATTGTTATTGGGTTTTTTTGTTTGTTTGTTTGTTTGTTTGTTTGTTTTAAGAAAGAACAGATGCATAAGTTCTGGTCATTAAACAATTTAATTAACTTCCTATTCTGCCATTTAGTAACAGTTATGTTTTAATAGTAAGGGGATTGGAAAGGAGATGTACAAAGAATACCAAAGTGTTAGAACCACCTTTTTATTTTATATAGAGTTGAGAAAGGTTTTTTTCTGAAGAGAATTTGAAATTACTGCTACTCTAAGACAGAAGAGTATGGAGGCTTAATTGTTAAATGAAAAAAAAAAATTCAGGACAGTATTATGATATCCAATTTTTGCTTTTTATACACACACCCCAGAATGTAGAAAACAACCTGATGGTATGCTTTTTTAAGAAAAAGAAAAAGAAGAAACAGAAGGCACTGTCTCCCTTTGTAGCCTGAGTTTGTCTTGAATCCGCACCGCCCTGCCCTGCCCTGCCTGCTCCATGCTGGGATGGCAGCCACCTTGTGTGATTGTTTCTAATTGGTTTTTTTTTTTTCTTCTTTGGGGGATTCATGGTGGAAGGGGATGGTTGAGATAATAGGATTTTATCTACCCCATGCTGGCCTCAAACTTGCTATATACCTGAGGTTGGTCTTGAATTCTTAAAATTCTAGTCTTTACCTCCTAAGAGCTTGGATTTCAGGCTTGAGCCATCATGCCCAGAGTTAACTATACATCTCTAATATTATTTAAAATGTTATGCCAAGCATGTATAAACATTAGGCCATCAAAAGAAAAGTTTTATAAAATTTGTCAATATTCCATAATTTTACTTTTTCAATTAACAGAGTGTACTTCCTACAGAAAATAAAATGCTACAGTTTCAGCATATGGAGATTACAACATACTCAGTATATTTCACAAATGTAATTGAAGTTTATCTGTTTAGGATTTTAGCCTTTGATAACATTTACTGCATTAAAAAGGAAGAAAAAAATGAGCAGGTTCCATGTGCTGATTTGGTGATGAAATAAGGACCATTAAGGAGCATTGTCAAAGAATGCATTTTCTGTTATGTTTTAAATTGGTATTTAAAAAAAAAGATAATCCTTTATTGTTAAATTAGAAGATAAACAAAATATAGTGGTTGCAAACTGTTACAACAAAGCTTTTTTAATTCTCTTATGTTGTGCCAAATTAAAGTGAATTCTGTAACTACAGGGGAAACTTATTCTTTGAAACTATATAAGGAAGTAAAATGCTGACTACTCATCCATTGAAAACTATTGGTCACACTGATGAGCTCTATCTAAAAAAAAAATATTTCTCCTCTGGCTCAATGTTTATTTCTTAACGGGAAAGTTAATTTCTGAAATCTTGTTTTTACTCTTGCAATTTTTAAGTCCTTTAATTTCTGTAGCCTGAAATATATCATTACATCTGTAACATTAAAGTATACATTTTAATTAAGAGCCAAGGTTATTGTTAGCATTTATTATTAAAATAGGTGCTGTTCCTATCATCCGATGTTCAAGAGGAACTGCAGCAGAAATGGTAGCAGTGGTGAGTTTATGCCTCTCAGTTGAGTGTAAATAACTGTGTAAATTATTTTCTCATAAGTACATCAAGTGTTTCTACTAAATACCATTTACTAACATTAAATTAAGTACAAAAGGCAAATATTTTATTACTTTGGAATTCCACTGGAAATAAAAAAAAAAAAAAGATGCATTGTATGCATCTGTAAAATTGTTTATTGCAGTGTGCTATTCTAGTCCTCATTATTTTTTACTATAATACATATTCCACATTCAAACTTGTCTCTTTTATATAATATTTTACACCAATTTTTCTCCTCAAATCATAAATCAGTGTCTTTTTAGCAACTGTTTATTATCAACATAACTGGTTTTTAATGTTGAAATGTATGTTTAAATTATTTCACTGTAGTAAAGTATTCAGGTTGAATTTTTTAAAAAAAATTCTTAAAGATAAGAAATGGATTAGGGAACTTAAAGAATTGCTAAAAAGGAAAAAAGGTAAGTGGTGTGGAAAGATGGAGTTTAAGATATTAGTATTTGGGGACTTAGTAGCTCAGATAGATAATTGGTAGAAGCTGACTTCCTTCACATGTTTCATTTCTAATCTGTGGCTTCTTAGACCCCACACTGTGTAGACAGCATCCTTGGTGTAAATCAGTTGTGCTTAAGAGAGGACTGGTCATATTGCAAGATGTTTCCTGCACCTAAATCAAACTAATGTAAACTAAGTTAAAAATCCTTATCAATGAAATCAGGATTGCAGCACAGTAAAAGTACTTTCTTAAGTACAGGTTATGATGGTATTGAAATAATTAAAATATTTAGATTTTAGAATCACCATTTTATAAAGAAGTTCCAAATTTCTTGTTTACGTAACTAAACATGAGTTACTTTCACAATGTTCAACTAAAATTTAATGTTTCAGAAACTAGATAAGAAACTTCGGGAAAATCTAAGAGATGCAAGAAACAGCCTTTTTACAGGTGATACACTTGGAGCTGGCCAATTCAGGTACTTTATGTTAGTTAATATACTTATAGCACTTAAAATAAAACATGAGAGTTTTTGTTGTTTTTCTTATGATGAGTACTCTTATAAAGGAATTTTTTTCTTTTAATCAGAATCCGGGTTTTGACTTAAATTGTTCTTGAAAACAAATAGCTATCCTAACGAAATTATCTTTTTAGAAATTTCTATTATAAATAGCATATATAGAGGAAGTTTTCTGTTTCCATGACTTTGAAAGTTAGAAACTCTTTCCAGCTATCAGTAAACTTCTTTTGGAATACTTACTTGTTTCTGCAGTTCATTTTCACATTGAAATACTAAGAACTCGCAAGGTTTTTCTGCAGTTGTCGTCATTTAGCATGACCAAGGAATGCCAAAGTTACTTACTGCACAGTCACTATCAGATAGAAATACTGAAAACCCATAGATGTTATAGTCGTTCTGATTTTTAATAGTAGTGAACATTGTTGACATGAAGAAGTAAAGAAACCCACTGAAATGGGCAAGAATGTGGAAAAAATGATTCTTCTCTTCAGTTATGGTGAATTGATAATCAAAACTTATGGGGACAAAAATTCTGTCCAGAAAAATGACTGCCCTTTAACAATAAAAGTGCCATGTCAGGGCCAGGAGTGTTGGTACATACCTTTAATCCCAGCACTCAAGAGGCAGAGGCAGGCACATCTCTGAGATTGAGGCCAGCCTGGTTTGCATGGTAAGTTTCGGGCATGCTGAGGCTACAGAGAGATCCTATCTCAAGATCAAAAAAAAACACAAAAAACCATGTTTTATTGAAAGCCAATATTGATGGCTTTTATGACCTTTTACACTACTCTTGTCTTTATAGTTCATATTGCCATTGTGTTCCAGTTGTTTGACTGTGAGCTCTCAAATTAGCTCAGACCTTCCTCTGATTTCCTTGGTCTTAAATATTCTTTGTGATGTTTCTTAAGTGGAGCAGAAACATCAGATTCTCACCTGATTATTCTTCAGAACACTATGTCATATCTTGATAGTTTCCTTTTTATAGTACAATACGATATACCTTAGAAACCAATAAAAGGCACTGCTTTATCTGACTAAAAATTTGTTCTCATTGCAATATTAGTATTGTTCTTTTTCATAATTTCTTGAATGTATTTTAAAATTATTTTAATCAGCAACTTGTTGGGTGATTGTTAGATATCTTTAAATCTAACATGGCTAGAGATTATCAACCACCTCAGTTTTGTTCCCAACAGATATTTGGTGAAGTCTGCAAATATGTTTGGTAGTCTTAACCAGGGGTATGTGCTGTTGTAATCTAGTGACATGCATTGTAGGGTGTTTAGGAGCATCATACAATGCTAAATTTATATAGTGTACAGGACAAATCTTCATAATAAGGGAATTATTTAATTTCAAATACCAGTCGTGCCAAGCTTAAGAAATCTTGTTGTCCTAGTTTGCTTCCTGTTGCTATGATAAACATGTGACCAAAGCCAGCTTGGGGAGGAAAATGTTTATTTGACTTATACTTCCATGTCAAATCTTCAAGGGAAATCAGTGCAGAAACTCAAGGCAAGAACTTTAGCAGACACCATGGAATAATATGCTTACTGACTTGCTTCCCTGGCTCAATTGACTGCCTTCGTTATACAGCCCAGGCCCACCTTTCCAAAGATGGCACTGCCTACAGTAGGCTGCACTCTTCTATATCAATTAGCAATCTAAAAAAGCCCAGTAGACTTGCCCATCGGCCGGTCTGATGGAGGAAGTTCCTCAGTTGAGGTTCCCTTTTTTCAGATGACTTTCAGGTAAGTCAGTTTGTGTTAAGTTGACAGAAACTGACCAGCATAAGTAAGCCCCAGTCCACCAGGTATACAGACAAATCACTGTTAAACTTTCCTTTTTTGTTTAGCCCCATGATCTCACATTAATATCATAATATAAAACACAGCACAACCTTTTCACAGCCTATAAAAAATTCAAACACTTTTAAAATTCATGGTTTCTTTAAAATATCCAAAGTCAGGGCTAGAGAAATGGCTCAACAATTAAGAACACTTGCTGTTCTTCCAGAGGAAGTCAGGGGTAGAGAGATGGCTCAACAATTAAGAATGCTTGCGATTCTTCCAGAGGACCCAGGTTCAATTCCCAGCAACCACATGGCAGCTAACAACTGTCCGTAACTCCACTCTAGGGGATTCAATGCCCTCTTCTGGCCTCTGCGGGCTTTGCACAACACCAACACACTTACACACATGCAGGCAATACACTCATACACATAAAATAAAAACAGTAAATAAAAATATTTTAAAATATCAAAAGTCTCTGTGGACTCCTGTAAAATCAAAACAAGTTAAAATAATTTCTTATTCCAGAAGGAAAGAACTGGACACACTTAAGCAAAACTAAAATTCTAGCAGTGTAGCTCAGTGTCTGACCTCTGGTACTCACAATCCTCTAGGCTATAGAAAGTTTGAACAGCTCCTCTACTCCAGCTCTGCCGTCCACAGCACACACGCACAGCTTATCTCTTAGACTCAGACTAACTCCATTCCACACCTGCTGTTGTCCATGGTGGTTGTCCCATGGTTACACCATCTCCAGTATCTGGGGGTCTCCACTACAACTGAGGCTGCACTTCATAGTGTTGAGCATCATCTTCTCTCCATGACCCCATCAGTCCTGGGATCTCCACTGCAACTGAGACTTCACCAATGGCCTCTCCTGGCTTCTTCATGTAGGAAATACACATTACCAAGTGTGGCTTCCAGCTTAAGATGTAGCTTTGGCTCTACCTATGGACTACAGCTTCTGTGTGCTGGCCCTAAGGAAATACTTCCCAGAAGATTTGACCACAGTGATGCTGGTCTCTTGTTAATCACAGATGATTTTTCAGCTCTAGCTAACCAGAAACCACAGATCCTTGATTTGAAATATCACATGAACCCCTCCTCCCATATAGTCTTTGAGGGATTCTCAGACTGCCTCTAAAATCTTTACAGACCAGGCCTCCACCATCTGCATTTCTCTTAGCATTATTTTCTAAGCTTCCACAACAGATTATTCATCTCTGAGCATTCAATGGCTTTTCCACTTTAAAGCTCCAAAGTCCTGTACCTTCCTCCCATAAAATATTCTAAGGCATAAGAGCTGCATGGCGTGGTCAGGTCCATCACAGCATGATCCCACTCTGGTACCAATTTCTGTTGCTGTGATAAAACACCAAAAGCAACTTGGGGAGAAGAGAGTTTATTTGGCTTACACACTTCAGCATCACAATGAGGAAAGCAACTTCAGCAAAGACCAGGGAGGAAGCTGCTTACTGGCTTGTTCCCCTGGCTCACTTGGCTGCCTTTATTATACAACCCAGACCCACCTTCCCAAGATGGCCTTGCCTACAGTAGGCTGTGCCCTCCTATATCAATTAGCAATTAAGAAAATGCCATATAGACATGCCCTTAGGTCAGTCTGATGGAGGCAGTGCCTCAGTTGAGGTTCTCTTTCCTCAGATCACTCTCAGTTTGTGCTAAGTTGGCAAAAACTAACCAGTGTACCTGACTTAAGCTGCCTTCCCTTCCCTGCACAAATTCTGGAATAATAAGTGATAGTTGGTAGTGAGGGCATCACTTTAATGTCTAGCCTTGTCAGTACAGTTAGGAAAGTCTACTGACCTGTGCTATGCATGTAGACTTACTAAAGTGGATCCTCTTGCAGGACGAAATGTATATAGCTAATATAGTCAGGTAGCTGTGACTTCTGAAAAATGGTACATACTCCTAATAACAGTAGTATCACTAAGGAAATTGCCAGTACTTACATAAACACATGGCAACTAAATAGTTTTCTATCTCAGTTTGCTTTCACATCTCACTGTATTAATGTAATTAAATAGTTCATAAAGGGACACGTGCCTTGACTGCTAAGTGAATGGTCATTGCTGTGGCATTATGTCCTCATGTTGCATATTACAATTGGATAAGAGTTTTTGAAGCCCTTCTCAGGAGTCTGTTTCTTGAGTTTGTGTTTATAGAAAAAAGTTGTAATATGTAGTTTATGAAACTGTCAAACATTTCTATAAACTTTTATGATTCTATTCTTTTTTTCTCTAAGACAGTAGCTAGTCTTTTTTTCTTTTCAAAAATCTAAAACATCTGAGAAGCAACTTATTTTAGCTGTAAAAATTGTCCTATGAAATTTTTTATATAGAACATTTCCTTTAAGAAATTTCTCTAAATCTTTAAATCTAGCATTAAACATAGGTTCTAAGTAGCCCAAATCATTACCATAACTGTCTCTAGTCAAAACAGAATTTTTAAAAGTCTTATAGAGTTTTAGTATTCGCAGTTATTCATATCAAAATGGAATATACTGGAAGGTATTAGCAAGTTTTAAATGTGTACATTGCTGTCAAGTTTACATATTTTCAAATATATTTGCAGCTTCCAAAGGCCCTTACTAGTCCTTGTCGACAGAAACATAGACTTGGCAACTCCTTTACACCACACTTGGACATATCAAGCATTGGTGCATGATGTTCTGGTAAGAATTCCTTAATTTTAAACTAGCATCATGGCTACAAACACAAAGCTAAGAGGACAAAGCTAAAAAATGTGAATAAATGATGATGAGATGCTGAAGAACAGTAAAGTTTAAAGTCCTGAATTTATGATTTTAAAATCAAATTAGTGATACTTTAGCAGTGGTGAGGGAAAGGCAATGAAGGAAATGAAGCTGCCATCTTTTTTCATGTTAAGTGAAGTTTAAAATGATTTTCCTTAGAAAGAAAAACTGTAATTTCTCCCTTTTCTCTCAGATTCAATTAAACTTCATATGATGGTAAAAATAATTTAATTTCACACAATATGGCTTCTGAAATAATTACCCATATCTAATTTAATGCTTAAAAATTCGTATTGGTTCATGTATATCTTCAGCTAATTATTATTTTTGTCATGTAATGTATAGACAGCCCAATCTTCAAAGGCAATAAAAGAAAATATATACATAAATGATTTTGGTGCTAGACAAATTGTGCAGCAGTTAAGAGCACTGGCTGCTCTCGAAAAGGACCTAGGTTCAGCTCCGAGTACCCACATGGTGGCTAACAACCATCTATTCCAGTTGCAGGGAATCTGATGCCTTCTTCTGGCCTCCACAGGCATTGTGTGCATGGGTGCATTTACATACATGCATCAGAAACACTCATACATAAAAAAATAAATCAGAAAAATAATTTCTGTCAAAAACACTAGGTAATAGGATCCCAGTAGTCCCCATTTGATAGAAAAATTGAAATGTAAGTGTTAACTGAATTTGCCAGGCATTGTGGTACATACCTGTAATCTCAGTATTCAAGAAGCTAAGGCAGGAAGATCTTTTTAGGTTCAAGGCCTGCCTGTACTATAATATTTTCAGAACAGCCTGGGCTACAGGTGAGACCTTGTCTAAAAGAAAGAATAAGAGTTTAAGGAATTTGAACCCAAATCATTGGCTCTAATTACTAACTTCCGAAATTACAATCTATAATAATAGCATCATTATTGCAAAGATTGTCTATAGTAAGATATAAAAAGGAAATGAGGGACATGCAACAGATGACTTAACAGTCCATCTCTTTAAAGCCAAGATACTCATTCTAAAGTGTTCACATTTAGGATCACAGATGGCATTGTCAATTCTACTTCTCTATCCTAGAGCCCTGTGCCAGAGAATACTAGTCAACACCTAGTTAGTACAGAAGACAGAAAGAACCAAAGGAACACTCTCCTAGGAGATTAATAAGAGGTTAATTAAGATCCAGTTCAGCCAGTATTTGAGTTCCTATTTGACAAATATTCAAAATCCTGGTTTTAGCAATGACAGAAACCAACAAATATTCCTATCTTCCCCAGACTACATTCTAGGAAAAGGGACAGGAAATAAACATACTTAACCTTTCAGAAGGTAGAAAGCACTCTGGGGGAGAACAAAGTGCCAATAAACAGGACTGAAAATTGAAAATCAAACATTCCTCATGTAAGAATGACCTAAAGGAGCTAAAGTAGTCAGTCATGTAGCCATATGGGAAGAGAGCATTCTAGGTGAAAGGTGGGCTGGTGTGTTTGGAAAGGGCAGGGTGAAGTGGGGTTGGGCAGAGTAGAGGGAGGTAAGGTTAACTAGGGTACAGGAAACAGTATAGTACAGAACATTGACTTTCTATTCGTGAGGGACACAGGGAGCCACAAACCAGTTTAAGTAAAGGCATACTATTTAAGGGCCGGAGTAAACTGAAATGGGCTTAAGACAGGTTACAAAGAGCATTTTAATAGCCAAAAAAAATTTTTTTTCTAATTCTAAGAAAACTGAGGGAAAAGGCTGATTGCTGGAAGGGGAATGTAAAATCCAGAAAAGATTCGTTTTTAAGATTTTAATTTTGTCTTTAGTTATGTGCATATGAGTATGGGTGCCCATGGGGGCCAGAGACAATGCTGAAGTTACAGGTAAGCCACCCAGTGTGGATGTTGTAAATCAAACTCAGGTCCTCTTCAAGAGAAATATGTGCTTTCAACTGCTGGGCCATCTCTCCAGACCCCAGGAAAGATCTTTAAGTTGGAAAAATTGCCACATATTTGTGAACCAGTGGGGGATGATCAAGAGAACAGTTAATGGGGGCTGGAGAGATGGCGTGGCAGTTAAGAGCTCTGATGCTCTTGCAGAGGACCTAGATTTAAGTCTCAGCACCCATATGGCGGCTAGCCACCATCTAACTCCAGTTCCAGGGGATCTGACGCTCTCTTCTGACCTCTGTGGACTCTGAATGACACAGGTGCACCTAACACACGTGCAGGCAGTACCCTCATACACATAAAATATAAATAAATGAAAAAAAATTTTTAAGAAAGAGAACAGTTAATGATGCAGGAGATAAAACCCTCCTGCAGGTGGCAATAATGAGTAACAGGCCAGGAATCCTCAGCCTTCTCAGTAACATTTTTTTTTAGTTCTCATCATTCTTTGTTGTGGGTCCTCTTTACATGCTAAGCATCAGCTGTCTTATCACCAGGAGTAGTCCCTCAATTTTGACAACTAAAGTGTCTCCCCACAGTGTCAAATATACCCCAGGGAGAGGAGACAGGAAAGGGCAGTATCTCCCAGATTGAAAACCACTATTACAGACTGGGAATTACAGTTCCCCCAAACTGGAATTGGCTTTGGGAGAGGAAGATAAGGAGTCTGGAGATAGCAAAGAAGACAGTCCTAGGTCCAGGGGTATGAGCTGTGTGAAGGTAAAAAGAAAATTTTCTTAGGTTGAAATAGCCATTTGGAGTCCAGTTAGAGAAACAAAACAAAACAAAAATCACAGGTGTTGAGGAGGATGTGACAGGGAGTTTCCCTGATGACTGAATTCCAGAGACTCTTAACAGCAGGATTTCAAGACCTTGGCAAAAATGGGAGATGGGGTCTAAGAGAGAGAGGGCCAAAGAGCCATGCAGAATGGGCATAATGAGAGTCTTGATAGTTTCAAGTTATTTTTCATCATTAGGGCCATGCCTGTAAAGGGCCAGGTCTATAAAGGTCTTAGTAAAAATATACAATTTAGAGATCACCTCTACTCTTCTGCTGTGGTTGTGTAGAAGCTATCTAGAGCACTGGGATGTCCTGGAATTCTTTCTGATAATTCTTGAACTTGAAGCATTCCTGGGCTTTTGACTTTCCTAGATGTGGAAAATTGAAATACAAGGTCCTGTGAGTATGGGTGATGAGACACACGTCCAAGTAACTTCAACATTACGCTGAGCTCCATTGTCAGGAGAGAAGCCTGGGATATATCTGAAACAAGGCTAATCCTGCTTTTTAGTGAGGTTTTTGCTATTCCAGGATGAACAGAGAGTAAGGAATGTAAGATAACATTTTATACTGTCCACTAGATTGATTTTTATTTCCTACTGTGACGTTAAAACACAGTCATTATTAATTTGACTAGAAGCATAGGGCAAAGCAGACATGATGGTGCATACATGGAACCCCAGCTCCTGGGAGACGGGCAGGAAGGAACAGGGGCTAGGTTTTTCTTTGAATCTTCTTCACCTAGGATGATAAAAAAATTGCAGTCTTTGCAGAGATTGATTTTAAAAACTGCATGTGTTATCATGACCTGATTGTGCTCACTAATTTTAATGCAGTTTTTAAATTTTATAGGGTTTCTTTCAGTTTACTTTTTTTAGTTGTTTGTTTTCTTTTTGAGACAGAGTGTTGCTCTGTAGCCCTGACTGGCCTAGAACTTGCTATATAGACCAAAGCGGTCACAGAATTCCACCTGCCTCTGCCTCCTGAGTGGTGGGATTAAAGGCTTGCACCATCATACCCTGACTTTTAGTTTTTTGAGATAGGATTTCACATTATAGCCTAGGTTGGTCCAGAATTCATAGCAGTCCTACTGCCCTTAGCCTTCCAAGTGCTGTGATTACAAGAATGCACTAACTTAATATAATTTTCAATGTAAACAGATTGTACCACAGGTCATTGATTATAACCATGCCTTTATTTTGTTTGTTGTTTTTTTAAGCTGGAGTACATTAGTGTTTAAAAGAAAAATACTATGTAGGTGTGGTGATTTATGCCTTTAATCCCAGCACTTGGAGGAAGAGGCATGGGGATCTCTGTTGAGATGGAGGCCAGCCTAGGCTTCATAGGGAGTTCCAGGCCAGATGGGCCTACAGGGAGACACTGTCTCCAAAAAATAAATAATTAATTAATTAAAAAAATTTTAAATAAAAGAAAAACCTCAGGAGGGCAAGCTATAAATCTTGGAGACCATAGAGAAGAGGGAGGAGGGGCAGAGCTGCACAGGTGGAGTCCAGCCGACGGGAAGGTCAGCCACATGGAGAGAGGGAAGCTTTAGAGAAGGGTGAGGAAGCCCAGCAAATCTGAGAAGCATGTTCAGGCTCTAGCCAGCATCCAAAGGAAAAAAGACAGGAAAGAAGAGAAAGTTACCCCTTCCTGAGTAAGGACTAAGAAGGAACGACAAACCCAGCAGAACCTCAGCAGGACCTCATGACGGCTTGGAGGGATGCTGTTGAGTTTTAAAAACTACTGCTTTCAAAAACTTGTGAAGTTTCTTCAGAGCTTTCAGAATTCTTAATAATTATATCCTTTGCCTCCACAAGATGGAGTAAAACTTTTAGATAGGAAACTAAATTGTTTGCTTGAAAATCCGAACTGTTGATAATTACTTACATATTAAACCCTGGAAACAGCTGGGAGAATTGAGACAGCTACCCTGTGTTAGAAAGATTACTCTTGTCATTTAAAATGGAAAATACACTCTTCTGACAAGAACGTTGTATGTCCTTTTCCTCTTGTTAGGATAGAAGAAGCAAAATTAGCACTTAGGAAGTCACGACTTTGTTGTGTCTTGGTGGTGGGAGGACGGGGCTAACCTCAGTCAGTCAGAACAGTGGACAGTGTTGCATCTATCTTTCACTTAGCTTTTTAAAAGAATTCTTGGAAATCTCTTTTTGTATCTTTTGAACGCTTCTAATAGTGTGACTTGGTGATACTGTTTCACCTGGTTCCTAGTTCTTTAGTAAATAGCATTATGTAAAGTTTCTCTTATCTGTAATTGGTAATAGAGCATTTTACAAGGATTTTTTCTTTTAATTAATTATTTTCTTCTAAATTGAGTTACTGTACCCTTTCTTGAGATGTGGCCTTGCCCCAACTGGCCCGCTGTCCTCTCTGTAGCCCAGCTTTATTTGAATTCATGGCAGTCCTTTTTGCCTCAGCCTCCTAAGTGGTAGAATTACAGGCATGAGATGTGGTACCCAGCCTGTGGTGACCTTATGTTGGTTTTTTTCTTGTCTTATTTTTTTTCTATTTTCAATGATTCTAAAACAATACTTTCTAGTCAGAATATATTATCAACTGCTAGTGTCATTTTACATTTTGCTAATAGTCACACTAAAAAGTGAAGCTTAGGTGAAGCTTAATGGCATATTTTTATATAATTTAACAATGCAAATTTTGTCATTTCAACATATAGTCAATTTAGAGCCTTAAATATTTTATATTTTCTTCTTTATATATGAAATCCTATAACGTCAGAGTGTGTTTTGTAGTTACATCACATCCCAGTTCTGACTGACCACAATCCAGGTACTTAGCCATCACTCACGGCTAGTGACAGTAGTATTGGACAGTGTAATTCCTAATCATCGGGTCCAAGACCTTGCCACTTTGAAAGACCAAATAAACTGTGAATTGAAGTTACCATATGAGGGCTAGTAGAAAATATTTGCCTATTGCCGGCAATGTATCTGGCATGGGTTCAATCCAGCTTACAGTTCCTGGAGTTATGGGAAGAGTGAAGTTTAGTTAAGAGTGAGCAAGCTTTCCAGAGACATTGCTGGTTCAGGATACCTTGGCTATGATGGTGCTTCGTAGTCTGAATCAACCTTCAGGTCTCAGTGGCTTAAAATAGCTTGTATTTCTTCTGGTATTTGTGCTTCCTGCACCATCTGTATAGTCAGGGGAGCTCTGCTCATTATATTCACTCAGATTCGGGATGAGGACCGTCTCAGAGTATGCTTTTCTATCACAGTGGCAAGGAAGAACATGCATGGGCTACACGTCAAGTCCTGTTTCATTCTTATGAGCAATTATTTAAAATTTTTAGGAAATAATTCAGAGTAAATTACAGTGTACATAGGGCGGTAAGTCAGTAGGAGAGCGCCTGCCTAGAATGAGTGAGGCCCTGGGTCCGATTCCTAGTAGCACAATGCAAAAAAGACAAAAATAAAAGAACCTATAATGAAGCCCCATAGACATTCAGCTTCCCTGGCATTGTAACAGCTGCACAGATGTTTCATGTGCACTGCGGAGATGGCTCACTGGGTAAAGTACTCCCTGCATAAACATGAGGGCACAAGTTTGGATACCCAGTACCCGCATAAAAAGCCAGGCATAGGTGCATGAATTCTGTAACCCTAGTGTTAGGCAGTGAAGACGGGTGGATCCCAGAGGTTCCTTCATTCATTTTTATTGTAATTTTTGATCACAGGAATTGGTTCATTCTTCTGTAAATTCCCTGTTTTCTGCATCTGAATGATTCTATATCTATGCTGCAGGGTGGCATGCGGCACCTAACCCTTCCCCATATTTCTTATATACGGCTAGAGCTAGAAATTTGATTAAATTTGGCTCAAGTCTTTGTCAGTCCCACTTAATAGCGGTGTTATGTCATTTCTATTTTATGATGTCACAAGAAATCCAGTGTTTGTCAGAGTGATGATGATGATGATGAGATTGATGGATAATTTAGACTTTGTGGATATGTTCTGCCTATTGCGAAGTTCTCCGTAAATCTTTTTCCTAAAGGTCTTAGTGTCCTTGATTTTTTTTCCTAAGTTATGTTAATTGCTAATGGCAAATGGAGATTTTATAATACTAGCATTTTTTTCTCTATCTTTTTTAATTGATACATTTAAGTAAAGACCCTCCTTATCAGTCGACAAATATTTTATTTTGTTTCTTTATTGCCCGCTTAGAGAATGAGTTCATGCACCAGAGTTCTGCAAGAACTGACAACAAAGTTAGGTGTTGGAGTTTTTTTAGTGTTATTCATGAGTGATTGGATTTTTATATTAGAGACATTATCAAATAATTATAGATACTTATTTTGATATTCAAATTCTCACATCTTTGGCCTGTCACGTTGAATTTGGCTCATCTCGACATGACCCCATTAGTCTTTGATAGCTCTCTCATTTTCAGTCAGAGGTTTCTGACTGAGACACAAACATAGCCATTTCTCCCAAAGCCATGGTTCCTTTGTATGACAGTATTGGAAGAGCACTGTCTGATGCTGAGACTTTTTATTTCCACTGGAGTATCTCTGCTTGTAAACATTTCAGTATGGGAAAGATAGCATCCTACTATGTCTCTCATTCTCTGGAAGTAAAGAATACATTTTGTTATACTTTTGTTACCAACCTACTGTGGTAATATGAAAAGTGTAAAGTTGTATTAGGTGACCATCCCTTTTGCATATAATTTTAAAATATCAATTTGGGCTAATTCTTCCAGCTTTATTCTTATATGTTTAATCTGTGTTTTATTTCATTTATATGACTTGTGTAAAAACAGAAACTACTTGGGTTTAGAATGTTGTTTCTTTTGCCATCCAATAGAGCAGTGTGATTATAAATACCAGTTTTTAATCATTTTAGCTACAAGCCCATTTTATTTAATATGGGTATATTTATTCTCAGCTGATAGGCAAGTATGGTCTACTGTGTAACTTTTGGTTCTCTTCAAGTTTCTGGTCTCTTCTCATTCAGAGCTGTTGGTACTATGCTTCCTGGAATAGGAGATTGTTTCTCAGTAAAAAACAGAGTTGCAGTGCCTAAGAACATCTCTAAATTGTTTTGTTAAATGCATAATACCCCCTGGATCAGACTGTTGAATTGAAACTGGTTTTGAAGCATTCAGGGACAATAGAAATAAATCTGAATTGTCTTCTGCTTAGGAACTGAGTGCCCCAAATTTCCCCTCATTGAAATTAGTTTGGAGGAAGGCCTTTGCTTTTTCAAATAATACTTTAATTTTGTAAAAATTAGTTGAATCTATATTGTAGCTGTTGCCATTAGATTGAAAGCCTGATGTGTTAGCCTCTTGATTCATTTTATGGTGATTATCTCTTTTCTCTTAGAAAAAAAAAGACGAGTCTCAATTTTTATTTAACTATTGAATCTTGTCTGAAGGAAATGGCTGTGATTGCAGGTGACGTATATGCCAGTTCCGGAGAAAATGGATGCAGAGCATCACCTGTTTTTCCAGCCATCCCTTTTCTTACTGATGATGTCCCTGCTCAGACGAGATCTTCTCTACAAAGCCACACTTCCCTTCAGAGACTTGAGTTCTTAAGTTCATGTGTAGGGAAGAGACAACATTAGTGTCTGTCTTCAAATCATGGAAAACACATTTACTTACTGTAGAACAGAGTCAGCACAGGAACCTTGGGAGATGCTAGAGCTGTTGGGTGGCTCCCTTCCTGTGCTGACGTTCCTCCATTGTATCTGCTTCCATCATTATCAAGAAACACTTATACTTTGATGGTTAATGTGACGGTACAAGTTTAAGGGTCTAGCACTGTGAGCTAGTGTTTCCCCATGTGAAAACTTTGGTTCTTGACATTTAACTTTGAACACCCAAGAATATCTGTTGAAAATAAACTAGCTGTTCAGCGATTACTATAATATTTGAAGTTAATGAGGCTGTAAATTCTTACCAAAATAAAAATGGTTTTTATTCTACTTTGCTTTTTGCCACATAGGAATGCAAATCTTACTTAACTCTGTGTAAATAGGTGTCATCTCTAGTATCTTTGTTGACATTACCTGTCTTTGGCTTTGCTGATCTGCTTTAACTTATGAGAGGAAAACAAGATTACTAAAGTCTTCTCTGTTTTTAGTACTTCTAATGAGGTTTACTTATATATGGTAATTTGAGACACCATTGTCCAGTCTTTTAAGTCTCAGTGGAAACAGATTAGACTCTACTGTGTTTAAAAAAAAAATTGTGTTGTCTTATTTATATACAAATGTTCAGTTGCTTTTACATGATTGAGTACAGCATAGAATGTTCTAATTTCCAAATTTTCAAGATTGAAATTACTTTTTTCTTATTTGCTTTACTATTATGCAAACAATGGAAATGTTCTTTCTGCTATTATGTTATTTCTCAGAACTCTTCACATCTTTTATTCTTTGATCATCTTGTGTTTTAAGTAGTCTGTCAATACTTCAGTAATATGCTGTCCTATTTTTAGAGCAGCAGCTTTGCTAACAAGTCACTTTTATTCGAAGGAGCTGTGTCATCACCATGGAAATAGAACTTGTCTAGGAATTCTAGTTATTGAAGCTTAGCAGTTTAAAGATGTTTCCTTTCAGTATCTTTTGTTTCTTACATAATTTTTTAAAGCTAAATTCCTTGGATGTAGCTCTTGATACCTGCTTGTTTGTTGTTTAACGTGTTTGCGCCGTAGTTGTGCCCTTCCTACAGTTTTACTTCCCTCCCCTGTGGATGGCTTTTGTGCAAAATGAGAATTAGATAGTAGGATGGGAAGCTGAGAAGAATTAGGAGGTCATTCTTGAACTGTGACAAATGCAAGGAGTCTTTAGAAAAGATAATACTAGAGGTTGAAACACAACAGTATGCTCTTCTAGTTGTCCTAACTGTACTGTAATTCTCTCATCTCTGTCTGCCTATTGTGCTCCTAAAAGCAAGGAATCTGATTCTCAGTAGCTATGTTCTGTGATAGAATTGGCATATGCTTACAAAACTGCCTAGAGTCTAATCTTGTTTGTACCATGCTCTGTGGTCCTTGGGCAGTAAAGTAATTTCTCTGTACTTCAGATATTTTGGGGGAGTTTTTATTACTTCTTTTAAGGGTTATTTTAAGGATTAAGTAACTAATACAAAGACCCAAGAACAGTGCCTTCCACATAAGAGTAAGCGATTGTCTGTGGGGTTTCTCTTTGATGGACTTCATGTATGAATGAGAAAGCTGCCTCATTGATGCCATGATGTATTTGCAAGAAAATAGACATGTTTCTCTGGTCTGGTGACAAGGCATCTTGATGTTTCACAATTTATGTCAGAGAGGAAGTGCCTAGTCAATAAGTTATGATAAAGGATTAATTTGAAAAGGTTAGAAAGTGTGCTCTTAAGGATATGGAGTCAAGAATGATGACCTTGTTTTATCTGCAAGATAAATCTCAGTCTACTTAACTTGGGAGTCATCGACTTAACATATACATAGATACCTCAGAACTGAGGTGATCTCATCACAGTTACACTTGGTCATTTTGGTGTGGAGTTTCTTTCTTGTTCATCATTCTTTCTAGCACTTGCTAATAGTCATGTTTAATTTCTTAGCTCAGTATTCTTGAACAGTTAGCCCTTAATATGTGAAAGAAACTACAAGTGTAATGTAAAAGGGGAAGGAAAGGATAAAAAAGATTAAAAAAAAATTTTTTTTGGCCTATTGTAGATTTGAGTTTTGAGAAAAGATAAAGGGAAAAAAAAAGATAATGAAGCCTCCCATGAATGAAATTAGTCCTAGTAGAGTGTGTAGTCACTGCTAGTCTGACTTGATCTTAGAATTTACATGAAAGGGGACATTGTTTTTACTGTAGCTTCTGTTGTAATTTTTTTTGCAAAATATAATCCATAAGTCAGAATACATCAGAATGTTAAGACTCTCTGAATATTTGGAAGTAACTAGAAACAACCACGTATCAAAAAGCCTGACCAATTAAGTCGATGTAACCAAACGTTTGAATACTATGTGGACCAGGGTGAGGTAGGTGAAAGAAAGCTCTGAAATGACAGAAGGTGTGAAATATGTATCTATAATAGAATTCCATTTTTGAAGGAAAAATTATAACTACTATAAAGAAATGTGTATTTTTCTAGAAGAACTGTATTTTTGTAGAAAAATTTAAATATGATTTTTCTCCTTGCATATTTGACATTTTAATCACATCTGTTATTTGCTTATAAACAGTGACAAGTTCATTTGTATGAAGAAATGTTTAGAAGAATCTCTTTTAATAAAATTGTAGATGTGTGTTTTGTTTTGGAACAGGCAGCAACGGTGTGTATTATTTTCCTTATCATAAGAAGCATTATAGCTCTTAAACTTAGAAAACAGTTATTTAAAGCAGGTTTACTATTTCCTAGGATTTCCACTTAAACAGAGTAAATTTGGAAGAATCTGCCGGAGTAGAAAATTCTCCAGCTGGTGCTAGACCAAAGAGGAAAAGCAAGAAGTCCTACGATTTAACTCCAGTCGATAAGTTTTGGCAGAAACATAAAGGAAGGTAAATAAGAGAAATAATCAGCAGTGAAGACATTCTGCCCTTAAAGAGAAATGAAGGGTCATCTGACCTAGTAAATTTAAGGGAAATGTCAAAAGAGGTCTGGCTCCATTGACCCTGTCTATAAAGAAAGACCAGCTCTGTCTTTGACTTGAGTTTGTGATAGAAAACCTTTAGGATAGGACTTTTTCTTTTTGCTCCATGTTTGCCTTCAAACAAATTCCATACTGTATATCTCTGGAGGGAGAACCTAAGTCTGAAGTCTAGAGATTTATTCAAAGTGCCTAAGAAATGATGGGTAAAATGATACAGTACTTTGCTGTGTGATTTGTTGTACCAGTGTACATATCCCATATGCTGCTTTGTCTCTTTAAAGTTTAGCATATTCTAAACTTTGCAGTCTAATAACTGCGATAAAAATTATCTAGTGGTCATAGCCAGAGAAATCATTGTAAACAAATAAAGAAAAACATTTCTTTAAGATATAACACAATGCGTTCCCGTTATAATTTTGGAAATATTGTATTTCAAATATATATATAAAGATACAGATTTATCTGTGTCCTTGATATAACTGTTCTCTGAGGCTTCTTACATTTATGTTTAAAGATAAATAGGAAATAGCCTTAGTTCAACTTGCTAGAGGTGTTTGTATGTTTATACTTAGAACTTAAAAAGGAATATCATTGCTTTAGCAAAAACTTTGACATTCTCATCAAGAGAACAGTTGCTGTTTTTCTTTTTCTGACTATAGATACTGGTTTGGATACTATTATGATCTGTAAATAATATTCATTATTTTGGAATTTCCTATCTACATTTTTTTTCTTTAATGGTAAAATAACATCAAATTACATTTCATTAAGATGCATTATTTACAAAAGGAGTGTCTGAATCTAGCCCCAGAGTGGTACTGAGCTTCCCAAATTGTACTATGCCCATCCCCCCACCTCAAGACCACCTGAAGCCCCTCCCACTGCCTCAGGGCTAGATGCTACAGCCCTAGTAACTACATGAACTCATGGAGATTAAACAAATATTCCTGAATGATGAATGAGTCAGAGGAGAAATTAAGAAAGAAATAAAAATATTCCTGGAATTAAACTGAAAGGGCAATACAACACAACAAACTCTCTGTGACACTTTAAAAGCAGTCCTAAGAGTGAAGATTATAGCTCTAAGTGCCTACATTAAAAAATCAGAAAGAGCCCAAGTAAATGACTTATTGCAACTCAAGACTCTTGAAAGGCAACAACAAATGAAACCTAAATCCAGCAGACAAGAAGAAATAACAGAGCAGAGCAGAAATCAATGAAATAGAAACAAAGAAACAACACAAAGAATCAATGTATCCAAGAACTGGTTCTTTGAAAAGGTAAACAAAATAGACTGACCCTTAGCCCAGTTAACCAAAAGAAAGAAACAGCAAGTCCAAATCAACAAAATTAGAGATGAAAGGAGAAATCACAACAGACAACAAAAAGATTCAGAACATTAGAAGGGAATACTTTAAAACATATATGCATGAATATCTAAAATCGGGGAATCATCAAAGCTAACCCAAGAAGAAATCAACAGCTTAAACAGACCCATAACATAAGGAAATTGAAGCAGTAATACAAAACCTCCCGACTGAAACAGCCCAGGCCCAGAAAGATTCAAAGCAGAATTCTACCAGAGATTCAAAGAAAATCTACATCCAATACCACTTAAATTATTCAAAAAACTGGAAATGGGGAGAACTCCTAAATTCCTTCTATGAAGCCAGCATCACTCTAATAACTAAACCAGGTAAAGATAGAACCTTAAAAAAGAAAGACCCATATTCTTAATGAACATAGATGTAAAAATTCTCAATAAAATACTTGCAGACCGCATGCAAACACATCAAAAAGATCATCCGCCATGATCAAGTTGGCTTTATTCCAGAGATGCAGGGGTGGTTCAATATACGTAAGTCAGTAATAAATATCATAACTCATAAAAATGGATTCAGAGACAAAAATCACATGGTCATCTCGATAGATGCCAAAAAGACCTTTGACAAAATTCAACATGTATTTATGTTAAAAGTCTTAGAGGGAGCATACCTCACCATAATTAAAGCTATATACAATAAACCCATAGCCAACATCATTATAAATGGAGAAGAACTGGAAGCATTTCTATTAAAATCAGGAACCCAAAAAGGCCATCCACTATCTCCACTCTCTTTTAATATAGTGCTGGAAACTCTTCTTAGAGCAATTAAGACAGGAGAAGGAAATTAAAGGAGTACTAATTGGAAAAGAAGAGGTCAAATAATCCCATTTTGTAGATGATAAATTATCATCTAAGAGATGCCAGAAAATCTACCAGAAAACTCCTAGAAATTATTAACATTTCCAGTAAGTTGGCAGTAAGTTAATGTACAAGAATCAGTAGCCTTTTTGTATACCAATAATAAGCAGTCGGACAAAGAGTACATAAAAACCTCCCATTCACAGTAGCTTCAAAAAAAAAAAAAGATACCTCAGAATAAGCCTGGCCAAAGATCTCTATGATAAAAATTTTCAGTCTTTAAAGAAAGAGCTTGAGGAGGACAACAGAAAATGGAAGGACCTCACGTGCTTATGGATTGAAAGAATTAATATTTGAAATTCATCATCCACCAAAAGCAATATATAGATTCAGTGCAGTGCCAATCAAAATCTCCATGACATTCTTCACAGAATTAAAAAAAAATCCTCAAATTCATATGGAAGCAGAAAAGACCCTGGATAGCCAAAGCAACCGTGAGCACAAAGAGCAATGCAGGGGGCAAGGGAAATTACTATACCAGATTTCAAACTATATTGCAGTGGTGTAGTCATAAATCTTATCAAAATAGCTCAGTGGAACATAATTGAAGACCCAAGCGCGAGTACATACAATTACAACAACCTGATGTTTGACAAAAGGGCCAAGAACACTCACTCTTCAGCAGTATCTTCAGCAAATGTTAGTGGCATAACTGGATCTGCACCTGTAGAAGAATGAAACTAGACCCTTATTTTTCATTTTGCACCAAAGTCAGCTCTAAATGGGTCAAAGACCTCAATGTGAAACCTGAAACTCTTAGAAGAAAACATTGGCAGTAATCTACAAGATAGGCGGAGGAAAGGACTTTCCAAATCAGACATTAGTTGCTCAGGAATTAAAGTCAACAGTCTACAAGTGGGACCTCATTAAACTGAAAAGCAGATGCTTTTCAACAAAAGAAAAAAACCAAGGAAGTAAAGAGAAAACCCAAAGAGTGGGAGAAAACTTGTCACCAGCCACACATCTGACAGGTTTACCATCCAGAATATATAAAGAATTCAACAAACAAAGAATCAAGAAAACAAGTGACCCAATTTAAAAGTGGGCTAAAAGATCTGAGCAGAGAGCTCTCAAAAGAAGAAGTAAGATGGTGAAGCAACATATTAAGTGTTCAACATCATTGGTAATTGAGGAAATGCAAATTAAAACCACTTTAAGATTTCATCTTATCCCAGTCAGACTGCCTAAGATCAAGAAAAAAAAAATGATACTAAATGTTGGAAAGGATGTGGAGAAAGGGAAACGCTCATTTACTGCTGCTGGGATTGTAACCCCAGGGTTATGCAACCCTCTATAAAACAGTGTAGAGAACTCTTAAAAAACTAAAACTGAACCTACCATTTGACCCGGTTTTACCACTTCTTGGCATACATCCAAAGGACTCATCCTATTGCAGAGATACTTGTACATCCATGTTTGTAGCTGCTCTTTCCATACTAGCTAAGAGATGAAAGCAACCTAAGTGTCCCTCAACTGACAAGTGGATAATGAAAACGTGGTACATTTACACAATGGAGTTCTACTCAGCAGTAAAGAAAGATGAAATCATGACATTTGCAGGTAAATTGGTAGAACTAGAAACTCATATGCTAAGTTAAGTAACAGAGGCTCAGAAAAACAAATGACATATGTTCTCCCTCATTTGTGGATCCTAGCACCAAACCCTTATATGTGAGTATGTATCCTGACTGCAGGAACCAGGAAAATGGAAAAGAACCAGGGAGATAAAGGGAAAGAAAAAACCTGAGAGAGAAGAGTAGTAGGAGACAGGTGTTAC
The DNA here is from genome assembly GCA_035773235.1 of Eospalax fontanierii. Classification (NCBI taxonomy): domain Eukaryota; kingdom Metazoa; phylum Chordata; class Mammalia; order Rodentia; family Spalacidae; genus Eospalax; species Eospalax fontanierii. The sequence continues at coordinate 11,364,504 of CM069536.1, read as the reverse complement.
TAAGGAAGAAATAGATAAAATGAGGATATTTAAATAGGAGCGGAGAGAGAGGGTTATACGAGGAACTATGGGGGTAAAGGAAAAGAAGGAACTCGAGAGGTGGAGCCATCGGAAACTGGTATTATGGGAATAGTGGGAGAAGTGGAAAAAATGGGGACACTTTAAAATGGGGTAGGTCTGGAGGGAGGGCTAGAGAGGGCGGTGGGGATAAACAATGTCGAGCTAGTGTAAAACATCAGAGGGAATCACATTAGTCTCACAACCTAATGACAAATTTGGCATACAATATCTCTACATGAGCCCATGTACATAGCTGAAGGCTACATGACAAGAAACAGTGCCAGACAGAAGAAACCTTCCTTTGAGTTTTTAACTAGGATGGTCCAAGATTCCTAAAATTACCAGGGCTGTTACCACAGCCCTTGATTGCCTCCCAGAACTTGAAAGTAAGACCCTGTTGCTGACAACAGGACATACTTCAGAGACTGAATTTGAAGCGGCGGAGCTGGAACTGACCTGGAACCCACTTCCCCTGAAGGCTAGCTCTCATAGCTTTAGAGAGCACTATGCTAGCTGCTAAGGGTAAATATCAATCTATGATCCAACACTAGCTTCATGACCAAATAACCACATCACTGACCACCACAGCATATGACCCTGGAGCAGTAGTGGCACTTTTATCTTGGGGCAATCAGTGACTACCTAATTGAACTGAAAGCCCACTCAACAGGAGGAATCTCTTATATGGAACTGTAATCATAGCCAAATACACATGGCTGAAGAGGTCTTAGATCTTAGAGAAATCCCCAAGGCTGTCACATCTCTAGACTGTTGTAACTAAGTGCAAAATATGTACTCTTATATTTACAGTCAAGTATCTCAGTCACCACTAATCAAAAGAAGCTTGTTTTGTACCAGATAGAGACTACCACAGAGTACCACAGCTGATCACACATAGAGCCTGTTTGTGAATTGCCCATGCCTAAGCAGCATATCTACAGTGCAACCTCTACAGCTAAGGCTCATGCAGCATAAAACAAGGGATAAAGAAGACAGCAATGAATCTCTCAACTCTCATCAATGAAGCGTCCTCATGTGGCAGAGGGCCAAAGAGCAGAGATTAGGAGTCTACAAAGTGTAGGTCCCTCGACAGGACTTGTATATTAAGATTCACTTACCCAGGGCTCAGGGACCATTGCAGAAGAGGGGGTGGAAAGATTATAAGAGCCAGGGAGGAGGTGTGTGACCATATGGAAATAGAATCCTACAACTCCTGGAATCCTGCTCATAAGAACCTACATGGTTCTGACTCATGCAAACTCAAGCAGACAAAGACCCAACATGGCACTGGGGAAATGGGTTAGCAAACCCCAATCTTTGCTGAAGAAGTATTGGCAGCTGATTACTGTTAGGTGAGGAAGAGCTAAGTGAAGGTCCCTGGATAGGCTGACTAGACCTCAGTGGATGAACTTGCTCCAAGGAATGTCTGTGGACACTGGTTTGACATAGTAGGCCTCAACAGAAATGATGGAGTTTATGAGTTCCAGGTGGGAGGACTGTGGGAGGGTGCCATTGTGGAAGGGGGATATAAAGGTGATTGAGATTGTTTGAGATTTTCTGTATGAAATTCACAAAAATTCAATTTAAAAAGACGCATTATTAAGATAGGATATAGGTGTTGGAATTAAGAGTACAGAATTACAAGATTTTTTTCAAAATTACTTGCATATGATATTTAAATGCTGTCATTATAGTTAAATGGGCCCTCTGACACCTGCTAATAATTATGGATTTTCTTTTTGTTCATACAGTGTATCATTGAAGAGAAAATGAGATCTAGTTAATGAAAAGACCTGAAGCAAAATTTAAATTTTTTTCAGATTTCTAATTATTATTTTGTTGTTGTTGTTTTTGAGACATGGTCTCCCTGTAGCTCCAGCTTGCCTGTATCTTGCTATATATATAGTCCAGGCTGGCCTCAAACTCAACAGAGATCCATCTGCATCTGCTTCCTAAGTGCTGAGAATAAAGGGATGTGCCACAATTCCTGGTTGCTCATTTAACACTACATTTATTTATGTTGAATGTTTCCTAGCCATGTTATACATAAAATATAATCAAAATTAGTTAAGTGTGTTTAAAATAATAAGTCTTGACTATATTTCAGAATTTACAAGAAAAAAAATTTTAATATCGTACTCATGATTACTCTTGTACAAAATTGTTTTAGTCCATTCCCAGAAGTTGCAGAATCAGTTCAACAAGAGCTAGAATCCTACAGAGCACAGGAAGATGAGGTTAAACGACTGAAGAGCATTATGGTGAGAACCTATTTGCTGTCAAAGAATTACAGGGTAGAGGGAGGACATCTGGACAGATTTTTTTTAAGAGCTCTCTCCCCACCCCCTATAAAAGTTCAAGGCTGTTTGTTATTTTAATAACAACAAAATTATTCTCAGATAATTCAGGGGTTTTGTTTGTTTTGTTGATGGGGTCTCACACTAGCCCAGGTTGGCCTTAGAATCTTGGTAGTCCTACCTCACTCAGCCTTCTGAGTGCTGGGGTTACAGGCATGTGCACCAAACCCCTTTGAACAGAATACCTCGACATTAAGAAGAAAGTGTTTTCAGGAGTACGTTGTGCTTCTAGAGTTGTGCGCTCCAGCGATGCTCTTCCATGCTTTAGCCTGACTTCAGATTTCAGCTGCGCTGTTTACCACTGTCCCCTGTGACTGGCATCTGGGTTTTCTTATTTGGCAGTACAGCTGATCATTAACTCTACCGTTATGCATAGTGACTAGAACTTTCCTGGAACGGGCAAAAAGTGTATGTGCATACCTCTCCAAAGGAGAATGGTCGTGCTAGGCGGCCTAGCTTGCTGTTTGTCAGTAATCTTTGGATTGTGTTTTTTTTGCTTGCGCCTGAAATTCTGAAGTTCTGGGAGCCTTTTCTCTCCCCTTCCAGGGACTAGAAGGAGAAGACGAAGGGGCCATCAGCATGCTTTCTGACAACACTGCTAAGCTGACGTCGGCTGTTAGGTGAGTGTACAGCACATCTTTTTAATGATGATATTTATTTTGGAAGTTAAAAATTATTAATATTTTGTAATGCTAGGAAATGGTAGATAATAGCTAATTGAAGAACAGAATAAGCTGATTTCTATTCCTCTTAGATACAGTGGAACATTTGTTTCTTTGAAGAGTTAGAAATTTCTAGTGTGAATAATTTTACTCAAAAAATATTATTAATAATAAAGTAGGACCTATCATTATTAATTTTACTATTGCTTCTGTTATTTTCTTAAGTGAAACAGTTTGTCAGTGCTATGTTATAGAATTGTAGGTAAAAGCACATTTCCATTCATCTAATTTTATTCTAAACCCCTAAACTTTAGAAGCAGAATGTGAAACAATAGACATACTATGCGGAAGCTAGATTGTTTTGAAATAAGAAACATTTCACCTGCATAAAAGTAATGCAAACTGTGTGTTCAAGCCTGGAGATCTAGATCAGTTGACAGACAGTTTAACTTGTCACTTTCGCACCAATTCAGTGTTCTGATTTTCTCAGGGAAAACCAGGCAGGGGTTTTATTAAGGTGTGCATTATTTTCTTAGAAAATTTTGTGGTTAATTTTCAATTTTTTGTAACTTGTAGTTCATTGCCAGAACTTCTTGAAAAAAAAAGACTTATTGATCTCCATACAAATGTTGCCACTGCTGTTTTAGAACATATAAAGGTAATTATAACCTTTCCCCTCCACAGTGCAACTTATATTTGTGTAGGGTTTTATACTTTGTAAAGTGTTCTTCGATTCTTTGAGCCTTCCCTGTAACATTATGAAGTATAACTCTAAATAAGCAGCAGTACAGTGTTCATTTTCTGCAGACTTCAGAATCCAGAAAAACCACTACTGAATATAAGTTATGGTATGTAGTATTTGTTATGTTGCAGTATCTCAATACTGTGTACAATTTACTCTTTCAGTAACCAACCTTGCATCTAATTGTCTACAATGCAGATTTTGAAATCCTTTTCGATGTCTTTATTGTTTTTTTTTTGAGATGGTTTTGCAAGATCATCCAGGCTAACCCCAAATTCATGCCTCAGCCTTACTACTGCTCCCTTTTCGTTGTCTTCAGTTACTTGCTTTGCTTGCCCTTTATATCATCATTGACCAAAGTTCAGTGATTCTGCATCATTGCTCTCCAGTCAGGAGATACACTGTCAGCTGCCCACATAATTTTAGATTTCTAGTATTCACATTAAAAAGGCAAAAAAGAAATAAATATTTTTTAAGATATATTTATTTTTATTTTACGTGTATGAGCATTTTTGCTTCATGTATGAACACCACATATGCAATGTCTGTAGGATGCAAGAAGAAGGTGTTGGATCCCCTGGAAATGGAGTTACAGATGGTTGTGAACTGCTGTGTGGGTGCTAGTCCTCTGGAAGAACAGCAAGTGTTCTTAACCACTGAGCCATCTCTCTACACCAGTAAAATTTATTTTAATAGTATATTGTATATAATATAACATGTCCAGAATATTAGCTAGCATTTCAACATATAGTCAATTTAAAATAGGAACTATTTATATTCTTTTATATAAGAGGTTGGGTAAGTTTATTGTATATTTTGCAGTCATATCACATTTCAGTTCATATCAACCTTGAACTATTGCTCTTTCTGCCTTCTCCTCCCAAATGTGAGGATTACAGGCACGTATCACCATATCCAGCTTAGAAATCCTTTCTTGATATAGTGCTATCTAAAATCTGTACTAATTACATCACTTTATTTATGTGACTTGGACTGAACCTGATGGTTTTAGCTGACTCGATTAGCCTTAAAGCACTTTACTGTCTCTCATTAGACTGTGACTTTGAGGCAAATATACTTACTGGTATTGTTATCAGAGTTCTTTTTCTCACTTAAAAAGCCACCACAATGAACTTGTTCAGAGAGTTCTTTGGTACTTACTGTTACTATTTCTCAGGACACATAACTAAATTCCAGTGGCAAACTGACCATACTCAAAGACTTGATTAATATTAACTCCAACTGTTTGCTCAGTTTTATACATGTGAACCTGCTTAAAAAGACAAGTATAATTACTTCTCAAAAGGTGCATCAACTATCTTGATTTTTTTTTTTTTAAGAGAAGGACCTTAAACTACTTAATCAGTAGTAATCAGTCTCCCATAGTTCCTAGACTAGGGCCAGCCTGCCACACATTTCTCTTGCTTCACTCTGGGCCCTTGTCTAATCGAGTTGGCATGGGTCCTGTGCTCGATGCCGCCATTGCCAGAAGTTCACATTGCAAGTTTCCAGTAGCCTGAAAGCCTCTGCTTCCCTGTGTTCATGAACCAGCCCTGGCTTTTACAGTCTTTCCGCCCCTTCTTCCTTAATAGTCCCTGAGTCGTGGGCAGGAGAAGTTTAATATAGGAGTCCTGTCCAGTCTCTTATTCTTTAAATTTTGGCCATTTGTAGCCTTCTGTGTGCATCATACTCTGTTGTATACGGAAGTTTTATTGGTGAGAGTTGAGGAGTGCAGTAGTTCTCTTTACCCCTAGTTCCACTAGGTTCTTTGAGCCTTAGGAATAGAGGTTCAACTGTAGATGTGTCACTTAGGACTGGGTATCTCTCAGATGTATATTCTCTGCATCTGACTAGTTGTTTCCATAACTTTTTGAATATACTATAATGATAGGTCAGAGATTAGAGCTTTTGATATGAAAAAATATTGGTCAAACTCATTTACTTGTTCAGTCGTGTTTATTGTGTACTGTGTATTCTGCCATGCTCTGGAGATACTGTAGTAAACAAGACAGTCTTCTTTAATAGCTTTATTACAGTGACAGTAAAGCAACTATGATGGAAGATAGATGTCAGGATTTAAGTGGTGTGAGAACAGCAAAACAGACAATGACCGGCACTAAGGAAGGTTAAAAACAACAAGGCCAGTTTTGGAGTTAAGGTGGTTGGAGAAGCCAGTCAGCATTGGTAAGCTGGTATTTGATTCTAGAATCTCAGACAGCTATTCTAGGCAGAGGGAATCAGTACAAAGGCTTTATGGCAGAGTCATTGGTGTGCTTAAGGACCCAAAGACTGAGTGCTTTCCTGAGGAGAGTGCTGTAGGCAGGAATTCTGTTATGATCGAGTTGTTGGATTTGTTTCAAATGAAGAGTAAACAGGGATATTTGAGAATCTGTGAGTTCTGCAAATAAAAATTATAAGGTGAAAGCTGTCTAAATAAAAATGATACTTATCATTTTGCACTAATGATTAGGTAAGTTTTTAAGAGTTGGCTTAAGCTCACAGAGGCTACCTGCCCAAGATAGTTTAATATGCTACCATGCCTGACCGAAACAATTCTGCTTGAGAGACCCTGTGGTCTTCTGAAGTTTTTTCTAGGGCTATTAATTCTCTAGCAGGAGCATTTTGTGCTAGAAATTAATTTGTCATTCAAAATATTGAGAGATTTTATGTAAAAGTTACATATTTTGTAATCATTGTTTTACCCTGTCCCAAGAACACACGCTTTTATTAACACAGTCAGTTAAATGAGACTGCTGTAGAGGGCGTTTGCTTTGCAGGACAATAGTGTCTTGCTTGGCTGTGCTGATCTTGCCTGGTTGTTCAGGAAACCTGCTTAACATCTGTTTTTATAGCAGAATTAAAGATATACATTGACTTTAAATATTTACATGTATGTGCAAGTTACCCTGACATAACAAATTCTGTTAGTGTAGAAAATTTAAATATTATCTGACAAAAGTCCTATTTTAATGTTGACCATCATTTTTAATATTCCTAACCAATAAATACTTTTTATTAGCAAGAATATGATACCATGTATGCTGAGTTCTTAGGCATTTCTCTCAGTGTTTAGATATTTGGATTATAGCTGCCTTATATATCCTCCTAGCTCATTTACAGATGCAAAGAAATTGATCTCTTTAGAAATACTGCAGTCAGTCATTTTATAGCTGATGTTTAGTGGAAAGTTGAAAAGCGCCTCAACTTACTAGAGATTGGGCAAATCTTCTCATTTGTTTACTGATATTCTAAGGATTTTACTGGTTCTGGTAGTTAATTTTAATGAATTAAAAATGGTTGAATGCCTCTATCTGAGTGCATCCCCCACAGGTAACTGGCAGAGAATAAAATATTAAGCTAACAGTTCGTTGTTACTGGATCCTTACTTTATGCATTTGTTTATTTTGTGAGAAAAGTTGAGAGGGCTTGAAATAGACCTAAAGCTGTCATGTGAGTGCAGGTGGTGCTGCACACCTCCAGCCCTAACACTCAGAGTGCTGGAGCATGAGGATTACAAGCCTGACTAAGTGACTAGACCTTGTCTCCAAAATAAAAATCCCAAAAAGATACCATCTAATAAGTGGGCAAGGTCTGTGCCCCACAAGCACGGTGGTTAGCCCTTGCTGGCAGCACTACGTTTTAGCTAGAGCTTTCTCATGAGATTGATTATTCCCCCCTTCGTGTAACTGTTTCATTCTTAGGAAAAGGTGGATAAGCTTTCAAAATAAAGTAGAAATTCTCTTAACTAATCTGTAGTCATCACACCAAATTAGCTGATGCCCCTGTTTCCTCTGTGAAACTCAGCAGCAACATTATTGACTTGCTGACAATTTGCTTCCTCATTAGGTTCTTTTCTGTATCACAGGTAGGATAGACATTTTGCTTTCCAAGCAGTCCTTTGTTTCTTACTCTAGCCTACTTATGTCTGTTATAAGAGTGTTAAAAAAAAGACTGTCTAAAGTTGTGTGTCTTAGAAAGGCACAGCAAAGAGTATTTAAATATTGTTTGAACCAGTTGTGGGGGAAATTTTTTACTATCAAATATTTTTCCTGGGGCTGGAGAGATGGCTCAGTGGCTAAGAGCACTGGCTTCTCTTGCAGAGGACCTGGGTTCAGTTCCCAACATCCACATGGAAGCTTACAACTATCTGTAACTCCAGTTCCAAGTTAAACCAAAGCCATCTTCTGGCCTCTGTGGGCATTGCATGACATTTGTGCACTTACATACATGCAGACAGTCCACTCATACACATAAAATAAAAACAATAAAATTTTAATTAAAAATATTTTTAATATAAAATATTAGAAAATACTACATAGTAGTCAGATTATTTTTCAGTGTCTAGAAATGGTTCTGGTATACCTCCAAGAAACCTAACACTGAAAATCACAAATTAATTCCTGGTAGGTGAAATTTCAGTCTGTTTGAAGGAAAGGTCTTTGACCTACATCAGCCATTGATAGAATTACACATTTTACATCTTAGATTAAAAGATAGTCTTTAAGGGGCTGGAGAAATGGCTCAGTGGTTAAGAGCAATGACTGTTCTTACAGAAGATCCAGTCTTGAATCCCAGAAACCACATGGAGACTAACAACTGTCTGTAACTCCAGTTACAGTTCCAGGGGATCTGACACCCTCTTCTGTCGTCCTTGGGCATTGCATGACATGGGTACACTTACACATATGCAGGCATAACACTCAAACACATTTTTATTTTAATAGTCTTTAAATTTTTGTTGCTGAAATTCCTTCTGGGAGGCGTGAGTTTCGTTCAGCCCCCTCCTCCTTAGGTCCCTAATGACGAGAGCAGCAGCCAATCCTCTCCTCTCCCCTCCTGTAAATAACCCCTCACCCATTGCTCTGTAAGCAAGCCCATATAAACTTTGGTTTCACAAACTGTAGTTTGGTGAAATTACACCTTGCTTTGTCATTAGAGACCTAAAGAGGAGTGGGGGCTGAACACCGCTTGTGCCTCCCAGAAGAATTTCAGCAACAAACGTACAAGTGCAGCACAGATCCTCTGTTGTTATTATTGTCATTGTTTATATCAACTGACTTTAACCAGTTACTATTGCACTTAGTCACATGGAAGTCTTTTATTGCATTAGAAATAAGAACATTTCTCTGGCATGAGAACCTGAGTTTGATTCTAAGAAACCATGTAAAAACATATTTTAAAGCCATGTGTGGTGGTACACACTTGTAATCAATCATAAGTGGATCCCTGGGGTTAACTAAAATTCTATGGGAATGGTTTGTTCTTTGGTAATCCCTTTTTAAGTAAACATGAGATTAGAGGTAATTTAAATTTAAAAATTAAAAGATAGAGAATAGTAGGGAACCTTAGTTGTTATATTAAGACATTTGACTAAATATGTTTAATCATTCTTGTTTTGATGTTGTTTTAATTTATTATTATTATTATTATTATTATTATTATTATTAGTGTATGTACCTATATTGTATGTGCACCTACGTATGACATGTTTCTGGAGGTCAGAGAACAGCCTTTGGTCTTCAGTTCTCATCTTCCAACTTGTTGACAGTCTCTCTGGTTACTGCTGCACTGCTCTGTGTGCCAGGCAGTTCTCCTGACTCTACTTCATCTCACTAGAGAGGGGCCGGGATTACAGATGTGAACCAGCAGGTAACATGGATTCAGAGACTGAACTGAGTTGTCTTACCAGCCCTTGCCTTGTTTAGTGGCAGTGTCTTTCTGCAGCCCAGGCTAGCATACAGGTCACCGTCCTCCTGCTCCCACTTCTGAACACTGGTGTTACTGGTATGTGCCATTGTTCTTGGCAGTCATTTTTAAATGTCCAGTCACTTTGGTGGTTGTATGTCAATGAATGTTTAATTTGAAATGAAAATTAATAGCTACCTAGTCAGTTAAGTTTCATAAAATAAGTACACTATGAAGCTGGGTGTGATGGCACAAGCCTTTAATCCCAACATTCCAGAGACAGAGGCAGATGGATCGCTGTGAGATTGAGGCCAGGCTGGTCTGCATAGTGAGTTCTAAGCCAGCTGGGGCTACAGAGAGACCCTGTCTCAAAAAAGTACACTGTTAAATATTTTCCAGCTTTAATGTAGTATTGAAGAATTTAAAAATAAAAGTCATAAATTCTAGATATCAAACATTGTTTTAATAAATATATGCATAATAAAAATATAGTCAGCTCAATGGCGTATATCACAGTTCCATTTGGGGTTTGTTTGGGGTGTTCATTTTGTCTTTTAAAGTGTGTGGGAGAGGATGTGGGATTGGAAGCTCATGCCATGGGGTTCATGTTTGTGGGAGTTGGTTCTCTTCTTCAACATTGTTGAGGCAAAGTCTCTCTTGTTTCTCCCATGCTGCATACTCCAGGCTAGCTGGCCTACAAGCTTCCAGGTGTTTTTTATCTGTCTCCCATATAGTAAGCAGAGTACAGAGGTCACAGATGTGTACCACTGTATCCCACATTTTTTATGTGGATTCCAGGATTGAACTGAAGTCATTAGGGTTACACAGCTAGAGCTTTTACTCACTGGCCTCAAACTTGCTCTGTTGCTGAGGCTGGTCTTGAACTCCTGCCTCCACCATACAAGTGCTGAAATTATAGGTATGCACTCTTATGCCTGGTTCATAGTTTTTTTGTTGTTTTGCTCTTAGTTGTGGGTGTGTGTGTGTAGATAAAATCTACTCAGCATTCATAATAGCCACATTCTATGTATTAATTATCTAGAAACCAGTCATCTTATAACTAAAAGTAAGTACCCTTGACCAACACTACCCCAACTTCCGCATCCCCCAACACCTAGTTACTAGTCTTTTGCTGTTTCCATTAAGTGAATATTGAATTTTTTAGATTTTATATAAGTGAGAGCATGTTATGTTTGTCTTTCTGTGTTTGGTTTATTTAGCGTAATGTTCTCCAGTTCAGTCCAATAACTATAACTCTCATATATCGCATGTGTTCCTGGTACTTTTTAAGCCTGTGTACTTCTAAAGCTGAGTATATTTTTAAACATATGCAAAATCATCTTCCATATATTCTTTTCTGTTTGTATTGTTGTATATAATAAACACAAAGAATTAAGAGGGGAAGTACTCAAAGGCACAGAAAAATTTAAAGATTTTGTAGATACTTTAGTAGGTGTAGCCCTTTTATTATCTGTTTCATAGATGTCTTTGTATTTTTTTAAGATTTGATTGATTGATTGATTGATTGATTGATTGTGCCTGCGTGCGTGCACATGCACCCCATGCCCCAGTGCCCTCAGTGGCCAGAAGAGGGCATCATATTCCCCGGGAACTAGGGTTAGAAGTAGTTTTGAGCTGCCAGATGTGGGTGCTGAGAACCAAACATGAGTCCTCTGCAAGAGCAGCAAATACCTTTAACCACTGAGCCATGATATACTTAATGTCTTTGAAACTGTGACCTTTGTGCCACTGAATAGCGATGTGTTAGAAGGCCCCTTACTCATTTCCTGTTGCTCATACATGGAATCCATTCTTGGTTTACTGTTCAAGTGTCTCCCCTGGATTGTACCCTGGCATGATCAGTCTAACTGAAAGGAACTAATTGTGTGTCCCCTAATCACTTTCTAAACTCAGCTCAAACAAGACATGAAAATGAGACAGGGACTTGTGGGGAAGAATCCAGAAAATAGCGTTAGGGTAACTTCTGTCCAGCTAAGGTGAATTATATGGATCTACACACTAAATAAATAAGCACAAAGTGACCTCTTGTTAATTTGCTTGATATACAATATGATTTGTGTTCTCATTCTCAGTTAATGCAATGAGGGAAAAAAAGTGTTTTTTATTTTTTACTAATTTAAGCCTTGTGAAATCAATTCTGATTAAGTCCAGGTGGAGCAAACAAAATTGCTAATCTAAGGTTTTTTGCATTAAATATATGATCAAAAAGAAGAAACTTGAAATTCTACAATTAAATCAACATTTGTCTTTAAATGCTCTTAAAAAAATAGAAATTTTGGGGGCAGTATCTTTTTTGAGATAGGGTCTCTCTATAGCCCCAGCTAGCCTGGAACTCCCTATGTAGACCAGGTTGGCCTTGAACTTAAAAAGATCCTCCTGCCCCTGCCTCTGTCTCCTGAGTGCTGGGGTTAAAGGCGTGTGCACTGGTGCCTGGTCAAAAAAAAAATAGAAATTTATAATAAGCATGAGACTTAGTATATTTTTATTATTCTGTGTATTTTTCTATTGTTTTTGAAACAGGCAAGAAAACTGGATGTTTATTTTGAATATGAAGAAAAAATAATGAGCAAGACCACCCTGGACAAATCCCTTCTGGACATTATAGCAGACCCTGACGGTATGTGCCTGACACTGAGGTTACTATTCATGAATGATGAAGCTAGCATTTCAATTTTGGCAAAATTTAAGTAGAATTACTGTTGTTTTTTGTTTTTGTTTTTTATTTGTCAGATCTAATTACATGGAAATTAACATTTTTCAACACAGAAAATGATTTCTGTTTTATTTCTTTGAAACTTTTCTTTGGTATTTTAAAACACTTTATATTCATTTCTTTAATGTGACTTATATGACAGTTTCTGCTCTTTCCATAAGAATTAGAATGAGTTACACTGAAAAAACTCCAAGTTTTCTATTTACTTTGGTTTATCCAAGAGAATATCATGAAAAAAACATATCAAAAGTGAATTGTTTTACATGTTAGGAAATTCAGTTTTTTCTTTTTAATGCATGTGCTGCCAATGCTAACAGAAAATTCAGTTTTTAGGGAAGTCTAGGGAGGTGACCGGATGAAGTGTTTGGATGCAGCATGAAAACCTGGGTTCAGATCCCCACGACCCACATTAAGAAAAAGAGCTGAGCCCCATAGCGTGTGCCTGTACTCCCAGTTGCTGGGAGGCAGAGGCAGGAGGATCCCTGGGACTTGTCAGCTCATGGTCTAGGGGCAGTAATACCCCCTTGTAAAGAATCTAGCTAATAAATGCCTTTTTCTGTTAGGACCCATCCCAGAAGTAGCTGGTTCCAGGCTGGAATAGGGAAAGTACAAACTTAGTCTGAACACTTACTAGGTCAGAAACAAAACATAAACACAGTGAAACATGTCAAAAGGACCCAGAAGTCAGTGTAAAGAATCTCAAAATCATGATCATCTGACCATTAAAGTACATAAATAATAATAAATAATAGGTTAAAGCCCACAGAATGAAATAGGAAGCCCTGATCCCGTAGACACCAGAGGTGGATTAATAAACATGTAGAGGGTACTTACAGTTTCAGAGTGCCTCATCCACTGAAAGTCTGCTCCTCACTGTGACAGACACTTGAGAGAATTTAAAAGGAAGAAAGGTCTGTCTTGGCTCTTAGTCTCAGAGGTGTCAGACCTCTGAGATGAGGCTGAGTGAGTGACCGGAGCATGCAGGAGAGCGGGGCTGTTCACTTCATGCCAGCCGCAAGGAGGACCAGCCGGGAGCAGTGTGTCTTTACACGCTGTCTGCGGAGACCTGTACCCTCTGCTTAGACTGCCTCCTGCTCTACCTCACCTCTCAGGGGTTGTGTCATATTATGACTCCATAAAGGGTCAGAGGTGGGGTCAGAGCTCTCAGAAACCATTTACTCCCCATCAGCCTAGCTCCCCATAAATTTAAAGCCTGTGAGGGATATTTCACATTCAAACCGTAATGACTTCCTATAAAGTATTTGTTAATTATAAAAGGAAAGATAGTAACTTTACAATAGAGAACCATAACAAATACCTTGTTATGTAATCTCAGTTAAATTATCAGTAATGAAATATACCCAAATGATTCAATGCAAAGAGTACAGTATTACTTTTGTGGTATTGTTGCAAAAATGTGTCATCTGAACCTACTCATGAGGAACTATCAGACAAAACTTAATTCTATAATATGTGACCAAAAAATAGTCTTGAAAAATATCAAGAATAGGGAAGTAAAGGAAGATAAGAAGTAGATTGTTACTAATTTGACACTGTTGATTTCTTAGTGAGGATCATTATTATTTTGCGGTTTTAGTGGGGAATGTCTTGACATCTGAGTGTGAATCGTGAAGAAAGTCAGCATCTTATTCTCAAATTATTTCAGAATGAAAACTTTTCTCTAAAACATATCAGATTACTGTGTAAGGAAACTGATTTGAAAATAGAGCTGTTGGGGAAAAGATTTAAGTCTAAAAAAGGGTTCAGGCTGAGTTATGTTAAGAAGAAAGGATCGTTAGTTTCAGTGTAGCATCCCTGTGATTTATGTCACTGTGATCAGGATGCTGTTTAACTTCTGATTTTTTATTATCAATTTTTATTTTATTTTATGTATGTGTGTTTTGGCTGCATGTATGTAAGGACACCTGTGTGTGCAATGCGTGCAGAGTCCAGAAGAGGGCATGAGAGCCCCTGGGACAGGAGGCAGGGATAGTTGTTAGGCACCATATGAAGAACAGCACCAGTTTCTTCTATTAAACAGAAATCATGCCTACTAGTAGACAGTGTTATGCTGCTAGATGCTGAGGATGTTAAAAGTAACAGCAGAGGCTCAGAGGCCCCTAAAACTCTGAGGTTGTCTTAGCAGTTATGATCCCAAGGTGATTTTTTTTTTTCAGTCCCCATTTCTTCATAGTTATAGTCAGGAAGTGTGCTGTGGAGCGGAATCACTAAAGACAAAGCTTTGTGCCTGTAGCATCAAAAGGGAAGATACCAGGGAGATTGCAGAAAGAAGGGAATGGAGATTCAGAAAAGCCACCCTATAAGGTTTGGGGCTCACTTGTGAGCTGTACGTGCACAGATCTGATCCTAAACAGTATTCCAAAAACTGGGAGATGAAGGACTCGATTCTTTCCCAGATTCCTGTGTGTCACATCCAGGAGCATTGCAGGAAAAGGTAAAAGCATAACACACAGAAGGCAGGTAGAATTAGCCTGTCCCCAAACTAGTTAGCCACTACACTAAAACAGCAGCAGTGTTCTAGGATTTAGACAGACCCTTAAATCTCATAACTTGATAGTTATAATACTTAGCTGTAAATCCAAGAACTTAAGAAAACTTGTCACTATCTTTTACCTTTTATAATCAGAGACTAAAGGTAAACTAAGGAGTATCTGAATTCTAAATCACTGAAAGCTCAATGGTTTCTCAGTTCATGTTTTGAAGAAAAAAAAAAAAACAACTATAATTTTGGGGTGTTATCTTGTTGAAGTGGTAGACTTTTTAAAGTCTTTTGTTTCTTTATTTAATTGGTTGCTTTATTTTTCTACACAGAGTCTCACCGTGTAGCCCAGGCTGGCCTTGAACTTGGAATCCTCCTGTCTCTGTCTTCCAGTGCTGGAATTACAGGCATATGCCATCATGACCAGCTCTTTTTATTTTATGATGAAATTCATATAATACTACTGAGTCTTTATATCTTAGGGTACACTTCTCAGTGAGATTTAGTAGTGTTTATTTGTTAAGATCAGGGCTGTATCACTTTTCCACCAAAGTACACTCTGTAGGAGGGAGATTAAGTGAGTTTCTCTAGAAAAGGTGGGCCGTGGTTTATAGGAGTAGTAGCTTGAAAAACACCCAGGGCAGCAAGAAATGTATTTGAAGATTTAGTTCTGCCTTAAAATTTGAGGCTAAGTATACTCAATTCCATAATATGAGTTTTAATACAAAAGTATGGTTTTCACAAATCTTGTGGTAAAATAATACTCTTTAGAGAGAACAGGCAGGTTTAGGAGTTGAATTTAGGAGATAGACTTTTGGCTCAACTGGGGTTCATGTAGGCAGCAAGCCTGGGGCAGTGATGCTGCTGACATCCCAGGACAGCCCCATGTAGGCCAAGTGTCCTGTGTAACAGGTGCCAGCTTTCCTTCCCGTCTCAAAAGCATCCTGCTGGAACTGTGTGCTTACCCTGCCTGTCTTCACTCTTAGCTTATACCTAAAGATAAATCTTAGCATTGTAGAGAGTTTGGAAGATAGAAGAGAGATGCTTTTATAATTGCTCCTCTTACTCCACATTTTATCCTTTTTCATGTCTATGTTATGTGCTACACTGTAGTTTATTATCTCGACTCAGTTGAATAAAGAATCATATCTTGTTGGTTACATTTATATATGCCTTGAATTTTAAGGTACTTGTATTGTTGGCTATAATACATAATAATCACAGTTATGAAAATCTTTTTTCACCTTTTCCCTGTGTAGCAGGAACTCCCGAAGACAAAATGAGGCTGTTTCTTATCTACTACATAAGCGCACAGCAAGTACCTTCTGAGGTATGTGCTCTCTAGCTTAGGAGGAGGAAGGGAGATGCTTATTTGCCAAGTTACCAGTTAGAATTTCAAAAATAGAAGTAAAGGATCCCTAAATATGCGATACTTTATTATTATTTTTTTTAAGAAAAAGAATTAATTAAGACTGATTGTATTTACTGCAGAGTTTGGTACCAATGTTTCTGTCACCAGGAGACTCAGGAAATGTCTGATCATTTTAAAATTGTTGAATATGAACTGAATTCCAGTGACCAAAATTCTTATTTCTGGAATATAATGGCTCTAAACTAGATTAACCAGACTTGCTTGGATTTTCAAAAGGTTGGTCTTTCATTTTAAATGACTCACAGGGAACACTCTACAATGGCTCTTTTATAAAAGGAAGTAGTGATTTTGGTGTCAGGCCTCTTACTGCACTGGAGACCATTGACTCTTCTGTTAACAATGTAATTTACTAAATAAGGAGCTTCATAAGAACCTTCAAGATGCCATCTAGAAATAATTTTTGGTATCAGCTTTTGTTTGATAAATTGTAAGGCTTCTGTTGGTAAAAAGTCTTTAGCATTAAAGCAGCACACTAAACCCAGTATTCACTTTAGGCCATTTCACTTTAGTGTAGCAATGTCTTGACTTTTCTTCTAATTAAATCTGAAAGAAAATATGGTTTTCTTTCTAGAAGTAGCATTCTCATCAATGGAAATTTGCCTTTCTTAGATTCTAATATCCATATTTTTCTTTTTCTTAATCCCAACACTCAGAAGTCAGAGGAAGGTAGATCTCTTATAAGATAGAAGCTGTCCTGGTCTACATATTGAATTCCAGGCCATCTGGGTCTGCAGGGAGACCCTGTCTCAAAAACAACAACAACAAAGAATACATTCTTTTAAAACTTATTCCCTTTTTTTTAAATAAAGATTTTTGTAAACTTCGTTGATGTTTAAGAGATTTGTATCAAATTATAACCATTACTAGTTGAAAAAAATCCAAAGAAGTTAAAATCTTTGCTTGATGGTGAGCTTGAAAGTTTCCCCCTGACAGGGCTGTCAGTAAATGCTCACCACGCAGGGTGAGGACCTGAATTTGATCCCAGCAGCCATGTTTTTTAAAACGCCGTGTGCACCTGTGATCCCAGCACTGGGGTATGGAGCAGGAGGGTGCTGGGGCTTGCCGACCGGCCAGTGTGTTTGAACTGATGAGCTCCAGGTTGAGTGAAGAGTGATTGAGGAAGATGCCCACTCTCCACCTCTGGACTCTGTGCTCAGCATGCGTGCACCCGTGCCCATACACATGAACACATACACAAAGGTTTTCACTTTGCTTTTATTGTGGAGTCACTATGATGCTATGCTCCTTTAACTTACATGTAAATTCAACTAGATTAACTCATTAGGAGATAAAATAAGGAAGAGAGAAAAAACAGTTTAAAAAAAAAATGCAGGACAACCTGTTCAGCAAATAAATTTGAGCTGGAGTGAAAGGGAGGGAAAACCTGAGTCCAGTTTTTCTCAGTCCATGTTGCTCCCCTGTATTTCTGGTGTTGAAGTATTTTTGATTGAACTGATTCACTCATTTCATACTTGTCCCTAAGAAAGGCAGCTTACATTAGCAGTAGAAACAAGATGAGAAGAGCACATAGTGCATGGCTGTGGAGCTGTGTACAGTAACTCCACTGGGTGCAGTCTTTGTCTCAGACACTCCTTAGTCAGTGAAGACACAGCTCCACCCAGTGTGGCTGCCCAGAATTCACACTCACGCCCTTGGTATTGTCTTGATTAATCAGATGACAACAAACTCAGGCTTCTATGAAATTATAATTTTTATCATAATAGTTCTTTTCTTATTTCAGGCTGATTTGGAGCAATATAAAAAAGCTTTAACAGATGCAGGATGCAACCTTAATCCTTTACAGTATATCAAACAGTGGAAGTAAGTTTTAGTTTCTTTTCTAATTCCTTCTAAGGTCATAATTCAGATTTAGTTCCCAAGAAAATGGGAATGCTGATAAGAAGGTTAAGTAGTATCATGGTGGATTTTTATAGCCAGTAGCATAGCATTCTTTTCTGGCAAATTAGAGCTCCATGACATAGTAATTCCACCCCACTCCAGACGAGGTTTACTTCACAGATGAATTGGTAGTCAGAGACTGAAATCTTTTGGATTGAATGTCTCAAAAGCATTAAAAGGAAATTTTTGTGTCACTAGTAACTAGAGCAATGCTAAATTTAAAAAACATTGCGCCAAGGAAATGGCAAAGTTATTTGGTGTATTATGTCTGCTGTTAGGTATATGAATTTTGAAAATTTTTCAGAATGATATCAAAGGCTTTGAAAAGGAGCTTTGAACTTGTACTACTTGTAAAGATTTATCAAAGAAGTTATTTCAGTTGTAAAATCTTAGAAGTGAAAACCAACCCTAATGTCCAGCAAGCTGTAAAGTAGGTAAGTAAATGATGGCACTTCACCTGGGCTGGTGACTCACCTGTAATCCCAGCACGTGGGAGCCTGAGGTGGGAGGATCACAGGTACAGTACTGGACAGGGCACATATAGCTAGATGTTGGGCCCTGTCCATCTGTCTGTCTGTCCTCCCTAAAATTATAGCATTTTTTAAAGTCTTGTCATAGAAGACCTAAAGACACTGGGAGATACTCATATTATTTTGTTAGGAGGGGAAAAATGTTTACAACATTGTTGATTAGTTTGACAAATACTGTCAGCCCTCTGTGTCCTTCAGTTCTACATGCATAGACTGAAAATATTGTGGGAAAAAAAATTGCTGAACCGTATAGACTTTTTTCCCTAGCATTATTCACTAAAAACCACAGAATAATGTTATTTACATAGTCTTTATGTTGTATTATGTATTGTAAAAAAATTCTAGAAATTTAAATTATTCAAAAGGACATACAGAGGTCCTATACTACACATTTCAAACAAGGTACCTGCGCACTCATAGAGTTTCATATGGAGGATCCTGAAACCAAACCTCTATCAGTGCCAAAGATGATGTATTTCCTAATCAGTTCATGAGGAGCAGGACCTGACATTGAATTTACATGTTTCAAGAAAAGGGCTAATAAATAAATAAAAGGATGGTATGCTGAATGGTACAAAGAAGAAACAGAAAAATGAGTGATAAGCTCTTAGCCAGGCACTAGCTTTGCTTAGGTGATCAGGGAAAGCTCTCTAGGTAGGTAACATTTTCATGCAAACTTGGGGGGCAGTTTTTGCAGTCTGCTCCATCCTTATGTATGAGTGCACACATACATATATTTAATTATATAACTGAAACGACACACTGAGTGTAACTCCACAGGGCAGATTTGTTTTCCTTTGCTGCTTTTCCTACAGCAAATATTACCCTTGAAATGCTTATTAAGTCAATTTTATGACCATAAGATAACATAACTGTGCTTTCTTATCTCTGTCAGAAGCGGTACATAGCTAAAGAAATACACCCAGTTATTAACAGTTGTTGTCCGAATGGTGATGTGGACTGCTTTTTATAATCCATGCTTTTGGTGGTTTTTTTAACATTCCTTGTTTTACTATGTTCTTGTAAAATAAAATTTAAAAAGAAACATAACAAACCTTTGCATAAAGAGAAAAATTTTAATTTCTTTTCCAGTTTTTACAATATGTAGACCAACATAGGTGCCTGTGGCAATATGTCCTTTTTTACGTTTTAAGATAGGTGGAATTCATTAATCAGAGTATGGAATTATAATGGAAAAGACAACCTTTGGCATTGTTCCATATAGTTAAAAAATATATGATCTCTAGTTTGTAACATTTGTTTTTTCTTTCTAATTTGTAAAAGCCATGTTAGTTCAATGAAAATAATTTTAGGAAATTCAAAAAGGTATAAAGGAAGTACAACTTGGCCAGTGAGATGGCTCAGCAGATGCAGATGAAGGTGATTGCTGTGCAAGCCTGGTGACCAGAGTTCAATCCCTGGAACTCACAGAGGAGTAGGAGAGAACAGACTCTACAAAGTTATCCTCTGACTTCATACTCACCATAGTATATGTTCATGTACATGCATGCACATGCACACACATGTACAAAACAGTAATAATAACTAATTTTTTAAAGGGAAAAATTTTCTTATTCTGGTAATTGTGGCACATAACCTGTAATACCAGCATTCACAAGACTGAGGAAGAGTTTAGTACATGGCCAGCCTGGGCTACATAATCTCATTTTCCAAACATTGTAAGTTAATGTTTATATATATTCCATTTTGTATATGTACTGTTCATGTTTTTAACTGAGAAATTAATTTCGTAGGTACTATCTATTTTTTTTTTCTGGTTATACCAGTTTGTCAATGACTTTTCGGTTTGGGGTATATATGTATGGATGTGTGTTTCTTTTCTTTTTTGAGACAGTTTCTCCCTAAATAGTCCTGGCCTTAAACTATGTAGACCAGGCTGGCCTTGAACTCAGAGAGATCTGCCTGCGTCTGCCTCCCGAGGGCCGGGATTAAAGGTGTGTGCCACCATCTCTGGCTTTGCTTTGACTTTGCTATTTCTCTCTTAATACTAATAGATTTTGTTGAAACGGAGGCAGAATATTTTTAGCCTTTCAGCTCCCACAGTGTTAATGATTCCCCCCTATTTTTTTCACTGTTGTTGAATTTTCTTTGTGTGGGTCTTCCCCACCCTCTTCTTTTACAAAGCATTTGAAATAGCTGAGAATCATTGTGAAAGAGCAATAATTAATATAAAGTGTTATGGTGTACTAAGAAGCTGTATTCTAGGACAGAACGTACAAAATGACACTGACTTTAATGCTTAGGGTTACGTCTTACATATGCACATATCCTTAACTGGAGAAACAAACTTCAAGTCCTGACAGAGAGTTGATGACCTCTGAGTGCTGAGATGCTTCTGGGAGCATTCTCTATTTTCTAAGTAATGCAGAGAAATGTGAAAACATTCTTGGATGAAAATATTTTTAAAAATATACCTAAGTGCTATCTTTTTACTCAACCTTTAAAAATTATATAACGAGATTTAAACACTTCTAAAAAGTTGGAAATACACAGCCATGCACAGTTACATATAAAATTGTGTCATTTGTAATACAACCAAAAGAGAAAATGACTGAACTGCGAAGTGAAAGGGTGTTAAGAGAGTGGCTCTGAGTGGCACCTGTACAGGGAGTATGTAATCTCAGCTTCTGTGTAAGAAGAAAGTGAGGGCTGGAGAGATGGCTCAGCAGTCAAGTGCTCTGGCTGCTCTTTCACAGTATCTGAGTTCAGTTCCCAGCACCCACATGGCAGTTAACAACTATCTGTAATTCCAATTCCAAGAGATCTGACGCCATCTTCTGACCTTCAGGCACTTCACTACATGGGTACACCTACCCACATGCAGGCATTACTCTCATAAACATAAACTAAAGGTAATAACCAAAGAAGATAGTGAGTCTGCATCCCCAAAGGACAACCTGAGCAAAAAGGGGCTGTGGGAGGACAAAGGGCTATGGGAGGTGCTGTGGCAGAACAGTAGAGAACTGAGGTGTGATGGTGTGATTGTTCGCTTAGGTCCACAGGACTCTACTTCAGTTCTTCTTAATGGTCAGATTGGAAAATAAAAGGGAAGAAAATTCCTAATATTTGGGTTGTGTTTGTGGAGTTTATTTTTGCAGTGCTAGTGATGGAGCCCTACTAGGCCTTGCCTCTGTTTAGCAAGGGTTCCACCACCGACACATCTCCAGCCTTGCATTTTAAGAAATCTCCTTGCTCTGATACTAACTACAGTAAAAATAGTTGAAAAATTGTTAATCTTTTCCAAAAAATGCATAGGAGAAGTTAATCAATAGGTCTTTTAATACCAAGATACTGAATGGTAACTTTAATAGTTTGCTTGTAAGTATAATCTACTTATTTCATAGGGCTTTTGCCAAGATGGCTTCAACTCCTGCCAGCTATGGTAATACCACCACTAAACCAATGGGGTGAGTAGTTTTAATAATGGTGATTAAACCTTTGCACTGCAAACATTTAAACTTTCAGTGTCTTACACCTTCCACAACAATTTTGAAACAAAATAAAAAGAATGTGTTTCTGGCTTCCTTAGATGGTCTTAATTCTCCTTTTAAAATGAAAGGGAATATCTTTTACATAGTATGAGCCTTTGGTTTCATGTATTTCTTTGTTCTTAAGACATTTTTCATTTTTAAGAACTACATGGTCAATCACTGTTGATAGCCATAATGTAGATTTTTGAGGCAAGGCACCCAAGACCTAATGATAAGACAAAAACAAGCCCAGTGCATATGGTAACCAGGAAGTCCCCAAGACAAGGGATGATTCTTCCTCCCTGCAGAGACTCAGAGAATTTGTGTGATTTTCAGATTTTCTGAAAACAATTCTGGCAACTCTTTTCTGTATTATTCAGATTTCAAATTCCCATTTTTTAAGGTTAGAATAAAAGTATGAATCCCAGAGGAGAGAGATTTATCCTAGTACCATAGTGAACAACCATGAACAGCTTCCCAAAATAGAAGCCCTTAGCTCGATATAGGACCTTATAAGTCCTGGGCTCAGTGATCCAGCTGGCCTCACCTCAGAGCGTACTGTTGAGATCCTTCCACACTGCCTTGGAGTTGCCTGGCCCAAGCCTGGCTTCAGAGCCATGGATTCCATCAGAAGTTACTTATTTCCTTACTTACTTATTTAATGAAAGATATACATCCTGTTTATCTCTTCATTTCAGAGGGCAGTAAGGACAAGATAAAGGAAAATGTTTTAAGAAAATATTCCAGTTTTGTGTCTTTAAATCGTAAGGAATAGTTAAAGCCTAGGCTTTGTACTTGAGGATTTTATTAGTGAAATGTGTTATAAGAAAATCTTGGCTGATTTTGAAGGCTGCCCCTGGCTGTCTAACATGGTATAGAATTACTGTTCTCTGTCACAAAGCATTCTTTGATCCCATATATGAGACTGGAGCATAAATATAAACCCAGTATGGCAAACTATGGTTGACTTTATTTTTGTGTTTTTTAAAAATTCAGATAGTGGGGCCAGAGAGATGACTCAGTGGTGAAGACTTAGTGCGCTTACAGAGGACCTGGGTTCAGTTCCCAGCACCCACATGGCTGCTCACAATCCTCTGTGCCTCAGGTTCCAGGGGATCTGACACCTTCTTCTGGCCATTGGGCACATACTCACATGTAGACAAAACACTTATATACACAGAATAAAAATAATCTTTTTAAACATTCAGAGGGTAAGCATTCTTCAGAGTAAGGGCAACACTTACTGTTTATTTCCTTCACATTTTTACATGACAGGTTTTCTGTATACAGGGAGGAGACAATACACATTGCAGAACTAGATCCAGCCACTGTGGTATAGTGAGCACAGTGAATCTGACCTACTAGTGATACTTATAGGCAGTATATTTTACGTGTGATGGAACTCTTAAGCAAAGCCTGAACTACTAGCTTTCATTTTATTATTTTGGCAGCAAACGAATCAGAAACACAAGGGATTCTCAATTTATGATTTGCCAAAAACTTGTATAAAGCTAAGCAATTAAGATGTTTATGTTGAGGGCAGCTCTTCATATATTCTTAATGATTATTTTATTGTTAAATAAAATTGCAGCAGAGATATTCTGCTTAGTGAAAACACGAGCATCTACGTGTGGTGTCTAATCAGTCACTTACTTTACCTGTGTGTACTTAGTGTGGTCTTCCTTGTCTTTTGACCCTCTGCAGTCTCTTATCAAGAGTCATGAATACAGGATCACAGTTTGTGATGGAAGGTGTGAAGAACTTGGTATTGAAACAGCAAGTAAGTGTACTTGTCCCAAAACACGCTGCTAACTTTGAAATATAAATGCTGATTGTTGCACTGCTCAGGTAGAGCAACCCCTGAATTTATTCAGATAACAAATCTGAGGACAAAAATTGTAATTAAAATGGTCCTTTAGTGGCATATATATGATTATGAGATTGTTTTCCTGTGTGTAATTCAGAACTCTGTACTTTATGTTTTTGAAATAAGATTTCATCAATTGGACTTTACTGATGTTTTGACTTTTCTTTGCTGTCAGGTTTATAAAAGAGCTTTAGAATAATGAACTGCTGTATGTCATTTGTTTTAACATGTACTAAGGATGATATAGTAAGTTCACAAATGTAATATGTGTCTTTAGTTTTACATATAAAACATTTAAAATTATGTTTTGTTCCTTTAGGTTTTTCTAGCATGGATAGTCTGCTTTCATAGTTGTTGATTTGGTTTCTTTTAGAAAAGGTACTTGCTTTTGTGGGGAATGGAGAGAAGAGCACCAGCTGATCCTACAGAGAACCTGGGTTTGATTCACAGCACCCACATGGTGGCTAACAACCATCCATATAACTCCAGTTCCAGGGGGATCCAATGCCCTTTTCTGACCTCCGTGGGCATTGCATGATATCGGTGCACTTATATACTTTGCAGGCAGTACACTCATACACATACTAAAGTATTAAATATTTCTTGTTTATTGCAAAAATTTTCAAATATGCATTAGTGTATCAAACTATACTGAGCTCCTCAATATTCAGTATCCTCACGATTTTATCTGCTACATTTTCACTTTGTATTCTGTTCTTACTGGAATATCTTAAGACAAATCTGAGATGTAGTACTTAAATACTGTTTGGTAGAAGGAGATTTAAAGGCCAAATGAAGAAGCGACTGTTAGTTACCCAAATCTGAGAGTTAAGTGTACACTTGATACTTTCAGATTTTCCTCTCTCACCTTCCTCTTCACTTTTTAAAGCTTCCTGTTTTCTTATGGCATTTTGCATTTTATAAAATAATTTGTGTTTTACAAATTCTTTTAATTTTCCATGGGACTTTTCATACTAGCTTTGTAATTTCAAAAGACCTTCAAATTCTTTGAATAAGTTAATAGCATTTTATTATAAGCACTATGCATTTTAATAAAGAATTCTTGAATAATCTTAATTTTGCTTCTATTAAATTAAAAGGCTGATGACTTAACAAACTGTACTTTCAAATATCCACTGGGTGGAGTGGTGCACACCTTGAATCTCAGCACTTGGGAGGCAGAGGCAAGTGGATTTCTGAGGTTAAGGGCAGCCTGGTCTACATGGTGAGCTCTACAGGGGATATCGGAGGCCTGTCAAAAATCCTTGGTAAAGGAAATTCTTTAGAGATTATTGTCCATACCTCTGTCCTGTCCTCCTAAACCTAAGTCAGTGGCCTTTTTTTTTTTTTTGGTCTTTTTGAGACTGGGTCTCCCTGTAGCCCCAGCTGGTCTGGAACTCAGTATATAGACCAGGCTGGCCTTGAACTCACAGAGATTGGCCTACATCTGCTCTCCAAGTGCTGCGATTAAAGGCATGTGCCACCACACTTGGCCAATGGACTTTTCTTTTTTAAGCCAAGGTACTAAGGATACCTGTAAAAGATGGTTAAGTTGCTTTGCAGTACACATTACAGTAACACAAATATTTGTCTTGGAGTTCATGAAGAACAAAAACAAATTATCCTTTATGACTTCAAGTCACTTTGCTTTTCTTAACATTTCACATATAACTGTTTTGACATAGATGGTTGCTTTTAAAAGTAAAATTTGAATTGCTCTGTGGTGACCTCTTCCTTTAAGACATTTCTGCCACCACAAACAAAACTCATAGTGTTAAAAGAAAGAGGGGTCAAATGCATACACTTTAAATATTAGTTTTTCTGGATGAATATTTGTCTCTGATTATTGTAAATTTCAGGAATTCTATAATCAAAGGGTATAGACATTTCTAAATGTTCTTCATAAATACTGCCAAATTATTCTCCAGTAAAGGCTCCCTTGTTCTGAAAATATATATTTAAGGGCTGGAGAGATGGCTCAGCAGTTAAGAGCACTGGTTGCCCTTATGGAAGACCTGGGTTCAAATCCCAGCACCCACATGACAACCAACCATCTATAACTCCAGTTCCGTGTATTTGGCGCCCTCTTCTGTCCTCCACAGGCGTTGCACCCAACATGAATGTATTTTCATATATGCAGGCATAACACTCATACACGAAAAATAAAAATAAGTCAAAAGATATTTTAATGCATATTTAAACTCATAGAAACCCACATTAAAATCACCTGGTCCTAATATTCCAATTTAAAGATGCTATAGTAGGTGTCCTGAGACAGTTTGGAAAGTAGATAAGATGTCAAAAAGATGGTTGTTGGGGCTGAAGAGATGGCTTGGTAACTCTTGCAGAGTACCTGGCTCTGATTCCAGCACCTACATGGCAGCTAGCCATAACTCCAATTCCAGGGGATCCAACACCCTCTTCTGACCTCCCTGGGCATTGTACATCACAAGTGCACTCATGAACATGTAGGCAATACACTCATACACATAAAATCAAAATAATATAAAATATTTTTTAAAAGAATGTTGGGATCAGTTCTCTCAGTATCTCATCACTTGAACCTATAAAGGCTGTTTGGGAATTATAAAAATAATTTATTGTTTTTTTAAGAGGGCAGGGAATGTGTGTTATGGTACACATGTGGAGCTCAAGGGACAACTTTGTGAAGTTGGTTCTCGCCTTTCACCTTTATGTATGTTCTGGGAATTGAACTCAAATCATGGCAAGCTCGTTTTCCACTGAGTTTTCTCATTGGCCTTATAAAGGTGGTTTTGAATTGGTTTTATCTGAATAAACATTGTAAGCTATATATTAATTAGATCAAAAAATTAGCCAACAAATTAAAAAATATTTTAAAAGAAGAATAGAATTAGCTATGTTCAGTTTTCTGGGTCACTTTTTATATTTTGTTTTCTGGGCAGCATGAGTTTTATACATCATGAGTATCAGCTCGCATAACACCAACTGAATGATATTTACAGATTTCAGATAGATTTATGTAGGATAATTGTACAAGAATGTGATGATGACTATTCTAGCACAAAGTTGCATAATTTAGAAGCCTTCTGTTTCACTTTCTTTTACCAAAGTAATCCATCTTTTAAAAATGAGTTAGCAACAAATAAACAAATTGCAGGCAGTGGAAATCCACAGATTAAAAGACTTGACAGACACCTAATTACAATGTGTGATCTTTAAGATTTAAGTAAGAAAACCGTAAAAGTTTTATGGAGCAGAAAATTTTCATGCAGAATATTGTATAATCAGTGCAGTGTATGACAGGTGTCAAAACACCACATGGTGCGGTCGAAATGTAAACAGGTTTTGCCAGTAGCCTTCAGTAAAGCCAGTGTGAAATAGTGTTATGGGATTCTTTTTAAAGAGGATTTGTATTTTGGAGACAAATACTGACAGACTGATTGATGGTCTGATAAGGATATCCTCTTGGACATCTGTCTTAAACACCATAGGACAGTGGGGAATAGATGAAAGCAGATTTGCTGTGAGTTGCTAACTGGTGAAACTGGGGTAGGGGGAGAGATGTGGATCTATGTCATCCTGTTTTCTTGATTTTCATTGCCATCAATATGCTGTGATGGAGCAACAAATTTTGCTTCAACTATTTTATGATTTCTTGATCTGTAATGAATGTTGGTGTTAGTCTCTAGATCTACTTCTAGTTTGTAATGTTAAATTTTGAAAACCATTCATCTTTATTCTTAATCTTCAATGTCTGTCCAGCATCTGTACATACTCCATCTTAGCTTTTTCGTCTAATCAAACATCTTTCCACATAAGCAACTCTCAAGGAGCTCTACATAGGACCTTTTCACTCTCTAACACCCTAATCAGGACAGTGAGCACCTCAGTATCAGTGAATCATCCCAAGGGTGCAAAGAGGAGTTAGCCATGGTTAGACCCACACAGAGGTTGGCAATATAGGCCAACAGGACTAACTCTGGAAGGCACAGAAATGCCCTCTGCTTTGGCTGTGCAGCCATATCACATATACTGGTAACTGGGTTTTTTTTTTTTTTTTTTTCGTTTTTCTACATAATGTATCTATTTTGCTTTTTAAGCAGTTAGGCCATCAGAGAGTTAGCACGGTTTTTATATAAACTTTTCTACTGACTAAAATCATAAAACGAGTTAGGGTTTTAGGAAATAGATTTCCCACTATATTTTTTTTCTTGGTGGTAAATTTCTACTTCATTTATTTAAAATTTGAATATTTTAGAAGCAATAATCAAGTTAGAGTTTATTCTGTATGAGACTCTGCCTCTGAAGTCTATAGCTGTGATAACTTTCTGCTAATAGAAATTTAGTTACCAATCAATAAAATAGTGTTTCACATCTTATTTCTAAAAAGTAGTGTCTACAGATAAAGAAAATAATACTTGGAAATTTTTCATTGAACTGAATCTCACTTATTCTTGCTTTGAGAGACACAAGTTTATAACAACCTTTCTTCACGAAGAAGACTGATGACTTTGTTCCTGTGTTCTCGATTAACTGTGGTCTAAGAGGCTGGAATCTAGGTTTTTAAAATTTTTTATATGTATGAATATATTGCTTACATGTGTGCACCTGTGTCATGCAGTGCCCACAGAGGTCAGATGATATTGGATCCCCTGGAACTGGAGTTACAGGTGATTATTAGTTGCCATGTGGGTGCTGAGAATCGAACCTCCATCCTCTGTAAGAACAGCCAGCGCTCTTAACCGCTGAGTCATCTCTGCAGCCCCCACAATGTAGTTTTTTAATCAGTAAAAGTTGGTCTTAGTTTGGCCTCAACTGTCAACTTGACACAACCTAGGAAATCTTACATTTGAGATATATCTGTGGGAGTCTCTTGAGGGATTGCCCAGATCAAATTGTCCTGTGCTCATGTCTGTGGGGAACTGTTTTGTTCTTGATTGATGTTTGAGGACCTAGCCCACTGTGAGTGGTTCCATCCCTGGGCTGGGTCCTGGGCTGTATAAGAAAGGTACCTGTGGGGCTGGAGAAGTGGCTCAGCAGTTAAGAGCACTGGCTGCTCTTGCAGAGGACCCAGGTTCCAGCACCCACATGGCGGCTAACAAATGTCCATAACTCCAGTTCTAGAGGAATCTGATGCCTTCTTCAGCCCACTTAGGGCATTGCATGACACAGGTGCACTTACACACATACACATAAAAAATAAAATGTAAAAAAGCAAACATCAGTGGCCTAAATATATATTTCTATTAAAACGTGAATACACCTACACATTAAAAGGAGCTTTTATGGAGAATTGTATTTTCTGTGGAAACTTTCAATGCCAAGGCTATTTACATTGGTGACATCTTAATTATGCACATGATGTTAAAATGTGTTTAACTGAAACATAAGCCTGTTCAGCTGTTGAGTGATTAAATTGTTTTGCCAGTAAAAAGGAACTTCCTTTTGTTAAAAAGGAACTTTAGTATTTAACAGAACACTAATCTCTTCCACAGAATCTGCCTGTTACTCGTATTTTAGACAGCCTCATGGAGATGAAGTCAAACCCTGTAAGTAGCATTTTATACTGAATGTATAAACCTCTGAATGCATCAAACTGAGGTGAGAGGTGATGAAATCAGATCAGCTCTTGTGCTGATTGTCATTGCAGAGTGTGTGAGAAAGAGTTCCTGTCTCAATGGCATTTTTAGCCAACAACATGAAATTTGGTTTTCTCAACTGCTACAACCATTCTGACCAGCTCTCACCTAAGTTACATACTATATCCTATATGTATAATTAAATGTAAAACATACACTAAGGAGCACATGAAAAAGAGCTAGTAAGCATTGGTTTGTGTAGTATAGGGAGGAACAGACCAATTTAGGAAATTACATTAGGAGAGGAATACATAGTAAAACTTGTAAGTGCAAGTGTCAAATGCCACTAATTGTTCATAAAAAGGACTACTCTCCTACACAGCAACCAGGAAGTGGTTCTCACAAGAGTTTGAATCAAAGCCAACACACTTCCCACTCATCTTTGCTGAGGTCTGTCTGAAACCTATAGCCTCAAAGTGAGACTGAGGACTCCAGACCTGAGAGAAAATGATAACAGCATTCAGATTAATGTGACACTTTGGGTAACTGTTAGAACATGGTTGTGGAAGTTAGCAAAATCAATTTTAAAATTCACTCATGTGAAAACTAAAATACCAAAAAACCCAAAAAGGTACAGTTGCTGTTTTGAAAGTAATGGGAAAATTATCTATTATGATAGACTAAAACAAATTCTAAGGGTCTCTCTAGAGACAGTGATGGGTAGTGCAGTAGTAATAGACTTTGTCACAGAATCCCAGAGTATATGGAGAAGAGGTTCTCAAACGAGGTATGCACTTATGACGAATTGTCTTAGGAAATACTTCATTATGGGCAGTTTACTTCTGAAAGATGTACCATATAGTAATAAAAGGTTAACGCATAAGTAAATGTAATATTATAGATGCCAAATACACGAGCGGTTAAGGAAGTTTAGGACGTCTTGTTACCGTCCTCAGTCTTACTGTCGAGGTGAGGAGTAACGGCAGTAATGACAGCTAGCATTGACTGTGCTGTGTGCTTAACGTGCCAGGAACCACTCAAAGCATTCTTCACCTGTTAAGTCATTTAATCCTCAGCTGAACCATTCAAGAAGAGCATTATTACTGTTTTTTTAATTCTTATTTTATAGGTAAGGAAAGTGAGACATGACGAGGTCAACCTACCTAGTTAAGGGTGCACAGGTGATACGTGGCAGTTTGAGGATTTTAACTGCGCCACACTTTCTGCTCTTGTGCTGGATTGGTTAGATTAGAAGCCAGGGCATTCATGGAATCAAGGACTGTAGCATGAAAAGAAACATTGTGAGTCATTTTAACAAGGGAAGAAAGGTGACCAAGAGACCAGAGGCTTTCCCGGTCACACTATGTTAAGTAGCAGAATTGAACTCAGGACCCTGCTCCGTCTGCATTTGACTAGTGCTCTTCCCAACTTTTCCTTCCCCATTTTCTGTCCTAAACACCTATCAGGATGACTACATTTGAATTTTTTGTTGTTTTTTTTTTAGGCAGTATCTTACCATGTAGTACTGACTAGCCTGGAACTCGCTGTATAGACCTTGAACTCACAAGCCTTGAACTCACAGGTTAAATGGGTCTTAATCAAATGTTTCTCTGAACTTCAGAATTCATTTATCAGTTCTGTTGGTTTTGTAATTAAAGGCCCATTGCTACAGATAGATTTTTTTTTTCAATTGGAAAGGGGGATTGTTTTCTGTTTTGAAAGCATTTCTTCACGTACCCGCTAGGTAAGGTAGCTGCCTACACTCATTCTTCTCCTGTTCCCAGATGGACACGTTGATCTGGAGACACTAAGGAAATTAGCAAAATGCTGAAGAGATTAGCAAAGTATACTAAGTTAGACCTGGCAGGTAATGGATGTGTCTTATCTCAAATGCTTTAAAATGCTGTAACCTGGGCTGGGGTGTCATTCAATTGTAGAGTGCTTACTTAGCATGCAGGAGACTCTGGGTTTGATCCCCTGTACCACCTAAATCTGGGATGGTGGCAAATACCCATAATCTCTTATCCCAACAGTTGGGAGGTAGAAACGAGGATTCATAGTTGAAGGTCTTCCTTAGCTACATAGTTTGGAGAACAGCCTGAGCTATAAGACAGCATAAAAGACTGTAACCCATTTTAGATGCATTTTTCTTACATTGTACTTATTCTATATGTATGCACATATATGCACATGCATGCTCAGCATACATATGGACGTCACAGGACAACTTGTGGGAGTTGGGGCTGTCCTTCCGCCATATTGATCCTTGATGTCAAACTCAGGTCATCAGGTTTGGTGGCTGGCGCCTTTACCTGCTGCGCTGTCCTGCGGCATAAACGCATTCCTTACCAGTTATACTTATTAAGTGCTCTCCTTTATGGTAATTGAATTTATTGAAATTAAGGCAGAAATCCGGTTTCATCTTGCCTTGGAAAAATCTAGCTGGTTGGGGTTTCTCAGAAGTGTTGAAGGATTCTGACACTGTATTTGGGTCACTTAGAGTGTTGTAATTGATTCCAAGTACTGACTGCTGGGTGCAAGACTGTGAGCAACAAGTGTATTTTTGCTCTTTTTTGGGTTCTACTGGGGCATCCACAGTCCAGAAAAAGTCAGTCAGTGAGTTTTTAGGGTTTGCTTTGGTTTAATTGGGTTTGGGTTTGGTTTTTGAGGGGTTGGGGAGGGGATGCTATTGTTTGGCTGGTTCTGCTATTGAAAGAGAGGAAGACACACTGGGAAATAATATCATCAAATAGTGAAGCAATACTTTCCATTTTTTTTTAATATCAGTGTTTCCAATGTAGTATAAAGTCCCACAACCATTAATTCACAACTTATAAAATCAAAACTATTTAGAAAGCTAAAAGATTGTTTATAACTCATTTTGTTGCAAAATCTCCCCTGGACTCAAATTGAGGCTCTTTGCCATTTTTATTTATCTTATGTTAACATTCATGTATTTAAACTGTAGAAATACTGATGCATTGGATGGTGAGATGTTGTTCACGTTATATAGATGTCCAGTATTCTAAATTCTGAAATGCATCTGGCTTTAAAACATGTATATAAAAAGACTGAACTGGGGCTAGAGAAATGGCAGAGGACCCAGGTTTGGTTCCCCACACCCACGTAGCGGCCAGCAGCTGTTCGTAACTCCCATCCCAGTGGGTCTGGCCTCTGCAGGTGTTGAATTGTGGGTGCACTTACACACGTTCATGCAGTACACATTAAAAAATGTTTCTAAAGTGACTGAACCTGTTGTATGTATTACGTATATTCTGTAAAGTTATGGACATATAAAGACAAAATAATAAACAGAAAACCTTGGGCATTAAAACTAGATGCTTGGATGAATTTCTGTCTTAATTACTAAATATGTGACCTTAGCAAAATCACATAATCTCTTATTCTAATTTGCCCATCTTAAAAAATGGAGTTAATCATAGTGACTATTTGATAGCTTGGGGATTGAGTATTTTTATGTCAAGCACTTGTAAAGCATATTATTTAGAGCATAGGAACTTCTCACTGAGTGTTAGGGATGGCTGTTATACTACAAAATTGGTAGATTCATTAAAATAAGATATACTATGTCAAACTGCAGCCTTCGTAACAGAAATTCTGTAGTCGTGGTAAAGTGGTTTGTGTGTTTCTTTGTTTTGTTTTTTTCTAATAGGAAACTGATGACTATAGATACTTTGACCCCAAAATGCTGAGGGGCAATGACAGGTAAGTAGTTTTTTTCTATGTGGTTTTTTGTGGGGTTCCCCCCTCGAATGAAAATTATGTTAAATTAAAAATCAGCACTGCTTGTTACAAAATCTGAACTGTGAGAACCAGTAAGAAACTAGTATATATTCTAATTTTTCAGAGGTTATCACTAGAAACTATATATAGTATCTTATTTTTTCTTCATAGTATATACACAGTAATACATTTAACTGTTTATTATTTATGAAATGGTAGTATTACAAGCTAAGTGTGGGGGAGGAAATTGTGGATAACATGTTTCTAAATGGATATAATCATTGGACCAAATGAAAAAAAGCTCTAAATTGGAAAAATTGGTTGGTTAGTTTGTTGTTTATATGTAAAGTTCATGTCCCTGAGAACCATTCCCATAAAAGCATTCTATGGTAGTGAAAAGATTCTCTGTATAATTTCTGTATTTTATGAAAGCATGGCATGGTAATTTACGTTGGGTATTGCTTTTCGAGAGTTAACGCGGAGTGGTGTGGGAAGTGGCCTAGAAGATAGCAAGGGATAGCAGAACTTGAAGGAAGTAGCTTGGTGCCGCTAACACTGAGCCTTGGGTGAGCTAGTTTCTTGCCTGTACCCAATGGTGAGCTCTTAAGAACTTTCTTTGCCCTCCCCCAAGCTTTCACATCTTTGTAGGTAGGCAGTACAGATGATCTAGTTGCTAGACTATTACATTGTTTAATAATTGAAAGTGGTCTCTTCTTGAACTTACTGCAAATGCTATAACGTAAGAAGCTGCAGATAGCCGTCACTGGCAAGAGAGAATCGGAGTGAACAGAGAGAGGATGAGGCCTGGAAATGCTGAAATTCGAGAGTTCTGGTTGTATACATGCTGAGCTCCACTGGTTCTGTGCTTCAAAAGAGAGTATTCACACTCTTGTGTTTAATTCTTCCTTGCACTTAGCTAACAAGTAGCACAGAAGCTGAACATTTAATTCAGCATCTGTGATGAGACGTGCTAGCGGTGGTGAGGCAGACAAGGCCAGAGTTTCATTTAACAGCCTTCCGAGCTATCCCATCACGCATCTTGGTGACTAATAATGAGTGAGACTGCGCTATTTAAGGTTCAGCTTTGTCTCCTGTCTACTCCCAAAAGTTAAAACTCTAAAGTTAAACACTGGTGAAATATTTTGGCCAGGTTACCATCTAGCATTTTCTATGGAATGTGCAATATTTTAACAAGTCATAGAACTGAGAAAAGATGGCAGGGCTATAATCAGCCTCTGAACAATCCATTTCCGAGGACATCTAAATTATAAATTAGTGTACAGCCTATTTTATTTACCATTCAAATGTAAATCTGACACATGAAAACTTGGAAAAATATCTTTATTAAAGATCTCTTGGACACTGAAGTGTGTGTGTGTGTGTGTGTGTGTGTGTGTGTGTGTGTGCGTGTGTGTGTGTGTGTGTGTGTGTGTGTTCGTTCCAGCTGGCCTGGAACTCACTATGTAGACCAGGCTGACGTCCTGAGTGCTGGGATTAAAGGCATGTACCACCATGCCCAGCCCCTGATGAAATATCTTTCAAATATATGGGATGTAATAAATAACAAGCTATACAATAGACAGCTCTCTCCTCCCATTTCCCAATCATTCCTGATAAATATTTATTCAGTTTTTCTACAAATGGAAATACCTACAAACTATGTAATTGTTTGAATAGGGTAAACAATTGACCACATAGAATACCACATATGACCACATAGAAGCTTTACTGCTTCTCCTGTTCTCACACATACTCCTCCGTAAGGGAGCTACTGCTCAGTCTTCTGGAGTTCTATGTCAAAATCAGAAGGCTGTCCTAGTCCCGTTACACAGTGAGGTAGCCGCCTCGTCTAGCTTCTTCCTCCACAAAACTGAAGAATCCTGTACTTCCTAAGAAGGTGGGCCAGTAATTACCTACCTAATAGTGCTCACAGTGTATGTGACCATGCATTTCCTGTACCCACTTTTATGTAATAAAAGCTGAGGATGAAGTACTCAGTGCAGTTTCTCTTTATTGCAGCTCAGTTCCTAGGAACAAAAATCCATTCCAAGAGGTAAGTTCATATAAAAATCCTCTGCTCCTAGAAAGAATAATAAAGGAGCCCACAGTCTTGAAGAGAAATATATTTGTCATAAAATAGTTTTATGAGGATCAGTGAATGGCAGTTGATAAATTCAGCTCTGGTATAGTCCTCAATGCCTATATTATTCTAGTTATACACACTAAAAATTTTTTAACTTTAAAAAAATAGCAAAATAGCAGAAAAGGGAATCTTTCAGATTGTAATGAGAATTTTGTGTGTGGATTTTCTAAAATGATTCTAAACATTTGTGAGCATATCTTGAGTGTATATTCTTTGGAATACAAACACTTCTCATTGTAAGTAAATGTCATGTTGAAATTGTATATCAAGTTTTCTAATTTTCCTGCTTACAATAAATAACTAAAACCCAAGACTATTATTTTAAAAAAGATCTTTGCTTTTATTTGCTATTACTTAATTGAATAATACAGTTATTTTCCTGTAAGTTATTTCTGAAAAAAGTGTTGCTGTTCAATAGACAGTAACATTCATACATCTACGGACTGGAATAGCACTAGGCCCTAACTGAAGGCGACACTCTGAGCACTGGAACTACTGAAGTCTGAAGTCACAGAGCAAGTTCCAACTAAAAACCAACTAAAATTGTTTTAACTATTTTTTCCACTTTTTTCTCCATTTGCATTTTTAGGCAATTGTTTTTGTGGTAGGAGGAGGCAATTATATTGAATATCAGAATCTTGTTGACTACGTAAAGGTACAGTTCAGCTATTGTACTCTCTCATTTGATGGCATCACAGTTTATGTCACTGCAATGCTAGCATTCTCTAGTACCTGTCCTGGCCATAACTACTCTTCTAAGAGGTGGTTTTTTAGGTTCTGAATGTAAGGTAGACACATCACAACCCTGTAGTCCAGGCTACTTGGGGGGCTGAGGCAGGAGGATCACTTGAGCCCAGGAGCTTGGGGCCTGTCTGGACCATATGGCAAGACTTAATTTTGGGGGGTGGGGAGTCATTTTGAGACACGGTCTCCCTGTGGCACCAGCTGGTCTGGAACTCCCTCTGTAGACCAGGCTGGCCTGGATCTCACAGAGGTCCACCCGCCTCTGCCTCCTGAGTGCTGGGACTAAAGGTGTGTGCCACCATGCCCAGCTCAAGACTTCATCTCTTATAAAAATGGTAAATTAAAATGCTGTGTATAGAGAGAAGTCCCGTGTCTGCTTTCCTGCCCTGCTCATCTTGCTGCTGCAGTTACACTGACCTAGGAAATAATACAGCCCAATTTGAAGGCAAAATAAAAATTGAACCCAGGGGCAGCAGAATTGGCACTTGTTACAAAATAACATTTATAATCATTAATTCATTTATCATTAAGGTATGTTTGATCATTCTTTGTTATGTGAGGCTAATGCCTGGTGTAACAGAGATTGTGCTCGAACAGGGAAAAGCACTGGCAGGTGTCACACTAGTAAGCACACTCCCAGGATCCTCTCTTGTTTGGGTAGGGTGTGCTTTGTAATCAAATGATGCACCACCAATGTATGTATGAGTCGTGTCAGGTCAGAGGGGCCCCAGCCTTGCACACGGAAGAGGTTTTTTTTGTTTTTTTTGGTTTTTTTTGTTAATGCATACACACATATGTACAAGTATAGAAACAGGTTTGCACTGTAATCCTTGGTAAGCTCTTTCTTTAAAATTATGCCAGTCATTCATTAAATACCAATGATTATTATTTTGATTTTCATTCTCATTTTTGTTATGTAAATGATACTAAAAAATGGAGAAGCATGCTGTTGAATAATTTAAGACCAAGCCGGAAGAGGAGGAAGGGAACCATGTGAGTGCCAGGATCCCTCGGCTGACCACTGCTGCCTGTGGTTATCTCAGGAGTACCAAGAACCATCATGCTGACATCGTCCAAACCTGAATGAAGTGAATCTAGTTCTATGCTAGGGTCCAAAACAGAACAGGGAACAGCCTGCACTAGTTTGGTAGTGTTGTTTAGTAGAAACTGTAAAGATGGATGGTTTGCAGCTGATTTCTGCCACTTTTTTGCTGGCATGTAGCCTGATTTTCTGTACATGATCAGAATGACTTCTCCATGAATAAGGCCAGGATTCTCCCTAGTCTAGTGTATCTAAAACATACCTGTGGTTCGCCATCGAAAAGGAAATGTGTTCTGTACTCCTGAAATGGTATGTTGGGGCGATACCTGTCTTAGAAGTTTGAGACTCCTCTGACATTGCCCTCTGTTTTCTTTGCCCCTCGGGTTATGCCATAACCTTCACCTTTACTGGTGGCTCTTGTGTGTATGTCCTGTGGCCTCAGGAGCACACTTCCCTAAATTCTCTAGTAGAGACCTTTTGTATGTACACCCTAACATTCTGTCAGGTTCTGAAGTGAGATTTAGGGTTGCAAAGTAGAACTGATTGTTAGCATAAATGCTGTAACAACCCCACGTGGATTGAAGTACGGTCCTGTTTGTGCTCCCATCACATCATCCTTCCAACAGAAATACTCGATTTTTCTTCCCATAGCATAGATCATACATTGAGTAACATTCATCTACGATTTTATGGACAGCTGTTGGTCCTGAGAAGATGGCATTTCCTTTTATTTTTAGTCCAGTATCAGCATGCCGTAATACATTACTTTCTGAAGAAAAAGACTTTAATGTGCCCATTTCACCACTTTATTCCTACTTATTTCATGTAACTTCAGGTCACATGCACACTAAAATCTACCACCACTCCCAACAAAAGACCTTTAAGAATAATCCCTTCCCCCGGTAAAACTCAGCAAGATGTGTCTTTTCATGAGAATATTTAAATTATTTCTTGTTACTCACTTATGGTGTCTGATTTTTACAGGCAAAGCAAGGCAAGCACATTTTATATGGCTGCAGTGAGCTTTTTAATGCTGCACAGTTCATAAAACAGGTAAGGTACGCCTTTTTAATTTGCTTCTCTTAACACAGCACAAGTTCCTGTTGGTCCCCTTTCTTTTGAAAAATATCATTTACTCAGCTGAATCAGCTAGGATTAATCATCATATGGCTCTAAGAGTTTCACCATGGACAATAAAGAAAATTCTGGTGAACAACCCTATTGTAAGTAGGTTAGTAGTTCCAGCTTTTTATGAAAAGTCAACTGACGATTTAAAATTGGTGTACTCGAGCAAGGAAAATTGAACTCAGCACTTCCTATATACCATCCACATCTCTGGCTCTAGGTGAGCACATCATATATTGAACCTCAGACATTTTTTTGCTCAACAGTATATGCTCAGTTATTGTTCTGTTCACATCAAAGATAGTGGCACCAGTGGCTGAGTGTGGTGTGCAGTCCTTGTGATATTCCCATTCATGCGCTCAGTGACATATTGATCTTAGCCTTCTTTTATAATAGGAATGCTCAGTAGCCTGACCAATAATATCCACTTTTCAGTGGCTAGGGTACAAGTGAGGCGCACAGCTTTTCACTGCCGCCCTCAGCAGCCGGAGGAGTTCTAGAATGTTAGGAACTTCAGCTTAAGCCAAACCAAAATTCATAGTTTTGATGCTGAAAAGAGTGTCAAGATTAGCCAGTTTATGAAGCAGAGTTGCAGATATGTTTTTAAAGATATTTTAATATAGGCCCAAGTACCAGGGTTAGGCAAAACAGACGAGAGAAGGCACATCTGAGAACATGGGCTTTAGCTTCTCAAAGAGTCATAGAAGAAAGACGTCCAGGGAGGGCCGCAGCTCATTAGTTTGTTTTCACATATTTTTTCATTCTTGGAGAATTTCATACATGTATATGATGTATTTTGATTTATGTGCTTCTTACATTTTTAACTTAGTAGCAATTGCAAACAGAAAAGCTGAAGGGAATTTGCAGTGAACATTCCTGTACTTTATAAAGATACCTTTCCTTCTCTAAATTGTTATTCTAACGTTATTTTAAAATTCAGAGTGTATTATTGCTATCAGTGCCAATACATTATTTGTCCTCTCTCTCCTAGAGGTGCAGTTTATAACAATGAAATATACAACTCTTAAGTGTACGTTCTTGAGTATCCCAAACTCCGACTAAGATAGAGAAGGCTTCCGTCACATGGAAAAGCTGCTTTATCTCCTTCCTAGGGAGTCCCTGCCGAATGCTGTCTGACATTTTTCTGTTATAGATTAGTTCCTCCCTCAAATAGGAAAAAGCAACCATATAAGTGGAATTTTTTTTTTTTTATTTTCATTTTGTGTGTGTGTTTTGTCTGCATCTATCTGTGTGCACCACATGTGTGCCTAATGTCCAAAGAACTAGAAAAGGGTATCAAGTCCCCTGGAACTGGAGTTATAGATGGTTGTAAGCCTCCATGTGGGTGCTGGGAACAAAACCCACATCCTCTGAAGAGCAGCCAGTGCTTTTAACCAGTGAACCATCTCCCTGGTTCCCATCTTATGTTACTTTTCTCCATTGTGTTTCTTCTCTTGTTGATTTCTATGCTTCATTCTGTGTCTTTCACTCTAACTTCCTTTCCTTTTCCTAGCTTCTTGAACTTGTTAACTTCATAGTTTTAAATACTTAGAGAAGAACTAAAGTTTAAATTCCTGATAGACCCTCCATCAGCTTCAAACAGTTTTGGCTATGCTGTGTTTTCCTTAAATTTCAAATATTTTGTTATGTGTCCCGTGATTTATTCTGTAATCATGTGGGCTGTTCCAGGGTTTTCTTTAGACCTAAATTCTTGATTGCTTGACTATAGACTGTATTAAACATGTGTTTTAATTCCTTTTTTGTGCCAACATCTGGTCTGTATAGGTACATTTTCCTGTTCGCTTTTTTTAAAGTGGACTTTTACAGAAGTGTAGAGTTTTGTAGGTGTGAGTTCAGTCAAGGTAATGGGTTGCGGTGCTCAGATTCTAAGTCTTTTTTCCTTGTGAATGGGGTCTATCATGTGGTGAAGCAAGATTCAGATTTCTAACCAGGAACATGGTCTAGTGGCACGGCTTGCCATATAGCCCTTTGGAGGCAGGAGGATGAAACTTCAAATCTGAAAAAGTTAACTAGGATTATTGAATTCTTTCTCTATTTAGCTCCGTCAGTTGCTACATTTGAGGGATATTTGGGGTCTTGTATTATTTTGGGTGCTTTGCCTGCGTGTATGTAAGTACACCACATGCAGGGGTCAGAAGAGGTACAGCTACTGAACCATCTCTCCTGCGTGATATTTTGTTTCTCAGAGAGGGTTTCAAGTAGCCCAGTCTGGCTTCCATTTCACTATGACCTTGAACTTCCGGACCTCCTGCCTCCGCCTCCCATGGACTGGGTTCAGGCTCTGGCCACCACCGTGCCCAGTTTTACACTGTGCTGGGGATTACATTTCGGCCAGTTACTTGTTTTTCTGAGTCTGTTACTTTACTTGGTATAAACATTTCGAGTTCCTCCATTTTCTTGGAAATGTCTTTACCGCTGAGTAGAACTCCATCGTGTAAATGTACCACGTTTTCATTATCCCATTGGTCAGCTGAGGGACATTTAGGTTGTTTCCATTTCTTAGCAGGGTAGTCTGGAGGTCTCCAGCAGAGTGATCAGGAGAAGGCCTAGGGCGAGGGGACGTGGGGGCATCGTGGGAGGGTCTAAGCTAGGCAGAGCAGGTGTGGGCCCTGGAGCAGGAGAATTGAGCTGGGGGTAGTCAGGACACCGCGGGCCGACTGGCATCACTTTTGCCCCAGACAGTCATGTGTCTGAGTTTCCCAGGCTTTTATCTGGACTTCAGCAGATCTAGCTCTGTCTGTTGACTGCAGTGTGCTCCCGCGCCTTCTGCGGCTGTCTTACTTTCTTCCACCTTCACTCTCGGGTGTTGTTTTTGTTCTGTACTGCAGGGTCAGCGTCCGCGCTTCGGCTGCAGTCTTTCTGCTGGGACGCTAGTGGCTTTCAACTTCGCTAGGACTGTATGTGACATACCCTCTCCCTGAGTGCTCTCAAGCTTTTTCTAGATTAGGATGTTATCTGTGTATGACTTTTGTATTTATCAGCTTTTAGGTTGGTTGTTAGGGTTTTGATGGTGTTGGGGAAAACCCAGAGCCTCCCTGTGGAGAACTGCAATGAAATTCCTTACATTTCTCTAGATTTTCATACTGAATTTATTAAAATTTCTATATTCGCTATATTGTAAACGTTTTGAGAGTAAGAGTTAAATTATTGAAATTTATTGTTCTAGAATTATAGTAAATAGGTAACCTAAATTTTATAATGTTGAAGGTAACTTTCTGGTTGGGCTTTTTTGTTGTTTGTTTGTTTTTTTGTTTGTTTGTTTGTTTTGTCTTTTTGAGACAGGATCTCCCTGTGGCCCCAGGTGGCCTGGAACTTGCTGTGTAGACCAGGCTGGCCTTGAACTGACAGAGAAAAATCTCTTAAATATGTTTGAATTCAAAAGGATTTTATAATTAAAAAATGACAATTTTAAAGATTAAATGCATTTTTGTTGTATTTTAGCTGTCACAACTTGGACAAAAATAACACAGAAGAATCTTAACAGGATATCAACTTGGAACTTGGAAAAGTGTAAAAGAAGAACCAGATGTTTCCTTCTCAATAACATGCCCTAACAGTGGGACCTGTCGGAATCATTCATTTTTAAGGAAATTCTGTACTTCATATACTGTATACTGATTAATAAACCATTTCAGACTAATATGGATTGGTCTTCTGTTTGACAAATGACAGAGTACTTTAGAAATAAGGAAAGCCCTATCTGAAGATGATGTTAAAATAATGAACAGGTCACAGTTGAAGCTGGTGGAAGATCATGTCATCATGCACCAGTGTCAATTAGGAATCTCCCACTTACATATGGTTTAGTTTGAAACTGTTTTCCCTGGTCATTCGTTTCCCACGTTGCCTCTAGATTTTAGATGGAGATGTTAAGAACACCATAATCTCTCTCTTCCTGCTCTGGCACACCTATGTGCGTTATCAGTAAAATCCATCATTTCAGTAATGTTGATAGGGCAGCGAATATGACTTGCAATGGATGAAAAGAAAACTTTCTTCCTTAAAGTTCTCAATACTGAGTGAAAACTTGAGAACTCTGGTTTAAGCTTCCTGTGTGCCACAGCAACAAGAATGGTAACTATGCATTCATTATTAATTCACTTTAAATCAGACACTAGGAATCCAGGCACTGATTGATAGAAAAGCTATTCCAGATTATGATTGGTACTATCAAACATAATGAAACGTCTACTTCAGGTTTTTAAAAGGCACTGCAGAATGTATGCAAAACAAGTAGAAATTTTGAAAGCATGTATTAAACTACTTGAGGACAGCAGCATTGCACCCAATTACTGAATATAAAATTATCTGAAGCACCTTATTCTAGTTTGCCTTCAGTTGCTGTGACAAACACTCTGACCAGTACCAACTTGGGCAGGAAAGCATTTATTTCGCTTACATCTCCCCAGTCACACAGTTCATCCTTTAGAGAGCCCCAGGTAGGAACTCGGGGCAGGAATCTGGAAGCAGGAGCTGAAACACAGGCCATGGAGGAATGCTACTTATTGGCTGCTCCCCTGGTCCATGCTCAGCCTGCTTGCTTATACAATAGACAACCTGACCAGGGTGGCACCACCCACAATGAGCTGGGCCCTCCCACAACAAGAAAATACCCCCCAGATGCGGCCACAGGCCAGTCCAGTGGAGGCAGTTTCCAAATTGAGGCGCTCTCAACCCAGGTGTGCCAAGTTGACACTAAAGCTATCCAGCACACACCTGTAGGACATTTTACAATCTGACTTGGGAACTAGAAAAATGATTTGGTAGTTAAAAGCCCTCGATACTCTTCCAGAGGACCTGGGTTTGGTTCCCAGCACCCACCTGGTGGCTGACAACTATCTGTAACTCTAGTTCCAGGGAATCCAACACCTTCTTCTGACCTCTGCAGGCATTGCAGGACACAGGTGCACTTACGTACATGCAGGTGGAGTACTCAGACCCATAAATCAAAAAACTTCTTAATCTGATCCTGCCTTGAAGTGATTAAGATGAATGAAATCATTTTGAGTATATTCACACCATCATTTACCTTAGTAATCAATAACAGACTTCCAATTCAAAAGACGTTAGAAAAGCAAGACCATTATACCACACATGGAAAAACTTTAAATGAATGGCTGCAAGGTAAAGGCCAGAAATCTGAAGCAATGGGAGAATGTGTTGCTTAAGGATTAAAATGAGTTAAGCTTAACCAGAAGAATCTCAGATGGCATCATCAGCAGATGAAGACATTAAGATACTTCTAGGGGCAGGGAGGTGACCCAGTGGGTAAAAGCACTTGTCACCAAGCCCGACGACCTGAATTTAATGTGATCCACATGGTGAAAGAAGAAAACCAATTCCCACAAGTTCTCCCTTGATCACACACATGCTGTGATGTGTGCCTACACATATATAAAAAAATTTTTTTCAGTGCTTCTAATTGTTCCCTATGTTCAACCTAGAACAAAGAGTGTACTACTCAATAGAGGCATTAAAGATTTAACCAAGGACACTAATCCAGCTTCTAAAGACAAAACCTGCACTATCTCTACAAGTTTTCTGTGGGTGCTGCAAAAACAGTCCACAAATGTGCTGCTTAAAACAGATCCATTGTCTCACCATTCTGAAAATTAAAAATCCACTGGAGCTCACTGGGCCTAAGTCAAGGAGCCCAGAGGCTTTTCTGGCCAGTCTCCAGCCCCTGCCCGGTCTGGCTCATGGCCCCTTCTTCGTTGTAAAGTAGCAGTGACCTGCCAAGTCTTTCTCACACCACTCTGACATGTTTCTCTCCCACCCTCCTCCACATCTGAAAGACCTTCATGGTTACATTGGGCCTACCTCAAAAGTCCATGCTAATGCCTTCATAAGACGCCACCCAACAGAGCATACATACTTGAAGTTCATTCAGAACATTTACTGAAATGTGCCACAATCTCAGGCTTTTTTAAGTCTCAATAAATGTTTACTTACTGAAATTTTAAATCAATGACAGACTCTGGATCAGTTGTCACAGGTTAGTTCCCCCAGGGGGCAGGCTTGAACAAACACTAGCAAGTCGATTAGGGAGTGCTTTGGGGTAGGCGCCCAAGAGAGGATGGGATACAGGATAAT
Source organism: Eospalax fontanierii (assembly GCA_035773235.1). Taxonomy (NCBI): domain Eukaryota; kingdom Metazoa; phylum Chordata; class Mammalia; order Rodentia; family Spalacidae; genus Eospalax; species Eospalax fontanierii. The sequence continues at coordinate 11,320,072 of CM069536.1, read as the reverse complement.
AGTGGACAGCCATCTGTCACCACAAATGGAACTTCCAGATTAAGGTGAAGAAGCTGGTCCTTCCTTCACACCCTTTGACAAGTTCTTATTGTCTTTGCATTTAGAATTTATTTGGAAAGAAATAGCTTTATAAATAAATGAACAGTGTTTTTTCAAGGTTGCCTTAAATCCACATAAACACTATCTTGCTAGAGGTAAAGAAGGTTATGCTAAGGTTTTGAGTTAGAAACCTTTCCTTGGGCCCTATAACACCTTGTGACCTGCTGTCAAGGAAAACATTGGCCTTTCTCAGACTAGCCTGTGGGTCCTGGGGTGAGTTACCCAGCACGGCCACCCTCAGCACTGAAGGCCACACAGACTGGGCAGATCAACAAAGCCTAAACCAGCAAGCTACAACTTGGCTGATTCAGAAATTAGTTTTGTCTGCCTTCCCAAATGTGATTCTCCATAAAGAAATCAGTTCCTATCTTGGGAAAACGGCAGGGAGCTGGGGATTTCAGAAAAGGTAAATTTATAATGATACCAATCCTCACATGACTCCAATTCTATAGCTGGAAACAAAGTCAGAAGTTAAGCGCCTTACTCAAAGTCACTGGGACACAATAAAGCCAAAGGGAGGGTGTGTACCTCTCTGCTCCCTATCAGCCCCATGCACTCCCCAAGTTCTCTGGCGGGGAAGGGGAGACTGGGCCATGGCTCACCAGTCAACCGTGTCAATCACTTCACCGTTTAAAGTATGCTATGATGGCTGTACAAAGGGCACTTTACACGGGGCCCGTGCAGCTCACCCAAGCTAGCCAGTTCAGGATGTCCAGCATAACAAATGCCTTACTAACATGACCACACACATTGTACGGCAGGGAAGGTGGATGCCTACCAGGGAAAAAATTTTTGTCTTGCTTTGGCATAAACATGGGAAAGGTCACTCACATACCACAGAAGAGGCCATGCTGTAAAAGGAAAAAGAAATGAGAAGTGAAGAGGAAATTTAGAGTTTTCCTAAAATGAGAGCTTGTAGCTTATCAGTCATTGTGTAATTTTGTACTATGACAAATTATAGGTCAGGCTCACATCTTGACAAGTTAAATAGGGAAATTTCAACTTGCATAGACCTTAGAATTCACGATATTTAAGTGATATTCAAAATAAGCAGCAGTGGCTCCTACATATTTCCAGTCATCAGATTAGAGATTTTGGTAATAACTTTTCACATTAAAAAAAATTATTTTGCATGGGAGGAACCTCCAAGAGATGAAACCATAGCCCTAACGTGAGTAAGATGGAAAGCAAGTCTCTGATTGTCCAAGTAAGCAGAGAGTTACAGAAACTGTTCAGCTTGGCTTGACTGAATTGCCCTGGGCTCAACATAATCAGGTAATTTCAACAATTCATCTCCAAAGAGACTCCTGGAGGTTGAGTGTATGTCTGGGTTCAAACATTTGTACCTCCTTTTACAATGAAACCTCAAGTGCTCTACCCTATGAGGCATCAGCCCATCACTCCGGCTCCATTTCAAGAGGACAGGGAGGTGCCCTGAAAGCAGGCTTCCTGTGTCAGGCTGTGAGGCACTCAGCCTCACGTGTGGCTGATTATAATGTCAGCTTGACCAGCTTGCCAGCATTACAGTCCTTGACTTTGTCACTCTAATCTTTTCTTCCCCAATTTTCACTGGACTATCTCAGGAGTGGCTAGTGCCATTCTCACTCGAGAAGACACAGTTGGACATCCAGGTAAGAGTCAAGGCAGAGTACCAGAAAGGGCCACATAGGAAGAGCTTTCTGGAGACTTGTGGAAAGTCCCCCATAAACAACCAGCTGTGTATCAAAACTACCCAAGGCTGAAGGAACTGCCTCAAGCCTAGAGAAAAGTGGTCAGTCCTCTGCCCACTGGGGATTCAGGGGGAATAGGGTCTACTCCCACCACCCAGAGGAGAAAGCATCTAATTCACAGGATGATATAGGTAGAATACTCAAAAGGGTTTTTCCTTAGTACTGGGGAAAATTAGCACTAGACGAACTGCTATTTTGGAACCACTAACAAACCTTAATAGTAAGACCCTAAAAAAACCAAACCATATCCAAATGACTTAACCATGTCCCAGAAGGCTTAAAAATAGAGGAACACAGAAAATATCTAGCACAGAACATATAAAAGCCATAATGTCAAAACTAAGACACAATGCAATAAAACCCATAATAATGAGGAAGATTCTCTCAATAGCTTAGTTGGAGACTAAGACGGAGACTGAGAACGATCCTGCAGTGACTGTCCCCAGACACACCAACTTAAACAGCTATGCATGTACCAGACTCCCGTCACAGCAGCAGGTAACCCAGGTTCGAGCAGTGGTACAGTTAGGAGAGACGGGTTGAAAGAGAGGTGGGGAAATGGAGGCCCCTCCCAACTCTCCCTCGCTTGCTCTCTGCCTCCCTCCACCCCACCCCCCTTGGAGAAAAGAGGGGAATAAAGTCCAGACCTTAGACCTGTAAGCCGGCAGCAGTCCTACCGTGGCGAAGCCAGGGCTGAGCAAAGCCCTCAGGCCAGTTCCTGGGAACCTAGACCTAGCCGTGGAGCTGCTGACTCGGGCCGCCGAAAGTCTCCATCACCCAAACCTCGGCGGCAGAGCAAGGAGCAGGACCACCTGCCGAGGAGCAGGTGGGAAAGCTGACGCAGAACTTCGTGGAGCGCTGGGAGCCTGGACGTTCCCTGGGGAATCGCAAAGCCCCAGGAATCTGGAGTCTGGTGGTCCTGGAGGATGGCGGCCGCAGCCACTGCAGCAATAGGCACAGCCGCTCAGAAAGCCGCACCAAGCAGGCATAAGTTCACTGCCTTTCCTCAGGCTTCTTTTTTGATGGGTTGCCCACATCGAGGGGGCCTCTTTCCTCCCAGTCACTGCCCTACAGGTCAAGCCTCTCAGAATGTCCCCACAGATACACAGAAGGACGCCACTGGTCCTAGATGTCTCTTAATCCAGACAAGCTGAGAAGTAAGACCATACACTTCAAAGATTTCCCCTTTTCTCTTAAGACATTTTATGAGGATTCCCATTAAAAAAAGAAGTCTTGCGATAGTTGTCATTCTCCTTCATGAAGCTGCTCTACTGAGGCAGACACACGTTGGTGATAGGGTCAAATAGATGGATGAACCCTTCAAAAAATAACAAGAAAGGATTAAAAAGCCAGACATGGTAGTGACACCTTTAATCCCAGTGCTCACTTGGGAGGCAGAGGCAGGTGGATCTCTGTGATACTGAAGCCAGCCTGGTCTACACAATGAGTTCTGGGCTGGTTGGGGCTACAGGGGAACCTCATATCAAAATATATATACACACACACACATATATATATATATATATATGCATAGGCTGTTTTTTAAAAGGAATTCTCATAGAATAAAAATTGCAGATCAACAAGTAAATGCTAGAACCATTATTTTTTAAATTATATTGATTTATAATTATGAGCCTTTCTAAGAATAATTAAACTTCTTTTAAACTACTTATGTGTTATAATGCCGAAGTACTTTGAATTCATTTTTCCAATTATAAAGTTCATATACAAATAAATTTTGATCATGTATCTTACTTGGATGATCCTCATTTTTTAGGCTTCCAACCAAACAGAAACTGATTTTTAAAACCTGCATTCTTATTTTTATTAGTTAACATATACTCACAGTCAACAATGATCAATTGCATGGGTCAACGTTAGAAGAGAAAGAAGAGGAAAGTAACCATTGTCTACTTCTGTTCTCTGTTGTGGACCCTGATAGGTAATCTCCAGGTGAGTTCATTTAATCCTATTAAAAAGTCTAAAAACTGGTAACATCTGCTTTACAGATGAGGAAACAGAACTGTCAAATTCAGCCCGTCTAAAGTTGCTCAGTTAGAAATGGTGCAGTCTGAATGAAACAGATCTGAGTCTAGAATCTTTTCCATCTGAACGGAGGACATGGAGCACAGAAAACTGAACGACTAAGACACTGCTGCCAGCTTGCTTCAGCCTGGTGACCTGTCCACTGGGCGATGAGCAGAGCCTGGCCCTTAAAGAAATGTCTAAAGGAACAACAGATGATAGGTGAAGGCAATACAAGCCACAGGCCCTCATTTGTCATCTCTATTTCAAAACCCGAAAAACCCGAAGTGCTTGTGTGCTTCCATCCATCCATCCGTCTGTCCATCGAGCCATTTAAATAAGTGATAAAGTCCCTATGTGCAAGTGCTCAGACAGCTGGAGTTACAGCGACGAAAAAACAGAATTGTAACTTCCCAGTTTCCCAAGAGACTGGAGCCAGTGCCGTGTTTCTAGATGACTCTGGAGGACATAAGCCTTGTTCAGAAATGCGTTCTCTAAATCACAGCACAGGGGTGTAGGCTGAAGAACACCTCCCAGCAGCTCCCGGACTCTTCCGAGGTTCAGTTAGTCCCGTCCAAATCCTAACACAGGTGGCAGAGACTCCAGTCCGACCTCTTGGTGCACACGGCCCTCAGCCCCGTCTTCTTGCTACCTTGCCAACCCCGAGCGACTGAGTGGAGCTAGCCTTAAAAAAAAGAAGTTTTCCTCAGCACCTTTCTTCAGTCCGACACTCTTGCAGCTGAGCCATCTCAGCCACAGCCAGTATCTTTTCTTGGTGGCAGTTTTTGTAGTATCAGTACAAAACAACCCATCACTCAATAAATTATGACACATTCATATCGTGGAACCCTGGGCCATGGCCAAAAGTAAGAAGAAAACTCTTTATTATAGTATTATGTGATGGTTTACACATCTTGTTGAGAAAACCATGACCCACATGGGACCATATAACTGAATTTGGAGATCATCAAAAATTTGGCAACAGAAAAAGGTTTCTCAATGCTCAGTGGCCAAAAACGAATTCATAATCAAATGCATAATGACTCCAAGGTGTTTCCTGCAGGACTCACCTGTGTGGCATCTTACAACTTCACTGCAGTCCTGGCTCTGAATGCACAACATGATTAGGTTATAATCACGCACTGTGTATGCTGTCAAGCCACGGACCACCACTTATGACAGCCTGAGACACCTCAGCTAAGACTCAAGACTGCAGCATGTTCTTAATTGAAGTATTTTTACTATACATACAAAGTTTTCAGCTCTTATACAACATAATGGTTTCCTTGTGTGCTGAAGAAATGGAATCAGGCTGCCTGAATTCAGTCCGAGCCTCATCTCCTATTAACTGTGTTCCCTTGAGCAGATTATTTTCAATAAGCTGCAGTCCCCTTGCCCCTAAAGGGGGGTTATAACCATCCACTCTTGCTAGGTGGTATACAGATTAGAGAGTTCTTTCATGGATTATGCTAGATCCAGGATCTGAAGTCCAGTGCGTGTTCAGTCCTGTTACTGTGTCCTGTGTCATACACTCCATGAGGGCGGAGCACCGCCATGAACCCAGGCAGCTGCTCCCAGAAGAAGTCGATATCCCTGATGGAAGGTGGCTCTCCTCAGAGTGGTTCTCACCAAGCATCAGGAGCCAGTTCCTAAGCGCCGCCGCCTTTGAACTCGGTGTGGTTCTGTCAGAATCCCACCTGAGATTTTATAAAGTCACAAAGACTGGGCTGTCATTGCTGCTCAGGGTGCCCCATGACAGGATGCCTGCTCTAGACAGCAAGGCAAGGTTCTATATCCATTGCGCCCCTCTCCCAAGCTGCTGCCGCTGGAGTACAAGGAGCAGGCCCTGTGTTTACACAGCATACTGCTCCAGCTAAGTAGACGAGGCCCTCACCAGCCCCGGTGGAAGCAGAGGTTCAGAATCTGAGTACCAGAAAGTGCTCCAAGTTATCCCGGAGCTGCAGAAACAGGAAGGGAGGAAACAAGTCAACGGACCTCATTCCTCGGTGTCATGTGTGATCTGCGCCCTCCTGGGACAGCAAATGATGTGCTCTCTCTGGTGAGGTCTGCGTGAGAATGCATGCCAGCTGTCACCCTTCTCCTGGCTGGCCTTGTGGCCACACATCTGCCAGTGTCCACACCCCACACATCTGCCTTGGCCCAGCCTCTGAGTCCTGACATGTTGAGGCTGGTCCAGGCTCAGCAAGGCCAGGACTCAGCATCACCAGCCCTGGCGCTCCGTGACCAATGACCCTGCGGCCGGTTCAGCACAGAGCCAGTCTGGAGACAATCTTCTGGCTCCAGGGTGCTCGCTGCTCAGGTTTCCGACAAACTTCTGTGTGCTGGGAGGGGGGAAGTAATCAAAAGGCAAGAGTGAACCTGAAGCCGGTAAAAATGAGGATTTTTTGTTTTCGAAAAGTAAAAACTAAGCTCCCACATCAAAGGAACCTCTGTCCTTTGTCCCTTCCGGCAACTGCCCTTCTCATCTAGTATTTTCTTTTCCTTCTCCACTTCTTCAACCACACCCTCTTCGTCCCTTTCTTTCAGACCAGCAGGGAATTTCATAATGTCCTAGTTTCAACTGTCAAGTTGACACAGCCTAGAGTCATCTGAGAAGGGATCACAACTGAGGGATTGCCCAGAGCAGAAGGGCCTGTGGGTAGGTCAGCGGGGAGTTGTCTTATTTGTTAGTCGATGTAGGAAAGCCCAGCCCACTGTGGTGCCACCATCCCTAGGCAGGTGGTCCTGGGCTGCACAAGAAAGCTTGCTAAGCATGTGCCTGAGAGCTGGCCAGCAAGCAGTGTGCCTCCGTGGTTTCTGCTTTCAGGTTCCTCTTCTGACTTTCCTCGCGATGGATTATAACCAAATAAGATAAAATAAACCCCCTCCCTGTGCTGGAGAGGTCTAGTTGTCAACTTGACACACCTGGATTGAGGGAGCCTCAACTGGGGAACTGCATCCATTAGCTTGGCCCGTGGCTACATCTGTGGGGTATTTTCTTGATTGTTAAGTGATGTGGGAGGGCCCAGCCCACTGTGGGTGGTACCACCCCTAGGCAGGTTGTTCTGTATTGTACAAGGAAGCAGGCTGAGCATGGGCCAGGAGAGCAAGCCAGTGAGCCCCGTTCTTCCATGCCTGTTCTTCATGAAGCTCCTGCCTCCAGGCTCCTGTGCTGAGTTCCTACCCTACTTGGTGAACTGTGACCTTGAAGATGTAAACTAAATAAACCCTTTCCTTCCCAAGTTGCTATTGGTCAGAGTGTTGTGTCACAGCCAGAAAGGAAACTAGAACACATGGATGGATAGATTTACTGCAGGTATACTCAGAAAACAGATGCCCCCAGAGAAGCAAGCCAGTGCTCACATACTCATTTATTTACCTAAGTGTCCCCACATGTGCTCATTAGGGACTGATAGTATTGAACCATTTGACCATGGTCTCTGTCCCATCTCTTCATGGAGGGACTTCATGTCCTCTTTTGTTGGTTGTTTTGTTTTGAGACTACTTGTAGTGCAGGATGGCCTCAGGATGACCTCAACCATGAGAGTCCTGGGCTTACAGGCATGCACCAGCATGCCTGGCTTGAATTTCATATTCGTTTTCAAAAATTATGATGATTTTTTTTATTTTAAAAGAAAAAAGGGGCTGGTACTAGGTGTATCAGTAAAATCATGTTGGCAGACTGCCCTGGCATCTTAATAAACACTTCTGAAAATACAGGATTGGAGAAGTTCAGGAATGAAGCTTCTCCACAAGTGGCTGAGCCTAACCACCCATATCTCCCCTCTGACTCCTCCCAGAGGAGGAGTCATGTCTCCTTGAGGCAGCCAGAGCCAGACTTGGAGAAAGCACAGAAGTCATAGATCACCCAGACTTCGAACACCATGCTTCTTCCCATCTCCTTGATAAGGACTCTGGCTTGAAGAAAATGCTTACTGAGCAGCAGTCAGAAAGCAAGAGAGCTGAGAACCGATGGTGAGTGCGCACAAGCGGAAGTCTCTCCTTTAGAGAGAGTCTCACTCACTCAAGAGTCTTCACTTCCAACAGAGGCACTGTGGATCTTCACTGTTTGCGAGCGCTGCTTATTGAAAAGCATCTCCTAATGTGGCCAGGGTACGTGTGAGGACACACTCGGCCATATGTACACAGTAACCGGGTCCCACCAGCATCCTCCAGATGAAAAGTACACAAACCCAGCAGGAGGCTCCTGGCACAGGAAACTTGGACAGGCTTGCATCCAACCTTCCTTTTGCCTGCATAATATCTGTTTAGGGACCCCACGTGTCTACAGAAGTGACCCATGGTGGGCACATTTCAGAGGCCACAGCAGGGTTCAGCATTTCATGTGCTCAAGTTTTTTCTTTAAACCAATACAATTTACATATTAAATACAATTTACATATTAAATAACACTGTAATAAAATGACTTGATATCATTTTAAACAGAAGAAAAAAAGGGGGGGATTAAACCACTTTTCTAAGTGGGTCAATGCAATGCAACAAATAGTATTCAGTGACTAATCGTGTCTAATTCGCATTGCACTAATGGTCAGTGGAATTAAAAAGAAAGCTCAATTTTCATGACCACTGCCTCAGAGGAATAACACACGTTGGATTCTTTTGGGATGCAAAATTGGTTCTTGTTACTTCAATACACAGAAAGTTGAATCCACATACTGAGCACAGGGTGGGGCGCAGTGACTATGGCAGAGCCGAATGAAAGAAAATGAGCCTGATATCCGCTCTCATGACTCACAAGTCATTTTGCCTATGTGCTGTTCTTCCACATCACCTAGTATCACCCTCTCTTGGTCTCCTTTCTAAATTTTTGGACTTGAACCACACACCTGTTTATATACACACACACACACACACATTATAAACTAGGATCTGCATATGAGAGAGAACATGTGTGGTTCTTTTTCTTTCTGATTTGGGTCACCTCACTTAATATTATACTATCCAGGTCCATCCATTCTCCTGCAAATTTCATGATTTCATTTTCCTTTGGAGCTGAAGAATACTCCATTGTGTATGTGTACCACACTTTCATTATTCACTCATCTTACTACCATGAATAGAGCAGTATTAAATATGGATGTGCAGGTATCTCTGTGGTGGGGCACTAGACAATGGAAACACCTTCTATGCTCCTGGATTGTCAGGGTTAATATCATGAAAATAACTATACTATCAAAATTAATCTACAGATCCAACAAAATACCCATCAAAATTCTGATGTTAAACCTCACAGATCTGGAAAAAAACAATCCAAGAATTCATATGAAACCACAAAGACTGTGGTCAAAATAGTCAAAGCAATCCTAGGGAGATAAAAAACACAATTGTATCACAATCCCTGACCTCAAATTATAGTGCAGAGTTATAGTTACAAAGACAGCCTTGTACTGGCATTAAAACAGATAGTTAAGCCAGTGGAACAGAATTGAGGACCCAAAAACAAGCCAAAGACATGGTCACCTAATTTTTGACAAAGGTAACAAAAACATATAGTGTAAAAAAAAAAAAAAAAAAAAAAAAGACAGGCTATTCAACAAATGGTGCGGACAAAACTGGATATCCACCAGAAGGAGAATGGAATTATATCCACATCTCTCACCCTGTACAACATGAACTCAAAATGGGTCTAAATATCTTAATTTAAAACCAATGCTAAAATTGTTCGAGGAAAGCATGAGAATAATCTTCAAGATATTGAGGGAGGAAATAACTTCCTAAACAGAACTCCAGTAGCAGAGGAATCAGCCCCAGGGACCCACAGATAGAACTACATGAAATCAAAAAGTTTCTGGACAGCAGAAGAAACTATCACAGAGCAGACAGCCCACAGAATGGGAGAAAGCCTTTACCAACTATACCTCAGACAAAGAGCTAATATCCAGAATTTATAAAAAGAACTGCAGAAAATAAACATCCCCAAACTGCCATACAACAAAACTGTTCTCAAAGGAAGAAACAGGCAAGTGGCAAATAACGATTTTTGAAAGTATTCAACATCCATAGTCATCAGGGCGATGCAGATTAAAACTGCTTTAAGATACCAACTCAACTCCAGTCAGCATGGCTGTCATTAAGAAAGCTACCAGGGACTGGAGAGATGGCTCAGTGGTTAAGAGCACTGGCTGCTCTTGCAGAGGACCCAAGTTCAGTTCCCAACACCCACACGATGGAAAACAACCATCCATAACCCCAGTTCCAGGGGATCTGATCTTATCTCTGCAGGCATTGCAAAACATGGGTGCACTTACATACATGCGGGCAATACACTCATACATATAAAATAAAAATAATAAATGATTCTTTTTTAAAAAGAAACCTGACAACAAACGTTGGAGAGGATGTGGGGAAGGAGAAGCCTTTATTCACTGCTGAAGGGTGTGGAGAAAGCGAAACCTCACTGCTGGGGGGGTATAAATAGATGCAGCTATTATGAAAATCAGTTTAGAATCCCCCCTCCCAATTAAAAATAGAACTACCACATAACCAAACTATACCACTCCTAGGCATAAACCCAATGAACTCCATGTCTTATTGTAGAGATATTTGCTTAGTTTTTGGTGGAGTTTTTGGCTGGGTTACAAAGGAGAACAGAAAGAGGAAAATCCAAAGCCCTTGAACAAGTTCTACCTCCTCTTAATTACAAGTTACAGGTTTCTGTAAACTACACCAGCTACATACACATCTAACAAAGATCTTTCACTTAGTTCCTCCTTAAGAAACTTGTGACTCAGTATCAAATTTCTCTCTAAACATATATCTTTCTGCCCAGGGATTAGTGCAGTTCTCAAACCTCATCAGAGAAACTTCTTTGTGCAGTGGACAGGAGTTTAGACAGACACTCAACTAGTCATGGTGCCGAGATAAGTGTCTGCGGAGTGCTCGGCCACTAATGGCACATCTCTCTCACTCCACCCCAAGGCTGGGGGACCATCCCAGGAGATGGCGGGAAGAGACTGAAAGAGCCAGAGGTCAGAGAGGATTGGAGCAGCGTCTCCTGGATATGACAGGAGCGCTACACCAAGGACCTCTCAGCAGCTGGGTCTATATGTATAACACACACAAAATCAAGCCAGTTGACATTCTAGAGTGGAGAAGGGAGGGAGTCATGAGCTCCCCACCCCTAGCTGATGTGCTGTTGACAGTTGAGGGAGAGTCAGTTTTCTTTATGAGTGTCGCTCTTCGTAAGTCAACCCGTGTTCCAATGGATGGCCACACAGCCCATGAGTACATGAACAGCACAAATGGACTTCATGGGTCATTAAAAAATAAAATAAGAGGGCTGGAGAGAGGGCTCTGAGGTTAGAGCACGGGTACCAGGGTTCAGTTCCCAGCACCCACATAGCAGTTAACAGATGTTCATACCTCCAGGAGATCTGACACCCTCTTCTGACCTCTGAAGGCATTGCACAATATGGGTGCACTTCATGCAGGCAATACACTCATACATTTAAAATAAAAATAATTAAAGAAAAGAGGACTTGAAATTGGGAGGGAGTGCAGATCTTAGAGAAGTCAGGGGGAGGAAAGGGAGTAAATATGATCAAAATATATTGTGTACATGTATGGAATGCTCAAAGAATTAATACAAATATATTAAAGAAAAAAGAAACGTGTTCAATAAGAGTGTCGAAAGAAAGCTGGGCATGGACCACCCCAGACATGGTGAATGACATCCAATCAATCTGTAATTAACAGGAAATGGTACTTATTTCAAATAAGTACTGATTTTGTGTGTGAGAGACATGTTCGTGGATATATACGTACATCTGCTGTGAGCAAGCATACTATGGCCACACAGCAATAATTTCAAAGCAACCCAGACAGCACTAATGGCTGCAACAGCTAAAAATCCATGTGCTAAAACTCAAGCAAACATTTCACATGTGTGCCCTGTGGTTGCATCTGGACAGGAAAGAAGATTTAAATGTGCAGACTATGGCATTCTAACGCTGCCCTCCAGCCTTGTGTGCACAACACAGCTGAAGACTCCTCTGGGATCCCTGAGCCATAGATGTGGGAAGTGAATCTCTATCTATACCATGTGTTCAGACACAAACAAGAGTCTAGAAAATCATCACTGAGTGAAAAAGAAATATGGGAACTGGGCCTCTTGGGGAATCTCTGCAGGTCCTGGAAAGAGACTCAGGCATAAAATAAGCTGTGTCACTAAAGCTCAAGGAATTTTGATGGAAGAGCCTTCTGCAAAGGTGAGAGGGTTCAATGACAGTCACATTACCACCATGGCTTCTGCTTACCTCCCAATAAGAATGGATGTGAGTTGGGAGCCGATCCTGGCTAGAGAGAGTTCAGTGAGAAAATGGCCAAGTGCTGGAAGACACAGAGGTAGTTATTGTGCCAAAAGATCATAGAGCCACAGGAAGTAGACTATACTACTTAGGCCCTACTGGGGAGGATCTTTGGGCCCACAAGAACAGGACTTGTCCAGGTGACACTCCTGACAGTAAGCAGCAGACCACATGCTCTGTGCTGTGCTGGGGAAGTCCGGAACAGCCAATTACATCCTTTCCCTCATGTGGCCTTCATACCATCTCCACGAGGCAGCTACGCATACATCCACTTTATAAATAAGGATAACGGAGGCCTACAGACATGTTTACCAGTTCCACTAATCTGAAAAAAACAAATGGTGGTACTAGGATTAGGTACTAGGTACTAGGACTGCGATCCCAAAACTTGCACAAGTCCACAGAGCAGCATTTGAGTTGCCAGGTCAAAGACCCAGAGACTCGTAGGAGACAAATGGTGTGCTCATGTGACTTCTGTGCTTGTTTATAAACCAGAGGATGGAGTCTGACATCATAGTGATCCTTGATTCTTTGCAATATACTTCCCTCTACCCTGGTCAAGAGATATTACACAATGTCTTTCCAGTCTCAACGAAACTGCTCCAGCAAGAGTTCTTGGGTACCTGCCTCCTGTTTGGTCTTTTCTGAGGAAAACATCTCTAGTTACAACTTTGCTATCCTAAGTATGTTCTAAAACACATGGCCTACCAGTCTGCCCATGTGGTGACTGGAGCAGCGTGGCATCTATAAGCCAGGACAGGGCAATCTCATCCCCAAAGAGGAATCCCATACTCAGTAGTGCCTGAATCAATGGGTCCCTTCTCTTAAGGAGTGTCATTAAAGTATAAAGAAAGAAAGAAATTGTAGCAGGTCAGAGTGCGATGCAGAGGAATCAGAACAAAAGCCCACTGTAACTGAGTTTGCTAATGATAAAGAATCAATTTGATTCAGAGAACAGCCTGTCATACTCAAATCTGAGCATCTTCACTGAGCTCTCAAGACTGTTTTCTAGACTCCTGAGTCCTCAATGTGTCTGTAATCTGGGTCAGTGTGAATCCTCATCATGAAGCATCCAGTCCTTAGATTTGTCTGAGTGAGTTTCTGGTCATCCAGCTCGCAAGCATCAAACCATTAGATTACACTGCCAAGTCAACAATCAATTAGGGCCAGTCTCTGTAGGAACTAAATATTTTGGGAATGGTCACTTCTTCCAAAACACTCTCAAGACCTAGTTGTGCCAAAGCTGAAAAGAAATGAAGCGACAGCCAGCCAGATTTGTAGCAAATGCCTCTGGGATGGGTTTTCTGTGCTTGGTTTCTGCCCAAATCTTGTCATGTTAGCCTCTGCATCTCCGTTGACTTACCCACACCCATCATATTTTTGTCCGATAATGAGATTCTAACGCTCCTAAGAGCTAGGGAGCAAAACAAACAGGTAAAAACCAAACCAACAAAGAAGCTGGAGCCTTTTCCTGCCATATCTTTCTTGAGATTGTTGCTGCCTCTCTTGGCTTTAGACTACACCCCCAGACCCATCTAAGAGTCAAAATCACCAGTGACTGGGCTACCTCAGGCACTGGAATAAACCCCATCTATTCACACTTCACCAGCAGCCTTCATGCTCCTCCATAAACGACAGAGGTCAGCTCTGCCCCTCGATACGCACTACTGATTTTAACTCAAGCCTGCTGTTTTTTTCCCATGCCTGGGACACTTTTTTCACTGTTGGAGATGGAACCCAGGGTGTGTGTCCTAAGCAAGTCCTGTCCCACTGAGCCGCACCCCAGGCCGTGTGTGGGACTTTGGAAACTAGGAAAATCTCAGAGGACCCTACATCTAGACTTTGACTCACCGCAGGTATTAGGAAGGCCTCAACTTTATTTGAAAGAAAATGTTTCTTCAGGTGGGAGACTGTTCACATAATGTCCCCAAGTCTCTCCTTCACACCAAACCCTGACAATGGCTGTAACAGAATCAAAATGATAAAGCTTGGCAATATGCCAAGTTACCTGCTCAGGCACTGTGCCTGCCACATGAAAAGAAGCTCAAAATGGATGAAATGCCAGGCAAAGGACAAAAAGGGCTTAACCAATGCACAAAGCATAGGCGCAGATTAAACCATGCATTTCATACTACACACACATCACCCGGTCAAAATGAGATGGCCCCCACACTGCCCATCTTGGTTCTGATTTTAACTGACTGCCACAGTCTTTTTTTGAAGATCCGATTATTCGCCGGAAGCGTAAATTCTGTGGTGCAGGGGGGAAAATAGGTAAAGTGTGGGAGTCTGCAGCTGTCAAGCAAGATTGACACCGACCATTTCTGTTTATGACAATGTGGTCACTCTCTCCGTGTTTTTAAAGATGTGGTTGGAGATGTCACTGGGCTGTGTGACTGTAAAGGGTGCCTGCCCTCACGCCCTTGCTGAGAATCATTCTAGAACAGAGCTACTCTCTCTATAATAAATAAGCACATGAATTACTTTTAAGATAAAATTTAAATGTTAAATCATGTAGCTGAAGGGCTTTTGTTTCAAATGGTTTTTACCAGCCAAACAAGTTCTATTTTAAGATTTGGCAATGTCATTACCTAGTGTTTCCAATGTGGTTGAAAAGTAGAAAACACTGTAGAAATAAACTGTTTCCCTGAAGCTCAAAGTCAACGTTAACAAAATAAAAGCTAGTTTTTTAGGGAGGCCAGAGGCCTTTGAATTAGATATCCGGTAGAAATGGCATGAGTGAACTTTGAGACCTTTAGCTCTCCTGATAGCTATTGTCACCATGCAGGCAAAGCTCATCTCTCAGCGTCAAGAAGGTTGTACACTGAAAAGGATGCTAATTCCTCACAATGGAAGGCAAGTGAACCATTCGGTGATAGTTAATGTTGTCAACTTGACGGAAGCCTGAGATAGGCCTGAGATAGGCCTCAGGCCATGCCTGGGGAGATTATCTTGAGTTCCTTAATTGAGGTGAGAAGACCCACCCAGTAGTGGTGGCCCCATTCCCTGGATAGGATCCTGAACTCTGTTAAGTGAAGAACGGGAGTGGAGAAAGGGAGCTGAGCAAGCAAGCATTCGAGGCCTGCTCTCCGGCTGGGAATGCTGGGAATGCTATGAGAACAGCTGCTTCAGGCTCCCGCTTCCTGACTTCCCCACCAAGATGCACAGCATCCTTGAACTGAGAGCTAGAATAAACCCTTCTTCCCGGAAGTTGCTTTTGTCAGAGTATTTTATCACAACAACAAGAAAAGAAACTAAGACAGACCTTCAAGGCATTTGTATTCTAGAGAGAAAAAAGTGAAGCTGACATATTATGTTACATTAAAGGATTTACAAATTCTATTGAGAAAGGAAAAGTTTCTGCAAGTTCTGGGATGGGAAACGTGCTGAGAAGGATAGTATTAAGCAGTCAGCAGTCCAGAGTCAGCTCTGTCAAAATGTAACAGTTTAACAAGGACATGAAGGAGATGAAACTTCGAATAAATGCTGAGTCTTACCACGCTGACTTCAACATACAGCCTTCAGGATCCCGAAAGATACTGGGGTTGACAAGGAGAAGAAACCCCAGCAACTCTTTGTTCTTCCTAAGGGTGAGATGCTGGCTCTCACCCTAGATCCAAGTTAGTAATGCTCCAAGTTAGTTGTGCTCCTCGGTATTGGTGAGCTGGGATGCTCAACAGGCATTCTAGTCACAAGATCCTGTGCTTACAATTCTAAAGGCTGCCTCTCTAGTCCTTCCGGGTCCTAAGCATCATCCTCCATGGTCAAGCAAAAAGGAAGAACATTAGATTCATTCTTTTTAAATGAATGTGTATATCCATATTTGAGATTAAACAAAACAAAACCTCTGGGCAGGCAAGCTGTAAGTCTGAGCAGCTACCAAGAGGAGAAAGATGGAGAAGGAGAAAGAAAAACATGCCTTTGGGGTTAGGCATGGTGGTTTAGCACCCAAACACAGCAAAAAAGAAGGTAGCTTCAAAGAAAGAGTAAAAATTCCCAAAGTATCACAGAGCATACATGTAGGTTCTGGTAGTACCTGAAAGAAAGAGACAAAAAAGAAGAAAAAAGCAAAGCTATGTCTTTCTGAATCAGGACTCAAGTCAGACATGGTGGCTTAGTGTGAGTTCAAGGCCATCCTAATCAACATAATGAGATCCAGGCCAGCCAGGCCTGCAAATTGAAGCCCTGTTTCAAAACAAACAAACAAACCTCCTCTTCTCTTCCTGGGACTGGGACAATTACCTGGCACAGTGACCCAGACTGGAATCACCCCATTCCTTCAGTAAAAAACTCAGAAGTGGAAACCCGAAGCACAGACTATTCATATCTGATCAGCAAGACAGCGCCCCAACTTGGGACAAAATGTCCAAACACTTAGAGCCTACTGGGGACATTCGTATTCAAACCATCACATCTGGTAACTGCATGAACTCATAGATTAAACAACACACTCCTGAACAGTGAATGGGTCAAAGGTGAAATTAAGAAAGAAATAAAAGTATTCCTGGAATTAAGTGAAAAGGAGAATACAACACAACAAAACCTCTGGAACACTTTAAAAGCAGCCCTAAGAGGAAAGTTTATAGCTCTAAGTACCTACATTAAAAAATCAGAACACAAGTAAATGAGTTAATATTGTAACTCAAGACTTTTGAAAGGCAACAACAAATGAAACGTAAACTCGACAGACAAGAAGAAAAATCAGAGCAGAAATCAATGAAATAGAAACAAAGAAAACAATACAAAGAATCAATAAGCTCAAGGGTTGTTCCTTGAAAAGATAAACACAATAGACCAACTCTTAGCCCAGTTAATCAAAAGAAAGAACAACTCCAAATCAACAAAATTAGAGATGAAAGGGGAAACATTACAACAGACAACAAAAAGATCCAGAACATTAAAAGGGAATACTTTTAAGACCTATACTCTATTTGAAAAAATTAAAAGAAACAGATGTATATCTATAATCATGGGAATCACCAAAGCTAAACCTATTAAGAGATCAACAGCTTAAACAGACCCATAACTTTTAAGGAAATTGAAACAATACAAAACACCTTGACTTAAAGAAGCCTAGACCCAGATGGATTTACAACAGAATTCTATCAGACATTTAAAGAATATATATATCCAATACTATTTAAATTATTCAAGACAGAAACAGGGAGAACCCCCAAATTCCTCCTATGAAACCAACATCATTTTAATACCAAAACAAGGTAAAGATACAACCAAAAAAAGAAAACTATAAACCCATATCCTTAATGAATATAGATGCAAAAATTCTCAACAAAATAATTGCAAACCACATACAGGCACACATCAAAAAGATCATCCACTATGATCAAGTCAGCTTTATTCCAGAGATGCAGGAGTGGTTCAACATACGTAAGGCAATAAGTGTCATAAGTCATATAAATGGACACAAAGACAAAAATCACATGGTCATCTCAATAGATGCACAAAAGGCATTTGACAAAATTCAACATGCATTTATTTTAAAAGTCCTAGAGGGAATTGGACTGGAGGGAACATACCTCAACAGAATTAAATATGCAACAAATCACAGCCAAAATCATTCTAAATTGAGAAAAGCTGGAAGCATTCCCCTTAAAATCACAACCTGTCAAGGCTGTCCACTGTCTCCACTCCTTTTTAGCATAGTGCCTGAAACTTCTGCTAGAGCAGTAAGACAGGAGAAGGAGATTAAAGAAGTACTTATTGGAAAAGAAAAGGCCAAATTATCCCTTTTTGCAGATGATTGTTATGTATATAATAGATGCCAATAAAATTCCACCAGAAAACTCCTAGAAATGATTAACACTTTCAGTAAAGTGACAAGTTATAAAATTAATCTACATAAATCATTAGCTTTTCTATATACAAATAACAAGCAATTGGAGAAATAGTACATGGAAACTCTCCCATTCACAATAGCCTAAAATATATTTTAGAATATGAGGAAATCCAAGAGATTTCTAAAATTACTCAGGCTATTGCTACAGCCCTTGACTGACTCCCAGAACGTGAAGTTAAGTCCCTATTGCTGAAGACAGGACATAATTCAGAGACTGGGTTTGGAGCAATGGAACTGGAACTAACCTGGAAGCCACTTCCCCTAAAGGTTAGCTTTCATAGCTCTGATGAGCACTATGCAAGCTGCTAAGGGAGAACATCAATCAATGACCCAACACCAGCTTCATGAACAAATAACCACATTAATACTCAGCACAGCACATGACACTGGTGCTGTGGTGGCACTTTTGTCTTGGGGGCGATCACCAGCTACCTAACAGGACTTAAAACCCACTCGGTGGGAGGAAACTCATGTGTGGTACTGTAATCACAGCCAAATACACATGGCTGAAGAGGTCATAGATCTTAGAGAAATCCCCAAGGCTGTCACCTCCCTAGACTATTGTAACTACTTACTAAGTGCAAAATATGTATCCTTATATTCACAGTCAAGTATCCCAGTCACCACTCATCAAAGAAGTTTCTTTTGCATCAGAAGGAGGCTAATTCAGAGTACCACAGCCAGTCACACATAGACAGTGTGTGTGAATTGTCCAAGTCTAAGTGGCACATCTACAATGCAGCCTCTACACCTAAGACTCATGCAAGGAGTACAGAGGGCACTAACGATTCTCTCAGCCCTCATTATGAAGCTCCTCATGCAACAGAGGGCCAGGAACATGAAAGGTCACACATGGCCAAAGCATGGAGATTAGAAGTCTGCAGAGTGTGGGTTCCTGGACAGGACTCCTATATTATGCTTCATTTCCCCAGAGAACATTGTGGAAGAGGGGGCAGAAATATTCTAAGAACCAGGGAGACAGTATATTACTATATGGAAATAGAATCCTACAAGCTCCTAGGACCCTGCTCATATGAACCTACAGCATGTTTGCTGTAGACCCACGCAAACTCAGGCGGGCAAAAACCCAACATAGAACTGGTGAAATGGACAAAGACCCCAATCTTTGCTGAAGAAATATTGGCAACTGATTACTATTAGTTGAGGAAGATCTAATCTTCTTAAAGCGAGGAACTCTCGACCAGCTGACTAGACCTCAGTGGATGAACTTGCACATCCAGGAACACCAACTTGACACAAGAGGCCTTAATACAAATGACAGAGTTTATGAATTCCTAGGTCGGGGGGCTGTGAGAGGTGATAATGAGGAAGTGGGTATAAAAGTAATTAAGACTGACTGAGATGTTTTGTACAAAATACGTGAATATTCAATTAAAAATGATTTAAACCCGATATCAGCACATACTTTCATGCTCATAAAACTAAACTTTAATCTGAGAAATTTAACATGAAACAGATTCAAACCATACATACACACAAATGATAATGTTTAGCAAATCAAGTAGTTACCTAATTATATTAAGTCATTTAAACAATATTGTAAACTTAAGCCTAGTGAGATAGAACATACTTGTAATCCAAGTATCAAAATCTCAAGAATGGCTGGTGAGATTGTTCAGTCAGCAAAGACCCTGACCTTCAAGCCTGACCACCTCAGTTTGATCTCCAGAACTCACATTGTGGAAGGACAGAACTGGTTTCCATAAGTTCTCCTCTAATCTTCACATGTGCACTACAATATGCACCCCCACTCCTCCAAAATAAAAGTATTTTTAATCAAAAAAATAATTTCGATCTAAAAAAATCTTCAGAGTCATCCTCAACCACATATTGAGTTTGAGGCTAGTCTGGGTTGCATGAACACCTGTCTTAAAGAAGCAAAATGGGCTGGCAAGATGGCTCAGTAGGTAAATGCACTTGCCCCAAGTCTGAGGATCTGAGTTCAATCCCTGGAATCCAGGTGGCACAAGAAGAGAACTGACCCCGACAGATGTTCTCTGATGTCCACACACACACCATGGCATGTACACACACACACACACACACACACACACACACACACACAGAGGCACAGACACACACAATATTTTTAAAGTAAAAATATTGTAAACTCCGGTTGAATTCTATAAATGCCTACACACTTTGACTTTCACTGCACTAGCTGTTATTTAGACAGGGCTTGTGATCACAAATTCAAAAAGACATGAAACGTTTGTGTTGTTTTTGCCTTCCCTTTGGATCTCCCTGCATGCTGCCAGAGACCTACCTAACCTTGGCAAATGCCAGTAACATAAGCTGAGATGTCAAAACCCTTCCTGTTCTCTCCAGACAATTTTGCTGTTTATTTTCAGGCCAGAGGGCAGGCCAGTAGGTGGTGCTCAATTCAGTTCCTGCCTCATGGTCTCACTCTGAATTCCTGACACTGACATCACAGTGATGTATTGTTACCTTGGAGTTGAAAGATGATAAACTCTTTCCTTCCCAAGTTCATGCTGGTCAGTATCATAACAGAAAGCAAACTAGGCCACCCCCTACAATTTCATGTACTCTTTTTTTCTAATAACTCATTGACTCCATTAATGGAATTGTGCATATACTTCTGGGTATGAGGCCATCCACTGGAGTATGGTGAACTTGAGTCTCCCTCCTCCAGAAGCCATCCACTGACAGCAGTTCCTCAGTTAGGAGCAGGGACTCATGAATCCCTTCTCATTTCATGCTAGAATGTTGACTGGCTTGATCTTGTGCTGGTCTAATGCAGGCAACCACAGCTGCTGTAGGTACATGAGGAGAGGGCAGTCGTCGCTGTCATGTCCTGAACACCCTGCTTTGCTCTGGTCCTCCCCAAGTTCTGGCTCTTACATATTTCCACTCCACCCTCCCTGCTGGTCCCTGAGCACTTGGGGGGAAAGGATATGATCTATGTGACTGAGCACTCAACAGGCATTGCTACCTTGAACTTTGACCTGTTGTGAGTTTCTATATTAACCTCCACCCACAGCACAAAGAAACTTCTCTGATGAGTCTAAGAGCTGCCCTAATCTGATCCTATACTGCCTACTCTTTCTTTATCTAGAAGTTTCAGTGTTTCAGGTCTAACACTGAGATCTTTGATCCACTTGTTATTGATTTATGTACAGGATGAAAGATGTAGATATGCAGTTTCCCCGACACCAGTTGTTAAAAATACAGTATTTTCTCCAATATATGTTTTTGGCATCTTCGTCAAAATTCAGATAGTTATAAGGACTTATATCTGGGTTCTCAATTCTATTCCACTGGGCAGACATCTTTGTCTTGTTCCTGATTTTGGCAAGAATGCCTAAAGTTTTTCTCCATTTAGCATGTTGTTGGCTGTGGCCTTGTTGTATATTGCCTTTATTATTTTGGGATATTTCCCCATATATCTAGATTTTTCAGGATTTTTATCATGAAGGAATTTTGGATTTTGTCATAAAACTTTCCTGCACCTAATAAGATGATCATGAGGTTTCTATCTTTGAGTCTATTTATGTGGTAGATTACATTTATTGATTTACTTATGCTGAATCATCCTTGCCTCTCTGGGTTGAAGCTGACTTGATCATGGTGGATGATCTTTTTGATGTAATCTTTAATTGGGTTTAAAAATATTTTATTGAGAGTTTTTGTTTCTATGTTCATCAGAGAGACTAGCCTCTGATTCATTCATTCTCTGGGGCATGTATTAATTACTTTTTGATGCTTTGATAAAACTCATGACCAAAAACAACCTATAGAAAAATTTATTGTGGTTTATGGTTCTAGAGCATACACAAAGGTTTTGTTTAAGACACTTGTTTTCAATTGTTTCTTACATTCATTTTACCTCACTTGGCACATTGTATGAAGGGCATGTATAACTGAGGAGGTGGGACATGTCAAGAAAGTCAGGAGGAGATACACTTCAAAGAACTCTGCTTCCGCCATCACTGATTCCAGATCCTTGATTTCCTATAAGGGCCACAAACCAATCTGCTGCTATTTCACTTTGTTCTCTCCCTTGAAGTCTCAGTCTTTTCCCCTAACCCCTCCTGCCCCCCACCTCAGTACATGAAGGGTTATCAAAGAAATTCTTCTAAATAAAACATAGTCTCTTGCTGAAAAGAAATGTGTGGACTATAATCACCTGTACTTGTTATATAAGAACCTTTGCAGAACTGGTGTAGGGTTAGAAGCTGATAACTCCAAAAAGCTACACAGTACACATCAACATGACTTCCTATGAAGAGGCAAACAACAGTTGCTGGCAGATTAGATCACCAATGGATAATAATCCATTAATTGTATACAAATAATCGATATAACTGAGACTAGGTCAAAATAAGCATCTCTGGGGAATCTGACATAAACAGACATAAGAGTATAAAGCTCCCAAGCAAACCAAAGCACTGGGGCTTCTGTAGCTGATTAATGCTCAGGTCCCCAACATATTTCTTAGCTAGCCTTATACTGAATTTATCTCTAGAAGATCCCCAGGAAATGGGGGTCTGGCCAGAATCAGGAGGGGCTACTCATCTTGACATAGCTCCTGTGCTGGAAAGGTTGCACAATCAGCTTTGGACAGTTTGAGCATTGACAATGATAGTAAGAAATGGAACAAAGTAACTTTTGCTAAGTTTACCTCAGCGAACCAACTGATGACTGTGTGCTGGATGTTATCTAGAGCACTAAGGCTATACTCTTGAGAATCAAATTCTCTCAAATCCCATCTCTCAAAGCATCTAAAATAGGGAGGAAAGGACAACCACGCAAACAACCATGTTTCAGTGGAACTACTCTGAACATGTTAACTCGGAAGGTGGTACCTGGGCAGGACACAGTGGGGTCTGGCTGTTATGCAGGAGTGCTTTAAAGTCCACGTCTCCATCACCTTTGCTGAAGCTTTTTCAAGGCCTATGACTTTTATGTGAGTTCTTGAATTTATTGTTAAATGGCCTTCCACAATCTAGCCTTTTTCCTGTAGGGTACCATCTAATATGTCACCAGGCTTATTCACATAAAACTTAAATCTGACAATAATGACTTTCCACTGAGTGTTCTCTATGAGTCGGCATTGTGGTGTTTTACATTTCACTCCACCCTATCCGTACAATGAGAAAACTGAGCGACAGGCAAACAGTTCACTCAGTCACCTGACTCGTACAGTTAGCAATAAGGTGAGTAGCACAGCTGGAATTCTAAGCTCGTTGTGTCTGAATATCATTTTTTCTTCCTTTAACTATTGCCATACATTGCTTCCTCTATTGAGGAAAAATCTTGCTTGTGTAGAAATCATCTAAACAGAAAAACAGGGTTCTTAAAAATTCGGAGAGTAGTTCTGCTTCCACTTAAGATGTAGAAAAGTACAAGAGAATGAGAATGCTGTTTCCACGCTGACAATATGGAAAGACTTAAAAATTCAGCTTATAAAAGTTTAATTTTTGTTACGCCTATCAGATCACAGGGCTGGTAAAAGCTGTGGGTAGATGACATTCTCTAAGGAATACCCATCATCCTGGGCCATTCTCAGAGTCGGAGTGTCCAACCTTTTGACAGTTTGAGGTGATTCACAGGTACCCTGGGATGCAGGTACTCAGCCTCTTGTGAGACATACCTGGAGGGTGGCAGCAGCTCAGCCCAGAGCAGGTGAAATCCATGACACATTGAAATAACGAAAAAAACAAACCCAAATGCACTGCTGATTAGACTGATGCAGATCCTCATGGTAAAGGCTTGAAAGAGAAAAGCTACCTGCTTTGAATTCACATCATTCTCCTCCATTCTGCAGCACCTAGCACCCAACGACAATCATAAAACCCACAGAAAGCAAGAAAATAAGACACATTTTCCAGATGAAGCAGTTAACAGAACCAGACTCATAACTGGCTCATATAGTAAATCTGTAAGGCTGCAATTTTAAAGTAGCTATAATTCATTTATTAAAAGAACTGGTGAGAAAAGGAAATTACATCTACAAATTGATGGAGACTCTCAAAAGATCAATAAAAAATAACTTTATAACTTTTTATAACTCAAATGGGAATTCTGGAAATAAAACATGGCATCAGAGATAAAAATATTTCTTTACTAGATTTATCCACAGACCAAATGTGGCAGAGAAAAGAAGCGGTGATCTTGAAGATGAGCAAATAGACATTATGCAGACTGGAGCACGAAGAGAAAAGAAAGGTGGAGAAGGAGCATCTTTAAGCAGAAATAACTGATCAGAGGAAAAAGAGCAAAAGTGGGAAGGAGAAATATTTAAAGACATGATCACCGTAACTTCCCCAAAATAATAAATCATAGAACAAAGAAGTTCAGAGAATCCAAAATAAAGCGCGCACACGCGCGCGCGCACACACACACACACACCACCCCACTCATAGGCACTGAGGCAAAATGCTGGAAGTCAATTTTAAAGGGAAAATTTGGACAGCCGACAGAGAAATCAGAAATATTATATAGTAAGAGTGCAATAAGATTTTTGCCAAAAAATCCGAAAGCCAGAAGACAAGTGATATTCATTCAAAGAAAGAAAAAGAAAGTTAACAGAGAATTATATCCCCAGAAAATATCTTCCAAAAATAATGATAAAATAAAACCTTTTTCAAAACAGATGCACACAAGAATGTGAGATATGTCCTTTAAGGAGAAAGACTATCAAAGCAAATGGGAACTTTGGAATTTAATCCCCACAATTATTTTCTAGATGCAGATTTAAAAAGAAAAACCAGGCATAGCAGTGTCTGCCTTGAAGCCCAGTGCTAGGGAGGAGTCCTGAGCTCACTGGCCAATCAGCCTAGCCAATCAGTGAGCTCCAGATTCACTGAGGGACCCTGTCTCAGAAACAAGGTGGAGAAAGAGTAAGATAGAGAAAGCCAACTCTGGCCTGCCCATGCATGGGCACACACACCCAGCACACACACATACATGTACACACACATACATGCACACACATACATGCACACACACATACATGCACACACACACAGAAACATCACACATTCAAAACTAAACATGGAGATAGATATTTAATTTTTTTCCAACTTTTATTAGTATTAAATCATTGGTACCTATAGCAAAAATAGCAAATACACCTATACCACATACATACTCACACATATCCACACACAAAAAGTTCACAAATATACTACAAGAAACTAAATTAGACAGTTATATCGTCTGGCCAGGCACCACTAAAGATTTTACACATACTAAAATGACGAGGGAAATTAGCAAAAACTTTGGGCCAACAAGTTTGATTTTTTAAAAAAAGGTGATTTTGTGGGGCGTGGTGGTGAACACCATTAATCCCAGCACGTGGGAGACAGAGGCAGGTGAATGAATCTATGAGTTCAAGGCCAGCCTGTTCTTTAAAGAAAGTTCCAGAGTAGCTGGGGCTGGAGGGAGACCCTGTCTCAAAAAGAACAACAACAAAAATAAGATTAGAAAAGGCGTGATTTATCTAAAAATCAATGTTAAAAAAATAGAAAAACAAATAATAGACTTGGAAAAATATTTGGAAAACAATATCTGGCAAAAAAAGAATAGTATACATGATATATATATGTATATATAATATCATATATATATATATACACACACACAACTGAAAGCATCTGTCAACACTCAAAAGATCACCTCCCAATCTCAATGAGATATCCTTCAATAAACATGAAGTTCAAAAATTAAAATTAAAAAAGAATGCCAGGGAGCCGGAGAGATGGCTCAGTGGTTAAGCGCACTGGCTACTCTTCTAGAGGGCCTGGGTTCAGTTTCCAGCACCCACATGGAAGCTAACAAGCTGTCTGTAACTCCAGTTCCAGGGGATCTGACGCCTTCTTCTGGCCTCCATGGACATTGAGCATATCTGGTATACTTGCATACATGTCGGTAAAACACTCAATCACATAAAATAAAAATAAATAAATATTGTTTTAAATGAATGCCTGGAAGCTTACAGGTTGTCTTGGGGAGGTAAAGAACCAGGTATGGAAGACACACAGCCAGAAGCAAATTCCCAAATCCTGCTATGGAGTCAGTGACATCAAGACACCATTGCTGCTGTTGGGCAGATTCATTCGAGCCTCTACCACCACCCTGAGCCCACGGACACTCAGCCACACTCTGCAGCTGCTGATCTAGAAACTGAGAGATGAAGGTCTCTTGGGATCCCTGCTTCTTAGCATCTCTGGGAAAACTCTGGGATGAAGACTTGTAATTGGCAGAGCCCAGATCATGTGGCATTCCTTAATGCAGATGAGACTGGGAAAGAAGACATCCCACACTCTTTGTCCCCACAGTGGATGAATTTAGCTTCATAAGGTGGGGAACTCCTCAGGCACGCAAGGAAAAATTCCCTAGCTTTCTCTAGCACAATTCTTTGCTTGTTATGAAAAATAAAAATTGCCAATTGTATCTCCCACATCATCAAGAACTAAGAATTTTAGGTAATCGGTCCAGCGCTTGAAGAATAAAATCTCAAGTCTGCTTGGCCCCAGAGCCAGGATGTCACCTGTCATCCTAAGCTCAGCAACTCCCCTTCAGTCTTGTCACCTGACTGTGATCACTCAGGCATGGTCCAGGTAGCTTTGGCACTTGGCATTTCTTGTGAGGTTGAAATGTACTCTTCCATTGCTAGGGGCGCATCCACTCAAAGCCCCAATCCTTGGGCAGCCTGAACCAGATCCTCACTGCATCCTGACCTACTACACCATTCAGTGGGTATTAAGGGAAAAAATACCTGGTAGTTGAGAACTCTTCTCTAAAATCAGCTTCCTGATTTAGAGCATGGTTCCTATAAAAATAAATAAAAGTAAAAAACTATTCAGATAGTCAAAGGAAGCAACAAGAAGTCACATTTGGTGGCATCTGCCTATAGGCCCAGCTCCTCAGAAAGGTCAGCAAGAGGATCGTTTGTACCTACTAGAAGTTCAAGACCAGATGGGGCAACATAGTGAGCCTCCTTCCAATGTAAAAGTGACAAAACTATGAGTTTTCCAAAAAGTTTGGATCAACAGATAACCTTTGGCCCAATATCCTTATTCCTCACAGCATCCTAAAGCTTCTCCTTGTGTAAATAAGAAAAGTTAAGCCCTATCTGAAAACTCTCACTAAGCCAAGAAACACAGAAAAACTAAACAGATCCCTAAGGGACACAAGGCCAGGTTCAGTGTAAGTCTGAGCTGAGATGGGACTGTGGCATGTGACTGAAATTTGTTGTGAAACACTTCTCACTGATAACTGGCAAAGCCAATTAGCCTGGAGATCCAAAATTACTCCCTGAAGAACAAATAGACTATAACATACAGATCCAGCTGATCTGAAGCTCAAACAGCTGCTTGATTCTCACTGACTGATTCAAGCAACTGCCTCAGACAGGAAGAAGGGGTATTCCAGGTAAGAGAACTCCAGAAAAAGCATGCTGGAGATGGCCCAGCCAGGAATCCTGACATGACAGGCACACCCCACTGCCTCCCACGTTTATGTGGTCAGGCTGTCACTGCGCATGTACCAGTGTTACTCGCCAGGCTCGCCTACCCTGGGCCTCCATTCGGCTTCACACTTGTCTCACTGTTTGAACACTCTCCCTTCTACAAAGATCCCTCCGTGGCAGTAACGTTATGATGCCTTCCTTGTTTAAGATGTTCTGTGACTTTTGCTGTCTTTTATCTTTGCTTTGTTTTTTTATATAGTAGCCTTCTGTGTACATAAGACTTAATTTTTAAAATATTTTATTTATTATTTTTATTTTATGTGTATGAATGTATCACTTGCATGTGTGTAAGTGCACCCAGGTCATGCCATGCCCATGGAGGTTAGAAGAGGGCATCAGATCCCCTGGAACTGGAGTTATAGAGAGTTGTTAGCTGCCACATGGGTGCTAGGAATCAAACTCAGGTCTTCTGTGAGAACAGCCAGTGTGCTCTTAACCACTGAGCCATCTCTCAAGCCCCTTAATTATTTTTAGGTAAGATTTCATGCAGCCAGGCTGGCCTCAGATCTGCTATGTGGCCCAGCATGACCTTGAACTTCTCATCCTCTTGCCTCATCTCCCAAGTGCTGGGATTACAGGCGTACGCCATTATACTCTGTTTATTCAGTGCTGGGAACTGATCTCAGGGCTTCATGCACATTAAGCAAGCACTCTACTAGCTGACCTACGTCCCTAACCCAAGCTTTTTGATGACTGATTTCTGGATTGCATTCTGAACTGCATTTCTAAGGTTTTTGAAGGTCTGGAATGAAGCCTTTGCTTCCCCAGCACACGTTGTGCGTGTTTTTTTTTCCCCCAGTGGGTTCTAGTAGCACTAATTTCAACTGACAAGGTACAAGTGGAAGCTTGTGGCCAAGTGATGGCGAAAGGAAATCAGAAAGCAAGATGTTTGGCCCAGTTGAACAAGTTATGCTGGGCGTGCAGAAGCTAGGTCAGGAGCCAAGCGCTGGGGTAACTGCAAACCTGACCCCAGCCTCCTCCCACCCATGACAACAGGATCTCTGCTGCTTGCTAGATCACGCTGCCTGGCCTCCTCGAGGACCCTGACAATATCTCAGGGACAACAGAAGTAATTTATCTACCCAGCTCCTAACAATGGTTCCTAAGAACTTTCAGCACAGAACATTTTCTCAAAATCACAAGAAGACTGAAGTCATTAGCAAAGGAAAGTCCCAAGAGATGCGTTTGCTTTCCCAAGTAGCCTCTCCGGGCTTGGGAGCACATGCCATACCCATTTTGTACCCACAGAGCAAAAAACCTTTTTATAACCTTACAAAAAGTTACATAAACAACACTGTCCCCTTTGTTAGTTTCTTTAAAAAAAAAAATCGAGAGGGGGGGAAACTTGGATTGTTTTGAAATAGATAATTTTACTGATCTAGCGGCCAAGAACTGTTGCTGTCTTGTGGAGCTGCTGGATGCCCTTTTGGCAGGACTCGTTGTTTGCCTAAGATTATGCATGTCTGCTGGGACATAAAAATGAGCCTGGGATTGGAGATCACTGCACCTGAATGAAATTTGTTAGAGCTCATTAACTCTGCTTCTTTAAATTGAAGCTCTCCCTCAATGCAGATACAAAAATGGGTGTCTCTACAATCAAGCTGACCAACTAAATGGTACGATGAAAAGGCACACCAAGCCTACCAGTGTCAAGAGAGGTGAACTGCCAGGGAAAACTGTGCAAGACCGCTCACTGTTTAGAGGCGGTTAGTTCCGGTAAAAAGATGTGCGGCAAAAAGCTGAAGAAAGCTAGGACAGTCGTCTCAGACGTGCACACCCACAGGAAGCTGATTAGTTCTACTTCTAACGTTCCCACCTCCACCTTCAACCTCAGAGGAGATGTTTCCAGATGTTCTGATGAACCTGGAGGAAAAGGTTAGAGGATCCACACTGCTCTGAAGTGAGGTTACCTTATGCAAAATAATAAGATACAACGTGGTGGGAAGAGAACTTGAACAGTGCCTGAAGCTTGTGCTTTGATATAAATCTGCTCAAAATAGAAGTATAGAAACATCTTCTGTCCAAAAACACAATACAAGGGACTTTTGAGAGAGATAACCAAAACTAAACTTCCTTCATGTAAGAATGCATCCCATGATGTTCCTTGTGAGGCAGATCTCTGAAAAAGAAAATCTACTAAATCACAAACCTGTGCAATCTGGATTTTCTTCTCTTTCATTACAGTCACTCAGAATAGTAATTTTGATATTAAATGTCCTTTCCCTAACAAAAAGGAAAAAAAGGAAATCTTTGAGAAATTATACGTAGCGTGTAATGCCAAATGTTTTAAAATCCCCACTGTCAAAATTCAATTCTTCTATGCAATAGCCTCAAAAATAACAAAAGATCTTCCTTTCCACATGAAGCGTCTCAAGAGCACATGCTTGTTCACTGCCCAATAACAAGCACAGGGTCTGCCTCAGAGTGGTGCTCGACAAATAGTAGAGTTATCATCAATAAGAACAAACTCCCACAACATCGCAACCACTCTCTGACCTGTGCCCTTCCTGGAAACCGTGCCCATAGAGCTGTTTTCTGAGCAGAGGAGAATGTTTCTAAATTGGCACATTAGGATTTTAAAAATAAGCTGAGGGTCTGTACTTGCTAATTTACAAGAACACATCGATTTTATTCGTTTTGAGCTGAGAATCATCTTGGGAACACAGAGGAGGCAGAAAGAGAGGCATGGTGACTCTTCAGAGACTCCGCCAGTCGTCAGTCCCTGCACCTCATCGGGAGCGCATTCTTCACTGTTTGTCTTGGAAGGCCAGGAGAGCACTGCAAGCGTCTTATCGGTTTCCAGGTGGAGGCAGTGCGCCCGGCCACATCAAACAGAGAAGCAGTCCAGGGGGAGGCACACCGGCGGGACAACCTGCTGAGCCCCGGGGTTTTGGGAAACAAAGCCCTGTACCTGTGCTGCCCGATGCTCCCTCTGGCTTTTAAAAACAGCCTTAGTACACCCATGTGGAAGAGCAGCGATAGAAACAAAGGAAGGAAGGAACGGGCGAGGGAGGGAGATGAAAGAAGAGGCATCCGTCCTGTGGTCTAAGCAGACAAGCTTCCCGCAGGGATGTCATGGCCACATGGTGCTCTAAGGACTGTTTTGCACTGTCCTGAAGTTGCCCGCTTTTCCTTTCCTTCTCTAGTGTCCAAGATGACGTTCTCTTCCCCTGGCCCTTCCATATGCCGTGTTGGCAGAAATAAGAACCAAAGCAAATGTAAGAGGGCAGAGAAGAGTCAGAAGTGTGACAGTTATTTCTCCCAACACTGCAGGTGACACAGTTTTCCCCACAAATGTTCTTCTGAAAGCCACTGTGTGTCTGACACCTTTCAAGTCTGTGTTCTCTACCCAGAGAAAACTGTTCCTGGATCCTCTCTCCCTAGAAGCATCAGACCCACATCGACCTCCTGAAGCAAACCCCGCGGTATCCTATGATCACCCAACAGGGTTGAATTCAGCAGCGAGAATTCTGAGCTGATGGTTCCCATGTGTGAGCCACTGCGGACCTCTCCTCTCTGGAGCTCTCAGAGCTGTGCTGGCAGGGGTGAAACGCTCTTCTTTCCATCTCATGACATGCTCGGCAGGAACTGAAAGGCATGCTCTTTTCTTCTCAGAAGTTCCAGGGGAAAGTTTCCTGGACTCAAGTCTCAGTAGTTGACAAACACTGTAACTTCAGACTACAAAACAGGATGATACGATCCTTGCTGCCTAATAGGAAAAGTGAAATGACTAGGAACAGCAAGCATCAAGGCTCTATGAAAAATTTCAACACAATCTGCAGAATTAGATCTGTGAGGTACTAATTAAACATGTCCCACTGGTTCGCACATCTACCCACACATCCTTTGAGATATGTTCATTGCTATGCATTCTATTAGTGTAGGGCTTCTACGATCCATGCTCCAGCAGAGAAATTGTCCCAGTATTGCCTGATTTCATCTGTATAAGGACACTCTGTTGTGATAGATTTTTAACAAATTCTGTGCCAGTGGGAGAGTAAGTCTTCACATTTCCACACACCAGGGATACAGCTTTCTCTTTAGACTACTGGGATTGTTTGGGTACTCAGCAATTGCCTCTTGGGTTGACTGTACATGGAATAGAAGATAAACAACCAATCCAGGCTGATTTGGCACATCTGCTTCGTAATAAGGACTGTCATCTAAGGCCGACATGGCCACATAGCACCCAGCTCATGGAAGGACTCAGTCAGCAATGCTTTCTGGTAACTAAGAGCTAAACAGCACCACTGAACTCTGCCACACAGGCAGTATACTGTCCAAAACACATGGGTCATCCAAGAAATATGAAGCCAAACGAATAAGGCCAGAATTTCCTTTGAAAGGCCAGCAGACAGCATGGCGCCAGTTTGGCATGGAGCGCCAGACCAAAATCAGCTTCGATAAATCAGTGGGAGTAGCACATAACTTCCCGTGGTTCAGGACAAACTTGGACCCACCACAGATGCTGCATGTGACCCTCCTGCCCACTCCCAGTGTCACCTTGTAGCACTCCTGAAGTCTCAAATACAGGTATAGATTCAAAGTCACTTAAATCTTAGGATGCTATTGGTCTACCAAAGTCAGAGCCATAACTTAGTGTAGGTCCACAGGCTGGACAGTCTCACACAACACAAATCATTCCATCAGAAACTTCTGGGTATTACTGGCTTGGAGAGCATGTGAAGGAAGCTTCTGGGAGGTAGTTACAAAAGTGGGACACACACGTGCTGTTGCAGCTAGCACAACATCAGTTTTACTTTGCTCTCCTAGAAAGAGAACTCCAAACCTTGGGTTGGATTTCATGTATATTTTTAAAGTAGTGGATAAATCTTAGGTACCATTATTCTACCTATTTCCCACTCTTGCTTTCTATTCCTCGTTCAGCCAGATGGAAGGAAAAGCAAATATCAAGCTAAACCAACAAGGGTGCTATCAAATCATGGGACAAGGACTGACAAACGGATCTTGCCATTGACTTTTTTCCTTGAGATAGCTGAACCACAGTTACATACTGACTATAACAGGATAAGAATTCTTGTTCAAGTTTCTGCCCAAAGTCTTTTCTGTAAGACAATAGCAAAGGAAAAATATTTAAAACTAAGCCAGGTTGAAGTACTTTACTGACAAGGAATTTCAAATACAGCCCACAACCTGTAACATCTAATTATATATAGGTTTTAAGATAGGAAATTAAAGAATTTCAGGTCAGTGTTTCTAGGAGGAAAAAACACAGTAATGAAAATATAAACATCCTGATATATTCAGGTGGTCTATTAAGGAATCACAGTCCTTAATAAAAAATCAAAGATTTATTTAGAAAATTTTCTGATGAAGTTCAGTACAAAAAAGAGATCAGAAAATAGAAAAACAACTTCATAAATTTAGCACTTTGAGACTGGATTAAATTCATGATTTTTGAGAAACCAATGTGTATATGTCATTAAGTAAACCATAAATTATAGCGACATCACTACATAGTGAAGGTGCAAGTCCTATCAGCATTCACCTGGCCCACCTCTACAGTGGAAAAAACTGAGTCCTCTCTGTAAATTAGGACAAGCCACAGGAAACATGGAGCTGCTGTCAACAAACAGCAACCTGGGCCTTACGCACCCCAGCACATCTGAGCCAGCCTTCCTACTTCTATGCCGCCCAAACTACATCTGGTTTGTGGAAGACTTGAAAATGGTCCCAAGAACAACAACAAAAGTTTCTGGAAAAAATGGAAGAAGGGCCACAAAGAAAGATGGAAAACAAATGGAGCGAGGAAAACAATCCTGCTGAAGATGTGTTTGCTAGGTCGACGGCTTCTCTGACATCCCTGGAGTGTATGTCTGTACATGTGCAAAGGATTTTTAAAACAGCATAACCATTTGGAAATGTACAGCTCAGTCGCATTAAGTACATTCACGTTCTTACCAACACTATCACTCATCCACTGAACTCCATTCATCTTCAAGACCTGAGACCCTCCTTCCCCTTAACCCCAGCCCCCATCAACGGCCACTATCCCATGTTCCATCTCCATGAAATTGACAGTTCTGGATGCTGTCTAAAGTGGAATCATATAGAATTTATCCTTTGGCAATTGGCTTATTTTACTTAGCATAATGTCCTCAAGTAAAGGGATTATTTTTAAGAAGGCATTTAACAAGTATTAGCTGAGGATGCTGACCAGCTGTTTCCCATCTTCCATAAGAACAAAGAAAACACAAGAAATGAGTTTAAATTGCAGGGGTAGGAAAAGTTGTCATGCTGGAATATAATCTTCCATAAAGAAAAGACAGTGCTTTTTCTCTAGCACTTACAAAACAGCTACAATGATGTACTGGAATATACACAATCAGCTCTCTTCCTTATAAGAGCTTTAAAATTGTGAAATTCAATGAGCCCTAATTGAGCCTTTGAGTGTAATAGTGAAGACTGTGCTAAAGAAATAGAACATATCATCCTTTGCCTTGAAGAGCATACAACTTACTCAGAAACAGTTAGCTTTCTTCAAGTTCTTATGGTAATTGTCATTTTTACCATAGTCCAAGGATTGCAAACAGCATTCAAATTAAGTGCCAGCTCTCATAAACTGTTAGAGGCTGCCTAAAGCCCTGTGATGAATTCTGAGTCCAAGAATGAACACAGAAAAACAGCACGATTATTGTTGTTTGTCATGGATCAAGAAGAGAAGAAGAGACAGACATGGGTAAGAGCCGGGCAAAGCCATGGCCTTGCTGTTCCTCCAGATTCTCAACCGTTATTGGCAATTGCTGAGCATCGTCTGATACTTGTTTCATGTTCTCTCTCCAGATGACCTGAGCTTCAGCGGTGACTTTCGGTGCCTCTCCCTCCATTCACCTAGCCGGCATGCCCACACTACGCATGGTATCAACACACAGTCACAGGACAAGAACCAGATATCAAGGTGGTCAGCTCTTCCACTGCTTACCTGTCCCAGGTCTCACCTGCCACTTCATCCCTGTCCTTTTTGCTCCATCAGTATTCTTCTCTAGCCTTCAGTTTCTTCCGTTCTGTTCTTCAGGGAGTCTCTCCTTCTTAACACGCGGCTGCACCTAATCTCTTCCACAACTTAAAAAAGTTACCATCTCCATTAAAAACAAGTGGGACCCTGTGTGCTCTAATCCGTCTTTCTGCTGTCGTTCAAAGTGAACCATGAAAGGTGACCTAAACGCGTTGCCTACCAGTCCTCTAAGAGCTTCTTCAGATAGTTCCTTGAAACTGTTTTGATCACTAACTGCCCGTCAGTGGGAAAATTCAAGGCACTGTTTCCAGTCCTTAAACGCCTTCTCTCCCTGGTATTTTACATGGCCTACCCACCCTTAGAGTTATCCCATTCCTCGACTTTGGCCGGGCATATTTCTGTCGTTTTTTCCCCTTTCCTCCATGTATGCACCTTCAAAACACAATTCTAAATGGCACAGTTCCCACAGGTCAAGACCACACACGCTCTTGCTGGGCATTTCCCCAGCAACCGCCACTCCCATCTGCTCATTCAACTGCCTCCTTTGTAACCTGCCTACATGACCCAATGCACCGGAATCTCAACCTGCTGAAAATCAAGCTCCTTCCCAATGCCTCTCCTCACAAACGATCTCTCTGCCAGTCATCCCTTGCTTCCAACCCTGATAATTGCCATCTCTGTCAGTATAGTCGTCCCATCCAGAAACCTGGGTGTCATCCCAGACCCCTCCCTGTTCTCTTATTCTTCGCTGCCGATCGCCGCAGTCCCTGGTAGCTCTTCCTCCTCGATCCTGGCATCGATTTATCTTCTCTCCATTTCTCCTGTCAGTGTCTGCCTCAGGGCTTCATCACTGCCCACCATGGCAACTGCAGCCAACTCATCACTGACATTCCTGCCTCTGCTCCAGGTCCCCACAAATCTGCTCATACTACGTCCTTGCTTGTGATTCTTTTATAGTTCCTTATAGCCTACAGGATGAAATCTGGACATCATCTAGGCCCAGTGGCGATGTGGTCCGTGAGAACAGCCTCTTTTACTTTTATCCCTTTCTACTTAGTCTCCAACAATAATAAAGTCCTCACCATTCCCAAGAGAGATGGTTCTCATATGCATCTGTGTCTGTACTTCACGCCCTTCCCTTTGCCAGATCCCAGTCCCGTTCCACATGTAGCCATCACCTTTTGAATCGCAACAGTAATGCAAAGTCCTCTGTGTCTACTAGACTCTTGAGGCTGGAGGTGATAGAAATACTTCCTCAGTAGCTTAAGCAAAAGGGGCGTTTATTGGGAAATACACCTAGGAAGCAGGTCACAGTTGTGGTTCAATGCCTTCTCAGCCCATGCCCCTGCCTGGTCTCTCAATCTAAGAGGTTGTTCCTTCCAATGCTTCTGTTTTGCTCTGAATTTCAGTCAATTTGCTTAGAACCCACCCAAATGCAGTGACACACACTTGTGTCCCAAATACACAGGCAGGCAATGCAAGAAGATTGCTTGAACCCAGAGACTATTCTAGGTAACACAACAAGAATGCATCTCACTAAAATACATATATGTTTTTTAAAATATGCTTAAAGCGTGCCTTTTCAGACATCAGCTATAGTAATCCAGACATAGAAATGAGAACTTTTTCCTCCTAGTTGTCTGTTCTATTACTAAGTCACAACTAATATCATTTTATGGATTGCTTCACTGTAACAGAAATGAAAAGCACATGGAAGAGTTTGCACTATTGAAAATAACTGATATGATTAATGGAATGATTTCAATAAATACTTCTGTGATCTTAACTTGTGTCTTTTAAAGTAGTCAGAAACAGAATATAAGTTGTTCCTAAGGATGACTCTGAAATTCTCCTAATATCATTTAAATGCCTCAAAGATGTTACCCTTGCAATAAAAAATTTTTAAACTTTTTTTAGAAAAAAGAGACAAACAACCTCTGCAAAATCAGTCAGTCAACCCAGGCAGGGTCATGAAAAGCCAAGTCCACTTGTAAAATGTTTGTGTAGGAAAATAAAAGGCATCCTTTCTTGTTCATTTTCAAGTTACTACAGAAACTCCTTTCTCCTTTCTCCTACACTAGAGACCAGCACACCAGACCCAGTGGGCCAAATCCAATCCAACACCCAGTTTTGTAAATAAAGTTTTATTGGTACACAACCACACCCACCTATTTATGCATTGTGGAACTGCTTGGGCACAACAGCTGCAGAGGGGAGTTGTTGAAAGAGTGACTCAGAACGCTAAAACCTATTCACCATGCAACCTTCTCAGAAATGCTTGTTGACCCACCCTGTCACCACAGACATGGACTTTACGTACCAGTTACCATGAAGAGGGCCTTCTGATCGAAGAGTCAATGTTTCTACAATAATGTATGATCACACCTATTTTTCTTAAAATCAAGTTAAAAATTCTTTGAGGTCGTTTGAGTGAGATACTGGACTCTGTTCTCGTCTTTTTCTTTTTTGAAACTTTGGGTGGGACATGATAGATCAATGGAATAGAATAGATGATCCAGATATAAAGCCACAGAACAACAGCCACCTGATGTTTGATAAAGATTCCAAAAATACACATTGGAGAAAAGACAGAGTCTTCTACGAATGCTGATGGCAAAACGTGGTAGCCACATGTAGAAGAGTAAAATTAGATTCTATGTGCACTCTAAACAAACATCAACTCCAAATGTATCAAAAACCTTAGCATAAGACATGAAACTCTGAAATTGCTTGAGGGAAAAGTGGCAAAATCTCTTTAAGATATAGTCAGAGGCAAGGGTGTTCACAGTAGAACTCCAGTTGCCCAGGAAATAAGGCTAACAACTGACAAATAGGCCTTCATGAAACCAAAAAGCTTCTGTATAGTGAAAGGAATAGTTAATTAAGTTAATGGACAGCCCAAAGAATGAGAGAAAATCTCTGCTAGCTACCCATCTGACAAGAGATTGATATCTAGACTATATAAAGAACTCAACAGACTAAAGAACAAGAAATCAACCCAATCAATAACTGAGCTAACAAGATGGTCCACTTTCAAAAGATGAAATACAAATGGCCAACAAACATATAAGAAATGTTCACGTTCACTAGCCACTAGGGAAATGAAAATCACAACTGCTTTGAGATTCCATCTTGCCCCAGTCAGAATGATACTTGCTAGGAAAACAAATAACAATAAATGCTGGCAAAGTTGTAGATGAAAGGAAATCCTCATATGCTGCTGGCAGGAATCTAAACTCATCCAGCCACTATGGAAATCAGTATGAATTTAAAAACTAAAAATAGATCGACCATGTGACCCGGCTATATGCCTCCTGGGAATTTACCGGAAGAATTCCAAGTCAACACATCACAGAGGTGCTTGCACATAACGCTTACTGCGGCACTGTTCATAATATCCAAGTTACTGAACCGGCCTAGTTGTCCAAAGCCAGAGACATGGGTAAAGAAAACGCGTGATATAGACACACTAGAATTTTTTCATCCATACGGAAGAAAGAAGTTGAGACTGGCCAGATGGCTCAGCAGGTGAAAACACTTGCCACGAAGTCTGATGACTTGAGTTCGATCCTCAGGCCCCACGAGAAGGGAGAAAACTGTTTCTGGCAAACGGTCCTCTGACTTGCACACACACACACACACACACACACACACACACACACTGAATCTTTTAAGAATTTTAAACCAAATCCATAAGATTAGCTCTGTAGAAATCATAAAATATTCTCTGTATCTACAACAGATAAGTTAAAAAAATAACTAAATACTATGAGGCATTCATCACACTTATAGAATAAAGGAAGAGACACAAACGACGATCTCAAAGGATCCAGAAAAGCCCAGGAGAAACATCATGAGCATTCATGATTTTACCCTGAAAACAAACAGACAAGTTCTAAGCCGAATAAGACTAGAGTCAAGAGTGGGTGCTCACACATGAACACCTGGCACTTGGGAAGTCGGGGCAAGAGTTCAAGGACAGCCTGGACTACAGTTTAAGTTCCAGGTCAGCATGGGCTATAATGTGAGAACTTGCTTTAAAAAGAAAAGAGGAAAGAAAGAAGAAAGAAAGGAAGAAAGAAAGAAAGTTAGTTGTATAAGGCTTTTGATGCAAGTATATGCTTTTTTCTGACCTCTGAGAGCACTGTATGACACAGGAGCACTTACATACATGCAGGCATAATACTTGCATGTATAAAGCAAGAATAATAAATAAAATATTTTTAAAAATCATGGGTACACTGAGATGCTATTTGGAGGGAAGTTTAGTGTACATAAGTATTTGGTATTATAAAGGAAGTAAAAAATTAATGAAATAAATATCGTTATATCATACAGATTAGCAAAATAATGCAAAAGAAATTATAAAGTTGAGAGCAGCAATTAACGAAGTACGACAAGCATACAATAGAGATGTTAAGAAAGCGTGAAGAGGCTGGAGAGATAGTTCAGCGGTTAAGAGCACTGACTGCTCTTGCAGAGGACCTGGGTTCAGTTTCCAGTTCCCACATGGCAGCTAACAACTGCCTGTAGCTCCACTTGTAATGGTTCTGACACCCTCTTCCAGTCTCCATGGATATCACATGCACATGGTACACTTTACCATACATGCAAGAGGAAAGGCTTTATTTAGCTTACATCCCCCAGGTCGCAGTTCATCGCTTAGGGGCCAAGGTGGGAACTCAGGGCAGGAACCCGGAAGCAGGAACTAAAGCACAGGCCATGGAGGAACGCTGCTCACTGGCTTGCTCCCCTGACCCATGCTCAGTCTGCTTTCTTATACAATACAGAACAACCTCCCCAGGGTTGGTACCACCCTGGGCATCCCACATCACTGGGCCATCCCACATCACTCAACAATCAAGACAATACCTCACAGACATGACCGCAGGCCAGGCTCCCTCAACCCAAGTGTGTCAAGTTGACAACTAAAGCTATCCAGCACAAAAACCAGAAGAGGAGCAGGGGTGAAATATGATCAAAACAAATTATATGAAACTCAAAGAATTGATTTTTTAAGCCAAAACAGTAAAAGATTCCAGGTGAGATGGTAGATTAGAAGTCTTACCAATGTCAGGCTAATACACAATAATCTCTTTTCCTACAAGAGACAAAAATCTATAAAGGAACTTGTTAAGCTAAGTGAGACATCAGCAGGCAAGCAGGTAAGAGGATGTAAATCAGCAGTAACTGCTGTCCAGACAGACCAAGACACCAACCAGAAGAGCGAACCTGCCTGGGGGCCCCCAGGCAGTGACTGACACCGTTCCCTCCCTCATCATCAGCACCACAAAACACTGAGAAAGCTGAGGCTGAGGGTCCTACTACAGCGCCTCGCCCAAGTCGTGCTGAGTCGTGCTGAGCCAGAAAGCACAGAGGATAGATCTGAGTGGTACACCTTCAATCAGTGCAGCAGTGTCAGAAACTCACCCTGAAAGGCAATGCCCACACGCTACTGTAGGGACAATGCACACTCCAAATCTGGTTCTACAAGTCTGAACTAGAATTGTGCACTCTAGCGCCTACTGCACTTTGCCACATGAAACATCATAGGAAGAGAAGGAATTCAAAACTCATACTCCTGGGAAGAAAGCCTGGCTAATGGGATGCTCCAATTATGCTTTGGCCTTTTATGTATGTTTGTGTAGATGTTAGTGTGTACCTGTTCGTGTGTGTGTGAGTGCACGTACAGGTGAACATTCAAGCAAGTGGTTGATGTCAGGTTTATTCTCTAATCTCTCTACACTTTATTTTTTTCAATGTATATTTTTACTGAACTTTTGAGCATTTCATACAATGCATCTTAATCATATTTAAACCCCTCCTTTAGTTGTGTGCCCCCATAGTCTGCCCACAGGATTTCATGCATTCTGTCATATATATTAAGGCCTATCGAGTTAAGTTTGTGTACCCCGATAACCCTTAATGTGAATTCATCCACTGGAGCCCGTTCAGCCTAACATCACTCCCTTAAAGACGATCAACTCACCCTTGCCCAGCAGTAATAATCTGCCAGCGGTTCCTTGGCTAAGGTTGGGGCCTGCTGCCCATTTCCCAGATCTATGCTGGTTTTGTCTGGTTTGAATTCGCAAGGGTCATATGCATGCTGTCACCATTGCTAAAAGTTCATATGAGCAAATTCCCAGAAGCCTAGCAGATTCTATTTTCTTATGATCATGTACCACCCTGGCTCTTACTGTCTTTCCACTTCCTCTTCCTGAGTCCTGGGTGGCTGTGGTTTAATATGAGTTCTACTGAGGGACACGCACTCTGCAGTCTCCGATTCTCTACACTTTGGCTAGTTGTGGCCTTCTATGTTCATTGCCCTCTGTTGATGAGGAAGCCTCACTGGTGAGAGTTGAGAGATGTATTACTATTCTCTCTGCCTCCTGTTCCACTATGTTCCATGACCCTTAGGTATAAAGGTTCCATTGCAGACGTGTCACTGAGTGCCGGGCATCTCTCAAACACTTATTCTCTGTGTGAGACTAGTGGAAGAACTCTGTAATAGCCTCCATTTCTTGTAAAATTAAAAGCTTCTTTGATGAGTGGTGAACAGTATACTTGTCTGTAAATATAAGGATACATATTTAGCATACTGTAAGAAATTACATTTGTTTAGAGATATGAAGGATGTAGAGTTTTCTCTAGGCTCTATGACCTCTCCAGCAATATGTGTTTGACTATGTTTACAGTACTATACATGAGTTCCCTCCCACTGAGCAGGCTTTAAGTCCAATTTGACAGCTGTTGATTACCCCCAAGATAAAAGTGCCATTATTGCACCAATATAGTTTGCTATGCTGGTCATTGTTGTGGTTATTAGGCTTTAAAGCTGGTGTTGAACCACTGATTGATTTTCTTCCTTAGCAGTTTGAAAAGTATCCTCTAAAATTATGAGAGCTGGTCTTCAGGAAGGAGGTTTCCAGATCAGTTCTAGCTCCATTGTTCTAGGCCTTGTGTCTGAAGTATGTCCTATTTTCAGCAACAGAGTCTTACCTTCAAGTTCTGGGAGGCAATCAAGGGCTGTGGCAATAGCCTGTGCTATTTCGGAGTCTCGTGGACTACCTTGACTAACAACTTGAAGGGAGGTTTCTCCTATTTGGCACTGTGTTTCTTGTTATGTAGCCTTCAGCTACACACATGTACTCATGTATAGATATTGTATGTGTATTTTTCAGTAGGTTTTATTGAACTATTACATTTCTCTCTAGTTTTTCACACCACTTAAGCATTATTTATCCCTCATCTCTCTCTTCACCTTATTTTTTTGATACAAGGTCTCTCACTGAACCTGGAGCTGATCAATTTGGCTAGACAAGCTGTCCAGCAAGTTCTAGGGAGCCTCTTGTCTCCCCAGGGATGGGATTAGAGGTATGTGCTGCAATGCCTGGCTTCTAGTGAGTGCTGGGGATCAAACTCAGATCTGCACATGTGAATGGCAAGCGTTTTGCTGATGACCCATCTCCTCAGCCCAGCTTTACCTTTTTTACTGTTTGTTACAGTTAATTTTTTGGTCATTTTTTAGTAATTAAAAATTTGTTTCCAATGTTTTAATCTCCACTGTTACACATATCTCATAATGTTTTTTCTTTAGTTTATATATTGCTTAGTTAGGATCTGGAATTGTTCTGTAGGTCTCTCAAGTCAGTCTGCGATTGGGCACTCTATGACCTTTCTGACGCACAACTCATGCACGCTCCCTCTTGCTCCCACCTCTCTTCCTTTCTCCATCTTCCTTATCTCATCCTCTTTTGCTTCCATAACAATAAACTTCCATAGCTTTAGCAACATTTAAAACGGAACATTAACAGTATCCCAATTTTCTCCTCCCAGAATTTTCTCACCTCTAATTTTCAAAGTTCCTTTCGTACTGATTCACACTTTCATCCACTCCTTCCCACTCCTAATCTTAGTAACTAAAACTGAAGTGCAAAGTGCTCTAGCCTTGTTTGTTTATCCCCCGACAGTTATTGATGTTAAAGGGAACATTGTTGTTAAATGGTGAGTATGAGAGTAACAGAGGGACAGAGTGGCAACTGTGACTGCTCCCCAGTTAACAATCTACTAGAGTACACAGAGGCCACATCAGGCACCCAAGCTCCAGAACCGAGGACATAACTTCTGAACTACACACCTCACCTCTGCTACAACCCACCACCACTTGAACATTGCAAATGCTTCAACTGAAAGAATATAGCTAATTAAAAATCAAGAAGTTAAATAATACCAGATACATAAATCTCAACCCAATAATATAAGAAACATGAGAAGCCAAAGCAACATAACTCCCTAAAAAATTACTAATCTCACAATAGTAGCCCTCAGTGAGAATGAATCAGATGAAATCTCAAAGAACTCGAAAGAGTGCTTAAAAGAGTTTTCAAAAAAATCAAAGAAGAAAACAAACTCATGAATTAATTCAGAGGACACACACATATAAATACATACATACACACACATGCAGAGACACTTGTATACACACTCATACATGTATACAAGCAAATGCATGCACATATTCACACATGCACACAGAGACACACACACAGCTCAATGAAGTAAGTGAATTTTGACTTCTTATTGTATATTTACTGGTTAAAGACTGTTAAGAGTAAGGAAGTCGATATACTTACTATAGAGGGAGGAATTCAGTAACGAGACGGAAACACTAAATCAAAATGAAGATACTGGAAATGAAAGACAGCAAGTCAAACGAAGGAGGACAGAATATGAGCTGTAAGACAAGGTGGGAAAATGGAAACATCCCAGTGAGAAAAAAGACAGATTAGTTAGAAGGCACAAATGGAGCTTTCAAAACACCTAGGACACTACAGAGAAACCAAATCTAGGCCAGCAAGACGGCTCAGTGAGTAGAGGTACTTGGTACCAAGTCAGACGACCTGAGTT
This sequence comes from Eospalax fontanierii, assembly GCA_035773235.1. Classification (NCBI taxonomy): domain Eukaryota; kingdom Metazoa; phylum Chordata; class Mammalia; order Rodentia; family Spalacidae; genus Eospalax; species Eospalax fontanierii. Next base: position 11,276,634 of record CM069536.1, on the reverse strand, counting down.
CAAACCCTTGGACACACATGGCGGGAGAGAACAACCTCCCAGAAATGGTCTCTGATCTCCACACACAGGCCTGCTATCGTCACACCCAGGGAAGGGCTGCCCAGGAACCACCTTGGAGTCCGGAGTGTATGCAAAAACAAAGAGCCTTTATGCAAGCTTAAGCTTGGTCTCTCAGACCTCACCAACACAGTGGATCTCTCTGAGAGCCCCGAGGAGAGGGGAAAGGAGCTTTTTACAGTTCTGAGCATATTTTAAATTGACTGGTTGCTATAAGCTGTATACCAAAATTAGTTAAAGGTGACTATGAAGCCTCTCATTGGTGGGTGCTGTTTCCAGGGCAAAGAAATATGCTGACCATTGCCTAAGTCTGTTGAAATGTGCTGACCATTGTCTAAACCTGGTCCTGTTATAATATTTGAGGAGACTTGCTAAATTTGCCTGGGCTTGCTCCCTTTTTCAGGTCCCATGACTGAGGCTTGTTAGAAAGGACAAAATGGAGTCATCTCTGTTCGGTTTGATATTCTAAAGCCAAGCGTTTTGCAGAAGCAAAGAGAGCAGTTAATCTACAGATATTGGGTTGAGAAAGGGTTCCAGGGGTCCCACACTATGGCATGTGCGCACATATATATAAATATAAATCAACGTAATTTTAAAATTGTTAAAGAGCAATCTGTGAATCATGGGCATAGAAGAGAAGAATTTCATTTGATAGCCAGGGTTCACATGGTGATAGAAGAGCGCAGATTTTTGCAAGTTGCTGTATCTGACTTCCACATATGGACTGTAGGTATACAGTACACACACACACACACACACACACACACACAACTGTAGTAAGAAGGGGTGGAGTGTTGTGGAACACTATCTTTAGATACGACATAACCATTGCGCTCCTGAACACACAGCTGCTGTGATTATCTGCACAAGACCTGAATAAGATTGGGCCCATCAACATTCCATCATGGAGGGGAGTGTCTCACAAGTTTCCACCCCTTCCTGTGGATCTATAGACAGTTAATGGTTGTCGAAGGAAGAAGAGTTATTGTCTTCAGTGGCGTGGGAGGGGGCAAAAGAGCAATGGAGAGAGGGGCAAACATGATAAAGTACATTTCATATGTTTGAAAATGCCATAATTAAACAGGTTATTATGAGTAATTAATATATGCTAGTAAAAAAGGAAGTCAAAAGAGGTCTTGGGATGGATTTGGTTGTAGCAGTCCTGCTTAGCCCTGGTCGCCAATGCTGCAGACACACTCATGCGGAGTGCACAGCAGACCCACTTGCCCACAGTTGCCCATATAGACCAGTGCTACTGGGAAGATGTACCAACGCTGAACCCATGCTAGCACTCCCCACCCACTGCCTTCTTCATGCCTCGTGGGTGAGATCTGCATGGTCCACTTCTTAAACCCAGCACCTCATCTTCCAGATGCCCTGAAAAATGCCGGGAACTGCTGTGTGATGCAGGCCAGTCTTGAACTGGAAGTCTTCTACCTCAGCTTCTGGAGTGCTTCACTATACTTTTTGTTTACCTTTTTGGGGAATTTTATACATAAGCATTATCTCTGCATTATTTCTGACCCTCCTGGTCCCACTCCAACTCCTCCCAGGGCCCCCACTCCCTCTCAATTTCTTGTCTTCTTCTTTGATTGTTATTCTTACAGAACATGCATATATATATATATATATATATATATATATGTATATATAAAATGCACTGGGTCCATTTAGTGATGTTCATTTGTACCTGGGTTTAGGGATGCCCACTTGGGATTAGAGTCTCTCTCAGGGAGCAAGTCTCTGGGGGAAAATGGTTCTCAACATGCACGGGCTGCCTGTAGCTCTTCATCTTGAGGTGGGACCCTGTGGCATTTCCCCCATCCTCCTTGGCATGTCAACTGGTTTGGTCATTATGCAGATCTCATTAGAGTAGCAGACTGTAGTGATCTCACTGGTGCAGTTTCCCGACCATGTCTAGAATGCATTAACTAACAGCAGGTGTCTTGTCTCTCTGGCTCTTACATTCTTTCTAGTCCTCTTCCATAATGGTCCATGAGCCTTGGGTGTAGAGATTTCCTTGTACATGCATCACTTAGGGCTGAGCATCTCAGTCATTATTCTCCGAGTGTGACAAGCTGTGGGACTCTGTAATGGTCTCAATCTGTTGCAAAAAGAAGAGTCTTCAATGCGTGGTGAGAGGTACATTCGTCTGTAAATATAAGGATACATATTTAGAAAATAGTAGGAAATGATGTTGGTCTAGGGAAGTGACAGAAGTAGGTTCTTCTCTTGGGTCTGTGACCTCTCCAACCATGTTTACTTGGCCATGTTTACGGTACCACACATAATTCCCTCCCATTTAGCAGGCATTAAGTTCAATTAGACACAAGATAAAAGTGCCACTACCATACCAACAGAGAGTAGGCTTCTTGTGTCCAATAGCAAGAAGGAGGGCTCACCCTCCCCTTTGATCAACATTTGCCTTAAGGTCCTGATTGCTAATCCGAAGAAATGGATGTCTAGACATCCTGTTGGTCCATGGTGTCTTCTAGAGCATTGGGTTTCCCTCAGGAAGCAGGTGGTCCATTCCTTGGGATAGTGGCTTGGCAAGGCAGGCTGCCTGATAAAATGGCAAACATTATCCAAGGCAACCAGATGAACCTAAAGCTGGTCAACATCCAGAAAGCCAAGTTCTCTGCAGCTACCTCCATTACACTCTCTCTCATCACCAGCTCACTGAAGTGGATGGCATCATGGTGCACTCTGACCTTCCACTTCCAGCCTTCCTAAGTGTACTCTACAGCAGTCGCCAGATCCAGCAAAACCTCTGCTGTTTTCCTGTTGAACTCAGCAAGTGTCACTCAAGATTCGAGACTGCTGGCCTTTGCTCAGAACCTTGGTCTTGTCTTAAGTGTTTTCACTGTTTCCTTTCATACTGAAGATCTGGCTGCTTCTTAGTTGCCAAACCTGGAAAACTTGGATCTCTCCAATGCTCTGTTCACTGGCATCTCTGCATTCTTTACCTGTAGGAATCAACATAAAATTGTTTACAACACGCTATCTGAAATGCCTGACCAAGACTAGACCACAGATTTTTGCAATCATCAGGGAACTGAAATGTCTGCTGCATCCCAGGCAGGTCAAATCAGACCTCACTTTTTATTTACTACAGCAGAGGTTAGCCTGCCTGATGTCAAATCATGGGATGTTTTGAAGGGTGTTGTGTGACATCGTTCCTGGGGAGACGTGAACAAAGGTCTACTCACCCCAAATAGGGAACCAATGATAGATCAAAATAAGGATACCACAAAAGTTCAAGTTGTTGACCCAAAGAGTTTTACTGGGGTTACTTACTAGAGTATGGGTGAGGGGTTACTCACAGGAGCAGAAATGACCCACAGACAGTTGCATCACCAAAGGCACACCCCAGTGTAGGTAACAGCTCATGAAAACCTACAGAGCAGGGCACACACTGGAGGCAACTCAACATGCTGGAGCATGTCTGTTCCAGGCAGCCTGGCTGGTCTCTGCTTCCTCCAGGCAGCTCAGCTGTCTGGACAGTGTCCCTCAGCAGCCCTTGGGGCTTAATATTCTTGGAGGAGGAGGAGTCTGGTGAATCTGATCAGTTCAGGGACTTCCTGAAGCTCCTAGGTTGTTTATGTCCTTTAGAACATCCTGTTATTCTCCTTCCTTTAGAACATCCTGTTGTTTTCAAGCGTGTTCCTCCAAGGTGGAAGGTTTTAACGGGAGGAAATTGCTGCACAACCTGGAGCACGTGGGTCACTGATGGAGTTTGAAACTGCTTTTATGCATGGCCTGCAATGCAACTTATGGGATGCTGAGGATTCTGACTTCCTTACTGCAAAGCAAGGCTGAGGTTGCTGAAGGAACAGGTGTGGTTCAGATTGAGAAGCCCTGGGCTGAGGCTTGGGGAGACCATGTTTTCTGAAGGAAGCTCTTCAGGGACAATTCCAGTGCATGCCATCATTAGAAACTCTGCCATATCTGAGCCAGTGGCTGTGAAATGAAAGCTCATGCATTATACGGCCGGTGTGGGTCACATTCAGTACTGTGACCTCCCTTTAAGGGAAGGGTCTGGTCACCAGGGTGCCTGTTTCTTGTCATAGGTCACCAGTTTACCTTTCAAGGCTCTGAAAATTTTCCTCCACACAGTTATAGAAGAATTGCCTTCCCTCCCTAACCAATGCTTGTGTATGTTCCATTTGGCAAGTTTGAGGCTGCCAAGTTGGTCATAAGAAACTTTGGCTCTGAAAGTGTCAGAACCTCAAGATGCAGACGGTCCTGGTCAGTGTTCTTCTGGCCCTGCAGCCATCACCTGAGCCAACCACACAGCTTCAAAAAGAATGCTTCACGGCAGGAGGGGGGCTTTGAGTACTAGTCAAACTTAGGACTCCTGGAAATTTAGATGTCACCCTCTTGATTATTTCTAAAGCATGATGGAATCGTACAGAATCTTATTGAAAGTGAAGGCATGGATCCTTATCCAAGTCTTAGGGATATTTTCAGAGTCCATGGTACAAAGCAAAATATTTAGTCTTTCAAACAACAGGGCTGGTGAAACATCTCTAGCTTACTCTACAGCTAGGACAGACGAGAGCTCTCTTGCTATAGGTGTCAGAGCCCACCTGACATATGACAAACAGTACTAGCTGCTCAGTGACCTCAGAGGAGTGCTCTTCTCCAGGATTCACATGTAACCATCTAGAATTGGCCAAGTTCAAGTTGTTGGATATCAGGTTGGTGACCCACAGGTCTTTAGAGGCATTTTCTCTGCTCCCTGGCAACTTCTCTGAGCCAGAGTTTTGGCTCTGGGCACTATGGACCATGTATCATTTCTGCAGTACAAACAACAACAAAAACCACGGCAGATACTGCAATGTGCTGGGAGAAGAACTGCAGCTAGCGTATGATATCCAGGAACGCAAGCAAAGCCCAAGTATAGCAGATCACAGGTTCCATTTAAGAAAATCTCAGGGTGCCTTTCCTAAATTACCAGAGCCACCCTCCATGTCGAATATCCTGCTAGCCTACGAGTTTCCAACGGATGGATGCTCCTTAAAAACGGGACTTCTGCTCCATGGGTAACAGGACATTGAGACCAGTCAATGGAGTTTGCTGACCTTTTTTGGTTGTTGATTTTTATTGTTGTTACAAAAATCTGGATTTGTAGAAAAACCACAATCCCAAATCAAGTTGCAATAAGTGTAAGTCGCCCCTTCAGCAGCAATTTTGAGAAAAACAGAAAATAAACCTGCCAGGCCCCAGACAGCTTCTCCACTGTGGGTGCCTGTCAAGGTCCTGTTCCTCGGAAGAGCTAACAATTCCCTCGGGCAGACCTTGGTATTTATGCTGCATTTCATCACTTGTTATTACTGGTTATATAAAGCTCCTGGGAAAGAAGAACATGAAAAAAAGATGGGAATGTATGCCTCTACATTTTTTTAAGAAAAAAAAAAAATAAGAAAATTGAGACATGTAGTGAGATTACTCCAGGGGAAAGGAAGGAAAGACGTATGTAACAAGTAACAATAATGAAAAAAGAAAATCAATGTCGATTCTGAAAATATAAAAACATTAAAATTTATGCTCTCCTCCTCTTCCTGTAAGGGGCCTGAGGTAACTGGAAAATGGTCTACTGCTCTCGTGATATAGAGAACCTCACAAAATCAGGCAAATCAAGAGAGTCAAGTCTTCGTGCTCATTTTAAAGACATCCACAAAGCTGACAGGTCATTAAGGTATATATAGAAAAGTTACCAAGTATCTGAAACATGTCTTTTTACAGAAGCAACATGTGTCCATGATGGAGCCAGTGGGCATATGCAGGCCAGACAGTGGGGTTGGACATAGAATCAGTGGCCAAACAGTAACTGCTGATTTTTTGCTGTTCATGATTAAGAATGTAGGCAGTAATGCAGAACTTAGGATCTGGACATAGATCTCTAGTTATTGAGTACATTCAGATAAACAAAGCACCCAAGATGTGCCGCCTACTTACAGAGCTCAGGGTCAGATTAACCTGTGCATGACCTCCCCCTGCCATGCGGAGTGATCCTTATTGAAGAGGAGTAAGCCAGAAGAGGAGGCTAAAGAAAGGAGAAAAAAATGGTACCACAGAAGAAACTGAAAAAAAAACAAAAATTTATGACACGAGAACAAATTCAGCATAAAATAAATCCAAGTAAAAGGAAAAACATTAAAATTTATTATAAATAATGCTACACTAATTCATTAGAACATTTAAGTGAAATGAATTTCTAACAAAATAATAGAACACAAGGCCAGAGAGATGCTCATTTGGTAAAGGGCTTGCCATGTAAGCACGAGGACCTGAGGTCAAGGTTCCCAGAACCCATATCAAAAGCAATATGTAGAGGCACATTCCTATAATCCCAGTGTTGGGGAGGTGGGGACAGTAGGAACCTGGGGGCTTGTTGGCTGACCAGTATAGCTGAACAGCAAGATCCAGTTCAGTGACTGATTCAGAAATCCAAGATTGGATTGTCTTTAGAAAATCAACTAATGCAACACAACAAAACCTCTGGGACACTGTAAAGGCAGTCCTAAGAAGTAAGTTTATAGCTCTTAATGCCTATATAAAAGATCAGAAAGAGCACATGTAAATGACTTAACCGTACAACTCAAGACTCTGGAAAGGAAGAACAAATCAACCCCAACCCTAGTACACAAGAAGAAATAACAAAAATCAGAGGCGAAATTAATGAAATAGAAACAAAGAAAACAACACAAAAAAATCAGTCTAAGAAATTGCTCTCTGAACAGTTAAACAAGATAGACAGACCCCTAACCCAGTTAACAGAAAGAAAGAGCTAATCCAAATCAACAAAATCAGAAACAAAAAGGGAAACAGCACAGCAGACACCAAAAAAGGAAAAAGAAAAACATCCTGAACACTGTAACATTAAAAATCTATACTCCATTAAATTCAAAATCTAAAAGAAATGGATGAATTTCTAAAATCATGGACATTAGCAAAATTAAACCAGGAAGAAATCAACAGCTAAAACAGACCCATAACATATAAGGAAATTAAAACACTTATGCAAAACCTCCCAACTAAAAAAAAGATACAACAAAAATAGAAAACTATAGGACCATCTCCTAATGACTATAGATGCAAAGATACTCACCAAAATACAGACTGCATAAAGAGACACATCAAAAAGATCATCCACCACAATCAAACTGACTTTTTTCCAGAGGTTCAGGGATAGTTCATTATACATAAGTCAATAAATGTAACAAAACATATAAATGGACTTAAAGACAAAAAACCATATAGTCATCTCAATAGATGCACAAAAGGCCTTTGACAAAATCCAACATGCATGCATGTTAAAGTCCTAAAAAGAATTGGTCTGGAGGGAACATATGTCAACATAATTAAAGATACATATAACAAACCCATAGCCAATATGATTCTAAATAGAGAAAAACTGGAGGCATTCCCATTAAAACCAGGAACTAGACAGAACTGTCGACTATCTCCACTCCCTTTTCGATATAGTGCTTGAAACTCTTGCAAGAACAGTAAGAGAAGGAAATTAAAGGAGCACTAATTGGAAAAGAAGAGGTCAAATTATTTCTATTTGCAAATGATCTGATATTATACATAAGAGATCCCAAAACTTTCACCAGAAAGCTTTAGAAATGAGCAACACTTTAGTAAACTGGCAGGTTACAAAATCAACTAACAAAAATCAGTGGGCTTTCTATATACCAAGAGGCAATCAGAAAAAGCATTCAAGGAAATCCTCCCTTCGCAATAACCTCAAAAAATTAAAATATTTAGGAATAAACCCAACTAAAGACATTAAAGATCTCTACAATGAAAATTTCAAATCTTTAAAGAAAGGGTTAGAGGAAGACACTAGGAGATGGAAAGACCTACCATGCTCATGGATTGGTAGAATCAATATTGTGAAAATGACCATCTTACCAAAAGCAATTTATACATTCGATGCAATGAAAATCAAAATATCCATAACATTCTTCACAGATATAGAAAAAAATCATCCTAAAATTCACATAGACTCATAAAATACCCCAGACAGCCAAAGCAATCTTGGGCAAAAAGAACTGCTGGGGGTGGGGGGGATCACTGTACTAGTTCTCAGATTATATTACAGAGCTATAGTCATAAAAACAGCATGGAACTGGCACAAAAATAGACATGAAGATTAATGGAACATGGAACATAATAGAAGACCTAAACATGAGTACCTACAGTTTCAGCCACCTGATATTTGACAAAGGTGCCAAGAACCCACAATGGAAGAAAGTATTTTCAAAACTGATGCTGGCAAAACTGGATCTCCACCTGTAGAAGAATGAAATTGGAATTTTATCTTTTACCCTGCACAAGTCAACTTCAAATAGATCAAAGACCTCATTATAAAACCTGAAACTCTCAAACTTCTAGAAGAAAACGTAAGCAGTATCTTCCAAGATATAGGTATAGGAAAAGACTTTCTAAGTCAGACATCAGCCGCTCAGGCATTAAGGTCAGCAAACAGTAAGTGGGACCTCATTAAGCTACAAAGCTTCTGTACAGCAAAAGAAACAACAAGGAGCGGAAGAGGAAACCCACTGAGTGGGAGAAAATCTTTACTAGCTACACATCAGACAGAGGATTAATATCCAGAATGTACAAAGAACTCAAAAACAACAATAAAAAGATGGGCTATAGACCCGAACAGAGAGTTCTCACATGAAGAAATAAAAATGGCTAAGAAACACCTTAAAATGTGCTCAAGATCTGTAGCAATTAGAGAAATGGAGATTTAAAAAAAAAAAACACTTTAAGAGTCCATCTTACCCCCCTGTCCCCACCCCCCCCCTCCCACCCCCACCCTCTCACCCCGCTCCTTCAGCCTGGCTAAGATCAAGAGAACAAAAGACATCACACGCTGGCGAGAATGTGGAGAAAGGCGAACCCTCATCCACCGCTGGTGGGAATGCAAACTTGTATAACCACTACAGAAAACAGTGTGGGAACTCTCAAAAAACCAAAACTGAATCCACCACATGATCCAGTTAGACCACTCCTTGGCACGTACCCAAAGGACTCATTCTACTGCAGAGACACTTGTACATCCATGTTTATTGCTGTTCTTTTCACAATAGCTAGGAAATGTCTCTCAACTGACAAAGGGATGATGAGAATGTGGTACATTTACACAGTGGAGTTCTCAGCAGTAAGAAGAGATGAAATTTGCAGGTAAATGGATGGAACTAGAGAGTGTTATATGAAGTGAAGTAACAGACACAGAAAAGCAAGCGACGTTCGTTCGCCCTCATTTGTGGACTGTAGCACCAATCCCTTATACGTGAGTGTGTATCCTGATGTAACACCAGGAGCCGGGAAAAGGGAGAGGATACACGGAGGTGAAGGAAAAGAAAGAACCCGGGAAAGGGGGGCAGTAGGAAACAGACGTTACTGGGAAGAAGTGGAGAGTGGGCGTGTTCAGTACGGAGGGGAGGAGAGACGTGCGGGGGTCTGGGATGGGAGGGAGAGGGAAGTCAGAAGACGGGAGAGGGGAGAGGCAGGTGTTACTGGGGGGACGGTGCGGGTAATATGGGTGCTGGGACTGGGAAGGGAAGAGAGAGGTCCGATGGAAGGAAAAAGAGCGGGGATGAATGGATCTCGGAGGGCTCCGGAACCAGAGGGAAAGGTGATGCCACTGAAACCCCCTGAGAAATGCACAGTGTGTGAACATCAACGCATCTGTATACCGGGGGCTGTTTGGCAAGGATCACAGTGCCAGACAGAAGGTATCGCCCTTTGTATGGTTGGTGATAGTTGTCCAAGAGACACCCCCCCCCCCAAATAATATGGGTTATTGCCCAAACTCTTAGTTATCTCCCAGAACTAGAAGTTAATACACTGCTGATGAAGACAGGACATACTTGGGAAACACGACTCGGAGCAATGGAGCAGGAACTGACCTAGAAGTCTTCTACCTGAAGTTTAGCTCCCATAATGCAAGATGGTAACATGCAAACTGCTGAGGGAGAAAACTCAACCAATGGTCCAACCCAGCCCTAAATTCTAATAACCGTCACAACCAGCACGGCACGCTTCCTCTGGTGGTGCAATAGTAGCACTGTCCTCTGCGGGGTAACAAACAGTTACCTAATTGGACTTAAAGCCCTCAGTGGGAGTGAACTCCCGGGCATGGGCGGCACTGTAAGTTCAGCCAAACACACATGGTCGGAGAGGACATGGATCTTAGAGAAAGCCCATCTCTGCCACATCTAGAAAAACGAAATTTCTTATCATATGCTAAATACGGGTCCTTATATTTACAGACAAGCGTACAGTACATCACTCATCAAAGAAGCTTCTTTTTGCAACAGATGGAGGCTACAGCAGAATTCCATAACTGGTCAGACACAGAGAATATATGTTTGAGAGATGCCAAATCGTAGGTGACAACATCTACGGTTGAACTTCTACACTTAAGGCTCAGATAACACAGAGGAATGATAGAGAGAAAACCAGTGCATCCCTCAACTCTCAGCAGCGAAGCTTCCTTAAATAACTGTGTACACAGAAGGGCACAACTGGCCGAGTTTTAAAGAATAAGAGACTTCAGAGTGTGCATCCCTAGATAAGACTCCTATATTGAACTTTACCTAGCCATGACTTAGGGATCGTTACAGAAGAACGGGTAGAAAGACTGTAAGAGTCGGGGCTTGTTCATGAACTTAGGGAAACAGAGGCTTTCAGGCCACTGGAAGCTTGCTCATGTGAACTTATGACAATGGGGGCATCAAGCACAGGACCCACACCCACTCAAATTAGACAAGGGCCCGGAGTGGAGCAAGAGAAATGGGTGGCGGACCAGACCTAGCCTGAGAACTGTTAGAGACTGATCACTGCTGGGAGAGGGAGAGTGTGCCTTACCGTCTCTAGATAGCCTGGCCAGACTCCAGTGGATGAATTTGCACTAAAGGACATCTGGGCACTAATGCTTGACTGGATAGGACTTAACATGTATGACGGAATGCATGAGGTCCGGTGGGGGGTTGGGTGGGATGGATTAGGGAGAAGATCTAAATTTGATTAAAAACTGTTGTATGAAATGTATAAAATTCAATAAAAATAAAAACTCAATATTGTGCAGCTCAGGTGTAAGGTGCTCGTTGCTGAGCCTGATAGTCTGAGCTTAATCCCCAGAACCCATGTGGTGGAAGGAGAGAGATGACTCCCCCAAGTTGTCTTCTGACCTCCACATATGTACTACAGCATGCACATGTCTGCCATATACATACACTTATACACAAAAAATGTAAAAAGCTTTGTAATGTGAAGCTGCAATTTAATCAAATATCAATAAAACACAAGTCTCTTTGATTTGGATCTACTTTACTTTGATATTTTTGGCGGAACCTGTAAGCTAACACCAAAATTTATATGGGTACAAAGAGCCAGTGCTAAGCAAAACGGTCCAAAAACCATGAACTTGTCTACCAGAAATCATAGTGATATCATAGTGTGATCTTATCCAGGAACAGAATGATGGTTAGTCTTTGGTGTCAGCTTGCTTGGATTTAGACTTACCTAGAAAACAAGCCCTGGGAAGGTGAGGGATTTGGAGAGAGGATTTAAGTCCGACTCTGGATGCGGGTGGTGCCCTTCCATGCAGGGCTGGGGTCCTGGACTAAAAGAGGAGAAAGTCAGTCAAACCCCAGCACTTCAGACAATGTGAGCAGCTGCCTCCCGCTCCTGCGTCGCCTTCCCCTCGGCGGCGGACTGCACCCCAGACCCGGCCCAGATAAACTTCTTCCCTTAAGATGCTTTGTCGGCTATTTTACCACAGCAACAAGAAAAGTGACTGATAAAGATACACAAATATAACACACAGCTCTGCAAAAAAACGATGGAGATGGCATTAGCAATCAGAGATTTTTTTTATGGGCTCGTTGTTTTATTTTGTACTTTGTAAAATTTGATTTTTTTTTTTTTGCGAACTTCATACAATATATTTTGATTGTATTTAAATTCCCTCCCTATGCGACCCCTTCATACTCCCACACAATCTCATGGCCTCTGTGGGCATTGCATGCACATGGTACACTTAGATACATGCAGGGAGCACACTCATATATCTAAAATACAAATTTGGTTTTTTTAATTCTTAAGTACACTGAGGGGCAGGAGCTGGAGAAATGACCCAGTGCTTCGAAGCACCGGCTGCCATTGAAGAGGACCCAGGTTTGGTTTCCAGAACCCAAACGGAAGCTTGCAACCATCCATAATTCCAGTTCCAGGGGACACAGCGCCCTCCTCTGGCCTCCACAGGCATTGCATGGCAGGTGTACTTACACACAGGCAAAACACTCACACACATAAAAAAATAAAAGTAAATAAGAGGCACTACGCAAACTAAGGGAGAAAATCAACCAGTGGTCCAACCCCAGCTTTGAAGCGGAATAACCCCAGCAATGACCAGCCAGAAAGAGCTGATCTTTAAGGGAGGGCCTCTAGGTAGGCTGACTAGACCCCAGTCAATGAACTAACACTGAGGCACATCTGGGGACACTAACTTGGCTAGATAGGCCTTAACATGACAGAATGCATGAAATCCAGCAGGAGGGGGGCACGTTACGGGAGGGCACCAATGGGGAAGGGGTATAAAGATGATTTAGATGCTGTGTGTGAAATAAACAAAAATTCAATAAAAATATACCAAATAAAATAAAATCTCACCTTGAGATTCCGTCTCCCCTCAGTCAGAACCGCTGCCACCAAGCAAACAGAAACCCAACAAATGCTCCCGAGGACTTGGGGAGAGTATAGTAATTGAGTACTGTTGGCGAGAAGGTATTTTCGTAGTGCAGATACTACAGAAATCACTATGTATGCGCTTCAAAAAAACCTCATATTTCTTAATAAGGCATGGTAGAATTAAGCGCAAAACCAAACACCAATGACTTCAGCTACACTGAAATGAATCCTTTCTGTTTGCCGAAAAGTTGTACAGAGAGTAAGTAATCATATATATGCATAAATAGCCAATATTATTAATATATGCAAATTAAATTATATATAGTAATTCATAATTAAACTTCTGCTGCAGGTGAGCTAGATATTCTCCTAGTGAGAATAGCCAGAAATGCTAGAGGAAACTTTTTAAACTTTAAAAAATGTTTTTGAGGGTCAAATTTACATGACCAATCCCTAGCTGAGCTGGCTGACAGAGGGGCAGGAGACCCTCACCAGGAGATCCAGTCTCACCAGGAGATCCAGTCACCCAAAGCATGAAATAATCCCTACAGTGTTCTATGTACAATACCTAGAACCCAATCAAACTAAGCAACAAAGTTGGGAGGAAAATGATTGGCGCATTTAATTGTACAAAATAGTGGGTTTCATCACAAGTTTTCACACACGCAAAAAATGGACAAATTTTGACCAGAATCCTAGAGGAAAAACAAGCAGAAAATAGAAACACATCCAATTAAACAGTTACTGAAGTCATCAGTACGGGCTTTAAAATCACTGCAGTTGGACTGGTAAGATAGCTCAGCTGGTAAAGGTGCCTGTTGCCAAGTCTGACCATCGGAGTTCGATGCCTGGAACCCACATGGTAGAAGAGAAGAAATGAACTCAGCAAGTTGTCTTCTGAGCTCTAGAGCCACACCATAACATGTGAACACACACGCACGCACACACACAAATGGGGAATATAAATGCAAAACACAGTGTAAGAAATATGTAGAAGACAGCCCAAAGGTCTAATATAACTACAGCACTATAATTACAGCTCAGGAGAAGAGCAAAGGGAACAGGGATGAAAGAGATAATGGCTCAAGGTTTTCCAAAACCAACTCAAAATTCAGGAAGTTCAAGCAACCGCAAAACACATCTTACTAAAAGTGTTAGAAATCAAGACAGAAAGAAGACCCTAATTATAGCCAGAATACAAATCAAAAACGGAAAAAAACTAAGCTATATTGCTCAGAGATGAATATACAGGCAGTACAACTTTTAACTAATTTTTCATTATTTAAAATTTTATTTTATTATTGTCTGTATGGTGTGTGTGTGTGTGTGTGTGTGCGCGCGCGCTCGTGTGTAGAGAAAGAGTCAGTTCTTTCCTTCCACCATAGATTTGAGATTGAACTCAGGTTGGCACATTTGCACAGCATGAACTTTTACCCTATGAGCCATCTCATTGGCCCCACTATGACTTTTTAAAGAGCAAGAAATTTTTATTTAAAACTTTAAGATGTCTGTTATTTCTAACAAGAATGATAGGTTTGTGGTCCAGAATAGAGACAGGAGCATCTTTGGTGTTGGCAAGGTGGGGTTCCTTAATCTGAATGGGGGTCACTTGTTGGTTACCTTATCCGTTATGCTGTGTACACACTTGTGTGCCTCCTGACACTGTACAGTAAGAGGAGAAACAAGTAGTTCCTGTTAAAATCCGTTTCATAAGCAGTGTTGTTAAGTTTCTTCCTAGCGACTGTTTGCTGACAAAGAGTACTTTCTAAGGAAATATTTTCAGCCTAGTGGTTTCGTTAGCATTACCATAGTGTTATTTTGATCTACAGAAGCTTTTCCCCAGAACTGAGAAATATCCACTCCTTGTAGATCACACAAATAAAGAAATTTGACCAAAGCCTGTATTTTCAAAATTAAAAGAACAGTTGGTGGAAAAAAATAACTACCAAATATAACTGCAGAACCAACACCATATGCTACAGATAAAGAATAATATTTTGTAGTAAGTAAGTAAGAAATTTTGACCACTTTGGCACAGAATCTGTTCATTTCAGTGGCTTAAGAGCTGTTTATTTTAGAAAATCAAAACAGATTTTGATGCAGAAACATTTTTGTTGTTGTTAGTTGAGCCTGCATAATTTCTCTCTTCTTTCTCAAACCAGTTTTAAAAAAAACTTGGTCTGAGGATGTAGCTTGGTTAGTAGACTTCTTGCCTAGCATACACAAAGCCTTGGCTTCAGTCCCCAGCACAGCATAAACCAGGTGTGGAGGTATACAACTATAATTCCTGTCCTTGAGAGGTGGAAGCAGGGGGATCACAAATTCAAGGTCATCCTTGACTACAAAGCAAGTTCAGAACCAGCCTGGGACACATGAGACCCTATCTCAAACTTTTTATATAGTAAACTATCAGATTCTACACCTAAACATCCCATTAAACCATGCTACAATGGATCACAACATAGTTACTGCCTTTTAACAGTTCCTTGAGATCCTCCCATCTGCCCTTAAGTTTGCCCAGTTCGTGTTGCTTGGGGATAAAGTTGTGCTGTCCTCCTAGAACTGCATTTCAGTTGAGACAGACAGACATAAAAGAAAGATGACAGAAAACGTTAGTATTTCAGGAGTTACCTCTCACAGCAAGGACTCTTTCCATCACAACCAGGATCATTAGATCTGGAGAACTGTCAGACTCTTGGACTCCTGTGAGGCAGGGAATTTACCTTAAGAGGTTAAGAAATAAGCAGCCCATAATTCCTTCTGCCCAAATGTGATAATTCAACTTCAATTCCATGCAGCAAACTAGTAACTTCTGTGAGCTCCTGCTTTCCTCAACACAAGTGCTACTCTCACCAAGAACATCCTCCACCACCCGCTTAGACGATGATGATGATGAGGTGTGTGTGTGCACATGCATGCACATGTGGAGATCACAGGACAACTTACCAGAGTCAGTTTTCTCCTTCCACCTTGTTTATGAGGCAGTCCTCTCTGGTATCCCAGTACAGCTAGCCCACAACTTTTGTACATGGGTTCTGAGATTAAACTCAGATTGTCAACGCTTCCCCGTCCCTGTGTGAGTTGGCCCCACCACCTGCTTAATTCTGACGTAGTGTCAACGTGTATGTGAGGATCTGCTAAACGTCCTGAAAATACCTTTTTGCTGCTCTGAGGAAAAGATTTTTTTATAAGTAAATATTAGTTTTTTAAAAATATAACACTAGATTACTGGGAGTGTGGATCTGAATGGGTACCATGTACATTGGCCCAGTGGCTCATGAATGCCAATTTTCGGATCTGCTCAGTAGGGTGAAGCTGGCAACCAGTCCACATCACAAAATGCATCCTTGAGATGGAACCATTCTTGATCCTAGGATTGTGACCTTCTAAATTTATGTGAAAGGGAATTTCTGTCTTTTATGAAAATGAAATTGATAGATTATAACACTTTTAATATGTTAACGTCTTATTTAGATCTCCTAAATATTTTTGAACTATTACTACTTTATGAAATCTAGAAGTCTGGGAGCCACACTTTCCAAATCACTTCTTTTTTAAAAATCTCCAAAATTATAATCCAGTTTAAGGGCTTCCCTCCCTGCTTTTGGAAAATTTTGAAAGATCTATCACTTTAACAGCAATTCAGCAATCTCTGATTGTAGGGCTTCTTCTAAACTTTACCTGTTATAAAATTCATTTTCAATAACGCTAAGTTCAGGAATAATAACCCGAGAAAAATATTTTTGCCATTAACAAATGGTAACTCAGATAGAATCCTGCCTCCAGAGCATGAGACCAAGATGAAATCTTGACACGGTATTTTGCAAAGCCGAGGAGATGCATAAGAACTGTCAGCACATCAGAACCCCAGCTAATCTCTGAGGCCTTTTACATGATGGTGTCATCTTCCCCAAAGTCCACCACCAGAAGGGAGGCCCTGTCGGAGCATTCCTGGGAGAGTAGGGAGTGTATGAGGCTCTGCTATAATTAACAACCCAGGACAGCAAACCCAGTCCAGGAGAACGTCTTGAGAGAATGGTCTCCTCTAAAGAACAGAGAAGAAAGTGTCACACACACCGATGAGTCATTGCTTCAGACTCAGTCCAGGGCTGCGGAAGCAAACCAAGGGGCACAAAATCTCCAGCAGCTATGGGATTCCAACCAGACCATAACTTAGAGCAAAGACAAAATGCATCTGAGTCTTTTGACTATTTTTCTTGGTAAGTCGATACTTGCCGCCACATCCAGAAGATCATTCTTTATCAAAATCACATTGGTGCGGGCATAGTGGCACACACACACACACTGCGAACCCGGCAGGCTGGAGGATCAGGCGTTCGAAGCCAGCCTTATCTACACAGTGAGTTCAAGACCAGCTTGGGCTATGTGAGACCCTGTCTTAAAAAACAAGCAAGCAACAACCAAAAGCCCTGTCATACAAACAAAGCTCCTTCACGGGCTGCTTCACTGGCCATGTCTGTGCCCATGTCAGTGATGATTCCAGCACTTGCCTCTGCCAAAGTTGGGGAGTCACTGTTTCAGTTTCTACCCTTGCTAATCGTTTCCCCTCCACCTGAAGTTGCTTTACCTTTGCAACTTTGTAGGAAGGAAGAACTTCAACAAGCACTCAAGAAGCAATAGATCAAACTATTTCAGAATCCGAACAGCCAATTCTGCCCCAAGTCCCACTCTATCAGCTTTGCAAACCAAACCGAGAGCTCATCAGCTCCCACCAAAGCAGAGAACTCCAGCCTCTTCTTTCACGTCCAATGATGGAATCATCCGCATCGTTAATGATGAGACCACTTGAGAGCTGAGCATCACGAATCACAGAAAACGAAGCTGATGAAATTTATTAATTGCATTAACTTGAACCAGGGATGAGTTTTAAATATTCTGTTCCTCTGTCTTCCAGTTATTAGTACATAGTAGACCTTAGCTATCCAACCTGGAAAGCTGTGAGGGCACCCAGATTTTCAGTGTCCGCTCCTGCTTGCAATGTTTAGTTATAGTTGTTGCTGGAGGATGTCTGCTGATTCTTTCAGCAGTTCTCACAATAGCCAGGATCTTATTGAGTGATAGACCCTTTTACTGTCCTTTAATTCATTATTGGGGTCCCATGGATGATGTTTCTAATCTTATCAAATATCACTAACTCAACCCTATGAGCCATCTCCATCTTTGATAAGTATTTTTGGCACCTTAACCCTGTGTATACCATCACACAGCTGGAGTGGCCAGTCCCAGTGAACAGGGACATGCCATACATAGAACTATGAGAGAAACTTGGAAAACAAAGCGTGACATTGTTTCTGTTCCAGGGACCCTTCTAGTTTAGTCAGTGTGTTAGTCAGGGTTCTGTGAAGGAACACAGAATAAACTGACTAGATATAAGCACATGAGGATTTATTAGCTTGGCTTACAAGATAGAATCCAAGTAGCCCCAACAATGGCTGTGCCACACTGGAGATGCTGAGAACCCAGATTCTCAGTCTAGAGCTGAAGGCCTGGAGGATTCCAGGAGATCTGCTGCTCTTCAGTCTACACTGGAACCTGAAAAAGTTAATTCTAATATCAGCAAATGAATGTCCCAGCTACAAGATAGATAAACTTGCCAGTGAGAGAGAGGGGAAGCGGGCAGAAAGAAAAAGCTCCCTTCCGCCACATCCTTTTCTGTGGGCCACCATCAGAAGGTGCCGCCACACATTTAGGGTGGGTCTTCTGGCCTCAGATAATCTGAACAAGAAAATTCTTCACGTGTTAGTTAATTCCAGATCCAGTCAAGCTGACAACCAAGGTCAATCATCACAGTCAAGAAGGTAGGTTTCTATCAAGCCAGAAATCCAATTACAATCTGTATCAGGAGGGTAGCCATTGAAACAAATATGGCAAGAGGAACAAAGTAGCCACTGAGTTTGTCTAGAAATTGCTGGAGTTTTTGATGTTTGTGCTTCCTCCACAGGTTTGACGGTTTGAGAGAGCTGTTTGTCCAACATGGGTTGTGCAGATAAGTATAGACCAAGAAGTATGAACCACCTCATTGCCTCCTTCCCTGGAGCTCTACTAATCTTTGTATTGTTCTAGTTTCAGTATATATGTGCCACTGAAGCGTGTTCTCTAGATTGTTTTTTTTTTTTTTTTTTTTTGAGACAGAGTCTCCCTGTAGCCTCAGGTGACCTGGAACACACTGTGTAGACCAGGCTGACCTCGATCTCAAAGAGATTTGCCTGCCTCTGCCTCTGCCTCTGCTCCTGAGTGCTGGGGTTAAAGGTGTGCACCACCTTGCTTGTGTATACCATGTTCATTCAGATTAAGGTTTTGGAGTAGAATCACAGAAACAGCCAATACCAGCTGCATCCTCTTTAACCAACACTACCACATTTAACTATTCAGCCACTCCCCTCTTCCTATGATAAATTTTGAATCTGAAACGACCCCCGTGTTCTGACCACTTGTTCCCCAGCTAGTGGTGCGATTTTGTGAGAGTGGGGAACCCTCAGAAGGTAGTATTGAGCTGGCAGAGGTAGGTGGGCCCTGGAAGATTGTGCCCTCCCCTGGCTCTTTGGGGAACAGATGCCCTTCACCATGCACTCCGTCACGATGCTCCGCCAAGCAACTGTGGGTAGACACCCTCTGGAGCGGGGGTCAAAATAAACCTTTCCTCCCTTAAGTGGTTTCTATCAGCTCTTTTGGTCACAGCAATGTGGAAATGACTGATCAGCCTACAACTCTCTTCAGCAAAGAGCTTCCAGTGTCAGGAGCACACACATGGCCTTGCTTTTCTCCTCTATCAATCTTCTTTCCCTGGGTGACAAGTCCTGAGTGTGGATCTTCTTGGTGCTCTTTATTTCTGCTCATTCTGTCTGGACCTCTTGTCTTCAGGATTTAATTATCACTCTGTGCTGCTGACTGCACATTAGATCTGAAAGCTTAAACCACTGGAGCTCCAACAGTCTACCACCGACCATCTGTACCGAATGGCCCCCATCAGCTCAAACTTTCCATCCTCCACGCTGAGCGAATTTTGTTCACCACCAAGCCAGCTTACCCTGGCAGATTTCTAGATTCCATAAAGCACTTTCCTGGCAATCAAAACCTCATTGTTCTTTCTGCCTTTTTCTCTTTCATCTTCAAGACCCAATTGCTCCTCCAGTTCTTCTCATCCATCTTTCAAAATAAATGAAAGTGGGCAACAGGTTTGTAGGAACCATTGACAGCTGCAGGGGAATCACAGTGATGTGGTTGGCTTGATTTCTTTGAATACATATCTGATTGTGACACACACAGTAGACTGGAATAAGAAGTCAGAAACTCAGCTAACGTTTCCAAGTCTGGACATACAAATGGGAGAAAAAACAACAACCTGGGTTTGATTCTAGGCCCTGGCACTTAATAGCTATGAGCTCTTCAGACAAATTACTTGTGCTTTGTGAAGTCTGGCGATAGCATCTACCCTGCAAGAAAATGTTAGTTCTTCCTTCTCTCCATTCGGATCACTAGAAACTGACTGGAAGCCTCATCTTCCAACTGATGAACTGTCGGAACCACACTTAGCTGAGTTCCTTTATTCCTAATTCCAATTTACTGTGAGCATCACAATGAGGCTCATAGTCAAAGAAACCCGGTCAGCCAATCATGTGATTCTCCCATAGCTGTCAACACTCTACTTACCTGTTGGATGACATACATATTTGTAGATATGGCACTAAAAATCTGCAAGTCCAAGTGAACAGATGGCTCACTGGGTAAAGGCCTGAATTCAAACCCCAGAACTCACATAAAGGTGGAAAGAGAGAACAGACTCCATAAAGTGGACCTCCGACCTCCACTGCATGCTGTGGCACATATGTGTCCACTTGTAATAAAAATTTTTTTCTTTAATTTTCAAGTCCCAGTCTACTCCACAGGATGATTTTACTAATCCCTTTCAGCCTATCTGAAGGCTACTCCCTTAGCCTGTTCATTCACCCTTCAAGTTACCCCTCTACCAGCTGGTCCTCTCAATCAGGGATCTCTGGTCTCTACGAAGCTCTAAGACTTCATTCTAGTCCTCATTTTGATGCCTGAGTATGTGCTCCCTTCCATGACTTAACTGTTGTATTATGCTAACTGAGAAAGCAGCCCAATTCCTGAAGTGCAAGGCTCACATGCCTTACATGATCTCACTGGAGCCCTTAACACCCAGCACAATGACACAAACAGCTGTTTTTCAAAACTACTGCTGAATGCAGGTGGCACATCACCACTTGCTATAGATACACTTTTTTATTTACTTTTTTATTATGCACGTTTCAAATGCAGCAAGCCCCAAAGCGTAACAAGAAATTACTAAATTTTTAAATGTTAATATATTGTCATATTGAACTTCAAATCTTTTAAGTAAATGAAATTTTGTAATGCTACTGCACTTTCTAATCTTCTTTATGTCTCCACGGCTTGTGCTCTTCCACTAGAGATATCCATTTAGACATCATTATTTTAAAAGCTCTATTCATAAATGTGGCTTAGGTGCTACTTTTTGCTTTTAAACTTCATATAGGAGGGCATGGTGCTGAATGCCTATAATTCCTATATACATATAATGCCTACACTCAGGAGGCTAAGACAAGAGAATCAGGAATTCAAGGACAGCCTTGACTACATGGAGAGTTCTAGACCAACCTAAGCTACATGAGATCTTGTCTCAAAAAGAAAAATAAATGCATATAAATGCTTATGTTGTGCCTATTCATATGCTGTTTCTTTTCAACTCATCATTAGATGTTTGAGATCTGTTCCATGTTGATCACATAGGTCTGGTCTCCTTCCTGTTCCACACTGCCAAGTTACTGGTGTAACTTGCACCCTCATGCATTTAGGCCCATGCTGACAAACGTGTAAGTTGTCTCCACCCATCTGCTGTCATAAGCATTGCACGACATAAGGCAGCCTGCCTCAAAGCAGTGAAACCCACACTTGTCTGTAATTACTAAACCATGTTTCTCTCTTATTCTTAAACCTTCAAATATTCTCATCAGGCTTTGGGCTGATTCATAGTATTCCATACCCATGAAAACAGGCAGTATGTGAAGACAAGAGTTCCAGCTCGCTGGAAAAGGAGGAACGAGGCCTGGGAGATCAGGACAACCTGAGCAGCATGGCAAGACTCTGCCTCAAGGAAAAACCACCAACCAAGCTCGGTCCCCCAATTCCACATAGTCTATTTTTCCTGAACTCTACAAATCTCAATATATTACTAATCCATGTACTTCATACTATCAGTCTACCACAGGTAATCTCTAACAATAATGGAGAAATGAGGAATCCGTATACTACACATAGGTAAACGTCTCTCCTCTTAGCCCAAAGCTTTTTAGTGTCTAATTAGCCCCCACTGAGTTAACAGTATTCAACCCAGCAGTTTGGGTACTAGTCTGGGCTCTGGGGATCAAATGGGAAGTAAAACAGTCTGCTCCCACAGAACTTGTGCCCACATATAGATAGGCAGTTTTCAAGCACATTGGCAAGCACAGTATTTATCAGAGAGTGGCAAGTGCTAGCTGTTAAGATGAGGACGTGGTAAAATGCACCAGCAGTAAGGCATCTGTGAGAGGTGAGTGAGTCCAAGAGAACTCGCTCTATGAAGGACACTTCTACATTTGGGCCATCCCCTGCAGTCGCAGCTGGCCACACGTGAATCGAAGAGCCAAATTTATCATTTTAGTTCATTTTTAACCAATAGAAACCTAAATGTTAATAGCCACGTGTGACCAGTGGCTACTGTGCTGGGCAGCTGAATCACCACGGTGAAAGTGACTGTTGGGAAAGTTGAACTTTAGACGTATCAGCGCACCGCCGTTCCTGGCATATTAGCCGGAAGGAGGGAGCCCACCAAGTTTAGCTTCTTGGTTTCATTACACAGCTGTTTTTCTGCTGATGGAAATTAGTTAAGTGGAGAGTGGAAAACTGATGATGTAGAAAAGCGGGAAACGGAAAGGAGACATCTTGAAGAAATGGGAGATGAGAAGCAGGACCCCGAGGGAGAGCCGGCCTTGGGAGCCGCTGCGAACTCGCTTGAGAAACTGCAGGCCCACAGGCGCCGTGGGCGCGGAGGCGGAGAGCATAGCAGAGGGTTGCCTCTCCTCACTGTAATGTCCTCAGTGAGAAGCCATGTGGGATCATCAAGCAGGAAAGGGTGGGGAGAGAAGATTTTTCAGGGAAATGTGGCCACTTTGGAGAACAGCGAGTGTACAGATGACTACAGTCTTGAGTCCCATTTGCCATCTGTGGTTGTGAGCTTTATACTACTACTCACCATAGTTAGTTTTGTTTTTTCCAGCAACTTTTTAATGGTGTTAGTAATCAAACTGAGGACTTCATACAGCACCAGACCATTGAGCTACATCCCGAGCCCAGCTTCTTTAGCAATTTTAGCTGATTGGGGACAGGCACAGAGTTAGCATGTGTGCTTGTAAAGCCAGAGGGACAAGGGCCCTTAGTGTATTTGCAAGGAAGTTATTACACATGAAATTCAAGTTGGGTCAGGAAAGAAATGGGGGTATAAAACTGGTGACAGTGAAAATTTAATAAAGCCTGCGATTCCAAGTAAGACATAAATAGGAGTGTTGTTCGGGTTTTGTGGTTTCTATTGAACCTGGCGACCTAGTCCTAAAATTCACATGAAGACACTGAGGATCAAGAAGATCCAGTGCTGGGGATGTAGCTCAGTGGTACAGCACTTGCCTTGCAAGGTCCTGGGTTCAACCAGATAAAAAGAGAGAGATGAACAAGGAAAGTGACAAAGAGCCAAGCTGGGGCTGGGGGGCTAGATACCATATATGAAGATTTATTACAAAAATATAGTAATTAACACATTACAGCACTGATCACGGGGAACAATGCGGTACTAGCCACACACATCTAACAGAACGCAGGCCTTACAAGAGACCCAGGAATACATGGAAGTCTGATCGAAGGCAGAGCAAATATTGTTGAAAGGGTATAAATAAGTGAAACAAGTAAAATAGGTCTCCAGATTAAAGAAAATTGATCATTAAGCCACATCGTATATCTGATTAATGACTTTAATATGAAAATCAAAGCCATAAAACCTTTTATTTTATGTGTATGAGTGTATTGCATGCATGTGTGTAAGTGTATTCGTGTCATGCAGTGCCCATGGAGGTCAGAAGAAGGCATAGGATCCCCTGGAACTGGAGTTACAGATGGTTGTTACCTGCCTTGTAGGTGCTGGGAATCAAACCTGAATCCTAACTGCTGAGCCATCTCTCCAACCCCAAAGCCATAAGACTTTTTAAAAGAGAATGAAGAATATCTTTATGACAGGTCAAAAAATAAGAAACAAAAAAAAGAGCCAAGGAACTAATCAATTTGAATACATTAAAATTAAGAATGTCTGCTTGAACAACAAAATAAAGATAAGCTAAAAACTAGGAAGAGGTGCTTTTTAAAAGTTTATTAGTGTTTACCAAAAACCTACAGTGTATAGAAGTATTCAAAGAATGAAGAAACACTTTCATTTCCGATTTCCCAGTAAGATAATAGCTTCTTGTGGAATCACATGTGGACACTGGCTATTTAATGACTTACTTTGCATTGAAAATGTGTTGTAAGAGAGAGGATTCAAAGGACTTAACCAAAGTATACTATATATACAAACTCATTAATACGCCTTTGTTAAGTTGCTCTTTCTTGTTCTCCTTTCTAAATGTTAGCATACCCGCTTGTTTACATAGATGCATATACATGTATACATATACATATACATTGTAGGCTAGGATCTGAATATGAGAGAGAAAGTGGTTTGTTTGGTTTTTTTTTTTTCATTCTGAGTTTGGATGACCTTACTTAGTATTATACATTCTATGCCCGTCCATTTTTTCTGAGAATTTTATGATTTCATTTTTCTTTAGAGCAATATTCTGTTTTATATATGTACCAGATTTTCATTATCCACTCATCTGTTGATGGACAGCTAGGTTGGCTCCAGTCCCCTGTTACTGTGAACAGAGTGGCAACAAGCATCGGGGGCAAGTATCTCTATGGTAAAGATGGGGTTCCCAGGTACATGCACAGGCGTGAGAGAGATGAGTCACATGGTGGTTCTATTTTCAATGTTTTGAGGAACCTCCAAACTGATTTCCACAATGGCAGTTCTAATTTACACTGCCAGGAACAGTGAGGAGGGTTCTTTTTCTCCACTTCCTCTCCAGCACTCACCGTCAGATTTCTTGATAGCCATTCTGGCTAAGCTGAGGAAGTATCCCAAAGTAAATTTAGTTTGCATTTTCCTCATGGCTAGGCATGCTGAACAGTTTTTAAAAGTAGTTACTGGGCACTGGTATTTCAAAAATGAAATCTGTTCAGTTTGTTAGCTCATTTTTGATTGATAATTATATTTCCTTGATATTTAATTTCCATAGTTCTTTGTAAATTCTGGCTATTAGCCCCTTGTCCGATGAGTCACTGGTAAAGACTTTTTTCCCATTCTGTGGGCTTTCTGTGTACTCTGCTGATAGTATCCTTCAGAGATTTTATATTTTCAGATAGTGCCGTCTGTTGACACTAGTCTGTTGGGACTAGTTCCTGTGCTACTGATGTTCTATACAGAAAGTTCTTGCCTATGCCAATGTCCTGAAGAGTATTCCCTAAGTTTTCATCTAAGTTTTGGGATTTCGGGGTTTAAAGTATTTGATCTATTTCAAATTAATTTTTGTACAAAGTAAAAGAAGTGAATCTAATTTCATTCTTCTGCAGGTGGATATCCAGTTTCACCAGCACCATTTACTGAATAGGCTTTTTGCCAAGGTATGTCTTTGCCTCCTTTATCAAGGATTAGGTGGACATAGCTTTGTCATTTACTTTCAGGTCCTCTATTCTGATCCATTGGTCTCCCTGTTTTTATGCCAATACCAGGAATAAGACACTACAATTCAGCATATTATATAATTTGAGGTCAGGTACTACAACACCTCCAGACATGTCCTTACTCCCCAGGATTGCTTTGGCTACTCATGGACTTTTGTAATTTCATATGAATTCTTAGATTGTTTTTCTAGATCTGTAAAATATGACATTTGAATTTTGATATGCATTGTGTTAAATCTGTGGATTAATTTTGGTAGTATAGCCATTTTCACAGTATTAATTCTACCAATTCAGGAGCATGGAAGTTCTTTTCATTGTCTAGAATTTTTGATTTCCTTTTTCAAGGTCTTGAGGAAAGACCTTGCAGAGGCCTTTCTCTTCTTTGATTAAGTGTAAGACTACCTATTTTTAACACATAAAAGAAATAAAGGACTTCATGACTGAATATATAAAGAACTATGACTCAATTGGGATATTACAATAAAGAGAAAAGGAACTGAAGACCCATGCTTATATTTCATAGCACAAGAAATACAAATGACCCAGAAACAAAAAGACAGCATGCTCTGATTCATTATTATTTGTGATAGGGAAGTGCAAATTAAAACACACAAAAAAATGTATTACAAAATGGATTGGCAACAGCTTTAAGGCTTGACCATACAAATGACTGACAAGGCTCTTGAACACTGGGAGCTCTTACAGGGGTAAAATGGACAAAGAGCAGTCACAGAAGACTGCATTCCTCCTGATTCCATTTCCACCACATGAAATGAGAGAGCAAGTGTTCGGACCTGTAACATCTGCGGGGAAGCATGCTGAGAAAATTGCCCAGTTGCAAACATGAGCTGTTTCCTATGAGAAATGAAGGATGACCCAATTCAGAGCCAAGAACCACCATGAGCCATTCTGAAGAAGCAAGACTGGGCCTGCTCAAGATAGCTGAGGCTCATGACATCCACAGATGGATCACAAAAAATCTGCAGATTCTGCCTGTGCTATGAGAACCACTCCACTGCAGAAGAGGCCAATGGAGGAGAAGCCTACCAGACTGGGAGTGAACATCCATCCCAGGGAAGTCCCTAGGAGGCTCAGTCACAGTGCTGTTCAAGTGCTACTGTGCACGAGATCTCCAAGACATAACTTCCTGGCTGAGCACAATCAACTCAGAAGTCTGAAGAAAAGAAAGTGCTGATTTAAGCCATGATGTTTTACATTGTGTGTGTGTGTGTGTGTGTGTGTGTGTGTGTGTGTGTGTGTGTGTGGTCACACATTCATACATGAGGGTGGACCTGTGTGGGCATGCATGCATCACTGTGCTTCTGTGGAGTTCAGAGGACAACTTGGTGGGTGTCCTCTCCTTCCACTATGTGGGTCTCAGGGATTGGACTCTGATCTTCAGACTTCCTGGAAAGCTCCTTTACCTGCAGAGCCGGCACCACCACAGTATTTTAAGATGCTTGTCTCAGTGGCACACAGAAAGAATAATTTGGTTTTAAGCCCATTTTGTCCTGCTCATCCCGATGTTTGTCATCTAAACCACAGATATTATGACTTTTATTTTCCTGTCTCATTTTGAAAAGGGATATACT
Source organism: Eospalax fontanierii (assembly GCA_035773235.1). Classification (NCBI taxonomy): domain Eukaryota; kingdom Metazoa; phylum Chordata; class Mammalia; order Rodentia; family Spalacidae; genus Eospalax; species Eospalax fontanierii. Next base: position 11,249,401 of record CM069536.1, on the reverse strand, counting down.
CAGTTATGTTAGAGTGCTTCTTGTTTATTTTACATTTTTTTTCACGGTCTGTGAACCAAACCAAGGCCTTGTGCCTGTGGGCTAAGCACTCTGCCCCTGAGCAACAACCAGGTCTGTTTTTCCCTACCAGGGCCTTCAGTGTATAAATGGGGACCCAGAACTGGAAGTAGAAAGTAGCTCAATTTAAACCGCTCTGATTTATCAAGGAAAGAAAGAGTTTGAAATGACTGGGGAAACTGAGGAAAGAAACAGATAAGACCCAGGGACATTTAGTACCCATCAGGAAAACTGAACAAAACCCACAATGGCAGCACACAGCAGGGAAGCAAACTCAAAAGTCTGTGTAGGAGGATTCATTCTTTAACTTTGATGCATATGTAAAACCTCCCTGAACTTATGAAATTGCCAACCAAAATCTACATTGTTGACTCTTTGATATGAGTAAAAATGGTCGATATGCATGGTGCACAACAGGTTTTGGTATCTGTGTTCATGTACTGCTCTGCGGCAGAGATGCGTCCTGTGGAATGTGTTGTTAGGTGATTTTTCCACTGCGTGACCATCACAGTGTGTCTTACACAAATCTAGACAGTACAGCCTACTACACGTATACACATGTGATCTAGTCCATTATCACTAGGCTGGAATCCTGTATAGAATGGTGCTGTCCTGAATACAGAAGGTGAATTAACACAGTGGTAAGCGTTTGTTCATCTAAGCATGACTAGAGAAAGGATACAGGAAAAATATGCCATAAAAGCTGTAAAAGGATGTGCCTATATTATAGGACACGTCCCATGAATGGGGCTTGCAGGACTAAGTGAGTCAGAGAGCTAGTGGGGCAGGAATCCAGAGCCCTGGGGTGTCACTGAATGATATTGTGGACATTTATGTCATTGTATGATATTGTGGACACTTAAGCCACAGCCAATTTGTTAAAAACAATTTTGTTCTTTACTTCTTCAGCAAATTCACGTTAGCTTACTATAACTATTTTATAACAATTAAGTCTTAAATTCTCCTAAAAACCATTTAAGATACAAACATATTGTACAGCTACACAAAAAAATAGACCCTTTACATCCCTACTCTATAAACTTTTTTCTATTTATTTGCTTTTTAAAGTTTTGTTTAAAACTAAGCTATATACAAAATTCAAACAATCTTATTAAAAAATAAGACATAAATAGACATCAGTTGAGCCTGCACAGTGTCAGGGTCATCCATATCACTGTCCTCCATTCTCAGCCTCAGCCCCAGAAGGGCTCTAATAACTATACACCTGGAACCATCACCCTGTGATAACAAGGCCCTCTAGGTTGCTCCCAACGGACCTGCCTTGCATTTTTCTTGGGGAACGACATTATTTCTGGAAATCTGTCATGGTGGGTTGCTTGGCTGGTTGGTTTCTTTTTTTCATCATAGGATGGCTGTAAGCAGAGAGTATACCCTGAGCACTCCTATCAGTGAAAAGCTTCCAGTGGTTGGGGTCGTGTATTTGGACACCTTTAAGAAGCTTATTGAGAGCTGCAAAAGCAGCCTCTGCTCAGCCTTCGCCCTGACCCTCGTGGGGTTGGTTTTCTTCCGCTGCAGTTTCCTAGTCTCTTCAGTCATGTGGCATGTTCTGGTGCCAGTGCCATCATGAGGAGCTCCTTGATTGACCCCATTCACACCCTGGAAAAGCTGTTAGCATCTCACCACAGCCCCGTGGAGTGACAGCTTCCTCACCCTGGACAACTCTGAAGTCGGGGTTTCATAACTGCATGTTCATGATGGCGTGGCTCAATCGAGCAAGTTAACAAATACTTGCCTGACATACTTGTCAGTTTATAATTCATTGGGGTTTTTTTTCCTTACTATTGAGTTGTTTCAGCTTCTCATATTTTAAAAAATTAATTCCTTATATGTGGATAAATGTTTTGCCTGTTCTAACTGCACCATGTGGTATAAAGCCTATGGAGGTCAGAAGAAAGTATTGGATCCCCTGGAACTGGAGTTATGGAAGATTATTAGCCACTACATAGGTGCTGGGAACAGAACCCAGGTCCTCTGCAAGAGCAGCCAGTGCTCTTACCAGCTGAGCCATCTCTCCAGACTGCATTTTGGGTATTTTTTGCAAATGTATTCTCCCTGTCTGTAGGTTGTCCCTTCACTGTTGACAGATTTGTTTGCTATGCTTTCTATATTTAATAGAACCTCATTTGTGTGAGCGAATTTTGTTTCTTGGAAGTTTTTATTCTTGGACAGCTTCACAGACATGCATAACCAACTCAGTTGTTTTCATTCCCCAACCCCCTCTCTCATTCTTTTCTCTCTCTCAGCTGAAACTCTTCTTCCTCCCAACAAGTCCTCCCACTTTCATGCCTTCTTTTGGGATGTGACCAACGGAGCTTAACTGTAGTTGCTTACATGAGTGTGTGTGTGTGTCTGTGTCTGTGTGTATGTGTGTGTCTGTGTGTGTGGTTATTTATTTACTGAAGCATGGGCAACCTATCAATGGCTACACCACTGAAGAAAATGACATCTCCCCCAGGACACACTCACAGCCATGGGCCCTGGGGGAGGGGAGTTGTCAGAGATCCCTCCCCTGTTCATGATGAAATCTTGATGGGTGTGTGAATGGATTCTTTAGTGGACGTTCGTCAGCATGTGGGTAAAAATAAGCAGAAGAACAATGAAGTGACCAATATCTGGGAGATAGATAGAATTCATTTTAATGCCCACGGAACCAGGTAATGAATCTTGTAATCTGGAAAGGAATTCACCTCAAATTAAAATTGATCTCTTAATAAAAGTGTAATTTGGGAGTGCTGCAGAGATGGCTCAGTGGTTAAGAACACTGGCTACTCTTACAGACAACCCAAATTCAGTCCCCAGCACCCACATTGGGGCTAACCATCCATAACTCCAGTTCCAGGGGATCTGATGTCCTCTTCTGACCTCCACAGGCATTGCACACTGGTGTGCACTTACATATATGCAAGCAAAACACTCATACACATAAAAAAATAAGAATAATTAAAAAATAAGTAAAGTAAAAGTTTTTAAAAGGAGTAATTTTTGCAGAGCTGTTCAATAATTTTGATTCATAAAGTTTATCATTAACTTATTTCTTTGCAAGTTATTTTGAAAGTTATCATAGGAAAAGTTAAAGATTTGAATAAAAACCAATCACTAAGAGGCTTACAAATACCACTTCTTCAGCACAGTTTACAAGTCTGTGTGTCTGTTTTTAAATCATTCATCTGGAATGAAGCATTCACAGAATCATGTAACTCCTGCCTGTGCTCAAAGCAAGATGTCCTTTCAGCTAATCACTCTACACTTTTGACAGGAATTCAGTCTATAAGCAGTTGTCTTTTAGATAGTGCAGCCACCCTCCCTGACCTACACTTTTATTTTCCATTGTTTCGAGTACCCACAGTCACCCAAAATGTTGAATGAAACTCATCCAGACATTTCATTATTTTCAACTTGCATTCCTCTTTGAGGCCTGTGGTAAAATCTGTGCTTCTCCACTCCAGCTCTGCAGGACATGGATCACCCCAACGGATGTCCACCACATCTGTGCTGCATAGGACACCCGCCTGTATTTGCCATTTTTCTCAATGCTGGAACAAAATATCTCACCAAAACAACTTAGAGACAGAAGGGTGCTCTTTACCTGACAGTTCCAGGGTATAGTTCACTGTGGTGGGGAAGACACGGCAGCAGGAGCACTGGGTGGCTGGTTGCATTGTGTCCACAGGAAGCTGAGAGGGATGACTGCAGCTTCTCAGCTCACTTTCTCTGTTTTACTCCATTGAGGCCCTCAGCCCGTAGCAGCACCTTCCACGTTCTCATCTCAGCTGAGGGTCCCTGGAATCACTTTCACAGCTCAAAGGTTATCTCCAAGGTCATTTTAAATCCTGTGAGTTGACAATCGAGATTAACCATCACACCACCCAGTCACCACTTAAAATCGTCCCGAAGTACAAGAGTAATGAATGATGCTGGGAACTGTTCTGCAGTATATTGTTTCAATTGTTCTATTTTATTTTCTTATTGTTGTTAATCTCTTTACAGGTCTAATTCATAAATTAAACTTTGACATTGTCTTGTATACATAGGAAAACCCCATAGTTTATATTGGGTTCAGTACGACCTATGGGTTTTACTGGTATAAATTGGGAAATGTTGGAGCATATTCCCCATGACTAGGTGGGGACTGTATTTAATTCTGTCTGAAAGCCAGAGTACTTAACTAAAATCCAGTCAGGTTTAGACACAGGGTTCACTAAACTTCTTTGATGACTCTGGTCACCCTGCGATTGTACAATAGCAATGTACAAAAGTGTGTGGCATTTATTTGCACCTCAGAAGAAATTGCTTCCTCCAAATTATTAGTTACAGCTAAGCCTTCCTAGATCTTGATTCTACATGGAACAGGGTGTTATGTTAAGAACAATTAACCCTCTAGCTCCAGAGTTCAGCTTGCAGACACCAGCAAGTAGCTTAGCCTTGCTAAGGTTCATGCTAATCGTCATGGTCAATCAGCAGGTTTTGTTCAAGAACACAAAAGTTGAAAACTAAAGTGACAAGGATCTGGAATTTGTTAGCAGAGCAACAGAGCAGAAGTCTAAGTGTAGACTTGGGAATAAAAGGATGCTGACTAGGGTTCTGTCCTAAGAAAGGGGGGTTTCATTCTGGAGCAGCAGAGATGGGACAAGTGTGTCTTCTTAGTATAAGAATAGATGTCTGAACATGATGACAGATTTAGAACTTTAAATGAACAGTGAATAGCAGAGTTCTTTAAAGAAGACAGCTGACAGTGAGTCTAGGAATTTCTCTGGGTGCCTTGAACTTCCTTCCTATTAATACACAGAGCCTTACATCCTCTCCCTTACATCTCCCATTACTTCTAAAGATAAACTACTTCAAACAGCTTGGCTCTGTGAGGGGTATGATGAATAAACATGTTTTCCTGCTTGACAAAGGTATAGAGTCTGAAGGAAATGAACCACCGCTCTCAAAAAATGAAGAAACTCCATGTGCATAAAATAATACTCGGTAAAAGAGGTACCCTGCGACTCGGGATGACTGGATTTGTTTCAGGCACAGGTATAAACTTTTACAAGATGAGTATCAGATATCTTAGAATGACTCACTCATGCCCACCCCATCATCCTCCTTCCTGAAGACCTCTTCTGAGAAAATAGATAGGTCAAATAATCTTGCTGACTTTCTCTTGTATAAGGACATGCACTGAAAACTAAGACTGTCCTTAACATTTACATGGCTGAGTAAAGTTCAACAGAGAAAACCAACTCTTATTGTTCACTCTGTGATCTACTCAACAAGCAGTCATCAAACTAAAAAGAAAAACACCAACTAGATGCAAGATAATTTGGTAGCTGGAGCTAGAATGATAGGCAAGGCAATGTCTTACCCCCAAGAAACTCATGATGCATTCTGAAAAGCAGTAGAAATGTTCCACTCCTTTTTCTTTCCATTTATCTGGAAAAATTCTGGAACCAGACATGAGCTATTTTGGAACAACATACCTTACAGAGAAAAGTTAGAATCCCAATGGATCAAAATGACATTTCATATAATGGAAAAAATGCAAACAGGCAAAGTACCTAACAATTTAGTTGGTAAATTATAGCACATCAACATAACAGAAAATTGCTCAGTCCTAAAAATTATCATTAAGATGATAATGTATTATGTGTGGGAGAAGAAAATGTAGAATGATTAATATATTATGCTTATAGAAAAATATATATACTTATAAATGTTACTTGAAAATAACAGTAAAGGTTTTAATGAGTAATTAAAGTAGAGAAATACTAGTCTGGTTAAAATGCCACTAATGGAACATCCTTCAGTTTTGGGGGCTTAGGGTATTTTAAAGTGCTCCAATTGTGCTCTGACTAGTGACTGGATTCAGGGAGTCCACCATATTCCTATGACATATCATCGTGTATTTAGACGAATGCGCCCTGGACCACATGAATAGCAAGTTACCGTCACTGAGCTGGTGTCAACAATTAAACTCTTATTCTATACTTTACAATTTAAAAATAATCTAGAGCCTTTCCTTTAACACCCTTGTTATTATTATTTAACTGTTTTATGACTACCGCTTCTATCCACTGCCATACTCTTGACCATCAGAAGAATGATGCAGTCAGGAAGTACAGTCAGTCTTCCTCCTTCTGGGTCCAGTGCCTCAGACAAACTTCTTGAACTTCTCTCATCAGGAAGAGGAAGTGGCAACACCTACTTCCTGAGGTGTCATAAACGTCCAATGCAGACTGTGTAGAGCTTGGCTTAGAGCACGTGCTCAGTCAGGGTAGTTACTATCTTTAGACTTTCACAAATGGCCTCACGTCTAACTCATGGGTAGCAGAATTCTTTCTGATCCTTTTTATATGGCTCTGTAACTCTAATATTCTTTTTTAAGTTACTAAGTTGATTAAAATTTTAAATTAAAAAAAATTTTTTTTACTTAGGTATGTGTGCCAGTTTGGCTGTATATTCACCATGTACATGCAATACCCAAGGAGGCCAGAAAAGGGCACCATCTCCCCCTAGAACTGGAGCTACACGCTGTTGTGAGCTATCACAAAAGCAACAAATGCTCTATTCTCCTGAGCCCTCTCTCCAGCCCCTAACATTTATTCTTGACAGGTGAGGTGGCTTTCCTGTCATCTTTTTTAAAAAATGTTTTATTTATTACTTTTATTTTATGTGTATGAGTGTATTGTCTGCATGATATAAATGCACCCATCTTGTGCAGTTTGAAGAGGGCGTTGGATCCCTTGGAACTAGAGCTACAAATTGTTGTTAGCCACCATGTGGGTGCTGAGAATCGAACCCAGATCCTCTGCAAGAGCAGCCAGTGCTCTTAGCCACAGAGCCATCTCTCCAGTCCTTTCCTGTCATGTTTCATTCCTATCTTTAAAGCCAACCCACTCTCTAGAGAAGACAATTCCTTTTTCCCCCTTTTTTCAGTTGAACAATTGTGACTGAAAAGTCAGGACCGGATTTTGTGAGATCCTGGCTTGCCTGAACTACAGCTTCTTTACAGTCTTATGTAAATGTGTTCATTTCCGTAAGAACTTTCCAAACTTCTATTCTTTTACATTTCATGTGCCTCGTGATTGCAGCCTTTTCCCCTTTGGTTAAACTTAGTTGAAGTGAAACTGAATATTTCATTTTAAATTTAAAAAGGACACCCTTGATGTATGATTATACAGAAATAAAAAGTAGTCCAGATGCAGCAAAACAAAACAAAACAAAACAAAACAACTAGACCCTTAACTCTTAAAATCAACTCCAAAGCCAGGCCTGGCGATACATGTCTTTAGTTCCAGCACGTGAGAGACAGAGGCAGGTGGATCTCTGTGAGATTGAGGCCAGTCTGCTCTATATAGCAAGTTCCAGGCCAGCTGGGGCTATAGGGAGACTCTGTCTCAAAAGAACAAAAAGAAACAAACAAATAAACAAAAAATCAACTCCAAATGGATTAAAGACTTAAATGTGGGGCCTGAAACTACGAAGCCACTAGAGAGAAAAACAGAGGGGAAGTCTCAGGGCATTAGAATGCTCGAAGCTTTGAGGCTTTTGTTTTTTTGGTTTTTTGTTTTTTTGTTTTTTAAAAAAAGCAAAGACACAAAAAGGAAAATGGACAACTAGGCCTACATCACACTAAAATCTCCTGGACAACAAAGGAAACAATCAAGGAGAGGAGACTACCTCCAAGTCAGAGAACAGAACTCCAAATTAGACATCTGACACCAAAAACTCAACAGCAAGGGCAAATACCAACCTCGTTAAAAAGGGACAATAGGCCTGAATGAACTTTTCTCAAAAGAGACATCCCCGTCATTTGCAACAGCATGAAGAAAACTATTGATCCAGGGAAACTATAGATCATGATGACGAGTGAAATAATCTCAGCACAGAAACTCAATTACTGCCTCAGTTCACTCCCATGTGGAATGTGAAAAAGTTGACCTCCTAGAAGAGAGGCTGCCAGAGGCTGGGGCCAGCACTGAGGGGCAGAGACTTAGGGGGCTCCTGGAGCATGGTGCTGAGGTGCAGTTAGACAGGAGGAAGAAGCTTGATGCTTTCCTCACAAAGAAGTGATAGAGTGTGGGAGGAAACAGAGGTATTCAACCTGATTTCAACATTGTGCAAAATGCATGCGTGCATTGAGATGTCAGGGGAGCCCATAGATATGCAATCTTAATGTTTTTACCTATCAGGTAAAGATAAAAAATTTTTAAATTAAGTCACCTTCCTCCTCCCGCAGAAGCAAACATTATTATGGGCTTAATGTATCTTAATGTACTTTCAAGCACATCTCTATTTACAGATATACACATGTGTCTATATCACACATACTACATTTCACCCAAACTAGAACACATCAGATACACTGTGCTGCAGTTGTTAACAACTGTGCAACTTTTCACTGTTTTGAGTTATCCTGACTTTTTCACTAGTCTCATATTGATATATACATAGGATATTTCTGTTCAGGACTGGAAAGATGGTTCAACAATGAAGAGCATGTAAATCCTCCCGCCAAGGACCTGAGCTTGGTTCCCAACACCAACATGCTGGCTAACAACCCAGCCATCCTCAACTCCAGCTCTGGAGGATCCGACACCTTCTTCTGGCCTCCACAGGCATTGCACTACACAGTTGTACTTACATATATGCAGGCAAAACACTCATATACATAAAGTAAAAATCAATCAAAAATTTTTAATGATGTTTCTGGGGCTGGAGAAAGGACTCAGCAGTTAGGAGCACTGATTGCTCTTGCAGATGACCCAGATTCTGTTCCCAGCACCCACATGGTGGCTAACACTTGCCTGTAATTACAGTTACAGCGGATCTAACCACCCTCTTCGGCTCCTTCAGGCACTGCACACACAAGGTGCACTTATATATGTGCAAGCAAAACAATCATACACGTAAAAATAAATAAATAAGTCTTTTAAAACTATATTTCTATTCTTACGTTATTACAAACACGCTGCAAAAATTGATCTTCTTAGACACACACACACATTTAGTGTTATAAATAACTCTCAAGTGCATAAATAATTTTATGTGCTCCTTTTTCTACACATCATACATTTTAGAAGTTTTAGAAATTTTTTTAGTTTTGCTGCTATAAATAAATATCCTTAATAACTCAGATGTCAAAAGGAAATGTCATTTTGATTAATTGTGATTCTAGCCTTTATGGGTACAAAATACATTATAGCTGTCTAGACAAAGCTCCTGGCAAGTTGCAGAATTCTGCAGAGTCAATGAAAGGAGAAAAAAATGATATCAATAATTCTTAACCTTAGCAAGCTGTTTGTGTCTGTGATGCCCTGGTCCTATATTCAGAACTGTCAGGAAAATAAATGTAAGGTCAACTTCTCTTTTAGCAAATGTGCAAAAATGCTGTTATGTTCCTAGAAATTCAGTTGCTGATTCAAAGCAGACCTGTATTAACTGAACACATCACACTGTCCTTCAAATGTTACATGGAGTATGTCTTCCTCAAGGTCCTCATTATTTGTCTAGTATCAGCAAATTTTACTTTGCAGTCATAATTTCATCTAGAGCATCCATTTGCTCTAGTGCTTGCCTTCTGAGAGGGAAGTCAAGAGCCATTTCTTGCACTGCTTCTCAACAAACAAGTCTTTGAAAACATGCATTTGCACAGTATCTGTGTGACCAACATGCTCTGAAGAATTGACTGTCAGGGTTTAGTTACACCAGCAACAACTATAAACCATGGAGATTTAAATGAGGGCCCCTGATTGCACAATGTCATCAGGTCATTTTTCTAAAGACAGGTTAGCTTTAGCTTGTTTGGTGATGAATGCCTTTAGTCCGAGAATTCAGGAGGCAGAGAAGCGATCTGTGAGACTGAGCCCAGCCAGGTCTTTATAGTGAGTTCTAGGCCAGCTAAGGTTACAGGGAGACCTGTCAGAAAGGAAGGAAGGAAGGGAGGAAGGGAGAACGGGAGGAAGGAAGAAAGGAAGGAAGAAGGGAGGGAGGAAGGGAGGGAGGGAGGGAGGGAGGAAGGAAGGAAGGAAGGAAGGAAGGAAGGAAGGAAGGAAGGAAGGAAGGGAGGAAAGAAGGAAGGAAGGGAGAACGGGAGGAAGGAAGAAAGGAAGGAAGAAGGGAGGAAGGGAGGGGGGAGGGAGAGAGGAAGGAAGGAAGGAGGGAAGGAAGGAAGGAAGGAAGGAAGCTTGATCTGATTTGTGTAGTGTCTCTCAGATGCAGTTAGTTAAGAAAAATAAAAATGAAGATTTTTTTTCAAGGTTTCAAATGTTTGTCAGCTTATCCTCTCTGTAACTGCTTGAGGTCTAGAAACGGGTAGAAAAAGCAAGATTTGCTAGGCTCTTTGGACAAAGCTGAGATTCCACAGCACTGGGAGGGGATTTCTGCTGCCAACAGAACCTACCAAAAGCCAAGCATTTCTGGTACAAAGGCTCACTTCTTTCTCTTTAAATGTGCACTGTCCCTGCACCAAAGGAAGGCCAGGCCAGGTCAATGCAGAGCACCCATCCCTCATCAGATTTTTTTTTTTTCCTGAGACAGGGCGCCATGTAGTCCAGAATGGCCTCAAACTCCTTATGTAGCTAAGGATAACCTTGAATGCCTAATCCTCCTACTTCCACCGCCTAAGTGCTGGGATTACAGGCTGTTTATATTGTATTGGGGTTCAAACTCAGGGCCTGGTACATGCTAGGTAAGCAGCTACCAACTGAGCTACCACACAAGCCACAATTCACTAGAATCAAAATACATGAATACTAAGCATAAACTCCACCCATGAAGTTCTGCTTTAAAATGTTAAACCATCAATACTAAAACCGATCAAAGGAGATAGATCCAGGAAGTCACACTGGGCACAGTGTTCCTTGGAAACATAAATATGTCTCTTCTATTCTCAGGGGCATTTTTCTTGACTCGGGATCTGTTACCTAGAGTGGCTTCAAGCTACTAGCCTAAAGCAATTCTCCTGCCTCAACCTGCTGAGTAGCTGGGTCTGCAGACACACAGATCCCAAGAAACATTTTTTTCAATCAAAATTATATTATTTTTGATATTGTAACAATGTCTCCTAAACTTGATATTTGGACTAACCTACAAGGTCCCTAAGCAACTGATGATATTGTGGAAAATAAAACTAATCTCCTTCTTTGATACTGAGAGCTTCAACTTTAAAAAGAAATTGGCAGCTAACAATTCATAAGACTCAGTAAGAAGCTGGTTTCCATCAGCAGTTGAGAACCTCTTTAATTATTGGAAATAAGAGGGGCAGGTGCAGTAGGTGACTCACAAAGGCTCTAGCAACTAGACATTTCTATTGCTGGTAACTTTATAAAACCAAAGCACAATGATAACTCATATCATAGTGCATACATAAAAAAATACAAGATCCCAAAGCACCTTATGAATCTCATCACTTGAAGGGATGAATGTGTTCAAGTGACAAAATAAATAAAACCTTTTTCAGCAGTTGGAAAACCATATTAAACAGCATATTGCTCAGTTTAAAGCACTATCACAGAGACTGAGATGATAACTCCCGGTTTTTGCTTCTTTTTAAACACGGTTTCACTGTGTAGCCCAAGCTGGCATTGAATTTATAGTCATCCTACCTCAGCCACCCAAATGCTGAGATTATAGATGTGTGCCACCATGCCCAGCCTATATTTTATTTTTATCTACTTGCTTTTTATTCATATTTTGTCCTTTTGAGACATGGTCTTCCTGTGGCCCTAACTGCTCTGGAACTCACTATGTAGACCAGACTGACCTCAATCTCACAGAGATCCATCTGTCTCTGCCTCCCCAGTGCTGGGATTAAAGTGTGTGCACCATGCCTGGCTCCAGCCTATATTTTTAATTCGTGTAGTCATAAGATAGACTTAAAAATCAAATATTATTTTATTTTAAATTTGTCATTCATTTCATTAAAATTTTAATATATTTAAGTTATTTTGAGAATAGCTGATCTAATTGTGATAATAATTTATGTTTGACGGAGCCCGCCGGCAGAAATCGAACTGTACCTGAATTGGGGAGTGAGGATTGAGAAATAAAGAGAGAGAGAGAGAGAGAGAGAGAGAGAGAGAGAGAAAAGATGAGGACAGACTCGGGAGGGCTCTCAGTCAATACTGAGGCCTCGACTTTATTTTGCTCAGTGTATTTATAGGAACAATACAACCATCATTTACATATGCGGGATTATTCAAAACACCTACATCTACTTAACAAAAGGTGCTAAGCCTAGGATTTAAGATAAGCTTTCCTCCGGGTGATTAAATCAGACCTTCCTACAAGGATTTACAGGATCTTCAGCCTTGAGTTTACAGGATTTTCAGCCTTGGGCCTAAAATAATCTCTCCTTCAGGTGAATAAATCATTTACATAGCAAAGTGCCCTAATCCCACAGCACTTCTGGGAACAGCAAGACTGATCCCTGCTTGATCCTAAACTAGGGCAAAGTTCAAGGCAGGCAAATGGCTCCCGACATATGTTTATGTTTACATCTTATAAATTTATATTTTACATAATATGCTTTTTATTTGGAATGTATTAAGTATTTTGTTTTAGTGATTTTTATTTTAATTATAAGACCTGTAAATAGAATTTCATTAATCTGTATAATTACTGTTATAGAAAATGAACAAACCCTAAACAGCACATTGTTCAATTTAAAACACTATGATAGCCATGTGCAATGGTACACAGCTGTGAGCCCAGCTCTTTGGAGGCTGAGGCAAGAGGATTTCAAGTTTGAGGCCGCTTGGGGTCTACATCATGGAATTGTCTCAAAATTGTTTAAAAATGCATAAATACATAAAGCATTATCATCTTCATACATTGGGAATGTTCTTTAGTGTGACTTGGAATGACCAAGACGAGTTTTAGAAAATGGAATCAGATTAAAAAACTGATATCAAGAAATATAAAAGTTATAGGTTTGTAAGACTTTCTAGTCCAATTACGGTTGAAGAACTGGTATTAGAATAGTGCTTTAGGCATAAATAAATATTTAAAAAAGAACAGATATTCAGATGAATTATTTCAGATGATGGGTGGCAGCACTGTGATCCTTAGAAGAAGAGCTGGAAGAGAGGAGGCGAACTCGCTGACATCCCGCCTTCCTGTTGGGAGGCACACAGTAGGGTGAGAAGACGCACAAATACAGCACAGTCAAATCCAGGAAACAGACGCTCAGGCTCCAAGCACCTGAGACTCCCGAAAGCTGCAGACAGCATCTCTCAGAAAAGGAATTCCAGATACTCATTAATCAATTTTCTCATTTCTTAACTTTGAATAATCAAAAGTGTTAATTTCCAAGTAGCACAGGCCGACTAAACTCATGATCTTCCTGCCTAAGCCTCGTAAGTATCTGGAATTCAGGCAAGCACCACCACACCCAGATCGACCGTGCCAATAATTTTGATGACAAAATAATAAGAGTTTTAGTGTTTATAAATCTCCTACAAGTGCACAGTTCTAAGGTAAGTTACACATAAAATGGCAGAAGGTTTTCTGAAAGTGAGCTCCTAAGCTAAAGGTACACATTGTAGAGCACAGCACACCCATGGGAAAAAGAAGTAAAATCAATAAGCGATAAAAGTGAAAAAACGAAATGTTGAACTACTCGGTTTAAAAGAACACAGGAAATAAGGACAAATGAATGCCTGGGATAAAAGGAAAACAAACAGTAAAATGATGGGCTTCAACCAAAGTAAATCAGCATCTGCGTTAAATATGCACAAACACAGGGCTGCAGAGATGACTCAGGGGTGAAGAGCACTGGCTGCTCTCGAAGAAGACCTGGATTCAGTTTCCGACACCCACGTGGAAACTAACAACCATCCATAACTTGAGTTCCAGGAGATCTGACACAGTTCCCAGCACCCACCTTAGTATAGGCTAACAACCACCTATACCTTCAGTTACAGGAGATCTGACGCCCTCTTCTGGCTTCCATGGGCATTGTACACACAAGTGCACTTACACACATGCATACAAAACACTCATATACATAAAATAAAAATAAATAAATCAAAAAATTAAATATGCACAAACGACGTAAAAAGCAGAGGTAACAAGATTGGATTTTTAAAACTTTCTGTTGTTATTTTGAGAGAGTCTCACTACGTAGCCCATGCTGGCCTCAAACCTATACTCTTGTCTAAGGTCAGACAGGTATATATCGTCACACAGCTTCCTCCTAACTAATTCTAAATACATAAATTTACCTACATCTGTCCCCATCCATCCTTCTCCATTAAACAAAAGAAACACACCCTGAACAGAATCAGTCTCTACCTGCATTTGGTTCACCGTGAGATCTTTACCTAAACTGTTACCCAGCCACCTCGCTCTTAGGGCTTGGCTTCCTCCTTTAACTGAATAGCTCCTGCTCATTTTCAAATGTTCAGGCCTCTTATTTAACAACAATGAGATGCATTCCCTCTCTTCCACTTCAATCCTACCTCTCCTCTCTCCTTCTCACAGTCAGACCTCCTGACCCCATCCAGTGATCGGTGATTCTGGGCAAGTCGACCCTGAGAAACTTCGGGAACAGCTGCCAGCTGCCTGAACACATGTTCTCAGCCATGACATAAACAAGAAACTTCTACTGTAATCAAGTCACAAAATATTTGCATTTTCTTGATTTAGTAGTTTATTAGTCAAGCCAAATTCTACAGGTGCCATCTTAACCTTAAATCTCACTTTTATTATTATTCTTTACTTGAAATATACTCTCCCTGACTCTTGCCTGGTGTCCTCACAGTTCCTGTGACAAGATACATGTGTATGCCCCTCACAGATGTCCATTGAATGAGCCCTGGCTCCTATGAACATGTTAGATACAGTCTTTGGGGAGTACTTAGGCTTAAACCAGGCAGTCAAGGTGGAGCCCTGGATGGCTGCCCTTAGAGAGAGAGGAAGCAGAACCCCAGCTCTGGTCTTCATTGAGGACACAGGAGAAGGCAATCCAGGTCACAGCTTTCAATATGAACTAAATCTGCTGGCCCTCTGATTCAGTCCCCAGCCTCCAGAGCTGAACCTGTTAAGCTGCTTGGTCTATGGGACCTATTTAGTACAGCAGTCTGAGCCCATGGTGACACCACTTTGCCCACTAGGCAACCTCTATGGCTTTTGCCTCCTTGACTTTTTGTTTTTGATTGTTAGATAGATAAGTGTAGTTTTTTATTTAATTCCATTTTTCATTGACAAAGCTCAACTGTATATATCTGTAGGGTTCACTGTGATGATCAAGGCAGTCTCATTTGCATACCTATCACTTTACATCTTTATCATTTCTTGGTGGTGAGAGTTGAATCCTCTCCAGGCCTCCTTAACTTTACATTCAAATGAAGGGCACTCAGGTTCAGTCCTAAGCCCTTGCTCTACCTCACTCCCTCAGCTGCATTCAAAGGGGCCTCCTTCCTGCCCCCATTCCAACCCTTCTGCCTAACTCAGGACCTCTACATATTCTGTATGGAAAGTTTCTACCCATCCCAAATACATATTTCTGTCACGTCTTAACGAAATCATCACTTCTGGCATGTCTTCACCTACCCACCTAGGCCAAATCCTCCCATTACATGCTTGCTTAGCGTGATGTTATTCTCTAAGTAATAAACACAGCAGCAAATTGCATCTTAAAACTGTATTTATTAGCTGAGTGTAGTGGTACATGTCATTAACCCCAGCATTCTGGAAGCAAAGGCAAGCAGATCAATGTGAGTTCAAGGCCACCCTGGGCTGCATAGTGAGTTCCAGGCCAGACAGGGCTACCTGTAATGAGACTGTCTTAAAAAAAAAAAAAGCTGGGCCTGTAGCAGCACACCTTCCTTCAGTCATAGCACTCAGGAGGCAGAAACAGGGAGATCTCTGGAGACTGAGGCGAGCCTGGTCTACATAGCGAGTTCCAGGGCATTTGGGACTACAGGGAGACCCTGTTTAAAACAAAAAAACAAAGAAGAAGAAGAAGAAAAATCTGTATTTATTTAATGTCTATTCATTTTGCTAAACTAATCTCTTAGAGTTCATACAAAAGCTTGAGGTAGGGGCTGGAGAGTTGGCTCAGCAGTTAAGAGCACTGACTGTTCTTGCAGAGGACTGGGGTTCGGTTCTCAGCACCCACATGGCAGCTAGCAACTGTCTGTAACTCCAGTTCCAAGGGATCCAATGCCCTCTTCTGATCTCTGCAGGCATCGCAAAACATTGGTGCATTTACATACTTGTAAGCCATACAGTCATACACGTAAAAAATAAAAATAATAAATAAAATATTTTAAAAAACAAAAACCTGAGGTAGTATTTATTTAATAAATAAATGAGCGTCCTCCCCAAATAATTATTTCATAAATTTTTTTCAACAAGTTTTCCCAATGGTCAGTATTTGTAGATAAACTTAATGAGCATCTTTCTGTCCACATAGTTTCATCTACAAAACAGCTGCTTCCCTTGTCACTGTACTGGGGCTTTAAGCATTAATACAATCACTAGTGTTTGAGATAAAAGCTCAAGGTGGCATTTGTATTAGTTTGGGTAGACAAATGAACTACTAAATCAAGTAAACACACATGCTTTGTGGCCTGAATACAACAGAAGTTCCTTTCTTGTTTATAGACTAGCTCACAGCAGCTGTTCAGGCAGCTGGCAGCACTCCTCCACAGTGCTTTAGGAGTCCATGCTGCTTCCAGTCTGGTTTCCCAGTGATCCTGCTTTACCTGATTCAGCTTACAGAACAGAGAATGGAGGAGGAATTTCTAGCTACTGAAATACCGCAGTCCAGAAGTAACACCACACCTCACTTCTGTCCACCAGATGACTGGATATCATCCCTACTCTGGAAGAATAGAATGGAGTTTACAAGCAGCTGCGTTTTCTGCTCCCATCACTCAAATTCTCTTCTCTCTCTCTCTCTGTCTCTCTCTCTTTGCCTTTGCTGTGTTTTTTGAACATGTGACAATTCTATTACAAGTGGAAATGACATTCTAGAGTGAAATTAGGTCATACTAAGTGGTGAGTTTCAAATTTTTTGTTCATTCATATTAATAGAGGCAATGGGAATCCCAATTTTCTTCCACAGTAATTTAGTTGAGGGTTGAGAGGACTGTAAAGAAGTTAGCAAAAGGATATAAAATTTCAATAACATAGGAGGAATAAGTTTAAGAATCTGGGGTATATATTGGTGATTACAGTTAATAGTCACATACCGAACACTTGAAAATTGCTAAAAGGAAATTTTTTGTGTCCTTACAAGAAAAGTAAATAGAGAGGACATGCCTGCGTCAAGAAGTTCTGTGACGTACGTCAGAAAGACATGTTATACACTATAAATAAATATAATTTTACTCAATTAAAAAAATAATCCCAAAGGAGCCGATTTACCCATTTCTGACATGTGAACATACAAAGAGATGTCACCCGTGATCCATGTCCTTGGCAGACACCATATCTGCTGCATCTTTGTATTAGTTACTTTTCTCATTGCTGAGACAAACTACTTGACAGAAGGTACTCAAGGGAGGAAGACTTGATTTTAGCTCACAGGTTGTATTAGTTTCCTGCTGTGATAAAACACCATGACCAAAGGCAACTTATGGAAGAAAGAGTTTATTTTGGCTTACAGTTCTAGGGGGATAAAAGTCCATCATGGCAGGGAGATTTAAATCATCACAGTCTGGGCTTTTCAGTCTCCAGAACACTACGCTTAAGTTTCTGTTGTTTATACGTTCTAAAACAGCTGGTGAGATGGTTCAGCAGTTCAGAGCACTTTGTTGCTCTTCCAGAGGACCCAAGTTTCTTTATGCAGCAGATGGATTAACACAGAAACTCACAACTGGCCAATGTGCAGAGAACAAGAGGCTGCAGAGTGCTTACCCCTGAATAAGAAGACACCTGTATCAAACCTTTGCTTCCCAAGGTGCAGAGATCATTGCAGAAGAAGGGGCAGAAAAATTATAAGAGCCAAAGGTGGTGGATGACCAGCTAAACCAGGCCCCAACGGATGGAACTGTACTAAAAGACATCTGGGGCACAAATTAGACTCTACAAGCCTTACTATATATAATAAAGTACATTAAAGTAGGAGGGGAGGATAATCAGGGGAGGTCTGAGTGGGTTAAGGGATCCAAATACCATCAAATTATACTGTATGAAAGCCAGAAAAATTCAATAAAAAATGGTAAATTATATATTAAAAACTACTGTAGAAATTGTCTTTTCTTGTTCTCTGTAGGGAAGGAAGCCTATGTGGGGAACTCAATATTCATGAGCAGATCACCTAATCTCTTCCAACAACAGTTTCTAAAGGTGCTGAGAGCTAAAAGCTGGTTGACTTGCCAACAAAATTCTAGGAATTTATATGCTAGCATCCTATCTGCTCCTCTGGTGTGCACTACCTCAGAGGGGTAGTCATGTGCTGGAGACCACTGCTCTCCTCTGGCTTCCTTTGGGGTTCAGTCAGGGGTTGCTCATGGACTGGCTTCTGTCAAGTCCTTCCAGGAGGGCCTCTCCTTGACACTCCCTCCTCAAGTGAGGGGAGTCACTAGTCCCTGGCCCTTTCAGCACACAGTAGTGATTCTTCTCCTCCACCAGCTCCAGGACACTGCAGTCTCTCTGTGATCTAAATTCTGTAACTTTGTAAATTATTTCATTAAACTCTCCACAAATCACTCATCCATTTCCTGTCAGGACTCTGATTTCTCAAAGTGATGCCACAGAATTCTAATAGAAAAATAGAAACTAGAAAATTTCTGGAAAAAAAAATCTCCTAGAAAAGTCTGGAAACAAATACTAGATGAACACAACCTCCAACGAGCTGTGTGTACGTGTAAGCTGTACTGCACACACACTTTGACCGCAGGGCTTCCCTCAGTATTTTAGTGGCGTCTGAGAACTAGTGTTCCCCATAAAGCACGGGGGAAAGATTCCCATTCATGTCAACAGCAAGACGAGAAGACAGACACACGTAACACTGTCAAGTCTCTAAAAACGCACAAAATCAACCAGTCCTTCACCCTGACATACAGGCTGTTCCCTCTGCACCCGGCTGTGTCCACTGCTGAGACGCAGGACCCACCTCTCTGGCTTCCAAGTAATTATCCAGGTGACTAGAGAGAGTCCACAAAGAGGTGTGCCACTGTGGACATGCAGATTTGAATCCACAGTTGATAGGGGTCCCCGCCAGGACAAGAAGCACAAACTGTGGAAACGGATCAGAGAGGAAGCATGGGCACTGCAGAACTGCTGGGCGCGTCCATTTCTGAGGGGCCTTGGCATCGACAGCACTGATTTTTAAGTGGAGGCTTTCAGAAACACTGGCGTGGAATCACCCTGCAGAGTCTACCTGAGTCACCTTGGATTCTCAGTGTCTATTTTTTCGGAAATATGAAGCCCCCAAACACATGATGCCTCTCCTTCATATGCACTCTCTTTGAGCAATAAAAAATGAGTCCTGTCTTAACACTTGCTACAGTGCGCTAATAAACATTTTGAATAAATGGAAAAACCCTAGGTGTATGAGTAAATGTGTCCTTGAGAACTTGTTTTCCTATCAGCTCTGTCATTGTTTTTCTTCACACCTACTTGAATATCATCTTGTGTGGGGGAAAAAAAAATCTCCAAAAGATCTAGACTAGGCTGTGTACTCTGGAAAGAAATTTGTGAAACAATAAAGCTTTCCATCTCTTCCATAGTAATCCCTGACCTCACGTGGATCGAGGGGAGGTTGCAGGGCTCACCACCTCCGCTGAACTATTGGCTACTGATGGGCTGTCAAGGAGGAGCAGACCTTGTCTCCAGCTGTATACCCACTGAGGAGTCCACCAGGCTCCGGTGGATGATTCCAAACTCATAGCCACACCGACAGTCCTGGTCAAACTCAGAGGATCGAAAGAGAGATGAATGTAGAAACGGGACTTGTAGGGAGGATGGGGAGGAGATTCCAGAAGCTGAGTTTACAGAAGCCAGAGCAGTTAGAATGCGCTTCGTACACATATGAAACTGTCAAAGAACAAATGCAGCAAAAGTTATTAAGCAAATAAAGTTTCCTTGTTAGCCAGGCTGTTCCTGAATTCACCGTCCTCCCCCAACACCCACGTTTCTAGAATTGCAGGCATGCCCAGCCTGAAACTTCCACTTTGTGAAAATTGGAAAGTAGCTTCTACTTTCTTTGCTTTCCTTCCCTTCCCTCTTCTTCCTTTCTCTTTGTATGCCTTCTCCTCTTCACCCCCTTTCTGCCCCTCAGTCCCTCCCTCCCTCCCTCTTCTTAAAAAAATTCTTCAGAGAAGATTTTCGAAGTTGCTCATTTGTAACCCTAATGCACTACTCTGATCCCAACACTGACACACATTCCGTCACTTTGTCCTTCAGACAGAGTGTCCTAACACACCTATTAACCTTAACTATTAACATTCCTATTAGCCTTGTTGATTTAGGCTAGGTTTCCCACTCCCTTAAGCTGAACCTCATCTCTCCAAATGAGCCACATTTGCCTGGAAGCCCAGATTACAGACTGGGTAGTCTATTTTCCCTCCTGACAACCGTGAGCTGCACAGCAGTTTATTCAACCCACACTCCGTCAATCACTAATTCCACAGAGTTCAGTGAGATCCTTCCAGGTTCTTCCCAGTCATCCTCATTCCTTCCATTATGGTGTTCCGAGCACCAATTAAAATGTCAAGAATCAAAGCCTACAAAGAAGACCTTAAAACACTGTTAAGCTCCCCGCAGATTGACAGGACACAAATCATCACTGTCTTAATTACTCTCAGGAAATGTAGTAGTGCATTTGTTTCTGTAACGTCAGTTTTTAAACACTGGTAAATGCTAGCTTTTAATTTTAAAAAATCACTGTGGGAAAAACATCAGTTTTCTTTCACCATGCCAAAACATTTTATTTTGAAAAATGAAATTTCCAGATCAAGGCATAGATGAGAATTTTAAGTTATTAAATATCCCTCCAAAAAAGACAGCCCAAATTTACCTTCCCGCACAAACTGCTAGTATCCAACATATTTCTTTAAATTTTCAACACAGAGTCAGCAAGATGCCTTATCGGGTAAAAGTGCTTGCTACCAAGCCTGATGCCCTGAGTTGATCCCTGGGACCTACACAGTAGAAATAGAGAACATATCTCCACACACTGTCCTCTGACTTCCACTTGAGTGCCATGTCATAGACAAATAGACACACACATACACACACACAGAGACACACACACACATAGATACACACACAATGCAATTTAAAAATTTCAATATAGTTGTATGAGTATTCAACTAATAACTTCCTGTATCATCTGTTTGCTTCATGTAGTTTTCTGGACCTGTGCTATTTCACACATTTGGAAAACAGTTTTAAACTACCTCACTATCATAGCATTTGGAAAAATCCAGCAATTCAAGTGAAAACCAGAGTGACGGCTCCATGTACAAGCAAATGTATTCTTGCAAGTTGTATCACTGCTGAGGAAGGGACCAAAGGCTAGAGAACTAGAAAATATGGGTACCACCCCAAAATTTGTAATCCAAAATGAGCAGATGGTTAATGTAGACTCTACCAAAAGCTTTGAAGGAAACTTCTTTTAAGAAGTTAATTGTTTCAATGTATCTTTCTTGTGACTCCCTGACAGCTTCTGCTGATATAAAAGAATGTCAGAGTGCATTAGTGGGCAAATTAAAAAATGGCTTAATTTTTAGGTTTTAAAAGGCTATAATTTTGTCTCAATAGCTTCCACGATGTTAACAATTTAATACTTCAACATAATTTTAGGAACCCAAATACAGATGAAGCTAGAATTCAGAAGATAAAATCACTTCGCATGAAGGGTAAAATCAGAATCTCTAAACTGAGTCCTAATTACTCTGCCATTAGACACACAGTGCCTACCTTCTCCCATTGGTTCGTGCCTTCTGCCGTTCCTTTTGTTTTGTTTGTTTTGGGTTCTGTATTTGGTTAGTTTAATGGCCACAATTAATATACTTGCAAAAAATAACAGTGATCTTTGGGACTCAATAAACTCTGACTTCCTGCAGTTCTTATAAGGTCTTGGAAAAGAAAGCAGCACTTTCACTGGTGCCCCAAGAACATGGTGAAGTGAAAAGCAGAAGTTTTGCTGAAAGGAGACACATCAGAGAAGCAAGCTCAGCCATCTAGTAGTACAAAGACGCAGGCTGTGTAGGTCTTTATCCTGAACTTCTGCCAGCGGAGCCACAAAACCATTCCCAAGGTCCACTCCAGAATCTCATATAGAGGAACCAAGGATCAGGGGCTGGAGAGATGCCTCAGCAGTTAAGAGCACTGACTGCTCTTGCAGAAGACTGGGGTTCAATTCCCAGAACCACATGGCAGCTAACAACCATCAGTAACTCTAGCTCCAGGAGATCTTGAAGCCCTCTTCTGACTTCCGTGGGTACCGCGTGACGCAGGTGCAGTTACACATGACCTCCGTGGGTACCGCGAGACGCAGGTGCAGTTACACATGACCTCCGTGGGTACCGCATGACGCAGGTGCAGTTACACATGACCTCCGTGGGTACCGCATGACGCAGGTACAATTACACATGACCTCCGTGGGTACCGCATGACGCAGGTGCAGTTACACATGACCTCCGTGGGTACCGCATGACGCAGGTACAATTACACATGACCTCCGTGGGTACCGCATGACGCAGGTGCAGTTACACATGCAGACAGTATTCACACATATAAGTACAAATAATAAAGAAAAATATCTTTTGAAAAAAGAACTCAAGGATCAACTACCAAAACTATATCTTATTTCTCTGGCAGAACCAGAATTCTAATGAACTAACTCATACTATTCAAACAAGCTCCACAGCAGATGCTGACAACTGCTAAATGTGCACAGTAACACAAATCCAGAATTAAGTAGCCTCCCTATTTTATGTGAATCATTCCACATAAACATGTCATGAAAAGGATTTCTGTTTTGTTGTTATAAACTATAATTTAATTGCTCAGGATTCCTATTCTTCCAACATTATCCACAAAAGGTCTTCTAGATAAAAATTAATTTCCAGGGGACTAGAGAGATGGCTCAGCAGTGGACAGCACTGGCTAACAACCACCCATAGCTATAGTTCCAGGGGATCTGACACCCTCTTCTGGCCTCTGTGGCATTGCACACACATGGTGTACTTATACACATATAGGCAAAACATACACATAAAATAAAAATATTCTTTAATTAATTTCCCCATTTTTACACCCAAGAAATCAATACCGAGAGAAAAATCAACACAGATGATAAGTGGTGATCTAAACTCTTCACTTACCACTCCAGGGTCCCAAGAGGGAACTGAATACCATTAAGTGTCTACATTAAGAAAGCAGGCTGCAGCTATCAGAAGATACTATGCAATTTGCCAAGGAGGAAAAACAATAAATGGTCCTACCCAGTGTAAAGCCAAGGAACCACAACAATGACCAGCCCAGCGAAATATTTCTATTAGTGTGATGCTGTCACTTTTATCTTGGGGTTAATCAACCGTTATCTAATTGGACTTAAGGCTGCTCAATAGGAAGGAATTCATGCATGGTACTGTAAACAGAGTCGAGTACACATGGTTGGGGACCCTGGAGAAGAACCCATTACTGCCGCTTTCCTACGCCGATGTAATTTCTAATTACATTCTAAATATTTATACCCTTACATTCACAGACAAGTGTAACTCTCACCATTCATCAAAGAAGCCTCTTTTGCAGCAGATGGAGACACTTCAAAGTTCCACAACTGATCAAAATGCAGACAGTAAATGGCTGTGTGGTGTCTAGCCCCAGCTGAAACGTCTTCAATGCAACCCTACACCTAAGGCTCGGAGAACAGCAGGAAGAGGGGGTGGAAAGACTGCAACAGCCAGAGAAACAGGATGCCTGCCGATAGATAATGCATTCCAGATGCGATAGGAAATATCAGATAGCTGCACCCATGAAATCTCCACAGTACAGTGGCCTAACAAGCCCTGCATAATGACCACACGTGAGAATGTGGATGGGGCAAGTTCTACAGTGCCCTACCTCTAGACGAAGAGCCACAAGCAGTCAGTGGATGCTGGAGAGGAAGAATCTGTTTTCTGCAGGGATGAGCTAGCTCCCTGATAGGTTATCCAGTCCTAAGTGGTTAACCCTAAACATATGACTCTGTGTGTGTGTGTGTGTGTGTGTGTGTGTGTGTGTGTGTGACAATAATAATAATCAGAAAAGAGGACAATAAGTTGAGAGGGAGCTGAGGGAGATAGAGGAGGAGTAGGCGGGATAGACACAGCACAAACACAATACTCACGTAGACATTCTCAAAAAAATAAAAATAAATTTAAAATAAATGCAGTCATTTGCTCAGTTAAAATTAATTAATTAAATCTGGCCAGGCACAGTGGTGCTTATCTTTAATTTTAGCACTCAGAAGGCAGAGGCTAGTGGATCTCTGTGAGTTCGAGTCCAGCATGGTTTACTTAGTGAGTTGCAGGTCAGCAGAGCAGACCCTATTTCAAAAAAAAAAAAAAAAAAAAAAAAAGAAGAAGAAGAATGAAGAGGAGGAGGAGATGGATGAGGAGGAAGGGGAGGAGGAGGAGGAAGAGGAGGAGGAGGAGGAGGAGGAGAAGGAGGAAGAGGAGGAAAGAAAGAAAGAAAGAAAAATGAATCTGAGAGGGAGGTGTCGAGATTGCTCAGTGGTTAGGAGCTTCCTGCTCTTCCAGAGGAACTAAGCCAGGTTCCCAGCATCCACCTGAGGAGGATCCCAAACACCTGTATCTCCAGAGAATCTAACACCCTCTTCTGGCCTCTGAGGGTGTTGGACTCATCTGTACAAACCCATGCACAGACACACAGATATACACAGAATTCAAAATAAAATCTAAAAAACAAAATCCACTCAAGAGAGAAACTGAAGAGGAATCTGGAAGAAATATCTCCTGTATGGAGGAATCAACAGTGAAGATCAGTTGGAAGAGTCAACCCTGGAGAAATGGCAGTCTTGCCAGAGAAATCTACAAAATACAATCTCTAAAAATTCAATGCTATTCTTCACAGAAACAGGAAAATATTAAATTTATATGAAAGCAAAAAGCATCTCAGGTAGTCAAAGAAATCTTGAGCAACAATGTAAGGCCAGAGGTATCAACAAAACTGATTTCAAGTTATATGACAGAACCATAGTAACAAAAACAGCATAGAGCTAACAAAAAAAAAAATTTATTTAGGTCAATGGAATAGAAGATCCATATATACATATACCTAATACTTTACAAAGATGCAAAAAGACAATATCTTTTTCAAATGGTGCTGGGTAAATTGAATATCCAAATGTGAAATAATGAAATTTAATGCACAAAACTTTCCGTTCTCAAAATTCTAGGATAGGACCCACCATCACCAGCAAAATGATCTAAGAGTTAGTTGAATGTGTAGTTTACTAGATACTGAGTTGCCCAGGGTCATGTCATGATCTGGGCAAGAAGAAAACTGGGTCAAGAATCAATGTTTTAGAAAATGTGGAAATGTTTTTAAGGCAGAAAAATCCTTATGGATAAGAGCAGACAGAGTTCTGTACAGAAAAGGAAATAGTTAATCAAGTGAAGCAGCAACCCATATAATTGGAGAAAATCTTTGTCAGCTACAAATCTGCCATAAGATTAATACCTGTCATTTTAAAAAGCTGCTGGCAAGATGGCTCAGTAAGTAAAAACGCTTGCTGCCAACTATCATTACCCAAGTTTGGGGGATGTGTCGATGGTGGACAGGAGGGGTTGAGGAGGGTTAACCAAAACGAAGATTGTATTACAAAAGCCATTAGAAAATCTGCTATTTTGTAAGCTAATTAAAAAATAAAATTTAAAGAAGCATTCGAACCAAAGCATCCCTCATGAGTGAATAAACCTTCTCCCAGAAGACACATGTTATTAACAAAAATCTCAGAGCCTGGGACTGTCTACCTCCCTATGAGCTCTTGGTCAGTGAGGCACCTGAGGTCCCCAATTTGAGTACCATTGCTGTTGTTTGCCCACCAGAACTAGATGGCAAGCCTCATTACTGAAGGTGCCATGTGTTTTGGTTGCAGGACAGAGAGAAATCAAGCTGGTCCTGAACTAGAAGCTTCCTTATGGCTGCTAGCTTTCATCGGGTTACAAAGCGCTATGTGGGCCACTGGAGAACAGCCATCAGCAGTCATGCCCAGTATGAACCAGTAAGCTACATAGTGACCTGCCAGGCGAGAGAGGCCCAGTGGTGCAACAGTGGCACAGTGGCTATTGGGGTAACCACTTTCTTTCTGGTTGATCTGAAGCCTGCTCTGCAGGAGAGAATTCATGCCTGGTATTGTAAACCTGATCAAGAGCCCATGGCTGAGAGGTCACAAACCCCGGTGGGAAACCCATTATTGTTATTTTGCTAAAGGGACATGCCAAACTGTTTTCTAAATACTGATGTAATACTTATAGATTAGTGCTACTGCCTGCTCTGGTCAGAGAAACTTCTTTTTATAATGGGTGGCAATTACTCCAGAGACGCATAACCATCCAAAGTGCCAAAAATAAGTGACTGTTGACTAAAATGAAAGGAAATAAATATGTGAAGATGCCCAGCAGCCCCAGCCTGCCTTCACTTGCCTGTGTTCCAAAGAAGTCCTCTGTTCACCTGTTCTTTCCAGCTACTGGCAAACAGCAATCCACACCTGTCACCAGATACAGGTGTCACCGGACACAGGCAATAGACGTACAGCACACAGACTTTCCTGTGAGTTCCGCATCACTGGACCTGGCTCCTCAGATCCTGGCTGGGCTGCCTCCCATCTTCTGACTCCCCCCTGGACCTTCACCTCCCAGCTCCTTTAACTCATAAAATACCTACTTTCTCAAGAATCTCTTATGCTGTAGCATTCCTATGGAGTCTTTAAAATTAATCTTTTTAACATTTATTTATTCTTTGACAATTCATATATATATAATGTACTTTAATCTATGCCCCCCACTATTCTCTGGTACCCCCTCCATTAATCTTTAAGGTGGTCTTCTCTGCATATGAGAGTCTAGCTGATAAATACTTTTTTAAAGATTTATTTATTTGGGGGTTAAAGATATGGTTCAGTCACTAAGTGCACTTGCTGCCCTTTTAGTTCCCAGCACCAACATGGTGGTTCACAACTGCCTGAAACTTCAGCTCCAGGGGATCTAATACTTTCACACATGTGGCACACACTGACATAGACATACACATACATGTAAATAAAAATAAGAAATAAATCTTTTTTAAAAGGATTTATTTATTTTGTACATATGAGTATCTGCCTGTGTGTGTATGTGTACCACACGCATGGAGGACAGAAGAGGGCGTTAGATTTCCTGGAACTGAAGTTCCAGGTGGTTGTTAGCTACTATGTGGGTGCTGGGAACCAAATCCTAGTCCTCTGCAAGAGCAGCCAGTGCTCTTAACCAGTGAGCAATCTCTCCAGCCAGTGATATATTCATGTTGTTCATTTAGTTTAATAAGTCATTTCTTAAAGCCCAGAATGTCAATGCCAAGCTTTGTTTCATCGTACAAACCTTTCCTGTATCCTGCCCTGCTCTCTAAAAACAGTTTTAAAAATTGCTTTCATGGCTAGAGAAATACATATGAATTGCAATATTATGAAATGAATTAAATGACAGAACTCTGCATAGATCCAGAAGAGAGAGAGTTATTCAAGCTGGATTTTCTGAGCAGACTTTCAAATGAAGTTATCTTTGAACTGGGTTCTAAAAAAAAAAAAGTTCCTTAAACTTTAGAAACACTGGTCTCTGCTTTGAAGAATCTGTACTGTGGACTGTGCGCTCACAATAACCCCATCGCTTTCTTCCGTTCTAAATCAATACTGGCAACCACTGAACGGTAGCAGTCTGTGCTATATTCAGTCTGCAAGAACAAAAAGTTTACTGAAACAGCGCCACTTGCCATACTAATTAAAGTTTTAAATTTAGGATTAACGTGAAATTGCTTAAACAAATTTGTCATTTATATTTAGTCTGTATACGTGTTTTGGTTTTACAAAAGTAATAAAACAAAATGATGCCTAATTTTGTACACATACATACTCAAGTGACATTATTATAAAATTAGGAGCTGGAGAGATGGCTCAGCGGTTAAGAGCACTGGCTGCTCTTGCAGTGGAACCAGATTCAATTCCCAGCACCTACATGGCAGCTAAGAACCATCCTAACTCCAATTCCAGGGGATCTGATGCCCTCTTCTGACTTTTATGAGGATTGCACAACACAGGTACACTTGCTGGCAAAACACACACATAAATATAAGAATAATAAAATAATTTTTGGTCTTTTTGAAGCAGGGTCTCCCTGTAGCCCCAGCTTGCCTGGAACTCACTATGTAGACCAGGCTGACCTTGAACTCACAGAGATCCACCTGCCTCTGCTTCCCAAGTGCTGGGATTAAAGGCGTGTGCCATCATGCCCAGCAAATAAAATATTTTTTAATAAACATATAAAAATAAAAATTAATTCATTAACACCAGAATTTTTTTCTTTAGGAAAAATCTCTTCCTTGATCCATCTTGAGAAAAGTTGGACAGTCTTACGTCCAGGGCCTCTGGCCCTCACGCTTCAAACCACCCCTCCCCCATAAGAGATAGTCACGGGGTCAAGCTCATGAAATTTTGTGAACATTTTTCCTGTCTCCATCTTAGTTGAATCTCTCCAGTGTTCTGTTCTCAGGGAATCTCGGCGATTAAACCCAAGCTCCTGTGTACAGCATCCACACTGTTTCAGCCTTCCCTTGGAACAAGCATGCCATCACACAGCAAGCTGCCTCCGGTTTGCCACCTCATGTTCCACAGTTTCTCTTGAATTCCGGGCCCCCGGGGAGGGGGGGGGCATGAAGAGGCTGGCCTTGCTACATAGTGAGACTCTACCTCGTGGTCCACAACAACGTGGACTAGAGAGATGGTTCAGTGATTAAGAGTGTTTCCTGCTCTTGCGAAGGTCCTGAGTTTGGTTCCCAGCACCCATGCTGGAACACTCACAACCACCTGTAACTCCAGTTCCAGAGTCCCCAATGCCCTCTTCTGGACATGGGCACAGATCCGATTACTATGCACATATCATCCCCACACATACATATATTCACAAAATTAAAAATAAAATCTAAAAAATAAAAGCAAAGCAAACAACAACAAAAACAGCGCTGGATACAGCGCTGTGGCTGCCGCACGCGGGGGGGGGGGGGGGGGGGGGCAGAGACGTTTTCACAGATGATTCCGGAATCCCCTCTCATCTGCCAAGCAAACACATGACACAGAGGCATCACAACAAAGAGTCTTAATAGCCTACTAAGGCAATTATTTGAGATGATTTAACCCCCAAATAATACCATTAATTTGAGAAGTTGTGCAGGGTGAAGGAGACTTATTATTAAAATAGGATGAGATGTTTTAATTTTACAGTCTTATCAATAATTCAAAGGAGTTCAGTAACTCAGTATTCAGTGTGACACCTTTCTCCTCTGCCAGAGCTGTTCAACTTGTCACCATAGAATATCAGTCCCACCTGTTTCTGACAGAAACCAGTCCCGACCACCTATAATATTGAAGGCAACTTGTTCTTTACAGGAAAATGTCCAGTCTTTTGGTGGGCTGATCATTTGGGGATGAGATAAGTTGCTGAGCAGGATGGATTCATTCATTCACTCATTTTCCTCAAACGTTCCTCAAGCATCAGTGGACGTCTGGAGCCATCTGTTACTAGGGGTGTAACAGTAGAAAGTCCCTGCTGTCACAGTGTGTAGTTCAGTGGAGACATGTGGTTAAGCACATAAAGTAAAAACAGATTAGCCCTGAAATAATAAGTACTAAGGAAAAAAAAAGAAGGCAGGCTGAGAGCAGAGAGCTGCCTTTGCACGTCATCTCTAGGACCATTCAGAGAAGCATAGAACTCTGTATCCTGTGACTCCAGCTCACCATCTGACCTACTATTCCCTCTCAGTCAGCGCAGAATGAGTGACAAATCTCTTTTCTATGTGTTCACTGAAAACAAAACTAATTCCAACCACTGGTTAGTCACACAGAAATAATCACAAATATTCATTTCATTAATTATTAAAAAGCTTCTCATTACAACAAGTCTGTTATGCCAAGCAAGCAGGCTATGGTGCCCACTATGAGGCTTCCGCTCACTGAGTGCACAAGCAGCTGAGATTCTGAGATCCAGCCTGCTGTGATATAACCAAAACTCCTGTGAGTGTGGTGGGACACTGAGCACTAACATTGCTGATCTGGCAATTTCTTGTTCCAGGGCAGTGACAAAAACTCACCCACAGGTGTAGAAGATGTCCCATGGCCAACACAGTCGTTTAAAATTCTTCCAGCAGAATGGTGCCAAGCTTAGCAGTTTATGAACAGACAACAGTTCCTCTAAAGGGGAGCATTATACTTCTTGGAGATCTGCATCAAGAATAGATTTTGGCTGGGTGTTGTGGTGTATGCCTTTAATCCCAGCACTGGGGAGGCAGTGGCAAGCAGATCTCTGTGAGTTCAAGGCCAGCCTGGTCTAAATAGTGAGTTCCAGGCAGCTGGGGCTACTAGAGAGACCCTGTCTCAAAAAGATTAAAAAAAAAAAAAAAAAAAAGGCATTTTAAGTGCAGTTGTTAAGGGTCAGGGCTCACAACCAAAAAGAAAAGGTTAAACATTTTAAGAATTATAGTATAGAAATTAAGTTAGAAAATTTGGGCTTAATATCTGAGACACTTAAATGTAAAGCAGCGTTTCTCAAGGTGCAGTCCCCAGACTAGCATTAATGTCATTTTAGAACTTGTTAGAAATGCAGATTATGGGCTAGAGAAATGGCTCAGTGGTTACACTGGCTGTTCTTGCTGAAGACCCAGGTTCAAATCCCAACACCCACATGGCAGCTATCAACCACCTGTAACTCCAGTTCTAGGAGATCTGACGCCCTCTTCTGTCCTCTGCAGGCACTGCGTGATATGAGTACAGTGTAGGCATAACACTCACATACACAAAATAAAAAACAAATAAAAATTTTAAGTGCAGATTATAACGCCCCCCACACACACACACTGAATCAGAAACGTCCAGCAATCTGTATTCAAGCAGGATTTCCTGAGGCACACTGAAGTTAGGGAACCACTGATCAGGGCACCCTAAAAAACACCATCATCATTATAAAGAAATAGTATAGCATTAAATAAATCTGGCAGACAATACACTAAAAAAACTCAAGAACATAGCAAGTTAACAAAAAAATAAATCATTTGACTCCTCTTTGTTTTTTCCAAGAACTGGGAACTCTTAACATACGGAACTATTTGATGCCCTGGTGTAAGAAGCCGGTCAAATCTAGGGTCCAAATCTAGACAGAAGGCAGAGAGGTATTGCACAGTCCAGAGAAGCAACCACAAAAGTCCCAGGATACCAGCAGACCTTCATAATTTTTGGTAGAATAGAGCATTCTCATGCTCCACCCCACACCATGGCACATTAAAAACATTCCCATCTGCTTCAAGCACAATCCCGCCCTGCTTGTAAATTACTCTTTCACCTCCAAATACGGCACACATTTTAGAAGACGTCATTGCAGTTTATAGATCTGTGTTTTTGCAAATGCGAGGCTGTTAATCACATTCACAGCAATGGACCTTCCTATGCTACAACACATTCCATTGCTGGGAAGGAAAAGTCTCCTCTTCTCCTCCTTGTGCAGTAACTTCCAGAAGCACCCTGGCCCTAGCAGCCCTAGAAGTGCAGGAGTCTGGTCCCTTGATATTTTGCAATAAAAGTCAAAACTGGGCATGGTGGTGCATACCTGTGAACCCAGTACCTAGGAAGTGGAGGCAGAAAGATCAGAAGAAGTTTCAGGTCATCCTCAACTACATGAGTTCAAGATCAGCCTGGGCTACATGAGATCTTATGTCAAAAAAAAAAAAAAAAAAGACACAAAAATTAACAAAGAAAAAAATTATATCCTCCAAGATAACTGTCATTAAAGGAGAATAGATGGCCCAATTGGGAGGGAAATACAGAACTTATGATCAAGGAGACTCTTGGGTCCAATTTTCAGAACCTGGAACTGAAAAAAAATAAGTCCCTTTCCAGGATAATTACAAAAATGAATGAAGGGTTGGGTTCAACAGTGACTGTGAATTCAAATGGCAGCACAGGCAAGCGCTTCATCTCCGGTGTCTGTGCGACTCGTCCCCACCTCCAGAGCACCTTTCTCCCCACCCACACCCAACCTGCCAAACTATTCCACCCCCGCAATGTCCCACTCATCACCTTGACCCAAATGTCTAAGACTGTGTGAAAACAGGTTTCATAAATGTGCAATGAGGACTCAAACTGAAAAGAGATGTTCTGTCAGAAGGGAAGCAGAGCTTGTCACAAAAAATCACATTAAAACTGGGAAGCTCTCCCACTTCAGGTTCGAGAGCTTTATTTTTAGAAATAGGTTTCTATTTCATGCTTCTAAGAAAGTAAATTGTATTAAACAGTGCCTTGTTTTTAAAACTAGAACTAGTATTTTGCTAGCACAAAGCCATGACAATTAATTGGGC
Organism: Eospalax fontanierii; assembly: GCA_035773235.1. Taxonomy (NCBI): domain Eukaryota; kingdom Metazoa; phylum Chordata; class Mammalia; order Rodentia; family Spalacidae; genus Eospalax; species Eospalax fontanierii. The sequence continues at coordinate 11,216,776 of CM069536.1, read as the reverse complement.
AGTAATTAATTAATCAAGGCAATTCCTATTCTTCAAGAAAGTTAATCTTTGGACTATATTCTACTTATTCTGGAAATTGATTAGCATTTTTTATTTTGTCCTGTAAAACACTTCATTCTTTCAAAGTGTCCAAAGTAAGCCAATTCGTGTGTTTCCCGGGCCAGAACCAGTGGCTGAAGGGGGGGTCCAATGGGATAGCCTCTGCTTCTTGAAGTGAAGACCCCCAGCTTTCTTCAACCTTCCTCTTTTCCTCCTTACTTTTTTCTCAGTCTGTTCCTCCCTAACCACAAAGTTCTGAGAAAATAAGCTAAGGGTGAAAATATTTACAGGGTGAGAATGTTCATCTCTGACTCCTACTTGAAGGAAAGCGTGAGGTAGGGGCTTTGGTTTACTGGGTTTTGTGTCCCCATCGCCAGGTTCGGAAGGTCCCTTCATTTTTCCATTTCTTTTCCATCTTGGTGGATAAGCAAACGATGAAGGGATCACTCTGCTGCCCCAGGATAAAGAGCTGGATTAGCACAAGAGGACGTGAGAAGGAACAGCATGCCCCCAACAGCCCTGCCAGGAAAAGCAGACCGTGGAGTCAACAACAGCAAGACAACCCGCCCTGGTTCCCTCCTCCTGAGAACTTCACCACTGGAAGTGTTTACAGGGGGCAGGAAGGGCCCTGACACTGGGAAAGCACTCATCTACTGCAACCCCGCGGCCCACCTGCCCCGCACAGAAGGGGAAGGAGGGCAGTGGCTCCGAACTCCACGGATGCCTCCCACCTGACTCCAGTCCTGTGTAGGGGTGTGGCAGCTCAGACGGCAGGTGAAACACCTGGTAATTTTCCATCAAACAACAGGAGGGCCTGCTCACAGCCCAATGTGCCAAAAACACAAGAGCATACAATTCAGGGTTTAAAAGGAAAACAGCACAACTTTCTGTGCAGGAGAGATGAAGGTGCGGGAGCTGCACACACAACCAGTGAAAATTAATTACTGAAGATCTAGGAAGGGGGATTGAGGAGACAGCTCAGTTGGTAAAGTCATCACCGTATGAGGACCCAAGCTGGCTGTCTAAAACCACATAGAAAAGCCTGGCTTAGTGGTAATTAGTATGGCAAGGAGACAGATCTCCAGGCGGTTCTGTTGCCTGCAGCCTGGCCTTTCAGCAAGCTTCAGGCCAATGACACATGATAAAAGGAGCCTAAGGTTGAGCTCTGGCCTCTGCATGCATGTGCACACATGCCATACATATATGTGCAGCTACACACACACACACACACACACGCACACAATCTAGGAAGGAAAGTTTGAGAAATTTTGAATAAAAATTATAAAGCTAAAAACTATGACAGAATCAAAAACTGTATACATGTTTATGGTATGGTTATGACTGTTTAAATGTATAAATGAGATGGTACTGGAGACCATCATGTTAAGTAAATTAAGCTCATCCTCTAAAAATAATACCTATGTTTTCTCTCCTATGTGCAAGCTGGGGATCAGAGGAAGAACAAAAAGCATAAAGGAAATTGCTTAGGGTGTGCAAAGGGAAGGGGAGATAAGAATTCTAAAAGGAGGGGCTAGAGAGATGGCTCCACGTTAAGAGCACTGGCTGTTCTTGCAAAAGACCTGGGTTCGAATCCCAGCACCCACATGGTAGCTAACAACTGTCTATAACACCAGTTCCAGGGGATCCGTCACCCTCTTCTTTCCTCCCTAGGCATTGCATAGCACAGGTGCACTTAATGTGCACGCAGGCAATACACTCATCCACATAAAATAAAAATAAATCAAAACAATTTTAAAGAATTCTAAAAGGAGTGAAAACATTCTCTGCATGTATGAAGAGGTCATGTGAAATCCATTGCTCTTTACAGTCAATATATGCTAATAAATTTTGAAAGCCAAAAAGAAGACTAAGAAATAAATGATTGTGTTGACTACTCAAAAAAATTCAAAAAATTAAGAAGGCACACAGGAAATAAAAAAGTTTTGGGGGTTATAAATGGAAAAAGAACTTACTGGGCATGCAGGTAGACAAAGAGCTACATTAACAAAGCTAAAGAGTTGCTTTGGAGTTTATTTGGGGAAGTATAAAATGAAGTTAAAAAAATCACTGCAACAAAAAGGATTACAAAATCATTATCATATTTTATCATCTTTGGTTTGTCTAGAATGTTACAGGTACTTTCCTTATTCACTCAAATAAGATAGCTGGACCAGGTGGGGAAAAAAAATCTTAGTTCTTGCCAATCAGTCGAGTTTGTTGAATCCATGTTGTCTACTCTCTATGCTATAAATGGCATCTACTTCAACCCCAACAAGCCAGGGAGGCTAACAGGAAACATAATAAAGCACCATCTTCCACTGAGACCCACAGAAGCCTTGGGGGAAACAGCACAGAAGTAGCCACTACGCTGTGTGAACCATCAACTCCCTGTCAGAGCATCTTTGAAAGATACTTGTGCTGGCACCTACTCCAGAAAATCATTCACAATGCGCTTCATTATTGTAGGACAGATACAGAAGGACTCTTTGATCTAGTTCATTGACTTGGAAGAGTAGGTATGTCCTGTGACAACTTTGGAACTTTTGAGATTCCAGGGTACTCATTATATTTGGGAACAGGTGCCTGAGTATTTTCATATAAGCACTTTTAACCAGCAGAGCTGATAACTAAAACACACCGTGTTGTGTTGATTACCCTGAAACAAAAGGCTGCCTTTACACGAGGACAGATAACTGAAATGAAATCTTTTCTGAGTAAATATTTTTGGTTTGCCACGTCACACGGTTAGCTTTCATATTATGCATCAAAACAAAGCCTTTTCCAAGTTCAAAAAAAAATCACAACTATTTTGTAAACAAAACATTAAACAAACATGAACTTGAGTATCTCTGAAGGTCAGATCTGAGACAAATCTTTGATGATTGATTCTAAATTCACTCATTATAATTAATGGAAGTAGTGCCAATGTGTAACTGGAATTTCTTATATAACAGGTAATTCTAGATGACTCAGGTTTTGATTATTTGGGTTGTAAGCAACTTCCACCCAAGATAATGAAAGAGGACAAAAAAAACCCAAAACAAATAACTGTCCACACAGACCACATCAACAGCGCAAGTAAAAATGCAGGAAGAGGGGCTGGGTATCTAGCACAGAGGCAGGGCACCCGCACAGCATGTGCAAGCGTGTGGGGCCTTGGGTCAACCGAGAGGCAGGGGAGGGAAAGGAAGGGAGAAGAGAAAAGAATTCACACTGCTGTGAAACAGATCTTTAGATTCGATTGACTATTATTGTCAGCAGATAATTTCAATAACATGAAAACTGATTCTAGCACAACTAAATGTCCAATGTGATAAGGGCAGAAGACAAGACATCGTAAGATTCCGGAGCCGGACAACCCGTGCTGAGCCTGCATCCGCCCACCTCTCCGTCCTCACACACTCCAGCCTTGTTTCCACTGTTTGTACAGAAAAGTTCTTTCCTTCATCTGATCGACCTTCTCCTTTGCTTAAGAATCTCTTGTTTCCCCTGCTTAGCAGGATCTTTCACTCTTTTTAATTTGCATACAAAAGCATGAATGTTTACCATGACATGTCCGTACATGTATATCATGTACTCTGTTCATACTCAGCCCTCCTTCCATTCTCTAATGTTCCTCTCTCTCCCCTCACTGGCCTCCTTCCATCAACTAAATAGTATCTCTTCTGCTTTCAGGTCATACATGGTTTTAATCCAGATTCCACATATGAGGGAGAAATCTGTCTTCCTGAGTCTGACAATTCCACTTAACACGATGATCTCAAAGTATCTCTCCATGAGAAAAGTCTGAGGAAACTAGGCATAGGAAAAACATACATCAACAAAAATAAAGGCGAAATATGACAAACCAAAGCCAAAATTACACTAAATGTAAGAAATCTGAGCGTATTCTGTCTAAAATCAAGAACAAAGGAAGCGCGCCCGCCAGCGCACCCGCCTTCTCCTTCCTGTTCAGTACAGCGCCTGACTTCTTAGCTAGAGGCAGGCAGGAACGAAGCAAGACACAAGCACGGAATACATTAAGTCTCTCTGCAGACAGTGCAATCCTGGGCCTAAGAGACCACAGCTTAGCTCTGATAAACACTTCAACAAAGTCACAGATATAGGTTTCAAAAATATTTTATTATTTTTATTTCTATGTGAATGAGTGAATGTATGTGTGTAAGTGCACCCATGTCATGCAGTGCCAGAGGTCAGAAGAGGGTGTCAGATCCCCTGGAATTGGAGTTACGGATAGTTGTTAGTCACTATTTGGGTGCTGGGACTGGAATCTGGGTCTTCCGCAAGAACAACCAATGCTCTTAACCACTGAGCCATCGCTCCAACCCCGACAAAATTAATACACAAAAATGATTAGCTTTCAAAAGAGGCTCCAGAGGCCTCAAAACATCACAGGCTACTGCCATTGCCCTTGTTGCCACCATCACTAAATGGTAAGACCATATGGATGAAGACATCACATACTTTGGTTGTAGGACATAAAGAAAGCAATCTTGCACTGACTAGGATACAGTTTCCCTGCTGATTGGCTTTCAGAGTGCCACATAGATCACTGGGGGTGGGAAGACAGCAATGGTCTTACCCAGATCCAGACCATGAATACTACAACTGACCTGCCAGGCCAGATACGCCCACTATGCAATCATGGCATGACTGTTATGGGGTAATCAATCACTTTCTGATTGATTAGAGGTTTGCTGTTCTATAAACCTGGCCAAAAGTTCATGGCTGAGAGGCCATAGGCCCTGATGGAGAACCTACTACTGCTGTTTTGCTAAATGATCACGTTGTCAAACTGCTTTCTAAATTATTCATGTTTATACCCATAGATCTGTACATCTCTCAACCTGGGTCAGAGAAGCACCTCTTTGAAACTGACAGTCGTTACTGAAGAGACCCAAAACTGGGCAAAGTGCTGAGAATAAGTGACTGAGTGCTCAGCCCCAAATGGGACATGTATGTCACTCTCGCTTCAGGTCAGGGACTACGGCAGAAGAGAGATCAGAAGGAACGTGAGAGCTAGAGGATGGAGAGGAGCCTTGTGAAAAGCTGTCTTCTAGATAAGGCGTGGTCATCGCACTATTGAGTTCACAGCAGCTGCAGTTACCTGCACAAGACGTATATAAAATCAAGCCAGTCAAAATGCAAGCATGAAGGGTGGAGAGACAGCTCGGGGGTTAAGAGCACTGGCTGCCCTTTCAGAGGACCTAGGATTGATTCCCAGCACCCACATGGTGGCTAACAACCACCCATAATTCCAGCTCCAGGTGATTCTATGCTCTCTTCTGACTTTTTCAGGCATTGCATAACACAGGTGCACTTCCATACTCAGACAATACCTGCATACACATAAAATAAAATAAAAATTTTTCACATGAACGGGAGAGGCTCATGCGAGACCTCACCACTGGGTGGGGGGGCTACTAGGGGAAGGAGAGTCACTTTTCCTTGGCGTGTGGCCACTAGCAGGTTGTCCCTGCCTCAGTGGATGTCGCCACACCCATGTGCATATGGGCAGCACTAACTGGACTCAGTGGATTATTTTGTTAAAAAGGAGGAGGATATGAAGCTAGAAGGGGCATGTGCTGGGGACTCTGGAAGGAGTTAGAGGGGGTAGGAAGGGGTAGTTATAATCAAAATACATTTTATATATATTTTTATATATATATATATATATATGAAGTTCATATAGAAACATGCAGTGAAACTTGTCAGTTTGCATACTAACTTAAAAAATGAAAAATTCAACGAATTTCTCAAAGAAGTAATTCATGCAATGCATAGAAGATGATCAATATTACTAACAGCAAAGTCGACAAAGGAAAGACCAGGAGGAGTCATTTCATGACTGCATGGCCTGTGTTTAGGGCAGTCATGTCACACACAGGAAAAGATTTCATGTGAGCAAGAAAGAAACGCAAACCTTCACACAGTGGCATTCAGACATGGAGTGAGTATATCCAGTTAAAAGAAATCGGAGAACTATCAATGGAGAACATACACTCAAAACCTTTCAGAACATCAAGTCATTCAGTGAACAAGGCACTAAGTCAGACTCTGAGAATAAGAAAAATCCAATTAACACACATAAGTTAATGTTAATGGTCCCTTTCTAGTTTCCCAGATTCCACTGGTTTTCCACATTAAACACACAAATCTGAAGAAGGTGCTAAACTCCATGCATGACTGAGAACATGTGATGTCTGTCTTTCTATGTCTGGGTTACTTCACCTGGTATGTTTTCCAGCTCCACCCATTTGCCTGTAAATTTCCTAATTTAGAACACAGATGCTGGGAAAGGGAAACTGGAAATAATGGGGCGGGAGATTTAAGTGTGGAGAGATGGGAATGTAGGAAGAGAAGGGACAATTAACACTAAAGATGTTTGAAAAAGCCATATAGAAACCTGTTTTATAAGCTTCATGTAAAATAGCTTATTTACTCATATAACAGAGTTTAACTGGAGTTACCTACAGAGGGGATTATGCTCATCCCAGAAGCCACACATTGCCAAATAAAAAGCCCAGTGCCAAGTGTTGAATACGTCCTCTCAAGTTGTTTGTCAATGATGGCTCAGAGACCCCCAAACAACATAAACTATTGCTATAACTCTTAGTTGCCTCCCAAAATTTGATGGTAAGATTGCTGAAGACATCACATGGACACGGGAAAATCAAGTTGGTACTGACCAGGAAGTTTGCTCCCTGCTAGATAGCTTTCATGATACTACAAGGTGCTATGCGGGGTGCTGGGGAATGGAGTCATCAACGTCTTACCCAGCTGTGAACTTTGTGGTATGGCAAGATGCCTATGGATGCAATAGTGCCATGAATATTATGGGTGAACCAACTGCTTTCTAGTTGGATCGAAGGCCTGCTCCTTGGAAGGAAACACATGCCTATTATTATAAATCTGGCCAAGAATCCATGGTTGAGGTGCTCACAGGCCCTAGGGGTGAACCTACTAATATTATTCTGCTAAATAGATACAATATCAAACTGTCCTCTAAATTTATGCCTCTCTAACAATAGATCAGTACAACTCTCAGACCTTTTCAGAGAAGTTTCTTGGTACAATGGACAGGATTGGTGACTAGTGCAGAAACACACAACTAGTCAAACTGAGAGAATAAGGATCAGAGTGCTCAGTCACAAAGGGACATCTACGTCACACCCTCTCCCCACAAGGCTCAAGAACCATCATGGAAGAGGCAGAAAGATTGTAAGAACCACAGGCTGGAAAGGATAGGGACAAAACAGTGTCTTATGGAAACGACAGGACCACTGTATCATGAACTCACAGCAGCTGCGGTTGCCTGCACAAGGTCTGCACAAGATCAAGCCAGTCCACAGTGCAGCGTGGAATCAACATTGTAGCGTGGAGCGGGAAGGAATTCATGAGCCCCCATCCCTAACTGCCCTTTGAGTTTAATTCATAAAAATACTTCTTAAGGCATGCAAGTTCCTTTTAAGAGTTTATGATCTCACAAGAGACAACATCAAGCTAACAGATGTTTGCCATAATCTGTTAGAACCTCTATGATATAAAGTTTATAAAACTTCACTGACAATGTTCACTCAATATTATTAGGTTTTAAAAAATGAAGAAAGAAATGATGAAAACACCAGAAGATCAAAAGAATTTTCATGCTCATGGATTGGCAGAATTAACATTGTGAAAATGGCCATATTATGTAAAGCAATGTTCAGGGTCAATGCAGTCACCATCAATGCTCCAATAATGTTCTTCACAGAAATACAAAAAAATAATCCTAAAATCCATATGAAATCACAGAAGACCACAAATATTCAAAAAAAATCTTAAGCTGAAAAGGAAATGAGATAGCATCATACCTGACTGCAAGTTACACTGCAGAGCCATAGTGACGTGAACAGACGTGAACAGCATGATACAAGCACTGAGCAGATATGCAGATCAGTGAACTAGGATAAAGGACCCCGATATCAGTCAAGACAGCCAGAGCCATCTCATTTTAACAAAGTTGCCAAAAAAACATATTGACCAAAACAGAAAAACAGCCTCTTAGACAAATGGTGTTGGGAAAACTGTATATCCATGTGCAGAAAATGAAACTCGGTCCCTAGCTCATCCTGTACAGAAAAATTAATTTAATATAGATCAAAGCTCTTAACTTAAGGCCTAAAACTTTGAAACTGCTAAAGGAAATCACAGGGACAGCACTTCAAGTTGGAAGCATAGCAAGGACTTTCTGAAAAGGATCCCAACAGCCCAGGAAATAAGAGCCAGAGCTGACAGACAGGACTGCATGAGATGCCTGGCTCTTCCCACTCTTCTGCATAAACACCGTTCCTTCAGAATCTGTACCCAATCCAAAATACGGGCAAAGGCGCTTACGGTGCCGAGCTGTAATTGCATGTTTACTTGTGTTTCCTCATCTGGTCCTGTCTTCCCTGCTAAATGATAAACTTCATTATTATGTAGGTCATTTGTTCTAGGACCCAGCATCATGCACAAAAAGCAGAACGCATCTCACAAATATTTTTTAAAAGATAAAAGATAGAGATTGTCCAAACATATCTATTACCTACAATGCTCCCAATTCTAGTTTATCTAATAAGGTGACATGAACCAAGAACATTTGGACTTTATAGTGGCAAGGACTTCTTCAGGCCTCCTGGTGTGCCAACACGAGATGATAGCAATAAGAAAAGATACTACTACCCACCTGTTCAGAAAGTCACTAGTCAAGAGAAGATCATGGAAACCTTGTGGTCTTGAAGCTCCTCACCCTGCTGGAGGACAGTCCTGTCCTGGCGGTCATTAGACCTCAGGCACAACATCATGTCCATTCTTTGTCAGCCACAGATCATCTGAGGAAATGGTGTGCCTAGTCTCAGGAACACTTCAACATTGCTCACTACACACAAATTCAGACTCGATTCTTATTGAGTTTATACCTAAGGGGAAACTACCCTTCATATGGTATTCATAGTTTTAATTCTGGGCTTTATTTACATTTGCTTGGGTTAATTCTTTGGATGAGCAAGAAGTTAATACATTCTGGTTGAGCAGAGACCGAAACGCACATCACAGTCTCTCAGTTCCTATTCAGGTCACTTAATCTGTCACTTGAAGGATAAGTAATTTTATCCCCTCTCCTTTAATAACCCTAACTTGAACATCAGTAAAGCTGTAATGTCACTTTGTCTTGTCTACAGCTGGTTAGGGGTTTGTAGGACTCTCAGAGGCACTGGATAGCTGACCTCTGCTCCAACCTGGCAGCTCTAAGATTTAAGGGACATGGTACAGACTGTGCTAGCCAAGGGAGAACGAACACATTAGTGGAGGTGTCCTGATGCCCAGGTGCGTTATGTTGTACTCGTCCCTGTGGTCCTACATTTAACACTAAGATTGGGAGGAGTTCCCTGGCAGAGTTCTGATCAGGAAGAGCCATGTGGGCCTTGGAGGCAGATGGAGATTCTGTCCACTGGTCAGAGAAACTCCACAAGTTCCAACATGACCCTTGCTCGTTCAGATTCAATCATACACGATGACACTGAAGCTCCTATGTGAAGGGAGGACCTGTATCTATAGAGGTCACTGTATCTGTCACTGGAGAGCATTCTGTCTCCCTTCTGTGTATTCTGCAAGTGCTTCCTTTTGTCTTCCTTTCAGATAAGTCCACCTCGATTCATACCTAAGTGTGGCCTCTGCATCGTCAAGAGTCTACTGTTGATTCTGGTCCTGGCATAGGTTCAAGTGTGCTTGAGAGAACTGAAATTACTTCATAGGTAGATTACCATCAGCAACTGTCCTCGAAGCTGAATTCTGAGCTTCAGTGTCTTTTCTAGAAGAAACAAATGCAATATGGAAGTTCCACTAGGTGCAAATTCAAACTTTCCTTCTACTTTTGTGAATAGAGATGCCATCTCTCTGCGAGTTTGAGTTTCTTACCTGAAAAGCAGAAATTCAACAACAGTGGCATTGTCTCAGAAGGTTGCTCTGAGTGTAAGGGATGATGTGGGAAGACCTAGTCCTGTGCCAGTACAGCGAGGGCGCTGAGGGCGCTGAGTATCCGAACCTCAGTTACAGACCCAAATGTTGAGAGAGGTGAATTAATTTTAAAATTCTGTTTCTATAAGACTATCTTATGATGAACACAAGAAAAAATGTTTTAAACTTACTTATATAGTCACGGGATTCATGGGCTATTGTAACTATTTACAGTAACTACTGTACTGTAAAAAGCCCCTGGCAGTGTGCGTCAGGCAGGGTGCACTAAATGCTCACTCCTCTGAAGTTCCCTCCTGCCACCCTGCTCCCAGTGGCTTCACCCCAAGATGGCTTCTCTCCTTGATGGAAGATAGTTGTCGGTAGCTACCCACTTTCCACTTCTCATTCAGGGAAGAGTGAATGTGACTTCTGACAATGAACAAGAGTCCTTAGCTTTGGAGACCCTTGAACTTGTCACTGTGGTCCAGTGAATCCCATGCACTGGACCATATAACGGGGGAGCCTAAGAGGAGGTGTTACATCACAGGGAAGGGTGGGTGAACAGCACAGGGAAAAGCCCATGTCCACCATGGTGGTCAGTGCATGCTCAGTGGGTGACAGTGCATTCCAGATTTTGCGTTGGCTTAAGGAAAACATGTATCCTTGAATAAATGTTGAATCCCAAAGTTTCCAGTTTCCTAATAAGCTTAGGAGTGGTGAGGGGCTACCAGGGACCCTTTGAACCATCCAGCAGGAATCCCAAGTGTAACTCTGCTCAGGAGGGCGGTCTACTGCCTTCAGGGACTGTGGACCTCATACAGCACCACAGTCACCAAGGCAGCTGTGAGATGTCATCTGAGGTGAAGACACCTATACCCAAGGTGGGAAATATGATGTAGTCTTTCCTGCCAGTTCCTACAAACGTGAATCAAACAGGGAAGCCTGTGGAAAGCTTCCCATTGCTGGAGAAGTTTTAAAGGATGCAACGCCCTCTCTGTTTTTCTATGGAAACCCAAAATCCCTCCATTAGTATCACCAAAAACCTAGAACAAACATTGGTGCAAATGGGACTCTCTTAAAAGCAAAACCCAAGACAACCCATCTTAAGATGACATCCTTAGTAAGGCATTTGGGTGAGTCTTGGAGTTCACTTCAATCCACAAAAGGCATTTCACCCATGGCATCTCTGGCAGAAGGAAGCACCCGTGGGCTGAGAGGGCTAAAGTCCCTTGATCAGGAAGTGAAAGCCCACTTGCTTTGGCTACAGCCAGATTTCCTCCTGAATTTGCCCAGGGCTGAACCTAGCTATACACTTTCCTTGTTTAAAAGCCAGACAAAAGCAGAGTAGCTCCTATAACCCAACTTTAAATTTCTAAGAGGAGCCTGACTGTTACTCCGAGAGTCAGCCCAGTCAGCTGAGCTGGAGTGATCAGTCACTGGACAGGCCCACTGCAGGGGAGTGAGGAAAATCACAATGACCAGAAGCTTATGGTAGAACTTGTTAGTTCTTTCCTCCCCTGGCAAGAAGAGCCAGTGTGAAGTAATTTCATAAAAACACCCAGAAATAGAAACTAGCAGACAAACACAGACTAGGGTTATACAACTAATCCCTCAGCCTGTCCCCATTCTGACTTCTTTTGTGAACTCACAAAGATCCACCTGCCTCTGCCTTCTGAGTGCTGGGATTAAAGGCACCACCCCCGGGCTCCATTCTGACTTTATATGCATCATTTATGCAACACAATTTCTTATTGACATATTTTTAATCTGTCACATAAAAAATAATCATACTGTCCCTGTAACTCACAGGATAAAAAGATAATAGACAAGAAAGTACTTTAAAACATTCAGTTGGTGCCATACATATGCTATATAACACTTCTGAATTCTAACTCCATCCCCACTGTTTCTATGGAACTACCTGTGAATGCAAGGATCATATGTCAAAACAGTCACTTGGCGTTAACTCTCCTAGGCAGGAACTAGGAGAGTTAACTCTCCTAGGCCTGTCTTGTAATTGTGGCTGCAGCACATTTCACAGGTTATGTGGTTAAGCGGCACACATGAGGCAGATGCCAGAGAGGGTAGTGTCAGAGACCACCGAAAGCAGAAAAGGAAACACGAAATGGAAACAAGCCAGGCATAGTGGTGCTTGCCTATCATTTCAGCACTCAAGATGCTGAGGCAGGGGACTGCCCTGAGTTCAAGGTAAGCCTGGGCTACATAGCAAGACCCTATCTCAAACAAACAAACATCAAAGCCACTACTCTTCAAAAGGAAAATTAAAGCAAAAGCAGTATGTCTTACATTTGTTATTTGCATGTTTTCAGTAACTTTTAAGTGTGTTTATCGGCTAATTCAAGTTGGCCAAGATGGCATGTACCTGTAACCCAGTATTTGGAAGGTAGAAGGCAGGAAAGAAGTTCAAGGTCATCATAGGCTCCATGGTAAGCCTGGGTTACTTAAAACCTTGCCTCAAAAGATAGACAGATAGATAATCTAAGATAACTTGCTTTTCTTTAAGGGTTTGGGGCCAACCTGGGTAACATAATGAGATTCTGTCTTTCAAACTACTTGGAATAGAATTTAAAGATAAATAAATTTCATGAAGACGAAAAAGCCAATTTCACCACCAAACGGCTGAAGGAAGTCAATGAAAAATAAACAAGAATCAGCAAAGTTCCCATCTGTCAAATGCAGTAATGCATGAGGACCACACCACAGCTCAACCATGGAAACTCAATTACCAACAGGTCCAGGCAAACAGATGTCGCCAAGCATAGATGTGACCACCACCAATATGCCACAATTCAAAACAAATTTTTAGACAGAGGAAATTTTGTCTGAAGAAAAACAGGAAGAGATCAGAACTTTCTTTAGCTTTTGCAAAGACAACTTATTACACCAAAAGCCCTTTTAACCTTAAACTAATTCACTAGGATAATCTAAGGCACCCTGAGGATCCCATCCCCATACTAATGCAGCCTCTCTAGGCTCTGAACTCTTTTTCTGTCCTTTGTGTCTAGAATGATATTCGCAATGTACATCCTTCGGACCCCAGGTCCGAAAGGTCAACAAACTCAACATTCCTCATACTCCATCTTTTTACAGAAGTCACAGAAATAGGCCACGCTAACAGAAGCGAAGTGAATATCCGCTCCAGCGGGGCGGAGTGTTTGTTGTTTTGTTTATCCTTCATAAATGCGTTTCGTAAGGATAAATTCTTTGAACATATCATATACTTTGACAACATTCACCGCATGACCTCCTTTTCCCCCAGCTCCCTCCTACCTGCCTCTTTCTACCAGTTTTCTTCCTTCTACGGATCTCCTTTCGGGGTGTGTGTGTGTGTGTGTGTGTGTGTGTGTGTTTCTGTTTTATGTACAATCTAGGATGCACAAATGAAAGACAATGGGATCATTGTTTTTCTAAGTCTGGCTTGTTTTGTTTAATGTGATGAGCTCAAGTTGCATTCATTTTCCAGTAAATGGCATAACCTTGATATTTATGGCTGAATAAAACTCAACTGTGGAAGCTGGAGAGATGGCTCAGTTGATAAGAGTACTGCTTGCTCTTGCAAAGACCCAGGTTTGCTTCCCAGCACCCACCTGGCAACTATAGTTCAGAGGATCCAATGCCCCCTTCTGGCCTTCACAGGCACTGCATGTAATAATGCACTTACATACATGCAGGCAAAACACTCATACATATAAAATAAAAATAAATTTAAAAATAACTTTTAAAAACCTCAACTTTGTACATATACTGCATTTGTTTTATCTGTTTCTTTAGACTCAGGATCATTATAGGTACATATATCTTTAGTTTGGTGCTTTTGTTTTGTTTCTTAGTTTTACTAAGTTTCTGTTTGCAACTTATTCAAAACTGGTTGACTTCTATAAAGTCTGAAATTATTGTGATACCAGTCGAGATGAATCATTGTCATCTATTTGAGAATTGTTATTCATGTTTATACTGTTGTCATGTATTGTGGGATACGTCAAATTAGTAATCCAAGTAGTGTCAATGAGAACTGAGATTGTAGGAATGTCTGACAAAGCAACAGAGATCTAAAACAAGAGAGTTTAAGAACTCTGTAGTTGTGAACTAGAATTGAAAATATCCATTCAAAACTATGATTATAGGAAAAAAATGACCTTATCTCTATCCACTAAAAAGGCCTAATAAGAGTGAACTATACAGGATAAATATGTACTCTAGGCCTGATAATCTCTAGATACTGTGAGTGCGTGTGTGTGTGTCTATGTATGTGTTCCTGATTATCATAGTTAGTTAGCTTCAGTTGTCAACTTGACACCCTGAGAGGGTTAAGGGATTGCTACCAAGGCTGGAGAGACAGCTCAGTGGTTAGCAGCACTGGCTGCTCTTGCAGAGGACCCAGGTTTGGTTCCCAGCACACACATCATGGGTAACAACCATATGTAACTCCAGCTCCAGGGAACCCGAGGCCTTCTTCTGACCTCCGCTGACACTGCATGACCTGGGTGCACTTACGTTCATGTAGGCAATACACTCATACACATAAAATAAAACTAATACAATTTTTTAAAAAAGAATTGCTTCCATTGGATTGGCCCATGGGCATGTCTGTAGGCATTTCTTGATTGCCAAATTGATGCCAGACAGTCCAGGCCACTATAGGCAGTGCCATCCCAGGCAGATGAGTCTGAACTGTACTAAGAAAGGCAGCTGGTGCTGGAGAGATGGCTCAGTGGTTAAGAGCACTGGCTGCTCTTGCAGGAGACTGGGGTTCAAATCCCAGCACCCACATGACAGATAACAACCATCCAGTTCCAGGGGATCAAATATCCTCTTCTGTCTTCCTTGAGCATTGCACGACATGGGTGCACTTACATGCACGAAAGCAATACACTCATATACATAAAATTAAAATACATTTTTCAATTAAAAAAAAGAAGAAAGGTAGCTGAACATGAGCCTGGAAGCAAGCCAGTAAGCAGAGTTCCTCTGTGGTCTCTGCTTCAGTTCCTGCCTCCAGATACCTGCCTTGACTGCTCTCCCTGATGGACTGTAAGCTGTAAAATCAAAGAAACTCTTGCCTCTTCAAGCTGTTTTTGGTCAGTGTTTTATCACAGCAAGAGAGCAGCAAACCAGGACACTTGAGATTTAAATTTAGGGCCTTCAACTTGCTAGGCCATCACTCTATCACCTAGCTATATCCTCAGCTCCTTAGTTTTAGTTTTCATTTTGAGACAGGGCCTTACTCAATTGCCCAGTCTGCCCTCAAACTTGTTATTCTCCTGCCTCAGCTTTTCCAGTACTGAGATTACATGACTGCATGACCAGGCCCCCTAACTACCACTTCCCACTAATAGGGACTAGGGTTCCTTGGAGAATTGGCTATTTCATACCCTAGACAGGAAATCAAGATGAGCATGGAACATTTTGTCACATCAGAGCGTTAAGAAGGACACTTTGAAAAGCTGCTAACATCGATCTCAACAGGACTCGGTAGCAAACTAGAAAAGTTGTCAGAGACCAAAAACAGACCAACCTGAATGACCAGTGAAAACAGCAAATCTGCTGAAATCCCTAAGTTCATAAACATAGTTAAAACAGAAAAAAGCAAATTTAGTCACTGCTGGAGAATGCAAGAGGGTCTAATTTTATTTTTATTGTGGTAAAATATACCTAACAGAAAATTCACTGTCTTAACCACTTTTAAGTTTGTGGTTCCGTGGCATTAAGCACTTTCACATTATTGTGCAAACACCACTGCCACCCATCTCCTGAACTTCACTTTCCCCAATTGCAAATCCAAATCCTGAAACACCAACTCCTCAGACTGTAAATAAAAGCCACAAATGAAGCATTTATCCTGTTTTCCTATATATGGTTTCACATACCTCTGAGCAACCAAATGAAGGGATTCTCTTTGTAAAGATACGTCAGCTAATAAATGAAGAGGAAATGCTAAATTAAGAATATTACCATTTTAGGGGCTAGAAAGATGGCTCAGCAGTTAAGAGCACTAAGTGCTCTTGCAGAGGACCCAGATTCAATTCCCAGCATCCACATAATGACTAACAACCACCCATAACACCAGTTCCAGGGGATCTGGAAACCCCCCTCCCTGAATGCTGGCTTGCATAATTTTGGAGAGCACTATACAGGCTGCTAAGGGAGAATATCAGTCAATGGTTATTAAGGCCTAATAACCACAACAGTGACTGGCACAGCAAACTACATTGGGGCAGTAGTGGCACTTTTATCTTGGGGGTAATCAACAGCTACCTAATTAGAAAGTCCATTCAATGGGAGGAAATCCATGTGTAGTACTGTAAACAAAGCCAAATATTCATGGCTGGAGAGGTCATGGATCTTAGAGAAAACCCCATGGCTGTCACATCCTTAGACAAATGTAATTTCTTACTATGTGTAAAATATGGATCCTTATATTTACAGACAAGTATCCCAGTCACCACTCATCAAAGAAGCTTCTTTTGCAACAAGCAGAGATTACTAAAGCGTTCCACAACTGGTCATACGCAGAGATTGTCTGTGAGCTGCTCAACCCTAAAAGACACATCTATAATGCAACCTCTACATCTAAGGCTCATGGAACACAGTGGAAAAACGGGTAGAGAGAATATTAATGCATCTCTCAGCTCTCATCAATAAAGCTCCCCATACAACGGAGGACCATGAACACAAAAGGACACAGATGGCCAAAGTATAGAGAATAAGAGTCTGCAGAGAGTGGGACCTTGGACAGGACTCCTATATTAAACTCCACCAGCCCAGGACTCAGGGACCATTGCAGAAGAGGGGGCAGAAAGACTAAGAGCCACAGAGGAGGTGCATAACCAGATGGAAACAGAGTCCCACAGGCTCCTAGGGGCTTGCTCATATGAACCTCCAGCAATGGTGTCAGCATGCACAAGACCCATGCAAACTCAAGCAGACAGAAACCCAGCAGAGAACTGTGGAAAAGGGAAGCAGGCCCCAATCTTAGCAGAAGAACTACTGACAGCTGATTACTGCTGGGTGAGGAAGAGCTGATCTTCTGAAAGGGGGGGACTCTAGATAGGCTGACTACACAGGCTGTATGAACTTGCACTGAGGAACATCTGGGGACACTAACTTCACCTGACGGACCTGACCACACATGACAGAATGCATAATTCCATGGGGGGAGGCTATGAGAGCGTGCCAACGAGGAAGGAAGTATAAAGATGATTAAGACATTCTGTATGAAATATACAACAATTTCAATTAAAAATTTACAAAAAAATAGGAAAGGTTAAATATGGTGAGGAATGAGAGGGTCCAGTACAGGAGGGGGTCGGGGGCGGAGAACTGCACCTACAGCCTTTTGGAAAAGTCATATGGAAATCTATTATAGACACTTTTTAAAACCTGTATATATTCACACATAAAAAGAGTTTAAGTGGAGTTACCCTATAAAGGTGGTACAATCGCCCCTACAAGACACCAGAGGCTAGTAAGTAAACAGCCCAATGCCAGGAATAAACTCCCTCTTTAGGAATTATTGACCAGAGAGGTCCCATAGATCCTCAAACAGTAGCAGACATTGTCATTGCTCTTGGTTTTCCTCCAAAACTTGACCCTATTGCTGAAGATACTACACATGTGAATATAAAAGAAACATCAAGAAATCAAGCTGGTACTCACCTCGAAATTTCACCTCTACTGTCTAGCTTTCATAATGTTAGAAGGTGTTATGCATGCTACCTAAAGAGAAGAGAAACCATCATCAGTATGATACTAACCAATCGCTTCCTAATTAGATTTAAGGACCAGTTAACAAGATAGAACCCATACCTCTCACTCTTATCAAGGCCAAGAACCTGTGGCTAGGCAGGTCACAGAGTGTAAAGAGTTCAAACCTACTACCATTATCCTGCTAAATAGACATAGTATTAAGCTGACTGTTAATGACTTACTATTGTAACCAGAAATTACTGCATCTCTCAACTTTGACCAGAGAATTTGCTTCTTACATCAAATGGTGATTAACACAGAGCCCCATAACTAGTCAACATACAGAAAATAAGAAGATTGTCATGTGCTTGGCCCTGAATACGACACCTTTATCACACCCTCTCTTCCCCATCCCCAGGATCAGGGATCATTTTGGAAGCGAGAACAGAAAGATTGCAAGAGCCAGAGGTGGGGGCTGAACACAAGAAAACTGTGTTGCCTGGACACAAGGTGGTTGCACATAAACACCCACAGTGCTTATGACAGCATGTACAGGACTTGGCACATAAGCCCAAGCCAGAAAAAACCCAGCCTGGGTGGGGAAGGTGGGCAAGAAGCCCCAGCCCTAGCTGAAGAACTATTGGCAATTGATAGCTGCTAGGAGAGGAAGACTTGATTTTCTTTAAGGGTGTGATGCCAGATAGATTGACCAGGCTCCAGGGTACGGACCTCACCCAAGTACATCTGGGGAACAAATATTAGACTCCACAGGCGTGAGAAAAATAATAGAGGATATGAAGTAAGAAAGGCAGGAAGGTGGGGGTTGGATCTGAGGAAGAGATGGGGGATCTCGGGGAAGGATTCGGAATATGATCAAAATACATTGTATGAAATTCTCAAAGAATCAATGAAAATATTATTTTTAATAAACTACAATTAAATAAATTGTCGTTTTTTTAAAAAGAATGCAAGTTGGTTGTGGTGGTGCGCACCTTTAATCCCAGCCCTTAGGAGGGAGAGGCTCTCGGATCTCTGTAGGACTGAGACCAGCCTGGTCCACATAGTGACTTCCAGGCAGGCTGGGGTTAGGGAGACCCTGTCCAAAACAAAAAAAAAAAGGGTGTTCAGCAGTGTTCAGGGCTCACAAATGCAAACCTGGTGACTTGAGTTCGATCCCCAGCACCAACATAAAAGTGGATCAAGAGAACCAACTCCACAAAGTTGTTCTCTAGCCTCCACATACACACACACACACACACACACACACACACACACGAAACAAATAATAATTTTTAAAGTATTTTGAAGTTGGTGGTAAGGCTCAATGGTAAAAGCACTTGCTGCATAAACCTGGGGACCCAAGTTGAATCCTCAGAACCCATGTAAAGGTAGAAAGAGAGAACTGAATCCCTGGGGTTGTCACCTGACCTCTGCATGCATGCTGTGACATGCACATGCACACATGCACACACAAGAATAATTTTTGAAGAGTATATTGCTGAATCTCCATATAGTCATAGTTTCTGTAACTTTTCTTGTTATTGATTTCTAAACAAAATTCACTTCTTTTGTATTCGTTAGGATGTTTGTTTGTTCCTGAGTCCAGGTTCTCATTACCTAGAACTCACTATATAAACCAGACTGACCTTGAACTAACAGAGATCCACCTGCCTCTGCCTCCCAAGTGTTGGGATTAAAGGTGTTCAACACCATACCAGTTTAATTAAGACATGTTATTATGTCTAAAATCAGATCTATCTTAGAGGAAGTTCCATGGGCTGCAGAGAAAAATAAGTATTCCATAACTGTTGGATGGAATGTCCTATAGATGTCCATTGAATAGAGTTAGTTCCAGGCCAGGCAGGGTTACAAATTGAATCTGTGTCTCAAAAAGGAAAAAAAAAATTTAGGAAGGCAGGAAGGCAGGAAGGCAGGAAGGCAGGAAGGCAGGAAGGCAGGAAGGCAGGAAGGCAGGAAGGCAGGAAGGCAGGAAGGAAGGAAGGAAGGAAGGAAGGAAGGAAGGAAGGAAGGAAGGAATTATTAATCCTCATGGTTAAGACTTTCTTCTTCCTCTGGGTATAAGATTCCTTTAAATATCTTCTGTAATCTTAGTGGTCATGAAATGCCTTAGTTTGTGTTTGTCTTGAAGTCTCTTTACTTCTCTGTTGATTTTTAAAGATAATTTTTCTGGCCAGGCATGGTGGTGCACACCTTGATCCCAGCACTCAGAAGTCAGAGGCAGGCATGTCTCTATGAGTTCAAGGCCAACCTTGGTCTACATAGCAAGATGTAGGCCATATCCCTGGGGTTAACAAGGAGACCCTGTCTCAAAAAATAGACTAAAAAAGAAAAAGATAATTTTTCTGGATGTAGTTATGTTGGCTGACTAGTACTTACTTTCAGGGACTGAAATATATCATTCTATACTTTCATGGATTTTGGCATTTGTAATGAAAGAACTGATGATCCTGGTTTGCCCTTGCACACTGGTATTTTACTGTTTTTATTTTATGTGTATAAGTGTATTGTCTGCATGTATGTCAGCGCACCCATGTTGTGTAATGCCTGCAGAGGTCAGAAGGCATATTAGATTCCCTGGAACTGGAGTTATGGATAATTGTTAACCACAATGTGGGTGCTGGGAATTAAACCTGGATCCTCTGCAAGAGCAGTCAGTGCTCTTAACTGCTTGTGCCATCTCTCGAATCCTCCTTAAAGCTTTTTTACTATTGTTTCTTTGTTCTACATCTTTGGCATCTTGACTATAATGTGTCTTGGAGAGGTTCTTATCTGGTCATGTCTTGTGGGATTCTATATGTCTGGTGCTTGGATGTACAGATTTTGGGAATTTCCTTTTATAATTTTTTGAATAAATTTGAATAAAAAAAAAATACCTTTAGTTTTTGCCTCAGCTTTTTAAAAATTCTTTTTTAGACAGTCTCACAATGTAGCCTGGTGGGCTTGGAACTCACTATGTAGACCAGGCTGGCCTCAAACTCAGAGATCTACCTGTCTCTGCTTCTTGAGTGTTGTGATTAAAGGGAGGTGAAACCTCACCTGGTTCGGCTCCTACCCCGTGGGTTGATAGATTTAGTCTTGATCATACCCCAGAGTTCTCGGCAATGTTCAGTTGTGCTCATTTTTTTGAATTGCTATCTAAATTTATTGTATAGATGATGTTCTTCATTCCTGATTCTCTTTCTCCTACGTTTTCTAGTCCACTGGTGATGCTTTTTGCACTGTGATTTCCTTTGATTCATTGAGCTTTACATTTCCAACATTTCTATCTGGGTTTTCCCCCAAAATCTAAATTTCTTGGCTGACTTTTGCCTATGTGACCTTCTCTCCCATGTTTCTGGCTTTCCCGTCTATGTTCCTGACCACCTTCTCTGAATTGATTAATTAAATCTGAATTCCCTTACTTCATTCATTTGCTTGTTTGCATCCTGTTTGAACTCACTGATTTTAAAAAATATTTTATTATTTTTATTTTATGTGTATTAGTGTACTGCCTACATTGCGTAAATGCACCCGTGTCATGCACACTCTCAGAGTCAGAAGAACGTGTCAGGTGCCCCTGGAACTAGAGCTACAGACAGTTGTTAGCCACCATGTGGGTGCTGGCTCCTCCGCAAGAGTAATCAGGGTTCTTAACTGCTGAGCCATCTCTCCAGCCCCAAAGTCATTGATCATTTTTACAGTAAACTTTTGAATTCTTCACCTGGTTGTTAATTCATTTAGTATCTTTGGACTTGGTAGCTGAGGGATTCGAGCCCTGGTCTTCTGAAGAACAGCCAGTACTCCTAACCGTCTCTCCAGCCCCATAAATGCACTTTAAGTTTGTTAATATCAATTATTTTACCACCAATGATCATAAAAAAGAAAGTAGCAGAAATGATGTAATAAATGAAGCTAAAATTACTGAGAGTATAACTGGTATATATATATACCACACTGGGGGCGTGGAGAGAGAGAGAGAGAGAGAGAGAGAGAGAGAGAGAGAGAGAGAGAGAAGAGAGAGAGAGAGAGAACTGGAAAGATGCTTCACTGGGTAAAGCATTTGCTATGTAAGCCTGATGACCTGAGTGTGATCTCTTGAATCCATGTAAATGTGGACAGAGAGAAAACATTCCAGAAAGTTGTTTTCTGACCATCACATGTGCACCATAGCACATGTGTGCCCACACATACATCAACACACACACACACACACACACACACACACATATACAAAAAACAATAATTTTCAAACGAATGAAGAGGCTGAAGAGACGGCTCAGTTGTTAAGAACACTGACTGCTCTTGCAGAGGACCTGTGTTCAGTTCCCAGCATCCACATGGCAGCTGACAAGCATCTGTATTTCGGATTCCAGAGTGTATGGAGCCCTCTGCTCCTTGGCCACTGCATGCACGTGAAGCACTTAACAAACATGCAGGCAAAACAGTCATACACATAAAACAAAAATAAGTAAGTAAAATGAGTGCTCAATAAACAAAAACAACTATATCAACAGAAGGTGAATTTTAACCTATAAGCTGCTTTTAAAAATAAAAATAACGGTACAAATAGAGCGACAGGGACAAGAGGCAACCACGAGGCACAAAAAAATGTTTAAAGTAAAATTGAAAAGTAAGTCCGTGTCACCTTGATCACAGCAGCCACCACTGGGTGAGGACTACCTCAGTGATCCCACCCCACAGCAAGTCCCCTTTGTCTCCATAAGTGGATTCTCACAGTGCAGCTCTGGGAATCTCAGAGAGAAGCATCCCAGAGAGGAGCCTCCTAGAGAGGAGAACCCAAACGGTGAAGAGCAAACGCGCAGAGCAAATTGGAGCAGGTTAAGCATGAGCGCGTGACTATGAAGAGCGGGGCTTCCAGCCAGGGAAGCACCCCTCCACCCCTCGCCCCCACCCCCCACCATCAAGCCCAGTGCAGGGAACCCAGGGCTCTGCCGGCACACAAAGGCCTCAGGAGAGGGAGCCTTCCGCATCCCTTCAGAGCATGACGGGCGGAAAGCTCTGCCTGTGGAAAGTTCAGTCCCCGAGTCACAGGGCACTGGCTGCATCTGGCTGAGATCCGGGCGGGGAAACTGTACAAGTCGCACTGCAGAAGTCTTCTCATCTGAAAGGGCACACAGGGTTAGCTTCCCTGAGCTGCTGTGCTTAGAAGCCCCTCTGCTGCCTGCCGAAAATGATTCACAGGAAAATCCTAGGAGGCAGAAATCACGCCAGCCTGCTAGGGAGGGTGGGGAGGGTGGCAGGTGGGGAGGGAATTGGATTGATACTTTCTATTAACATTATCACCAAAACCAACTTGGGGAGGAAAGGGTTGCTGACACGTCCGGATCGCAGTTCATCACTAGGGGAGGCCAAAGCAGGAACCTGGAGGCAGGAACTGAAGCAAAGATCATGGTGGAACACTGCTCATTGGCTTGCTGCTCTGGCCTGCGCTCATGGACGGGGCCCTCCTACATCACTCAACAGTCAAGAAAAGCCCCACGGACGTGCTCACAGGTCAGTCCCATAGAGGAATTCCCCAGCTGATTTCCAAAGGTGTCAGGGTGACAACTGAAGCGATCTGCATGCTGTCCTTTTATTGTTCTTGTTTAGTTTGGGTTTTGTGTGTGTGATTTTTGTTTTCCTTTAGTTTTTTTTTATTTATTTATTTTTATTGTTTTAGTAGTTTATCCTTTTTCTAATTGGGTCAATTTTGTATTACTACTTGCAATTATGTTAATCATTCAGCTACTGTGCTTTAGCCTCTGTATCACTGGAACAGACCTTGATGAGGGTCCCTCACTTTCTACATGCAGGAAAATCTTCGCTAGATTTCTTTGTCTGTAACAGTCTAGCTACCACCTCTCACACCTCTGGCTCATCTATGTTCTTTCTCAGTCACACTTTACCTGCTCTTCTCTCCCTTTCCCATTCTCCCCTCATCTGACTACCTAAATACCCTTTGCTCACAAAAACCTATGAACCGCACTTTCTCCAAGCAATGCCCCAATGCTGCATCTCTGAATTTTAACAGGGACACAAACATGTATAAAGCAAAAAAGATCTTCAGCTAAGCAAAAGCAGGGCTGCTGATAAATCAGCGGTGGGCAGCATCATCTCCCCTCAGGTATCTGCAGGAAATATAATGCCTATAGCAAACCCCATGCAGGGGAACTCACATAAGACAAATGAGCAGCCAAACAGGGTGGGGTTAGGGTTAAAACTAGAAGGCACACACTTCCCAATGAATGTGCCAAACACAACTGCCACAGAGACTATGAGACAACTCACCATGACACATCTCCAGCCTCCCGGCTTTCACAACCCAGTATTACCAAACATCTGAGAAAGAATTCAGACTTCTAGTTTTAAAAAGGAGCAATAACCATACCAAAGACTCAGGTAAGCACATGAGAAACTAAAGACGTCTATTCAAGACCTTGACAACGCAGTTTCCAAAGTGAATGAAACAGCTGGAAGAGAAAGTAAAAAACATGAAGGAAAATTTCAACAAAGAAATTGAACACTGCAAAAGAACCAAACAGATATTCTGGAAACAAAAGAAATGATCATTCAGGGAAGAAAAAAAAAAAAAAAGCATCACCAACAGACAAGAGCATGCAGAAGAATGAATTCCAAGACAATGACACACTCAGACACAAAGAGAGAAAACTAATGAACATAAATAAACAAGATTTCCAAGAAGTCCAGCATATATTCAAGAGACCAAACTTAACAATCCACGGGGTAAAAAAGGAACTCAGATAAAATCAAATGGAATAGACAATTTAATAAAATTACAGTAGAAAATCTCCCAAACCTAGAGAAAGAAGCTGACATCCAAACATAAGAGGCATTTAGAGCCCCAAATAGACACGAACAAAGAAGAAATTATATGACAAGATGTCAAAATATAAAGTAAACAAATAATACTCAGAGCTTTAAGGGAAAAATTCCAACTCACAGACAGAGACAAAAATATCAGAATAACAATAGACCCATATCAGCAACCCTAAAAGCCAAAAAAAGCATGGAATGATATGTTTCAAGCCCTGAAAGTAAGGGCTAACCAAAAGTGCTGCCTAAATCTAGCAAAGTTATCTTTCAAACTCATGGAAAAATAAAGATATTTCAAGACAAACACAAAGGTCGGTCTCGACAAGCCAGCATTGCAGAAAATTAAGGAATGCTACACGGGGAAGAAAAAGATAGTCTCACCCATGAGAACACATGAAGGAACACATCCACGGTGAACATGGGATGACCGAATGAATACAGGAGCAAAGAAGAGCGAAGAAAAAAAATCAATCATGTCCAACACAGAAAAACCCCAAATTACCCAGGGAGGAGGAAAAGAAACACTAATCATCTAGCCGACCAAAACACTGCCTAACAAAATCTTAGGAAAGAGCAAGTTCCTTTCAAAATAAACCTTAAATGTACATGGATTAAACTCAGCAATAAAAAGAGACAGATTAACTGGTTGTACACAAAAATAAAAACCAACTATTTGTTGTCTCCAAGAAACACACTCAGCTGGCAAAGATTTCCAAAAACTAGGTGTCAAAGAATGGAAATCAACCTACCAAGGAGACAAACAGGGCCATAAACAAGCAGAAGAAGCTCCCTTCCCTTCCCTTCCCTTCCCTTCCCTTCCCTTCCCTTCCCTTCCCTTCCCTTCCCTTCCCTTCCCTTCCCTTCCCCTCCCTTCCCCTCCCCTCCCCTCCCCTCCCCTCCCCTCCCCTCCCCTTCCCTTCCCTTCCCTTCTCTTCTATTCTTTATTGGTCTTTTTGAAACAGGGTCTCCCTGTAGCTCCAGCTAGCCTGAAGCTCTCTATGTAAACCAGGCTGGCCTTGAACCCACAAATATCTGCCTGTCTCTGACTCCCAAAGGTACACACCACCATGCCTGGCCCGAGACGCAGCTATTCTTAAATCTGGTAAAGTAGATTTCAAAGCAAAATTAATCAGAAAAAAATAAATACATATTAATAAAAGGAACAATTCATCAAGAGGATATAACAATTGCAAATATTCATGCATCAAATCACGAGTGCTCCAATTATATAAAACAAACACTAAAAGGTATAAAATGCCACGCAAATCTTGGCTCAATAATAATGAGAGATGTCAGTGCCTCACTCTCACATCTAGAATGGTCTTCCAAGTTAAAAATCAGCAGAGAATTCTCAGAGCTAATTACACCATAAAACAATTAGACTTAACAAATATCTACAGAACATTCCATCCCACGGATAGGGAATATACATTCTACTGAGCACTGCAGGGAACATTCTCTAAATTTGATCCTATTATAGGACATAAAGCAAGTCTTAAAAAATACAAAAAAGGCTGGACATGGTGGCGCACTGGAAGGCAGAATCAGGCAGGTCTCTGTGAGTTCAAGGCCAGCCTGGTCTACCTTGCAAATTCCAGGCCAGCTAGGACTACAGGGAGGCTCTGTTTCAAAAAGACCAAGAAAAAAACAAACAACAAAAAAACCAGGTATGGTATACACACCTTTAATCCCAGCATTTGGCTTTCAGGAGGAAGAGACAGGTGGATCTCTATGAGATAGTGGCCAAAGAGTCCACATAGCAAGTTCCAGGCCCTCTCAAGCTGCAGAGAGACCCTGTCTCAAAAAGAAAGCCTCCCCCTAAATATAAATACAAAACAAATTGAGATGATTCTTTGTACCCTATCAGTTCACAGTGGACTAAAAGTATAAATTAAAAAATAAAAACTATTTAATAGGGCTGGAGAAGTAGCTCAGTGGTTAAGAGCACTGGCTGCTCTTACAGAAGACCCAGATCTAGTTCCCAGTACCCACATAGCAGCTAACAACTGTCCTTAACTCCAGTTTCAAAGAATCCCGTGTCCTCTTCTGCCCTCTACAGGAACTGCATGCATATGGTGTACTGACATTCATGAAGACAAAACATTCATACACATAATACAAAATAATTTTTAATTTTTTAAAAAAGAAATATAAACTGCACAAATACTTGGAGATTAGACAATACACTTTTACACTTTATTTATCTTGTGTGTGTGTGTATGTATGCATGCCAAGAAATACATGTATAGGTCAGAGAACTTTGTGGAGTCATTTCTCTCCTTCCACTTTTATGTGCGTTCCAAGGATCAAACTCAGGTTATCAGGCTTGCACTTTTACACACTGAGCTACCTTGCCAGCTCTGAATACATTTTTGAATGAACAGTGACACTGAAGAAATTGAAGTTTTTTGTTTTATGTTTTAATTCCTAGGAACAGGAAGAAGGGATGGCTCATTGGTTTAGAGCACTGAATGCTCTTGCAGAGGGACTGGGTTCGGTTCCCAGCACTTACATGGCAACTAACAATCTGGAACTCCAGTTCCAGTGGATCCAACACCCTCTTCTGGCCTTTGTGGACATTGCATACACAGGTGCACTTACATACATCCAGGCAAAACACTCATAAACAAACAAATAAATAAAAATTCAGAATTCCTACAAACAAATGAAAAGAACAGCACAGCCTAGCAGGTCCTCTTAGATACAGACAAGACATTCCCAAGAGAAAAGTTTATAGCTATAAATGATCACATTTTTTAAAAACAGAGACCTCAAATAAATAACCTAATGATTCACCTTAAGGCGTTAGAAAAACAAGTCAACCCCAAATCTAGTAGATGGCAAAAAAAATAACGATTAGAGCTGAAATTCATGAAATAGAGACCAGAAGAATCAATCAAGTAAACAGTTATTTCTTTGAAAAAGATTAACAAGATTAATATGCCAGACTAATAAAAAGAGAGATGACCAAAATTAATAAAATTAGAGGCAAAGGGAGTTATTACAACATATCTTAATGGGATTGGAGAGATGACTCAGTGGTTAAGAGCACTGATTACTCCTGCTGAGGACCCAGGTTCAATTTTCAGCACCCATATGATGGCTAACAACCGGATGTAACTCTAGTTCCAGAAGAATAAGACACCCTCTTCTGATCTCCAAGGACATTGCAAGATACAGGTGCACTTACACACATGCAGGCAATATGATTATAGACATAAACTAAAAATAATAAATAAAATATCTTTTTAATGAACATAGATCAGTGAAATCCAGACAATTGCTAATCCTTCAGAAACTGACATTTAAATGAATGTGGAAACCTAGATGAGATGGATAAATTTCTAAACACATATGACCTACTGAAATTAAAGCCAAAAGATATAAAGAATCTCAACAGACCCACAACAATGAGACGGAAGAAGTAATTAAAGCCTCCCCACAAAGAAAATCACAGAGTGGAATGAACTTACTGCTGAATTCTACCAAACTTCAAGGAAGATCTAACAAAAACACTTCTTAAACTGTTCCACAAAGTAGGAGGCGTAGGGGAATGCTACCAAATTCATTTAAGAAGTATGAGGGCCAGTGACCTGGCTCATTGGGTAAAGCTGCCTGCCACCAAGACTGATGACCCAAGTTCAATCCCCAGGACCCACATGGTAGCATGAAAGAAAAGAGTTCTACAATTTATCCTCAAATGACCTCCACATGTGCGTGTGAGCTCTCTCCCTCACAGAGATAAATAAATAATTAATTAATTAAATAAAACTTTTTAAAAGGAGAAAGCAGGGCTAGAAAGATGGCTTGGTGTCTAAGAGCCCTTGTTGCTCTTACAGAGGCCCTGAGTTCACTTCTTCCATCAGGCAGCTCATAACTACTTGTAACTCCAGTTCTAGAAGATCCAATGGCCAATTCCAGCCTCCACAGGCACCTACATGCACACAGTGCACACACATACACTCAGACACACATGCATACAAATCAAATAAAAATTAAAATAATACAAATTAAAAATAAAAAAGGAGACTGGTAGCTGGGCATTCATTGTTCTCTGCTTCCTAACTGCAGTGTAGACCAACCCACTGCCTGAAGCACCTGGCCCCAGGATTTCCCTGCCATAGCAGACTGGACTCTTCAACCATGAGTCAAAAGAATCCCTTCCTTAAGTTTCTTTGGTCAGGTATTTTGTCACAGCAAAGCATAATGGAATGGTCACATGAAGACAGCATGTTCCTGTCACAAAAACAGACATGTAGATCTGCAGAAAAATGAAATTAGAAGCATATCTCCTACACTGCACAAAACTAAATTCAGCGGATCAAAAGTCTTCCTTTAAAGCCTGAAATGCTGGGACTGGAGAGGTGGCTCAGAGGCTAAGAGCACTTGCTGCTCTTGCAGAGGAACTATATTTGGTTCTTAGCAACAAGGATTAACAAATGGGACAACATAAAATTTTAAAGTCTGTACATAGGATATGAAAGTATCAGCAGAGGGAACAGACATCCCATAGAACTAGAGAAAATCTTTATCAGTTATACATAATATAATCTTTATCTTTAGACAGAGATCAACATCAGGATTTTATACAGAACTGCAAGACAAACATCAATAAAGCCAACTGTCAATCAGCAAACAGGCTCATGCAATGAACAGACAATTCTCAAAAGAAGAGACACAAATGGCCAGTATTTTTTATTTACTTATTTATTTACTTACTTTATTTGTATGAGTGATTTGCCTGCATGTATTTAGGTGCACTTATGTATGCAATGCCCATAAAGACCAGAAGAGGGCATCAGATCCCCTAGAACTGGAATTACAAATGGATGTTACCTGCTATGTGGGTGCTGGGAACTAAACCCAGATCCTCTTAAGAGCAGCCATTGCTCTTAACCACTGAGAAATCTCTCCAGCATAGCCACACCTTCTAGGACCTGCCAAAACACTGCCACCAACTAGGGACAAAATGTTCAAATACTTAGAGCCTGTGGGGACATTTTAATTCAAACCTCCACACTGGCTATTAGGAAGAGACAAATGAAAAGTACTTTGAGATATCATCACATCCCAGTCAGAATGACTATCATCAAGAAAAGAGATGACAGTAAATGCTGGTGAGGGTGTGGAACAAAGGAACCCTTATTCACTGCTGGTTTATAATTCGTATTATAAACTGGCACAGCTGTTGTGGAAATCAGCACGGAAGCTTCTCAAAAAATTAAAACTAGAACTTCGTGACTCAGCTACTACTCCTGAGCATCTGCTCAAAGGAGTTCATATCTTAATATAGACCCGCTTGCACATCTGTGGTGGTCTGAATGAGGAATGTTCCCCGTAGTCTCAGGTATTCGAACACTCGGGCTCCAGTTGGTAGTGCTGTTTCAAGTTAAGGAACCTTTAGGAGTAGGAGCCTCACTGGAGGATGCAGGTCACTGGGGGTGGGCTTTGAGAGTTTACGGCCTCGCCCACTTGCAGGTCACCTTCTGCTTCCTCTTTGTGGTTGAAGAAGCACTTTCTCAGCTTCCTGCTTCAACTTCCTGCTGCCACTCTTCCTGTGCCA
Source organism: Eospalax fontanierii (assembly GCA_035773235.1). Classification (NCBI taxonomy): domain Eukaryota; kingdom Metazoa; phylum Chordata; class Mammalia; order Rodentia; family Spalacidae; genus Eospalax; species Eospalax fontanierii. The sequence continues at coordinate 11,186,658 of CM069536.1, read as the reverse complement.
TTATGGATTCTTTCTAGAACTGTAAGCCAAAACCAACTCTTCATAAATTGGTTTTGGTCATAGTGTTTTATCCCCAAAACCAAAAATTAACTAATACAACACCCACGCTTACCTCTGCATTGTAGTATGATGTTAAGTGGCATGACTTAGACTCAAAAAACAAAAATCACATGTTCTTTCTCATGGTCTCAGAGGCAGACCATGACTCTGTGTGTGTGTGAGAGAGAGAGAGAGAAAGAGAGAGAGAGAGAGAGAGAGGTTCTGAAACTAGACAGATGACTGTGAGGTGAGGTGAGGTGAGGTGAGGAAAGGAGGTGCTGACCATGGGGAGAACATGGGGGTGCGCGTGGCTGACCACGGGGAGACGCATGGCTGACCATGGGGAGAACACGGGGGTGCACGTGGCTGACCATGGGGAGAGCATGGGGATGCTTGTGGCATGAATGTGGAAAGGAGGCTACTGGGGTAGAGAGGGAGCAAAGAGAGGCTGGGAAGATACCACGTAACAGAGTTGGAGGGCTGCTCAACAGTAGAGTGCCTGCTCCACAATCAAGAGGACCAGAGTTCAAATCCCCGTACCATGTAACAAGCTTGGCCTTCCTTATAAACACCTGTAACCCCAGCTCTGAGATATGAGCCCTGGGTTCAAGAAGAGATCCTGCCCGCCTCAGAGGAGCAGGCAGAATTGATGGAGGACACAGGAGTGTGGACAACATCCACCCCCTCTGCATCTGGTACCATCACCCCCTTGGTTCCATCGACATACCAAGGCATGATTTTGTCAAAACACAGTCTAGGAAAACAGTGAGTTCGCTGGGCTTACTTACAGAGCAACGGGTGGGGGTTACTTAGGAGTACGGATGCTCCCCCACAAGGCTGTGCTGGAAAGTCTTCATCCAAGCGTGGACAGTGGTTTCCCCACCACCACACAAACTGGTGAGAGAGCTTCCCCTAGACTTCCTCGGTGTAATTACCCTTAGCCCCTCCCCTTATGCAATTAGGGCAGGCTGGTTGGTTGGGAGGGTCCTGTGACTCTCCCTGTCCCTCCGTCCTTGGGGTGTGTGACAGTCAACAAGCTTAGCTTGAGGCAAGAGGTGGAAACCAAGATTGGGGAGATAGTATCTATCCATGTTCTGTCTGTTGAAGGACAGACTTAGGCAACAACACCCAACACCCTTTTTCTGGCTTCTACACATACACAAGTTCATGCACCCGCACATGTTAGCATATGCTCACACAGACCCGCACGCACACACATAAATGAAAATATTTTTGAAAAATTAGAATGCTAAATGAAACCTAAACTTTGTATATTTTTTAAAGATGCATATTTAAAAAAAAAATACCCACTCAGTGTATTGGAGAAGCTTCTTTATGAGTTTTCTAACTTTAGGGATTGCTGGGTCGAGGGGTGATCAGTTGAATTTAGAGACTCTTGTTTCATCTCCTTCAAACTGGTGCTGAGGGTCATTGCGCAGGAGTGCTGCGATCTCCTTAGGGGTCCCCTTCTTCAGATTGTGGGCTAGTCAGGGTCTCACTCACTCCAGAGACTCCAGTTTGTATACCTTGGGTACGTACGGAATGGCTAAGCCAAGGGATGTCTCCCAAGTGCGTTGGGGTGTGAGGAAGTCTAGTGGAAAACCACAGTCTATTCATGAGGGACCCATGTCAGTGTTCTCTGACCTGTTTAAACACCACCCAAGCCTCTTGCCATCTGTAACTCTAGCCAGCTGAGGGTCTCAGCTTAGTTACACCCAACCCTCCCTGGTCCACAACTGTCTCACATAGCTAGCTCCCATCCAGGATGTTCTGCTGGTTGACTCCAGGTTCCCTGACTCATGACTGTCAGACCCCCAAGTTAGGTCAGCCTTAAACAATATGTTTCCTCTGAGGATGGTGCCTAGTCACAGTTGTCAAGACACCGGGCATGGCGGAACGCACCTGTGCTCTTCTGCTGACCCATCAAGATGGAGGAGAAACTGTCTCAGCAGAATCAAGTGCAGGAATCAAGAAGGAAATGTATTTGGGTGCTGCTTGAGCCTTCGTGCTGGTCTGCCTTGTGTTCTCCGCACTTCTCGGCTGCGGTCCTCTGCCTGTGATCCCAGTCACTTCCTCTCTGCAGAACAGTCTATTGTTCACTACCCTCGCTCTTTCCATCCACCCCACGAGGCAGCTTCTGATTCCAAAAGCTTTCCCATCAACCATTCTGGAATTTCTTCAAAATAACCAGGGGTAAGGGCGTAGAAGAAAGCTCAAATGGCCATAAGCAATTGTTTCAAAGTGAATGATAAATAAAAAAGAGTTCACTATACTTGAAGAAAAGAAAAGAAGGCAGAAATGAAAAACCCAACATGGAACTCCTGGACTTAATACAGGACTTATTACAACATTAAAACATTAATTTTAAATGCCTCACTCTAAAAAATAATAAGAAACATGGGCTTTCCCATGCCATCCATGAAAATGACCTCAAGTATAGACAAAAGTCACATGACTGCAATGTTTCTGGATGGCATCAAGCTCAACAAACCTCATCTACATAGTCGTTTTTGGTCGAGCTATCCTAGTTTTATTTCTGTTGCTATGATAAAAATACTCTTGGCAAAAGCAACTTCGGAAAGATTTAAAAATGTAGGAACCAACAGAGAAGGAGGTGCTGGGAACTTACCTCTCAGTTTGAGTAAAGTCAGATCCAAGCAAATAATTGTGTTATTCTTTAAAAGTCTTTCAGGACCAGGAGCATTCAAAAGCCTGACAACACCCACAGGCACTTTTAGGGGCAGCTCATCCCCCAGCAGTACAGCTCATTCCAGACAAAATTTGAAACACAACCAGGAGACACACTCAGGAAAAGTCACTTTTCAGGGGCTGGGAGGCTGCACCCAAAGCCCAGTGTGTGCACATTTTCTAACACTGAACTACATCCCCCAGCACCAAAAATCGCTTCTGAAGTTTTCGACCTTTCCGTTGGACATTGCTTTTATAAATAATTGCTTTTATTTATTTTGGGGGGGGGTTGCATATGTTGGGAGGCGGGGCAGAGGGCAACTCTGTGAGTCAGTTCTCTCATTCCACCTTTACCTGGGTTTCCAGCATCAAACTCAGGTGGCCAGCCCCGGGCATTGTTTTAAAACACTCATCGTCCATGCTTTATCAGAACGTAGTCAGCACATGAAGCAGAGTCTTAATGAACAAGTGAAAGCTGAAACAATGATTTTGATTATTAGCTTCTCCTCTAACATTGCGCTAAGCTACGCATTAGAGTTACCTGAAGAGGATTTTAAATGCCTAAGGCTCTGGCCAACTCCATCCCTGGTCAATGGGATGGGAATCTCTGGTGAGAGGCACAGGTTTCAGCACATTTTATGCTCCCTGGGTGGTTCCTACTACAGCTCAGTTAGGAATCAGCTGCTCTGTGGGAAGTCTGAATTTTTAATACTAAATATTCTTCATTAGAGCAAGATAAACTAGCAACCCTGGGCTAAATTAGAGCAGTGCCCTGAAATATCACCCTCCTGAATTACAAACCATTTGTCTGTTTCAGTCAAATACAGTAGATTTCACTTTTCTCTCTTCTACAGATATTCCCGAAGGCAATCCCCTGGTAAATCCAGATGCTTTTCCTCCATGTACTCGTGGTGAACACGAGAAACAAACTGAGAAGAAGCAACCTTTTCTCCCTTTTTCATCCCTACTCTACCCGCCTGCTTGGCCTTTGCAAAAGGACAAAAATAAATAAAGACTAACTTCTCTTAAATGTTTCAAAACAAAATAATTACAATTCCTGAGTAAACAACAATGAAACTTCATGAGCTGTTTCCTTTATTTATATATTTTTTTATGGTCACAGACTCAGGGTCTATCTTGGAAATAGATGTGTAGTTTTAATTCTGTCAGCTCAGTAGGTGGAATGACCTCAGGACCCATGCCCAGTCAAGTGACCTATGCCTTTTAGTCACGTGACCCTCTGCCATGAAAAAGATGGTTTTAGTTGTCCTAGGTTTGAATTTTTCTCTTAGGAAAAATACCAGGGGTGGTGGCTGGCTAACTAGATTTATTTGTTTGCTTATTTATTTATTGACTTGTATGAGTGTTTTGAAAACGTTGTATGTAAGTGCACCCCTGCAAAGACAATGCTGGCAGAGGCCAGAAGACAGTGTTGGATCCCCTAGTACTGGCGTTAAGGACAGTTCTTAGTCTCCATGTGGGTGGTGGGAACTGAACCCACGTCCTCAGCTGAATAGCCAGTACTCTTAACCGTTGGACCATCTCTCCAGTCCCCTAACTAGACTTCTAAGGAAAGTCTAAGTATTCTGGAAGGGATCACTTTCAAGCAGACATGAAAAGGAAACGTCCAGATCCTTCCACCTCACCAGTTTAACTGATTTGGTCTCCTTCCTTTCCGAAAGCATTCAAACAGTAAGAATAAAACCAACACTCCCAGGTCACCCAGTGAAAATACTGACTCATTCTACCCAAGAGAGTGGCTGCAAGACTAGCTGAGGGAGGTCAGTTTGGTTTTTGTCCTGCGGCACAAAAGGAATGCCCACACATACTCCATCAGGGATGACATCAACAGCAGGCCTAGAATAAGCATTCCAGCAATGTAGGAGTCCACTTACCTGAAATAGTCACAGAAGATACATCTCTAAGGAGAGGATGTCTATTAGTGACGGCTGAGGGTTGACTGTCAGCCACCAGAAGCGGTCATATGGGGAGGTGAAGAATATGTTCTAAAATTGGATTGTGGTGAGGATCCTATATTTATGTAAATGTACTAGAAGTCATTAAATTCTATTCTTTAAATTTAAATTATTAACTTAGTAGTTAAATTATGAAATAAATTACACAGATTACAACTAAATAAAGTTATCTTTAAAAACCGATATTGTGTGGGCTGTGGGGGTGCCCGCGTTACCCTGGCACTGGGGAAGCTCTTGAGGCAGAAGGCCTGTGAGTTCGAGGCCATCGTGACTACAGTGCCTCAGAACAAAACAAACGGCCTTCTATCAGAAAGTAAGAGCTGTCCAGGTCTGTCACTAAATAAAAAGCTACTATAGTAGACCTGGGGAGGGGCAACACGTCAGGTACGGACGTGAGACTGGATAGATAAGGCGGGGTGGACTGCTCCTCACCTGGAAGAGGAGGAGGAAAGGGAACTGGAAACAGCCTGGAGCCCGAAGGCACTCCGCGAACGCAGCCCTCCCTGGGCCCGTCGGGAGCTATTTGGTTCTCAGGACCCGGTGGCTCTGCGGGAGCTGAGACGTGGCGGCTGCTTAGGAGTCGGGGCCGCGGACGGATCTGACTGACGCTCCCCGCAGCGGCCGAGCACGGTCACCCAAGCCGTGCACCCCGCAAGCCCGAGGGCGCGTCCCTAGTCGGACGCCGGGCCCCCTGCGCGCCTCCCCCGGGGACCAAGGACTCCGCGTCCAGGTGTCCAGCCCGGCACCGCAGGGGGGAGGCGCCCGCACGGCCGCCTCCCGGGGTCCGCCGGGGGCCGAGGGCGGAGCTGGCGGGCCACCGCCCGGCCCGGGACAGGGGACCCGGGACCGCTCCCCACCCCGCCCGGCCCCCGCACAGTGCTCATGCGCGCCGCCCGCCTTTATAGCCGCCGCGGAGCCGCGCCGCCGGCACTCGGGAGCGGCCGGGCGGATCCCACGCAGGTGCGGGCCGGGGGGCCGCGGCGTCCGTCCCCGGCTCTGCCGCTCGTAGGGCGCGCGTCCGCCTGTCCCGGCGGCGGCGTGTCCCGCGCCAGAGCGAGGACGCGCAGGGAGTCTGGGCCGGCCGGGGCTGCAGCGCCTGGGGGCGCGCGGGGGCCGCGGGGGCCGCCGAGCGGCGCTCACAGCCTCGCTCTTCCGCAGGTCTGCGCAGCCTCGCCACCATGCCCGCGTCCTGGATCCGCGCTGTCTGCCTCGGTGGGTACGCGCCCTCGCCGGGTCCCCGCGCCGGCCGGACGCTGCAGCCAGCGCTCGCTCTCCTCTCTCCGCAGGTGCGTGTCTGCTGCTGCTGCCCGAGTCCGCGCGCGCCGAGGGAGCCGGTGAGTTCCGCCTCCCGGCCGAGGACGGAGGGAGGTCCGCGCCCGCACCCATCTTCACCGGGTCCCCCGCCTTTCCTGTTTCTCCCACGTCCCCTGGGGTCCGACGGGGGTCTCCTTTTCCGGCACAAAGAAGACCTCTCCCGGGCACCCCAGTACTTCCATTGCTTTAAGGGTTGGGGAAGAACCTTCGGTCCTTGCCCGGAGAGCGGGAGGCTTTCGCCGTTGTCCCCCTCGTTGGAGCCGCTCGCTGTTTCTCCGTGTAACCCCTATAGAAACTACCGACTGCCGTTCCTTTTGCACGCTGGAAGTCTTAAAAAAAGAGTTTGTTCCACGTGTAAGAAGTTCGAGTACCTGTGTGTGGTTTCGTGTCTTTTTTGCGGTGTAAGAGACAGTTTCTAAAGTCTGGTGTTTGTTTTCTTGAAAGTAGAAATGGTAAGTCCTGCTCCGAGCGGCTGTGTTCAGCCCTCCTGGGTAAAGACGACGTTAGCAACTCAGATAGGCTCGGTCCGGGATTCCAATCTTGCCCCGCATCCACTGAAAATGGATTAGGGTTGTTCGATATCTGTGCGAGGCTCCCGTGTGGAATTAAGATTTTAACCCAGTTAAGGAGTCACTAGCGTCTTCTCCATTTTTCCATGGCCGAGTACAATCTAGGTGTCACTCTACAGGACTATACAGAAGAGAGCCCTTGACAGAGACCAGGTACTCAATCGGCCAAAGCCATCAGACAGTATTAGGGGTGGGAGAGTTACTTTTAGGAAACATGTTTCCAAAAGTCTTAAATCAGACATGTTTCTGTGTTTGGAAAATAGTATTTAATAACATTCATTTCAGCAGTAGAGTGGCAAGTTACCATTTGGGGTGTGTTGGAATTTGACAGATTAACACCTTTTATAGGAACAACTTTCCTTTTTGTTTGCTTGCTTTTTGAGGTGGCCTCATTCTATAACATAGACTGGCTTGGAACCCACTGTGTAGCCCACACTGGCCTCAAACTCAAGGCAATTTTCTGCCTCAGCTTCCCAAGTGCTGAGATCACTGGTGTGAGCCACCACTGCTGGTTCAAAAAACTTTGATTCTTTATTGATCAGATTGTAAAACTTGAGCAAATTAGCAATGCTTTCTAAAAACATATTTGCTGCCTAGCATCTCTTTGGACGGATCTGGGGCAGAAATAACCAAATTCAAGTAGATGAACTGTTCTATTCTGATAGGATTAACTTCTTTTTGTCCTGGACATTTCTGAGTTGTAAAATGTTCCTTAGGTAAATTAATCCCATACCTTTAATTTCCTCATCTGTAAAATGTGTTAAATAACATTCTGTAAATCCAAGTATCATTTAACTGGTTGGCTTAAGTGAATACGTGATTTCAAGGCTCTGGCTTTGCCAGGTAACTAAGTTACATGGTCCTGCAAAAATGTAGAGTATTTTTGCATGTGTCTATGAAAATACTTCACAGAGGCTCAGTCCGGATTTGACTGTCTTCACTTCAGACCACTGTGTAATATCATCACAGATGAGATTTTTATATTTCTAGAATGAATAAATGTTCATCAACGAATATTATTTTCTCATTCTGATGTGTTTCTACTTATGCCTTCCAAGCTAAGTGAAGAACCTTTTCACATTAGATTTCTGTAGTAAGTAGGATCTAGATGAAACTGGAAAGTCTTTTTGCCCTGCTAAAATGTAGAAGAGTGTAGAACACATGTCAGTATTTTAATAGAAGTATAGAAATTGGGTGAGTAAGCCTTAAATTTCATACCTCAGTTTCCCTGACTTGGAAGCCTGGGAGAACTTATGGCATGTCTCTCTCCAGTTCCCATCGCCATCACCTGCTTTACCAGAGGCTTGGATATCAGGAAAGAGAAGGTGGATGTCCTCTGCCCAGGGGGCTGCCGTCCTGAGGAATTTTCTGTGTTTGGGAACATAGTGTACGCTTCTGTGTCCAGCATCTGTGGGGCTGCTGTCCACAGGTAAACCGGAACAGGCCGGGGAGGAGGTGGCGCAAGCGTCATTATTCCCTCCCCGTTTCCCTGGTTGCTTTCTTTTGGTGCTAATTTCGGTCATAGAAGATGGGTATATTTTTAAGGTTTTCCTGGGCATCCTTGAAACCCTAAACATACAAATGAAGCTTTCTGATCAAGGACAGGTTGCTTTACTTCATGATGGCTACAACCCCATGATTCTAAAGCATTCCTTGCTCAGTCATCTGATTCTTTCTACGACAGACGAGCCATTGTTAATGCTCACCACAAAAGTCCTGAAGTAAGCACAGCTCTGTTTTGGTTTTCACATGAGGAAACTGAACTGAAGGTTGTCAAATATCTTGCCGAATGGCACTTTGTTTAGCAAATGCCATCCCATCCTGCAGTAGAAAAGCCAGTGTTGTTTTTGTTTTTTTTTTTTTTAAATGCAGTCCAAAGGCATGTACAGTTAAGTTGTCTTAAAAGTTGTCCGGCGCCCTTTGTTAACTCTGAATCTCTGAGGCATAGGAAAGATGATATCAGTATATTCTTATCAACACTTTGAAAAGTTTGACAGCACAAAATCTTTTCCCCAGGCACATTTTGTCCATATATAAGCAAGTTTTTAAAGGCTGGCAGCAGGCATCCTTCGATGACTTCCTTCTGAGTTACTTTTTTTGACCAGTCAGAGCAATAGATGGCATGATAAGTCATTTTGATGTTCCGAAGAAGAGTGGATGGTGCCTGGCATGGCGGTGCATGCCTTTAATCCCAGCACTCGAGAGGCAGAAGCAGGCTATTCTTTGTGAGACTGAGGCCAGCCTGCTCTACATAGTGAGTTCTAGGTCAGCTAGAGTAACAGGGAACCCCTGTCTCAAAAACCCCCAAAATTAAAGAGTGGATAGTGTCTCAGCTGTTATTCTTGCATCGCAGGGGAGTCATCGGCACCTCAGGGGGGCCTGTGCGTGTCTATAGCCTACCTGGTCGGGAGAACTATTCCTCAGTAGAGGCCAACGGAGTCCGGTCTCAGACATTGTCCAGATGGTCGGCTTCCTTCACGGTGACCAGTAGGTATAAGTATATTGTTCTCACCTGGGCAGAAGTACTGCCCCAATCCCCTCTGCTTTTCTTAGCCCAACCTTTTTGGTTCTGATAGGACACCCTGTAGTCAAAAGAAGTGGAGCTTGGGTTAAGCCAAGCTTGGGTGACTGATATTTGCAATGTCAAATGCCCAGATACTTAACAAGAAAATATAAGACCAGTGAATTCAGTTTTTGATGATCTTTTGAAATATAGTTAAAATACGTATTGGTTCTCTGAACCTAACAGGAAATGTGATGTTTACATCTGAGTCACTATTACCCCTTTAATCATCCTCTAAAACCTTAAGTTGGATTCATAGTGCTGTGGTGATAAAGAAGGAATGGGAAAAAGTAAACTTCTCTTTATCTTAACAGAAGGCAAAAGCAGTACCCAGGAAGTCACTGGGCGGGCAGTGTCCACAGCCCATCCACCAGCGGGTAAGAAAACACAGATCTGATTCCCTAGCTGCCTGGCACAGCATTGAGAGTCACAAGTAAATGTGTTGGTAGAATCTTTCCTTCAAAAAATTAACATTATGGGCTGGAGAAATGGCTCCAAGTTGAAAAGCACTGGCTGCTCTTGCAGAGGACCAGAGTTCAGTTCCTAGAACCCAGGGGATCTGATACCCTCTTCTGGCCTCTGTGGGCATTGCATGCACATGTAGGCAAAACACATAAAAATAAATTAAATTACAACATTTATATTAAAGAACAAAGCAGTTATCTCATTTACTGATGAATTGTGAAGATGTGTTCCACTTTATATTTCAAGCTTCTTTTTATGCTTCTTATTATAAACTCCACCCTATCCGTTATCTGATGTTACTCCATTTCTCTCCTGATAGGACCATGTCAAGAAATTGGTCAAGGTACCATGGACCTCTTTCTTTCTGGCTCAGTTTGCTTCACTAAATTACCTTAGTTTCTGCACTGTCGTGTGAATAAAAGAAATCAGTGTGCATCCACTGTAGGAAATAATCCAGAGAACTCTTTTATTTTTAAAGATAGTGTGGCCATTTTAAAGTCAGAGAAATTAAGAACAATCAGCTCTGCATTCCCAGTCTAGCTGTGGGTTTAAGGTATCAAAGTCCTGGATTAGATACATACCCAGTATGTAGGCCTACCACAGTCCTGTCTTGTTTCTTTGTAGGCGTATTGCTTCCCCAGTCCTCATGAAATTAACTTACAGGTATTTCCTAAGCATGGCCCTCTTTGCCATAAGCTTGTCCAGTTGGGAGCCTCTTACTGTGAAAATGTTAGTCTTTTGCTCACGCCAAGAGCTTCCTTTGTTTCAGGTAAACGACTAAAGAAAACACCAGAGAAGAAAACTGGCAATAAAGGTGAGCTAAACATTAGGGGAAATGGAGGCCACAGGGAAAAACCTATGCTTGAGACTGCTAACGCAGCTCTTGTTTGGATCTCTCCAGACTGTAGAGCAGACATTGCGTTTCTGATCGATGGAAGCTTTAATATTGGGCAGCGCCGATTTAATTTACAGAAGAATTTTGTTGGGAAAGTGGCTTTAATGCTGGGAATTGGAACAGAAGGACCACACGTGGGCCTCGTTCAAGCCAGGTACAACTTTGATAAAACGAGAGCTAACAGATGCCTTGAATGATGACAATTTACCACCTCTTACCGTCATTTCAGTTCAACATAGCTATTCTGAGTTTGGACAAGCTGGAGTCCTAAAATACAAATTCAGGATTTAAGAATGCCCATGCCTAGCACTTACCTAGCACAGAAAAGACTCTGTTCAATCCCCAGCACTGCTAACAAAACAAAGAGAAAGATGGTAGTCTGGGTAGGTCTTTGTGAACTGTACACTGTCTGCATGAGCCAGAAAGAAGGCTACAAGATCCCAGTGTTTGCACATGAACCATCTCAAGTCTTTCTCATGCAGTTCCCAGTTTCAATTCTGAAGGGAGAAGCAATGACCTGTCCTATTCCTTTGTCCTGTTCTGCTATTATTATTTCGTGTTTCCTTGGCTGGAGAGCTGAGGCATGACCTTTTTTAGTTGGTTCATGTAAAAATAATATTGCTGGGTTTTAGAATTGCAGTGTGTTAATTTTATAAGAAGCTTGAAAAGTAAGTAAAGCACATTTCTCAGACTAAGTCCCCCAGATGTGATCTTCCTATTTTATTTCCCTTCTGTGGTTAAGAAAATATTTACCTTTTCACATATCAGACTATAAAAAATGTCTGGTATCCTGTTTTCTCACCCCCATTTTGAGCATTTTCTCCGGACAAATGCTCATTGCAAATTGTTTTATACCATTCATTTGAATAATCACTTAGCCATACTGCTGCCTTTCATCATTACACAGTACTCTGTGATGAGTAGCCTGAAATTAACTCTGTGCCATCCTTGATTGTTTTATTCAACGGAATTCCTGGACCTGAAGTTCTAACACTTTAAAGGTTTGAGAGAAGGCCAGGCATTGTGATGCATACTTTTAGTCCCAGCACTCAGGAGGCAGAAGCAGGTGAATCTCTGTGAGTTTAAGGCCAGCTTGTTCTATGTAGTGACTCTCAGGCCAGCCAAGACTAGATAGTGAGTCCCCGTCTCAAAAGAAAGAAAAGAAGTTTGAGACCCAGCTAAATTGTTTTTTAGAAAGTTGAGCTAGTGTAAAACACCATCAGCCGTGTATAAAGGTCACCAACCCTGCAGCACTACAAATGCTCTTTACTGTTTCATTTGTTGCCTTTTGTACCCCCAGCTGGCCTGGAACTCACTATGGAGACCAGGCTGGCCTTGATCTCACAGACATCTGCTTGCCCTATTCCCCAAGTGCTGGGATGAAGCCACCATGCTGGCTCTCATTTGTTGTTTTATATGGTTGGTTCTACTGGGCAATTTTAACTTTATTTGCTACATGCTGTAACCATTTGGCCTTTGCCTTAAAGAAAAAAATGAGCCCTTGATTCCAGTCCTTTTAGTATCAAATTTCTATACATTTGGCAAATTTTTTTGACTCCTGTGTGATTCTTGGGTTTTCTGCAGTATTTTGCATATTAAAGCTTTCCTGAGCATTTTAATGGCCTGAGGTGATTCTCATGCACTTTTCCCTTCGTAGTGTTTTGGTTGTTTCTTTATTTGACTGTATGCTTTTTCAAAACAAAAGCTACATTACCATGCAGTCATAGTTTTTCTATTTAAGGAAGAACATTGGAATAAATTATGTCAGCAGCTTATATTTAAATAGAACAAAATGATTCTTGTACAATTTAGGGATGCAAAAAAGACAAATTTCCTGTCATAATTTGAATAATTGAAAAGTGCCACAGGTTGAAAAAGTTACCAAATCATGAACTCTGATTTTTGTGATCCAACATTTTACCAGGTATGCAGAGGTAAAAGTAATGCTAAACGTGCCTCTCAAAAACTCCTGAGGAGAGCTATGTGTGGTGGTCACACACCTTTAATCCCACTGCTCAGGAAGCCAGAGCTGGAGATCTTGTCTCAAAAAAGAAAAGAAAAAGAAAAATATGGACATAATAGTACAACTACTCAAGTTAAAAGTCTGAAAATTTGCAGTTAATGAAATTGATGTCTTTCAAAAACAAATTAAGCTGTTGTTTTACTCAACGCGGTCTCTCACGTGTGTTTGTGCATGTACGGTACATGTACGTACATGCAAAAGCCAGAGGACAACCTTGGGTGTCATTCTTCAGGCATGCCATCCACCTTTTATTCCCTCACTGGTCTGGAACTTGCCAAGTAGACTAGGATAGATGCCCAACAAGTCCCGGGTATCCACTGTCTACCTGCCTAGTCCTGGAATCACAAACATGCACTACCACACTCAGCTTTTTCTACATGGGTAGAATTTGGGGAATTGAATTCAGGACCTGAACTGAACTATATCCCCAGCCCTCAACATGATCTCTAATAAACAAAGAGGACTTAAAAGTGAGCTGAAATTTTTAAAAAATTAATTTCATAATTAGGATTAGCAAATGTCATCATTCTAAGAAAAATTTTGTAATTCAAAACGTGGACCCTAGTGTCACTGACATTGTCCCTTTTGTCCAGAGAGACCTAGGCTAACACCCAATGTTGAGTGCTCCTGGGGCTGTGATTGGACTGTGCACTCTCAGACCAGCTACCTCTTACCCACTTGGGGCTCAGCTCTGCAGACTTCCACTAAGCCCAAACCCCTGAGCTACAACTGCTTAAACATGCCTCACATAGGACGTTCAGGAATAGACTGAGTTACGCTGCAGTCTTGTTAGGTGTACTACCTAAGTGTGTTGAACTGATTTCTTAAAATAACTGGGATAATAAAGTATAACGAGGTAAGATTATATATGTGTATTATCCAGAATACAATAAACTCTCAATGCAGCAAGTGTATTTGTTACACTTTTTTTTTTTGAAACATCCCTCCCAAGAAAATTAAGGAAGCAATGTCCTGGTTAGTTGCATACTGTGGAACTTTGGGCCATCTTTTTTCTTTCACGTAAAGAACAGCTAGCTGCTTATTTTGCCTTTCCAGTATGCCTGGGATAACTTTTCTCTTTGTTTTTCATAGTGAACATCCAAAAATAGAATTTTACTTGAAAAATTTTACATCAGCCAAAGACGTTCTGTTTGCCATAAAGGAAGTAGGTTTCCGAGGGGGTAATTCCAATACAGGTAAGTTCAGTGCCCCCTGGATGTGGTATCCTAGGCTATTTTTGATCAGACATGGAAAGCCATGATGATGTGCCATTGTATGACACTCTCCTAGCACTAATTTTGGCTGGATCTGCAGCAGATGGTCCTAAATGGAAAATATATCAAGGGGTTAGCTGATAATACTTAAACACAGAAACAAACTACAGCATTGTGCGTTTATAATCCTGTGTTAGATAGGTCGATTATTGCTTTAGGGGAGTATGTGTTTTAAGGACTTTACCCATGAATGCAGATGAGGCAGAGCCTCTGAAGGCTCCGTTCTTCAGCAGCACGCATCAGTCAGCAGGTGAGAGCAGTAGGAGTCATCCTGTTTCTGACTGGTGATTGATGGAAGTGAGGAATGTGAGATAACAGGGGCGGGAAGTAGTGTAGGTTGTGAAGACAAAAGAGGCCTAAAGGATAATTAAACTTTCCCATTCTATGGCGCTATTACATAACTGAGTTCCATACACTGAATTCTTAGACTTCATAGTGTGAAGTCGTTAACCCGGAAAGAGAAGTGTCCTTGGAGCCTTAATAAATGCTGCTCATTTGATTTTTTTCTTTTTCAAACCTAGGAAAAGCCTTGAAGCACACTGCTCAGAAATTCTTTACAGCAGACACAGGTGTGAGAAAAGGGATCCCGAAAGTGGTGGTGGTGTTCATTGATGGCTGGCCTTCTGATGACATCCAGGAAGCAGGCATTGTGGCTAGGGAGTTTGGTGTCAACGTATTTATAGTTTCTGTGGCCAAGCCCATCCCTGAAGAACTGGGGATGGTTCAGGATGTTGCATTTGTTGACAAGGTAGGGTGTGGGGGCTCTCCAATGGTGGGCGTGATTCAGTTTAGGACCTCTTAAGCCTAGTACTTACTGACCGGTTCGTAGCTAGATTAATGAACTAAGTGGTAGAACACTCGCCTAGCACACGTGAGGTCTTAGAGTCAATCTCCAGTACCGAAAAAGAGTTTGCAAAATGTTAAGAAACAACTTTTGAGGGCTGGAGAGATAGAGCAGCAGTTACGAGCATTGGGTCCAGGTTCGATTCCCAGAATCCACATGGTGGCTAAGAATGACCCATGTCAGTTTTGGGATCTGACACCTTCTTCTGGCCTCTATGAGCACTGCGTGCATGCTAGTGCACTATCTGCAGGCAAAACCCCCCTACACCTAAGTAAAATGTAAAACAAAGCAAAACAACTTTTGATCTTTTGGGGTATCTTTTGTGTCTTCCCCATTAGGCTGTGTGTCGGAATAATGGCTTCTTCTCTTACCACATGCCCAACTGGTTTGGCACCACGAAGTATGTAAAACCTCTGGTACAGAAGCTCTGCACTCACGAGCAGATGATGTGCAGCAAAACCTGTTACAATTCAGTGAATATCGCCTTTCTGATTGATGGCTCCAGCAGTGTTGGAGAAAGTAATTTCCGCATTATGCTTCAGTTTGTTTCCAACATAGCCAAGACTTTTGAAATCTCCGACATTGGTGCCAAGATAGCTGCTGTACAGTTCACTTATGATCAGCGCACAGAATTCAGTTTCACTGACTACAGCACCAAGGAGAATGTCCTCGCTGTTATAGGGAACATCCGCTACATGAGTGGTGGAACAGCTACTGGTGATGCCATTTCCTTTACTGTTAGGAACGTATTTGGTCCCATTAGAGACAGCCCCAACAAGAACTTCCTGGTAATTGTCACAGATGGGCAGTCCTATGACGATGTCCGAGGCCCGGCCGCTGCCGCCCACGATGCAGGTAAGGTTGTGCTTTTATGTAGGCAACAAAGAGGAGTCCTGTGAATTTTAGGCGTAAATGTGAACTTTAAGCATTTTTTTACTGAAATTCTTCCAGAGCCATTGAAATTTGGTAGTTTAATCACTAGATTTTTGCCTTAGAAGTAAAGACTAGCATTTTTTTATTAGAAAGTTTGCCACTGTAACTGTGAAGACTGAAGTAAAGAAAAATCTCACCACTGCCCATTTCTCAGACAACACAAGCCTTGATCTTCGCCATTTAGTAATCGTTTTTTGTGCCAGTGTCACTTAATGCACTTGCTAGGACTCTGAAATTGTGCCTGGAAGTGACTCTAGCAGGCAGTCTTTTCTCGTTAGCCGCGTATATGTGCTGTAGGGTCTTAAAAAAAGATACTGTGCGAGGCATAGTGGCACACCTTTATCTCAGCACCAAGGAGGTAGAGGCAAGCAGATCTTAATTCAAGGCCAGCCAGGGTTACATGTAGTGCCTCAAAAATAAATAAATAAAAGTAAAAATGATACTGTGTATCAGCTTAAAAACATTTCCTTCTATTTCTACTTGCTAAATGGGTCTTGAATAGATATTGAATGTTTAAGAATGTTTTTCATGTCAAAGATTAATCTATTGTTATTGGTGGCAAAGCTTTTGATTCTAATCAAATTTTTTCCCATAATGATCACAACTGTGAAAATTACCTAACAATTTGGTATAGATTTCTGTGCAGCTATGTATTAGTGTATAGAAAAGTTTATATATAAGCTAGTCCTATGTTTAATTGATTTAAAAATATTTCCATTGTAGGTATCACCATCTTCTCTGTTGGTGTGGCTTGGGCGCCCCTGGATGACCTGAAAGATATGGCCTCTAAGCCCAAGGAGTCCCATGCTTTCTTCACAAGAGAGTTCACAGGATTAGAACCAATTGTCTTTGATGTTATTAGAGGCATTTGTAGAGATTTCTTAGAATCTCAGCAATAATGGTGATATACTGACAGCTCAAAGAATAAGTGCAAAGGAATCTAATGTGCAAATTGTATTCTTACAATACCTAAGTAACTATATAGTATTCCAGGATCAGATACTTAATAATTATGTCAACAGCTGTTTTAAGCAAATAAGCATTCATTTGAAACTCTCAACTTCTGATTACAATTTAGATTTCAGTTGTTCCAAACACTTGGCTGAGGTTTTATAATCAGGGTCCTTAGAAACTCAGGAAAGAAGAGATGTTATAGATTCAAATATGCCTATTAAATGTAGATATGCAAATTTCATACAACTTAAAAAACCTGATACTTAGACCAAAAGCAACGTTCCTTCTTTTAATCATTTTGCATTGACTATATAAGGAAAATTAGTTTTTTTTTTTTTAAAGAAAGCATAAAGGTTGACCCAACTAGGTATTTTCTTGACCAACCAACAGCTGTTACTTCACATAGTAGTTATTAGATTATATGGAATGACTTATCAAGTTTCTTTTGTAGTATTCTCACAACTTATAGATGAAAATACCACATTGAAAAAAATAGGATTCCTTGGTATTTTTCTATTTATAATCCTTAATTTTGTGTAGAAATATAAGACTTACCATGAAAGTCACCCAAGGACTGAGAAAGTGTTAAGTTGGTAAAGTTTTTGGAAAAAAAGATGTTTTAAGGATTGTTACTGGAAAAAATATGGTATAATGGTTTGGATATGTAAACAATAAAACTTTCAGTGACTTACTAAGTTGCCATTATTATTCCGAGCGTTTCTCCTCAGGATATGGGGAAAACCAACCCTGCACTTGCTAGTTTCTGTGGAATGACTGTAAATTAAAAGTCACGCAATATTTTTCTCTTTCAGTTATTTACTGAATGCCTGTTTTACAGATCGCCATTGCCATTACCAGGTTAACCATTAAAACATGCTTTTGAGTACTTTCCTCAACAGAAATCTAACTAGTGTCACTTTTACTTATGCACATTTGTGCAACTGATGCAGGCATATCAAAGCTTCCTGAATGTGGACCTAGTGCCCACCAGGGCCTCTCACCATAGAGATGTTCTGTCATCCCCTCTTGCTTGTCTTCTCTAAAACCTGGTTCTCCTTACCTACCTGTGCACCCAACACCTTCCCATTGCAAATAGATTATGATTCTGAAACTGTTTGCAGTCAGCTGACTTGGAAAAAGTCCTTTAACTTATTATTTACTAGCATATATCCAAATGTCATAGTCTGTAAAAATATTAAAAGGATTAAGAGAAGAGGTATCTCCAAAACAGAAAATCTTGGTTAAATGGGTGAAGACAGTCCTCCTCCTCTCACCCCTGACAAAAGGCTACAAATGATGGGCTCTTCTTTAACAAGTTTTAACATCATGAAAAATGGGTTAACTTGATTTTTCTCTTTAAACATAGACCACATTTCTCATGTAGTAGTGCATGAAAGCAAGTCATTAAGTCTTTTTTATTTTCCCCTTTGTCTAAAAAGGGCAAAATTTTAAGGCATCAAAGGTAACCAGGGATGCTAATACTTGACAAAAGCAATGAGAGAAACTGAAAATTTAAACTACCAAGAATCTGTAAGCAGTCGGAGGATTGACAACTAAAAGGATAAAGTTCCCCTCTCCTGCATTGTGGTTGAGACCAGGTGGCCTCACCCTCGGGTGCTGGGCTTACAGATCTGGACCATTACACGCAGCTTTAAAAATGAAGTTTTAAAAACACCTATTATAATCCTGCTTCATCAGGCATGATTTTCAAATATGCTAATTTTGTAACTGTACTTTCTGAGGCAAAGTCTTGTGCCCCAGGCAGACCTTGAACTGATCATCCTGTGGCCTCCACCTGGGATTACAGGCATGGCCTACCATGCGTGGCTCATTTTGTAACTTAAAAAAAAATTTTATGTGTATGAACACACTGCCTGAATGCTAAGTACATCTGTGGTATGCAGTGCCTAAGGAGGACAGAAGAGATCATGAGATCCCCTGGAACTAGAGTTATAGATGGTTATTAGCTGTGTGGGTGCTGGGATTCAAGACTGGGTCTTCGGCAAGAACAGCCAGTGCACTTAAAACACTGAGCCATCCATCTCTACAGCCCATTTTGTAACTTTTAATTATATGTGTGCCTGTGCATGTGAACGCAGGTGCAGGTAGAGGTAGAGGCCAGAGGCATCGAGATCCCCCAGGAGCTGGGGCTTGCAACTGTTCGTGAGTTACCTGAAGTGGTTGCTGGGAATTGATCCTCTGGAAGAGCGAGTGCTCTTAACCACTGAATCATCTCTCAAGCTGAATTTCATAACTTTTAATTGAGATAACTGAATTGAGATGTTGGTTTCAGTGGGTAACAACCTGACACAATGAGAAAAATACAAGCATGGGATGAAAAATAAACATTGAGGATTTAGGGGCTGGAGACATAGCTCAGTAGCTAAAAGCACTGGCTGGTCTTATAGAAGGCTATGGTTCAGTTACTAGCACCCAGGGAATCTCATGCCCTATT
Source organism: Eospalax fontanierii (assembly GCA_035773235.1). Classification (NCBI taxonomy): domain Eukaryota; kingdom Metazoa; phylum Chordata; class Mammalia; order Rodentia; family Spalacidae; genus Eospalax; species Eospalax fontanierii. The sequence goes on along the minus strand of CM069536.1, from coordinate 11,167,666 downwards.
CTGGCCCCTGCAAGCACCAGGCAGGTACTTAGTGCACTTACATACATACAAATAAAACACTCATAAAAAATAAAATCTTGGAACAACATCCAGGGCATAAAACACAACATCCAAAAAAAAATCATTAAAATTTACATATAAATTTATTTTCCATAAGTCACAAACAGAAGCACATAAAGTGAAAACCTTTTAGTTCCTTCCCCTATTTAAGATCATAAAGGAAAACACCAAGAAAAAAATCAACACATCTATGAAAGAGGCAAATGCTCACACATTGTATTAAGAAGCATATTACAGTAATTAATACAGCAGTTGGAAAGGCTATCGAGAAACAACGCTAGCTTTGGAAGGTCATCTTTAGTTTAAATGGTAAGGGTGCAGAGCACCCTTTTAGTCTGTTCATTACGTATTCTCCATCTCTGAAAACAGCAACTGTTTGTGTCTATTGGTATATATGTAGATGCCTGTGCCTGGGCATGCAGAGGCTAGAACACGATTCTTGCCTTGTTACTTCCTCCTAACTGCCTTGAGACACAGTCTCTCACTGAATCAGCACCTCACCCTTTGGGCTAGGCTGGCTTGCCAGTGAGATTATCAGGGTCTTCCTGTCTCTGCCCCCCAATGTGTAGCTTTTTACTAGGTGCTGGGGATTCAAATTCAATGCTTACACAGCAAATGCAGTTACCCATTGAGCCATCTCCTCAGCCTCCTAAGAGGCTAAAGTCAGCAATAACTGAAATTGACATGAAATGTCTGTGTATACATAATGCAATTTAATTTTTAGAGGAAGAATTCAAATAGAATTTTGCATATAAGTTCTTTAAAGGCTGCATGTAATTCTATTTGCAATTCATCTAAGAAAAAGAATATTACTTCATTGAAGGGAGAGTTAAGATTTAATTCTTAACCTTATAGAACTGTTCACTAATAAATGTGGATTGTTTTTTGCTTAACATTTAAGTTGTGACTATTAAGTAAAATCGAGATTTAATAAAGTAACAGGGTACCCAAGGAAATTACTTAAAATTGCATCTCTAAATTTTGGAGAGGGCTTTGTCTAGCTTATTTTAATAGCGTTAAAAAAATCCCCAATGGGGAGAAGTGCTTCAAAAACATTCTCAGTTTTTTTGAGACAGGGTCTCCCTATAGCCCCAGCTGGCAGGGACTCATTATGTAGACTAGGCTGGCCTCAATTTCAGAGATCTGCCTGCCTCTGCCTCCTGCCTAAAATATATTTTTTAGTATTTTTAAAATTTTACTTGTATGAGTGTATCACCTGCATGTAAGTGCACTGTGTCATGCAGTGCCCGAGGAGGTCAAAAGAAGGTGTCAGATCCCGGAAAACCGGATGCTTGTTAGTCCCCAAGTGGGTACTTGGGAATCAAACCCAGGTCTTCTGCAAGAGCAGTCAGTGCTCTAACCACCAAACCATCTCTCCAGTCTCTCAAAAACATTCTTAATAGTGTTTCTGATCTAATCCTACTAGAGTATCAGTGAGTACTATAAACTATAAAAAGAATAGAATAAAAAAATGAAGACTCACTAAGAAATCATCTGTATTTCCTAGTTTAATTATGGAGAGTATTGCACTTTATTATTCAACACAAAATGATGTAGCCAACAATAACATACAGGTACACAATTTAATATTTATTATATGCATTTTATATACATTATTTTTCAACAGCTGTAGGTTTGCTTTGTGGTACAATCTTAAAAATTTGCTGATTCATAGTCTGTAAAACAAAAACCTTACAAAACTCATCAAAACTCGCAAACTGATCAGAAAAGGTTTTTGGAAGACTAGAAAAAATATTTTATTGTCTTAATCATGCATTACACAAAGAAAATGTTTAGTTACACCATAAAATTAAGCACATCTAAAAAATTAAAACCGGGAAAACTAGTCCAAACACAGCAGACTTCTGTATCCTGATTCAACTATTTTTGTGTCTTATTTGTAATGCAAATAAAATTTTACTCCAAATAGCTTTAAACAAGATCATTTTGTTTGGAATCATGGTAAATCAAGATAGGTATCTTAGGGGAAAAAAACACCTTGGTTTGTAACTTAAACTATAAAATATTCCATTTTTAGTCTATTTTAGACTATTCAAAGAGTTCCAAAATAGATATACAGGTTCCTTTAGCACATTAATAAAAGGATATAAAGACCAACAAAAAGTGAAATAAATAATAGGCCATTAGCAAGATGGATAATCCTTGATAAATAAACTTGTAAATACAGTAAGATGTACAAAATATCACATAGTGATAGGATGTCAAGATTAGTTTTTAAAGAGTTCATTTGGAGTACTAAACTCCACTGTTTAATTTTAATACACTTAATAGTCCTTGGTTCATGAAGACATGTATATGATGATGATTTATCATCTTTATGAAGGACTTAGCTGAGCTATATTAGGCAAAAGAAGAAAAGAAAGTGGTTATGGGTGGTAGGTCAGTGAGATCTCTGTGTTTTAGGGTTGTATAATGCAGAAAAACTTCAATACAATCTTGAGCACTGTTGTGACAGGCTAAATATATAAAAAGACTTATAAAAACTAGAATTTTATCCAAACATTTGTGCAACTAATGCTAAAATATTTTAAGTTAAATTTCTTTCTTTTTTTATTTTTTAAAGCAAAATAAGTTTAAAAGGGAATCTGTGGCATTCAACTGATAAACATAAGATCACTAAGAGATGAAAAAAAGCTACTCTTGGAGCTTGCTTCCCCCACAAGAGCACCACTTCCTAACCCTAAGGCAGCACACAGAGTCCAAAAAAAAAAAAAAAAAAGGTCTTTTTTGTAAGATCAGACTCCACATTGGCTTAAACATCTAAAAAAACTTCTGCTCAGTTCATATCCAGTACAGGCCACAAATACTGGAGTCCTTTTTCTTTTTGTCCCACAATAGTTAAACTAATGAGCTTGACATTAAGATGTGATTTCCACCCATTTATGCCTGCCCAAACAGCTTTCATCTGGCAGACTACATGTAGTGTCATATCAGTAACCCTTTTGATGGCAGTGATATAGACCCTCTTTTTTGACCAAGCAAATCTTTTTTTTCCCCCCCACAAATTAGTGTTGGTTCACACAAATACTTTGGCAAGGGCATCAGCTCCTGCACTGGCGATATATGCCTTTGATGGATGGAAAGCAACATCGTAAATTGATTCATCCAATTTCTTCCTATGAGCTGTTATTTCTTGCACACATGTTTTGCTGTCTAAATTCCATAATCTAATAGAGCAGTCATGGCCTGTAAAAGACAAATAAAACTTATTATTGAGTGGCAATTCTTTCATGAAATTTATGGATAGTATACAAGTACAAACTTACTTCCAGACATTAAATAGATTCCATTGGGATCTACTGCCAGACTTGTAACAGCATCCAAATGAGCTACCATAGAATGGATCATTTTACCTAAATAACGTAAAACTGAAAATTAATGTTAAGAGGCAGACGCTACAATATACCATCAACATAAAACATAATTAATCTAAAGCAGTATTTTTTAGTTTTGGAAAACTTCACAACATAAAACGTACCTGAAAGCATGCCATGAACTGACTTTTAGAATATTTACAACACACAACCACCACCACTATCTTCCCCCAGCCCCCAGCAAGCAACACTGATTTGCTCTTTCTAGAAACTGGCCCATTCCAGCTGCTTCACACTAAACAGACCCAGAATATGTGGCTTTTGTTTCTGAGTTCTTGATCCATCTATTACAGTAACAGTTTCAAAAAAATTTTTTTTTAAATTTTGGAGGCAAGATTGCTGTATAGCCTTTGCTTCAAATTAAAACATTTCCTTCAGGAGGGGAGAGGAAGGTTCATGAGACATTGGAAACAAACAGGTCACAGGTCACGAAAAGTGAAAACTTGGAAGATTTTCAAAGGCCCCTCTCGGTTTTATAGAGGAGTGAACAACTGCTGGGAAGCTGGCTCAATCGGTCAAGTGCTTTACACACAATCATGAGGACCTACGTTCAATTTCCACAACCAACAAAAGGTACATGATGGTATGTACATCTAATTCCAGGACCAAGGAAGCAGAGCCAGTGACCTTTGGCCTCCATACATGTGCACCTACACACAACTCTGCACACAGAAAAACATGACAGTAGGGTTACAAAGTTTAATTTGACATTACTACAACTGGGAAGTTTCCTTACAACAAGCTATACAGTAAAAATGGTAACAATGTCCACTATACCATCATTTGATCCACTGAGAGTTTTAAAAACATATTTGAAATAAGTGATGTCTTTTGCTATATTAAAACAGCATATGAAAAATATGCAAATGAAAGAATCTGTATCTCACCAAAATGGAATGAAGAAATTAAGAATGAACGGACAAAGTGTTAGGTACAGTCAAAACTAAAACCTGCACATTACAAGAGTGCTATATTAAGTAAGGCAAAAATATGAGTTAAAATAGCTTAGAGCCAGGGATGTAACTCAGTGGTAGAGTGCTTATCTACCATGATTCCCCAGAACCTTAAAAAATAACCTGACAATTTCATAGACCAAAAGCCAACATGCTTTAAATACAAAATTTGAAATTTTTAAAAATTTGAAATTTTTAAAAATTTGTTTTAATTTTATGTGTATGGGTATTTTGCCTGCTGGGAAGATGGCTCAGTTGGTACACTTATGTCTTACAATGCCCATGGAAGCCAGAAGAGAGTGTTGGATCCACTCAAACTGGAGTTACAGACAGTTGCTAGCTGACATATGGGTGCTAGGAAACTAAACCAAATCCAAGTCCTCTACAAGAACAGCCAGTGCTCTTAGCTACCCCAAGAACAGAACTCTTAATCACCTCAAAATGACAGTACTAATATGAAAATAATTTGCTTACCCGTTTTATTGTCAAAAAACTTGATGTGTCTATCTTCATGAGCAGTTATTGTAACAGGAAGTGTGGGATGACTTACTACTCTGTTAATATGACTACTAGGTTGTAAACCTGAAAAGAAAGGAACATGGTATTTAAAAATACAGACTACCTGGGCTGAAGCTATAATAATAATAGCTCCGAGGTCAAATACATGCCTAGCATGTATGAGGCCCTGGGTTTGACTTTCAGCACAAAAACTTAAACTCAAACCTTCAGGTAGAAACTGGACTGACAGCTATTTCAGTCTTACTAAAGTGAACATTATTAGACTTACTAAGTCAATCATTCTGAATATATATAAGAACTCTCAGATATTTAACTTAAATACACTTTTATCCACGTGGGAGGGAGGGAAAGAAGGAGGGAGGGGGGAAGAAGAGAGAGAACAGGGCTGAGGGGACACTGGGAATGACACTTTGAATATAATTTAGTTTGAATTTGTAATCCCAGAACTCAAAATTCTAAGGTAAGGTTTTGAGTCCATGCCAATTTACCTGCCTGCCTTCCATCCCTCGCTCCCTCCGTCCTTCCCTCCGCTCTCCTTCCTTTCTTTTTGAGACAAGGTCACACTAATATAGCCCAGGCTAGTTTGGAACCTGTGATATAGACCAGGCTGGCCTTAAACTCCCAGATATCTGCCTGTCTCTGCCTCCTAAGTGCTGGGAAGGTATGTGTTACCATGTTCAGCTTCACTATACTTTTGAGATCCTGTTTCAAAGGATAAAACAGCTTTCCCCTCCTCCCTAAATATAAGTTGACAATAGAACTATGTAAATGTTTCACATAATTATAGAATCATTATCATTTTCTAAAAAATATAGATCAGAGGTAAAATTAAACAAATGAAGGTATATAGTCTCAAAAAACCTAATGATGTTAATGTGCAGTATTTAGAATATACACCCACAGTTGCATGTATTCTAATACACAGTATTATCAATAAACTGATGGTAAGGGCAGTGGTAGCATTATGAGACAACTATGTAGGTACCATGGGAAAAAATATCAAGTGAGAAATGTCAAAATAAGGGTGATTTTGTGAGAACCAAGTTAAACCAGTATTTCAATTGGAAGCCTTTTACTTAAAAAAAAATCCCCCCCTCCCCCCAGGTCTGTCCATAGAAAAAGACTAAAAGAGGGAACAAGCCCAAAGCCATGAAAAGCATGAGGGTAAGGCCAATCACCTAGCACCCAAACTGTTGAGTCTTCTGAATACACCTCCTATAAAAACAAACCACAATTCCTTAGAGAAATGGATGAACTCATAACTGAGGCAAAAATGAACAACACAAACTTACATGTTTTGTCATATTGAAAAACCAAGAAAGCTACCAACATCTACCAAAGTTATATGAAGACAATTCAAGAGCCAACAGGAATAAGCTACCACTGGCCCAATGGAGACCATCTGAACAGCTTATGCCTTCAATGAAATGAAACACAAATATATCTTTATCTACTAGAGATACTACAGTATCAAAGCACCATTATTTTGAAAATTGACAAAAGGAGGGAGGACTCAATTTATCTTGTCTTCCATTCACAATAATTCCAAGGCAACCAATCTATTGAGAGAATGTTCCTTCTCTGGGGGGCTTTTTTTTTTTTTTTTTTTTAAAGACAGGGTCTTCCTATAGCCTTAGCTGGACTTGAACTAACAGAGACCTGCAGGCCTCTAGCTCCCAAGTGCTGGGATAAAGGTGAGCATCACCACACCCAGTTAGGAATATTCCTTTTTATGTAAGTATTTTAATTAATAACTAGACAAGCAATAAAAAAAAAATCATTATTCCACTGTTAATAAATGAGTCCAGGCAATGATTAAGACAGAAAACAGTACAAAACGATAAATAACCAGCCCAAATATATTTATGGTAACAGTTCACTCACTATTCTTTGAAGCAGTTTTTGCTAAAAAACATTTAAAAATGTAAGAAAGAAAATCACTGCACTTGAATTTCAATGAGCTTATTATCCATAGTCAATTAAGATGGACAGAGAATGCCTTTAAAGGTCACCGAAGGAAAGCAATCAGCAAAATTTAACTGTAGGAAACTGGATAAACTAATCAACTTCTTCAACTTTAAAAAAAGAAAGAAGGAAAGAAAAAAGAAGACAGTTATAAAGGTAACCTGTAGGTGAACAGAGGCTTGTCAACCAATCACAATCCACAGGCCTCTATGGGGTCCTTTTTAAAGAAAATATAACACACACCATATGCCACACTTGCAAACTGGTCTTTTTATAAATTACTGCAATGGATGACAACAGGTTCATGATATCACTTTCTCTTACTTTCTCACCTATCTTTCCAGATATTCAAAATTAATTCTGTTGCTTCACCTTTATATTACTTCTTTGTCCCTTTAGTACCCAGCCAAGCTTTTCAGGATTCATTAGATAATGAAATTATTTTTCCATCCTAAACACACAGTCAGTATACAAATTAGCTACAAGACCATTCTCCTTCACATGATAATCCTTTTAAGACATTTAAAAAAACTCATGAAAACTTACCAGAAGAATCTACCTGTGATGAAAGTGTCACCAATGCCTGTGACGTCTCTAAGTCATATATTACTGCACTACCAGTGTTGAAAGAAGCCACCATATGAGCTGGATCACAGCCTATAAAGTCGACCGATGTAGGTATTCCATGCTCTGAAAGGATTCCAAAACAGACAACCCAATTTTGAAATTTCATCTTTTTAATACGAAAAGGGAATTCAAATATTTTTATTTATTTAATGTGTATGCGTGTTTTGCCTGCATGTATTCAGATACACCACTTGCATGAAATGCCCTGAAGAGGCTAGAAAGACAGTGTGAGATTCCCTGGGTTACAGGTGATTTTTTTAGCTGTCATGTGGGTACTGGAAACCAAACTCAGACAGTGCTCTTAACAGCTGAGCCATCTCTTTAGCTTCCTCATATATTCTTTTTAAAAAATATTTTATCTATTACTTCTTACTCTGTGTAATAGTGTACTGCCTGCATGTATGCAACTGAACCCATGTTGTACAATGCCCACGAAGTCAGAAGAGGGCATCAGATCCTCTGGGACTAGAGGATCAGGCTAACTACAGTTGTTAGCCACCATGTGGGTGCTGAAAACCTGACCTGGGTCCTCTGTAAGAGCAGCTAGTGCTCTTAACTGCTGAGCCATCTCTCTAATACCCTCAAATACTCTTGAAATAATATATGTATTAAAAAATAAAGCAATGTGTTAAGAGAATAAAAACATTTCTTTATTATTTTAAGTTTTTCATTTGTAACAATCTATTTACATTATGAAAAATATAACCAAAAATAGAGGCTGGAGAGATGGCTTAGTGGTCAAGAGCACTGACTGCTTTTGCAGAGGACCTGGGTTTGATTACCAGCACCCATACGGCAGCTAACAACCAGTTCCAGGAATCCAATGCCCTCTTCTAATTTCTATGAGCACTGCATGACACAGGTACATCTACTACATGCAATCAATACACTTATACACATAAAATTTTAAAAATATATAACACAAAATAAATATATACAAAAATTGTTTAAGTATGAAAAAATCCCTATTTTCCTATGCATTTTCTTCTGGAGTACAGAAAAAAAAAAAACCTGGGTAGGTCTTTGGAACTACCTGCCAATTTTCTTAGGGAAAAATGAAAAAAAACAAAACAACAACAACAACAAAAAAAAACCAGCACCTCATACATCATTATCAAGGATACTCCTTGCTTTCTCAGATATGTAAGCTTTATCAAGGAGCCAAAGCAACTCAGAATTTTCTTTAAAATATAGCTTGAGCCAGCCATGGTGGTACAAGGCTTTTTTAATCCCAGTACTAGGGAGGTAGAGGCAGATGGATCTCTGTGAGTTCAAGGCCAGTCTGCTCTATGAGACCATTGTCTCCCAGAAAAATAAACAAACAAACAAAAATACCCTAACAAAAACAAGAAGCTTGGATTGTGGACTCCACTAGTACAATAGCACCCCAAAATGGCCCAAGCAGCAATTTTCTTCTTTAATACATTAAACTCAAAGAGCAAGATCAGTACACAATTAGGTAAAATGTGGGGTCTATCTATTAATCCATTATCTGAGTGAAGCAAAAATGGAATATTTAAATTAATTTGTACTATAAGTCTGGATATCTGAACTATTAGTAGAATCATCAACATACAAAAAAAGATTCACAAAATTAAGCATATACTACTCACGTAAGATGTCTTAAAACAACACATATTCAAATGCAATCAAAGGTCTAGTTAAAAAAAGAATTTGAAAACCTCAGAAAATAAAACTATATAAACCCACACATAAAATATCCTCAAAAGATAAAATGCTGGGTAAAACCTTCTCTAATAAGATTTAAAGGCTGGTTCAGCAGTAAAGGACATGTGCTGTTAAGCCTGACACCCTGAGCTTGATCACTGGGATACAGAGAGTAGAGGGGGAGAACCAACTCAACCTAGTCCTCTGACCTCCACATGTGTACAAGTGACACATACATGCTCACACACAAACTGATGTAAAAGAATTCTGAAGATTTAAATCATGAAAGTAATCCAATTTGTGCTCTGTTCTTTCCTTAACAGTGTTACAATGACTGGGACTGCTTCGAACTCTACTTTGACATGGCTTACAGGTTGGCATATATTTAGACTATGATCCCTTCAGTCCTTATGGATTTTACCTAGAGCAGGTAGTGTGTGTCTCCTGTTGCTCCTATAAAGCAACATCTTTTGTCTGCTTTACTATTACATGTACATACTTTTAGTTTTAAACAAATCACTCTGAAAAAGAATAAAAAGCACTGAGTTACAGTACATATTTATAAATCTGTTTAACTAATAATGACTGAGGTAAAAATACTGTGATACATTTTATAAAATTCTTTTAACATACCCATTTGGAGCAATAAAAAATTGCTTTGTCTCTTTATTCTCTAATTTTTAAAATAAATGTTGTCCTGGGGCCTGCAATATAACTCAGCAAGTAGAGGCTCTTCCCATCACCAAGCCTGACCATCTAAGTCTGATATCTAGAACTCATATGATAGAAAGGACTGACTCCCACAAGTTGTCATCAAACCTCCTTTCACATGTGGACCACAATACTCATGTATGCACACACACAAAAATAAATGTAAGAACATTTATTTTTAAAATGCTCTTTGGATTGGAGAGGTAACTCAGCAGTTAAGAGTGCTTGCTGTTCTTCCAGAGGACCAGAGTTTCTTCCCAGCTGAGAATTGCCTGTAATATCTTTCAGGGGACCCGACATGCTATTCTAGCCTCTATAGGCACCTCTACTCAAGTCTCATGTGCACACACACACACACACAGAACAAAATAAATCTTTTTAAAAACACTGATCTCGACAGGTGTGGTAGTGCACACCTTTAGTCCCAGCACTCAAGAGGCAGAGGCAGGCGTATCTCTGTGAGTTCAAGCCCAGCGTGATCTGCACAGTGAGTTCCAGGTCTGTTGGGGCTACAGGGAGACTCTGTCTCAAAAAAACAAAAACAAAAGCCCAAAACAACAACAACAAAAACATGAAGAAAAAAACAACAAAGAACACTGATTTTGATAGAGATAAATTTTACTTACCCTTGTCTCCATTGTAAGTGCAAATACATGGCAATTTTTCTTGTGGATTCCATAACCTAACAGTGCCATCTGCTGAACAAGACAGTAACTGATTTTTTATGCCACTATAGGCAAGACTCCAGACTGCATCTGTATGAGCAACTAAAGTGCCAGCTAGGACATTTGCCTCTGGGAAGAAAGAAACAATAAAATATTAGCTGAAAGAAGTTTGGTAAATAAAAATAACATGTTATTAAATATAAAAAATATATATAAAACCGTAAGACAACAAACTGCAACAATTTCTAGCATGGAACTATAGGCTATTTGTATCATGCATTCCAACAATACTATTCTATATTTTCACAGTTTCTATAAGGTATATACACAAAACACAGCTTTACTAAGATATATTTTAAATAACTGTACAACTCACTTTAAGGGAACAGCAATGGTTAGTATATTCACTGTCTAGTGCAACTATCACCGTGCTGACTTTTAGAACACTAATTACTCATTAGCTACTCTCCAATTCTTTCTCTTTACCTTTCCAAGTTCTAGGAAATCACTAATCTAGTGGGTCTGTATAGATATGCCTATTCTGAACATTTTATATGAATGGAGTTCTGTAGAATGCAGTCTTCTATGCCTGGCTTCTTTACTTTCAAGGTCATGTTTTACATTTATCAGTACATCTTTTTATATCCAAATAACATTTCACTGTTTGGTATTATCTGGATTATCTACTCGTTGACTGATTGGCATTTAAGGGTTAACTAGTTATCTTATCAAGCAATCCTGTATTTCTAGTTAACTCTTCCTACTTCTGCATCATCACAATTCACCATCTCCCTTTCTGGAGAATGACTTTCATACTTCATCAAGAAAACACAGTCTTTAAAGGGGACCCTTCTTGCCTCCTACCACCCAATTTAAATAAATGTCTAAAATCATCTCCTTGTTTCCATGGAGCCAGAAGGATGGCTCATGATACAATTTGTCATGCAAACCTTATGACCCAAGTTTAATCCCAGAAACCCAGAACTGATTCCCAGAAGTTGTCCTGGGACAACTACACACACATACTTAAAAACAATTTTCAGATATAAGTAAAAAGTGGTCCTGCCAATCAAAGGACCACTGCATTCTCGATTCCAGTCAAACCCTCTTGTTTTCATGCTTTCTTTCTACTACAGATATTCTCCTTCAATAAATTTAAAAAGGAGGAAAAAAAAAAAAAAGGACAGGGGGTATGTACCAAACTCAACCCAAATGATAAAAATGTTAACGATCCTGGCCTTTAATCAATTCCAGCACTTGGGAGGCAGAGGCAGGCAGATCTCTGAATTCAAGGCCAGCCTGGTCTTCAAAGTGAGTTCCAGGCCAGCTGGGGTTCAAGGGAGGCCCTGTCTCAAAAAGACAAAAAAAAAAGAAGAAGGAGGAGGAGGAGGAGGAAGGAGGAAGGAGGAAGGAGGAAGGAGGAAGGAGGAAGGAGGAAGGAGGAAGGAGGAAGGAGGAAGGAGGAAGGAGGAAGGAGGAAGGAGGAAGGAGGAAGGAGGAAGGAGGAAGGAGGAAGGAGGAAGGAGGAAGGAGGAAGGAGGAAGGAGGAAGGAGGAAGGAGGAAGGAAGGAGGAAGGAGGAAGGAGGAAGGAGGGAGGAGGAGGAGGGAGGGAGGGAGGAAGGAGGAAGGAGGAGGAAGGAGGAAGGAGGAAGGAGGAAGGAGGAAGGAGGAAGGAGGAAGGAGGAAGGAGGAAGGAGGAAGGAGGAAGGAGGAAGGAGGAAGGAGGAGGAGGAGAAGGAGAAAGAAGAAAGAAGAAAGAAGAAGAAAGAAGAAAGAAGAAAGAAGAAAGAAGAAGAAGAAGAAGAAGAAGAAGAAGAAGAAGAAGAAGAAGAAGAAGAAGAAAAATAGTTAACCTCATCTCCACCTTCTGTGAAACTGTAAAAAAGCTTCGTAATTATCTTTCACCTCCTCTTTACTCTACAAATCACTCCAGTGCAGTTTCTGAGACCATTATCACACCAAAACAGCCCTTGCTAAAATGATCAGCGGTAACAATTCTATCATGTACTATTCTTTCTTTGACAATACAAAACATTTATTCTTTTTTGTTTCCATAATACTGTTTTTCACTCAAAATCTGACTTAAAAATATTGTCAAGATGCTCCTGACATCTAATCTCCAGCTATTTGGCCAAGATCTTAGTAATCTATGTGCTACTTATAAAAAAGGCATCTTTAATGTTATCATTAGATTGCAGGAGCATTTGCAGACCGCTTTCTCCTCAAAATGTTTTCTTCGTTGGGTATGTTAACATGATTCCACTCTCCTCAATTTCCTCTTACTTCCAGGAAATGTCAGAACTAGTAAAGTCTTCAGTCTCAGGTCATCATCTCTTGATTCATATTCTCCCCCCACCCCTCACTCCTTCATTCTATCCCTATTTCAATAAGTGTCACTACCTAAATTGCAGCTGCAATGTCACAAACCCCAGTACTGGAGATGAAAATGTTCTACAATTAAAGAGTGGGGATGACTAGACAACTCTGGGCACACAGTGAACACCACCAATTGAATACTTTAAAAGGATTAATTGGTAATCCAATTGTATCTAAAAAACACTGTTGATTTTAAAGTCATTTTAAAACTTTTTATTTTTATTTTATGTGTATAAGTGTTATGCTTGCATATGTATAAGTACACATGTGTTGTACAGTGCCCACAGAATTCAAAAGAGGCAGTCAGATCCCCTGGAACTGGAGCTATGGATGGTTCCCCATAGCTCCATTTGGGTGCTGGGACTCAAACACAGGTCTTCTGCAAGAACAGCCAGCACTCTTAACCGCTGAGCCATCTCTCCAACCCCGAAAAACTGTTAATTTTAAACACATGTAAACCAAGTATCTCACCTATTACTTGATCAACTAAATACAATTTCTCAATAAAAATTTTATATTACTCTACTTCCCTGATGTATATTAAACCCGCTTTTAAAAAATTTAAACATTTTATTTATTATTTTTGTTTTATGTGTATGAGCATACCCATGTTGTGTAACGCCCAGAGGTCAGAAGAGGATATCGGATACCCTGGAAATGGAATGGAATGGAAATGGAATGGAAATGGTTGTTAGGCACCATGTAGGTGCTGGGAATCTGGGTTCTCTGAGAGATAGTGCTCTTAACCACTGAGCCATCTCTGCAGCCCCTTAAACCTACTTCTTTTTAACTGCTCTATCATTTATCTTGGCAACATCATCTCTCATTTAGTCTACTGGCCTACTACATTACAATACCCTTCTAGTGCAGCTCCTACCTTCAATCTTTCCGTTAGTACAGCTAGTACCACTACCAACCCTTTCCCCAAATACTTTCCTCACAAGAATTATAAACACCTTTTTAAAATACACTTTAGGTCACTTCTTGGTCTTAGAATTTTTCAGTAAATTCTTTGTTATCTTTAGTGTTTGGTTTGAACATCATTAATTGACAGACTATTCCTGATTTCTCATCTAAAAAAGGTTCAACCAGTTACTCTTATTCATAGTATGCCACTTTAAAAAAATTAAAAGCTCAGACTCTTCCCCTAAACCCTTGCTTATTTAACACCCATATTGCTCCTTAGACTCAATCTTGTTTCTTTGAACAATGTACTTACAATATATTATGCCTGGCATTACAGGCATCATCTATGTTTTAAGCAAAAAACAACAAATAGCTTTCCATAAACATTTGTTTTTAATTTTTTTATAATTATATACAGTAATCATAAATGTATATAAATAGATTTTTAATGAAGGGCAGATTTCTCAGAGTACTGGTTGTAACAGTCAAAGATTTGTTGTTTTTTTCATTTTTGACTCTCAAAAAAAACTGTATTGATTTATATCCTGACTGTTCTGTTTCACTAACACTTAAGTACTCCATATATTATTTCTTGAGTTTAAAAATTTGTTTCTTAATTACACAGTATTTCCCTCTTCTCTTTGATAACTTAGATTAACATTTTAACAAGTATGTTTTAGACACTATAGAGAATACCAATGTATACATTATACTCATGGCACAGAATTTCTCTTTTTAATAAAGCAACTTAACAACTAAAGAAGGAAACTAATATGTTTGAAAAACTTTGTAATAACATTTAAAGTTTATCATTTTGACATCTCCATTCACTAAAACATGCATTTTAACTCCTTTACTTACCATATGTGTCATAGGGATCCACACCAGGACTAGGCATATTCCACCACTGAATGGTTGCATCAATACCACCACTAAAACACTGTTCTCCATTAGAACTAATAGCTAATGACAAAACAGGGCCACTATCATAGAAAGAGAAAGGAAAAATTACTTATATATCCTAGGAAGAAACTTAAAATTCCCATTTTTTCAATCTCATCATTTATGTGGTATCAAAAAATGATTTTATTTAAAAATGTACAACTGAATAGTACTGTTCTATCAAATTCAAATATAATTAATCAAGAGGTTTTATCCAACTAAGAGGTGTTTTCTAACATTAAATGCTGAGAAAATTGCAAGGTTTGAAGACTGATACATAAGTTATTAACAATAAACATAGTTATTAAGTAGTAATTCAAGAAAACTTACATGTGGGCCCTAAATGTGTAGATAGGCTCGACATCTAAAGAGGCACTCCTAAAGAAGAAAAAGGATGGGGGAAGAGAATGCAATTAAATCATTATAAATCACTGATTGATATTACAGAGGCAGTAAAGATACAGGATAGTGATGACTAACTATTCAAATGAATAAAATTAGAAGGAAAAAAAGGTGAATATTCAAACACTTGCTTTTTTGCAGGAACCGTCTTTTGCAAGTTCCAAAGTTTCAGGGTGTGGTCCTCAGAGGCAGTAACCAGCACAGGTTCTACAGGATGAAAAGCTAATGCACGAACTCCATCAAAATGACTGCGTAGTGTATACTTGGGATTCCAAGTCTTTCGAAAGGCATCTTTATTGGCAGGCAACTAAAAAGAAAAAGTGGACTATTTACAGGTAAAAGTAATAAACTGGTAGGCATGTGGAATTTTTGTGGTCTTTTTGGTGTGTTTAAAACATATTTAAAATTGTTTTGCTAAAATAGCCAGTGGAAATCCTAGTGTACCTTAAAAATTTTAGAGCAAGTCTTTATCTTTTAATAAGAACTCAGAAGAATAATTTCATTAGACTTTCAACTAAGGCTAAAAGAAGAGTTGCTTAATCTGTTTTCACCTAATCATCAAGCTAAATCCAAAGCTCCTATTAAATGTCAGAAGAGAACAAAATAACTACCATTGCTATAATAATTTACATGAAAAGAAACCAAGGATATATGAATTACTGAACAATCAAGGGACCTGAAAACACTAGTTTTCATTTAGGAAATTAACTAGCATTTGAAAATTTTTCAAGGCAGCAAGTTAAGGGACTTTCAAAACACATAAACTAAAGACCATTTAAAAATATTTTCATGCCATTTCCTAAGTCTTGTCTTTCCTGTTTCTGAGAAAGAGTCTCACATAGCCTGTGCTGGCCCTGAACTCCTATGCAGTTGAGGATGAACTTGAACTTCTGATTCTCCTGCTTCCATCTCCCAAATACTAGGATTATAGGCATGTGGCACCTCGCCCAGTTTATGTGGTGCTGGGGATCAAACCCAGGGTTTTTCTTGTGCTAGGTAAACACTTTTCTTAATTATTGACATTACAGAAGTTAATCTATTAATCTTATTTTCTCCAGGGACAAAGATAAGCTGGCAAAGCACCTC
Organism: Eospalax fontanierii; assembly: GCA_035773235.1. Taxonomy (NCBI): domain Eukaryota; kingdom Metazoa; phylum Chordata; class Mammalia; order Rodentia; family Spalacidae; genus Eospalax; species Eospalax fontanierii. Next base: position 11,151,390 of record CM069536.1, on the reverse strand, counting down.
TAAAGCAGTCAAAAATGTACTAGAACTTAAGTGTATATATGCTTTTAAAATTACTGCGAATTATCTACCCAAGGATAACGTCTCTGAAAAGCATTCTTTATAGAAAAAATGAGTGTCAAAACCAAAATGAATTTGCTAAAACTAAAATTAAAGCAAAAAACTAAACAAATATAGTTAACTTTCAATTGTTTATATCTGGGAAATATTTAAAGTTCTTCCCACCTCCTAAAATCCTTTTCTAGTCCTCAAATGAAGTTAAGCATTCAGAAAATAATACAAGCTAACTTGGTTGTTATTCTTAAGAAAATAAAACATCAATAAGTAAAACATGGCTTTTATGAAGCATCCCAAAGGCAAAAAAAGTGATTTATATATTGTGTATATCAAAATATGGCTTCAACTGAGTGAATAACTGGGAGTTACCTACTTAAGATTTATCAACCAGTATTTTTAGGTAATCACCCCAAATCCTTCCTAATCCACCAAAATACTTAAGAATGATTTAAACACCACAAAGAAAATTATAAAAACAAAATTACATGTCACTTCAAATCAACACACTTAAACGTATCTTTTCCATGCACCTTGACATTAATTCTTTTTTTATAAATGATTCCAAAAAATAAGGAGCCTTCTATTAAATCATTAAAAAATTAAAAATAAAACTGCACTTACATCATAACTATAGTCTGCATCATTTGTTACCGTCAAGTCTGCAAGGTCTCCAAGGCCCAGTACACTTAACAAAACATCATCAGAACCCATAATAAATGACTTGCCTCCTCCAGATGGAAACGTTATTGGTTCAGCTATAAAGAACAAAACCGCTTCTTAAATGCTGAAAATCATACAGTACAAGACAATATTGTGGGGGGATTCAAGCACTTAACAGTTACAAAATTCAGTAATATCATGAATTCTACCTTCCACTTCCACACAAAAATTTCTTGTTACTGAGTAGAAATATCAAATGTGCTGGATCTCCAATGTAGTAGTCATCACCCACAAACTGAATATACACTATACATTACTGGGGAGGGAGAGGACAAAAATTTTATCTATTTAAATCCCTTATTACTTCAGTAAATTATAACTACGGCGTGCATGTGAAGAAACAGGAGAAATTTAGATTAAATAGATGAGTTAAAAATATCAGATTTCAGCCACTCATGGGGAACATCAATCTCAAAGTAGCTCATACAGTCATTTTTAAAGTTAATTACTACTGTTAAGTCTTTCTGTTTTCTGAAGATGTGTTAGGGATTCTAGTCCCTATAACTAAGCATTCAAATATAAGTGGTTTCCAAACACTCTGTTATATCATCAGTAACAGCAACGACCTGGGAAAAGGTAGTTCTACAAGTAATAAAGATAGTTTCCTAAAAAGGCTAATCCACAGGATCTTCAGAATGCCTTCCAACTCATGACTTTTAATGTCCTCTTTTATTTACCATGATGTTGCTGAAGTAAAAATCAACTGTTTTACATAACTATAGAACCTTACATTTCTGATCAGAACAGCTAATGCAGTATCAATGAAAACTCCAAAAGAAAGCTTCATTTTATGTAGTTTTATCTGTATCATGTGCATCATTTTATCTTTCTACATTGATAGTGCACATACAATTAAATTGCTTGAAAATTTTTTTTCAATCACCTTACTGACCAACTAAACTGCCATAATTTGAATGGCTGACTATAACAAAATACAGTGTAAGCTATAATTCTCAATATAATTTTAAGTATTTGCTTTGGGAGCAAAATAGTAACATGAAAATAGCAAATACTAATTGCAAAATAACGCAACATAAAAGTTTCGAATTCATGAACAAATTTCAAAAAACATTCAAAATTTACACTTATAAAAAATTCCTATGAAAAAAGACAAATTTCATACAGCAAAGAGGTATAATGAAATACACTAATACTACTCTTTTAAAATTTTTATTCATATTTTATGAATGTTTTGCTTGCATGCATAGAAATGCACCTATGCATGTAATGCCCTCAAAGGCCAGAAGAGGGAGTCAGATCCTCTGGAACTGGAGTTAAGAATGGTTGTTAGCTGTTGTATAGCTACTGGGACCTGAACCCTGCTACTCTGGAGAAGTTGCCAATGCTTAACCACTGAGCCATCTCTCTAGCCACCAATGCTATTTTTTAACATAGTCCCTAAAGTAATACTGAAAATAATTCTGCAGAGACACAAAAATTTTCATTTAGAATATTTTCTTATTTTATTCTATCACTGTATAATTTGACTCAATGTGTCCTAAAATGAAGGTATGATTCTGTAACTAATCCATATTTGAAAACGTGTGTGTGTGTGTGTGTGTACTGAGTATTTAATCATCAGCCAATGATTATACTTGAAGTTCAACAATATGTAGTAACTAAACCCTCCTGTCAGTACTACTACAGTAACTGATAATACCAAAAGAAACTGAGGCTTATGAAGTCATTAAATAAAATTTTACTTCACTGAGAAGCATTTTAGCAGTACAGATTTATTATAAGCTAATAATTTGTTTCTAAGACAATTTAAGACAAAATGCCACAATTTTTTCCACTAACAACTACACAAATTCACTAATATTCACTAATACAAACCTAAAAGATGAATCAAATGACTCTACCATTACAAACCAACACATTTCCTTACAAATTCTTTCTGTGAGATTATTTCTAATCAACCATCAACCAACTTAGGGGTATAAGAGAAGTGGCTTGACAGTAGAAAAACTGTTACACTCATTTCTAATTAATCATGTAGCTACATTTCTGGCTCACTACAGATACACACATTTATTTATATAGAGAAAACTATGTTATTCTAACTTTTGTTGTTTAGTTATATGACTATGTCAAAAAAATATTATTTCTGCTTTCTATATCACTTATCACTGTAGCATACAGCAATCACAGTATAGACTTAATTTGCTCTATTTTTCTGCCAAAAATGTCTGTTTTCTAAATTCATTTTAATAAAATTACCTATACTAGTTAAAAAGCACAAAATGTCATTAATTTAAAAATGAAATCATTCAAAGAAGATTTTAATTTAATGATAGAAATTTTAACACTGTTTATTAAATAACATTTTCTTTTATGGAAACGACTGGAGCTATCTTAAAACACAGTCCGTTTCAGCGTTCTGTATTTAATCATCCCTTTGATGGACTGCATGGACAAGGAAACCTGTAGCTCAACTATCAAACACTTTCTTTTTCCTCCAATTTGTGAGTTTGTTTATTCAGTGCTAAACTCAGCACCCTGCAAATAGTTAAGCAAGCACTCTGCTACTTAAGATATATCCCCAGAACTTCTCCAATTTTATTAAACCTAAAGAACACTCAGTTCAATTATTAATTCCATTTATGTCAATGCAACATGGTATATAATCTTGTTTTTAGTAACAGTAGTGTGAAAAGCTATAGGTTAGAAGTATCTTTCTTCCAAAACAGGTATCTGTTCTTTATAAATTTTTGTATAATATGGAATTCAAAAAGAAAGCACCACTGCTGGAGATGTCGTCACTGAAATACATTATGAACTAGATCTGACTTTGCAAATCTCTTTACAGGTTAAATTCTTGGAAGATTTACATTTTTTTTTTCTTTAAAACACACTCATATGGGGTTGGAGAGATGGCTTGGTGGTTAAGAGCACTGGCTGTTCTTACAGAAGACCTGGGTTCGAATCCCAGCACCCACAAGACAGTTAACAATTGTTCATGAATCCAGTTCCAGGGGATCCACCACCCTCTTTTGTCCTCCATGGGCACTGCATGACTTGGGTGCACTTAGACACATGCAGGCAACACTCATAAACATAAAATAAAAATAATAAAATATTTTAAAAAACACATTCATACACATAAACAACTCAAGGGCTCTAAATTGGTTTTTATGTAAAGTAAGCCTGCTGGCTTTTTCTGTAAGTTGGTTTGAAACATTTTTTAAAAATTTTGTATGTCTTAAACTACAAAATCAACAGTCTAAAATGCAAATAAAAATTTTAATGTACTATCCATTTGGTTAAAAAATTCCCAAATAAAGAGAATGAAAAGATAGTGGGTATGTATATTTTAGAAAATATTTCCTAAAGAAAAAAGCAGAAAAATAGTCCAATTGTTGCTTTCCTCAACTTTTCCTATAGATTAAAGAAATAAATTAATATGAGGAAAAATGAAAAAATTATTTATCTTCAGCTGTAGGGAAAATACATTTTTACAGAAAAATTTAGTAGAACAAAATATAAAAAATTTTTTGACAGGACCAACAAATCCCCTGACACAGTAAAAAGCAAAGTACAACTGAAATTAAATCTATATGAAATTACTGAGTTACCCATACATCATACTGAAGCAATTTTGGTTAAAAATTCAGATTTACCACTTAGAACTATACTATCTTGACCTAGAATTATAAATTAGAGAACTGTATGTATTTAGGCAAAAATAATTTTAAAATGCTTATAGTAGCACTTTTATTTCCTATATACTTTTGGTTTAGGTAAATTTTAGAAAATTCATTATTAAGTCATCCATATTTGCTACAAGAATAATAGTACCTATCCTAAAATAAAAATTAAGTTACATATATTTTTAGAATATAAAGTTCCAAAGGTAATGCCTAGCATTTCTAATAATTGATGGACTTAAACTGTAAGACAGAAGATGCTATTTTATCTTATGTATTATTTAAAGTTTAATTTTAGAAATTATTCTTTTTCTGATACTAGAACTATAAACTAAAGTTAGATTTAAAGAAGGTGCTCTGAAATAACTGATGATCAAGACTATAGCTAACATTAACATCAAAAGGAAACAGAGCCAGAGAGGTGGTGCAAGCTTTTAATTCCAGCACTCAGGAGGCAGAGGTAGGCATATATATCTCTATCATTTCAAGGCCTGGCTGATTAACACAATAAGACTGTCTCAAACAAAACAAACCCAAGCAACCAAACAAAAAAAAAATATTAAGAACTAGAACTCAACAGTTTCTAAATCCCTAAGCAATTATATGAAGAGCTTGTCCAATAGCTCCTCTGAAGATTATGTAGGATGATCTTCAACATTTTATACAACAGCAAATACTAATAGGTGATTAGTGATTTGGAGTTAAAGTCCTTGGCAATATAAACAAACATGATAGCTAAATGTTGTACCTTCCTCTGCTCTTGCACCTTCATGATCAGTCATTCTAGTAGAGGCTGACCTAGACTGATTAATGATTCCTGAAGGGATGTGGGGCAGCTCATCATCTCCCAGATCAGCTATCATGTCGCAGAGTTTTGTCCTGTTGACCCCTGTAAATTAACGTCAGCAGTAGAGGTTCATTTAATGGCTACCGCCTGACTTGCTGGTAGCCTTAATAAACCAATTTATGAACAAAACAGGCCATTAAGACATCCAAGTTATCAAAATATCATTTTCTACAGCATTTCTCAAAATATATTGAAATTTTTGAAATACTTAAAATAGTCACTATTCTGTGGCTCTCTGTGGATGTTGAATACATCAGTGGGTATATAAACACTGTGTATTTGAAACATACTATTTTGGAGAAGGGAGGGAAAGAAGAATAATTCTGCTACTTAATTTGGATTCTAGAAGCACAGCCACAGAAAATAGCATTAAAACAATGGAAATTTTGGTATTTAAGATTAATGTTTACTAGTGTATAAAACAGAACATGGACTTTTCATCTAAATCATTGTTTTAAAAAGTCAAAGAAATAAGTACAAATGATTTTTGAGGGTGCAACAAACAGTAACTTTCCCTGGTGTTTTTATGGACATCTCCCCGCCACATCAGCACAAATTTGTCAACAATTGAACCCAATTTGCTAAATTTGTTTCTTAAACTTGTTTGTCTCAAAAATTTTGTGTTTCCAAATTTGAGAATTAATTTACCCAAGAGTTCTTGGAATTTCTTGGAATGACAGAAAAAGTCAATATTGTCATAGATCATAAATTTAAAGGGATTATTTTCAACTACTGCCTAAATCATTAAATCAAAAAATTAAAAACCTCAAAAGCTTCAACAGTATCACAGAATATTCTTTAAATTTGAACCTCAAAAATGGCAGCATTTTGAACTGTGTATTTTGAAATATTCAGTTCTAAGAATGTCAGAAGAGTAACATGGAAAAAATAAGAGGATGTTTTAAAATCGATATAAAATAAAAGCAATTAAAATAGACAAACCCAAGGTCAAACATAGGGACCTTATATTATTCACTTAGCATCGACAGTAGTGGATGAAATTAGACTGCTTTATGATTGAATTCGTGCTGTATATTTGAATATCAATTATTCTATAGAAAAGGCACGTGTATCCCTTAGTATCTATGTATACATGTATGCCTAACACAATGACAGTATTTTGCACATTATTTTTCAGTAATTCTTAATTAAAAAATGATTTAAAATTCAGCTTTTAGAAGTAATGTGCCATATAGTCTGTTTTTAAAAATATTTTATTTATTTTTTATTTTATGTATATAAGTGTATTGCCTGCATGTACATAAGTGTACCCATGTTGTGCAAGGTCCACAGAAATCAGAAGAAGGTGTCAGGTCCATTTGAACTGGAGTCATGTATGGGTGGTTGTTAGCTGCCATGTGGGTACTGGGAATCAAACCCTGGTCTTCTGCAAGAGCAGTCAGTGCTCTTAACTGCTGAGCCATCTCTCCAGCCCATACTCTGAATTTTCCAAAATAACTATAATGGAGAAACTCAGTGTCACTTGAGGATCTTTTTCTTTACTAGTGAAATAATCATAAACAAATTCTCTAAATAAATGGGAAAAACTGTTAACTAGATGTCCAAATACTAATTAAATTCAATGGGAAAGAAAATAAATATTTTTTCTCATATATATATATTTTTTTATCTCTTTATAATGTTCTAACTTGTATGATTATTGCCAGTATTGATTTAGTTTCTATAGTTAAAAATCTGCAACCAAATCTTATAATCTGTAAGATAAAGGAGAGAATAAACTATTAAAGAATCCTCCTTTCAAGTATTCTTCAGATTAATTTTTTCTCTATTGACTATTAATAAGACTCTCATGATTTACTGTACTACAATTTTTTTTGCCATCTTCAAGCCCCCTTGCTTTCTATCAAATTTTAATACTACCAAGTAAATTAATGTTTTAAAAATAGTCCATTTATTCTAATGACTTCAATACTTTTTGTATCAAGGTTAGCTAAATCTTGTACCTAACCTTTTAAGTGGTTCATTTGATTTTTTTCTATCACATTTTTACCTTGACCTGCAATACAAAACCCCATAATTTTCCAGTTAAAGCATCTTCCAAATATTCTCAGTATGTGCCTTATTTTTCTGTATCTGTCCTATAATTCCTTCCTACCTACCTCTACCTACACACACACACACACACACACACACACACACGCACACGCATACGCACGCACACACACACACACAAAAAACAGTGTCCAAATTCTATGCATTCCCAAGCCAATTCTATTTCTTCTGTAAAGCTTTTAATGATTTTCCCTATGTATTCTTATTATACTGGATCAAATGTGCCTTAAATTTGACTTTATTAAATATAATCTTATAAATATTTAATTATGATAGCTAGTATGAAACATAGCAAAAATGTTTTACATTCTACTTTATAGAAAATGTGTAACAGTAATAGTAATTTTCCAAATAAATAGGCTTGGAGATTCAGAAGGGAAGCAAAGATATATATATTAAAGTCATTGTTTAAATTTAGGATCCAAAATTACATAATTATTATTTTTACATACTTACAGCTAAACATTAGTCTTTGAGTAGCACACTGCCAAGTTTAGGAGAAGATGGAACTTCTCTGCTCTAATACTAGTTTCTCAAAAGCTGTCAAAAGATGAAAGCAGATTTCATAACCAGAGATCATAGGTTTTGCTCTTCAAAATAGAGCATCTTTCAATTACAAAGTAATTAATAAATTAATTTAGGTGCCAGGGACTGAACTGGAGGGCTTACACATGCTATGCCAGTACTCTATCACTGATTATGTTCTTTTAATGTGAACTTAGTGTATCTTCCTTTTCATCCTAAATCTACCTAAGATTCTAAATAAAGCTAACAAAATGATTTTAAATAAAAATTTTGAACTACTTTTACTAATAATGAGAAAGTTGGGATAGTATACATAATACCAAAATTTAAAGCACAAAGATTCAATTACTCATAAAAACTAATTCTTGAGCCAGGTTTACTGGCTTTCACCTGCAATTCCAGCACTCAGGAGGATTGGAAGTTTGAGACAAACTTGGACTACACAGCTAAGTTCCAGGCCAACCTAGATTACACAGTGAGCCCTCATTTCAAAAAGAAACAAAAAAAAAAATCCCTCAATTCTTAATTATTGCTGCAATTTATAAAAGAAATATTTTCCTGTATGGGTAGCTCAACCTGTAATCCCAGAACTCTGGAGATGGAGGTAGGAAGATCAGGAGTTCAAGGCCAACCTGGACTTCAGGACATCCTGGCTCCACAGAGAGAAAGGGGAGGGGTAAGGTTTTTTTTTTTGTCTATCTTTTAAGCAAGAAAGACTATTATACATAAAAATACAACCCACCTACCTCTTAACTATGACTTCTAAATTTTACATAAATGTACATTTCTCTAAATGGACTGCAGCACAATGAAAGACATTTATAGACTATTATTATTTTGCTGTTTTTACATTCATTTACAAATGTACTCATGAAATATATATTTGGGGGGGGTATTTTTTGAGACATAGCCCCACCAGACCTGGAACTTACTATGGAGACCAGGCTGGCCTCAATCTCACAGATTCTACCTCCTGAGTGCTGGGGCTAAAGGTGTGAGCCACCACACCCATGAAATATATACTTAATTTTCCTTGGTCATTTATTTTCGCTGAATCTGAATCTCACACCTTCTTTTCAAATGTGCCTTTTTTCAATCAATATTTTTATTCTGAAGCAAAACAACTGCTAGCAGGCAGAGTTCAATTTTCTATCATAATTAAAATAAACCCTTCCCTGTTATTTTAAATAAATATGACAGCATAATAGTAAACAAAAATAACCTAAGCTATAAGGTGATTTCTGTGGTTTACAGAATTGCAATGGCCAGGTATTGTGGTACACAACTAAAATCCCAGCACTCAGGAGGCAGAGGCAGGCAGATCACTGTACATCAGCCTGGTGTACGTAGTGACTTCCAAGTCAGTCAGGACTACTTAGTAAATCCCTGTCTCAAAACAAACAAAAAGTGTACAGTTCTAAAGTACCATTCTGACCTTAGGTGAGAAAAGTAGTCTGAAGTGAAAGACTACCTAGGGTCCCTTTTAAAATTGTGACACTAAAGGGAGAAAGAACAAGAGAGACAAGGTAAGGCAAGAAGATAAAGGAGAGAGTGAAAAGGGATGAAGAAGGAGGAAGAGAGCTAATTTGAGGTGAAGAGCTGAATGATTGGTTTGTGAGCTAAGGTCTTATGCAACCCAGGCTAGTTTTGAAATTCGGATTCTCCTGCCTCTATCTCCCAAGTACGGGAATTATAAGCACTTGTTATCACACATATCTTCAAAGGTCTGTTTTAAAGTTAAAGCCAGAAACATAAAATTAACACATTCTTTGTGCAGTAATATCACTTGGGTATGAAGCAATTTTGTGTTTTCTTTGGCTTAATTCAGGAGAGAATTATGGGCATCATGTTATGGGCTCTTTGAAACTTTACTGTATGCTAAGTATCTATCCCTTCCTTCCAGGAAATACTGATGAACAAGTATCAGAAGAAGAGTTTTTTGAGTTTTGTAGTACCTGCACAGATTTCACTGGAAAACAAATATCCCTGATCAAAAGCAAAACCCCAAATGCACTTCCAGCTTCAGAGTGTGGGTACTTTCTGACTCGGACCATTTGGAGCTTTAGATTAGAACTGCTCAGTCTGTTCTTTTAATAGCCTACTCAATATCTCTACAAGAATAATATATGTAAATGGTTATTTTTTGATATTTAGACTTAAGTCATGTTTTTTAAAAATATTATATTACATTTCTTGGTGACAATCTGTTTTAATCTGCAACAGCAAATGGCATTTGTATAAAACTCAAAATAAAAAACTAGAAAATGATCTAAGAAATTCATTAATATTAAAAGTAAAACAAAAACACTTTCCAATGTATTGATGGTCAAATCAGAAAATGTACAGCAATCCTCTAACATCAGCAAAGGAAATAGCAAAAATCATATTCTATACAGAAAATGGACAAGCAAGTTAGGATAAATGGGATCAATTAGAAAAATTAAAACAAGCTGCCCCATTGAGAACAACAATTGCAAAAAAATACTTTCAAAATGTAATATGTAAATATGTAAAACAAAGATTTAAAGCCTTTCGAGGAAAACAAAGTAATTTATTTGAGACAGAATCTCAAGTAGTCCAGGCTGGCCTCAAGTTCTCTATATAGCTGAGGAGAACCCTGAACTTCTGATCATCTTGCCTTTACCTCCCAAATGCTGGAATTGCAAACAAGCATATATCTCCACACTGGGTTTATGTGGTGCTGGGGACCTTAATTCAGGACTCTGTGCATGCTAGGGCAAGCACTCTACCAACTGAGGTACATTCTAAACACAATTTTATATTCTTGATCAAGCCCAAATTCATGTAGTATAGGAATAACAAATAGTCTATAAGAATAAGACCACCTATCAAAGAATTATAATGCAGAATTGACACTTTTCATGTTCAAAAACAAATTAACAAACGAAATCATCTAAAAGACGGCCTTGAACCCTCTATATAGCCCAGGTTGGTCTGAAATTTTAAATTGACTAGCCTCAGCCTCCTCGATGCTCGATTACAGGCATGTGCCTCTACACTTAACTGGATTCCCCTTTTCTTTCCATATTATCTAAATAACAAGCATATACAATTTTTTATGAAAGGTTAAATTTTTTAAAGATTTAAAATCAAAATCAAAAGAGTGAGCCAAACAATATAGCTCTAGATAATGTACTATTTAAGACTGAGAGTCAGAGTCCCCAGATCTCATGTAACCATACCTCTCTTTCCAGGGTGTAAAATCAATACTGTTTGATAAGGTAGTTTGTTTTAAGAAAAAATAAAATTTTTAAGTTGAAAACAAGAGGCAGAGGCAGGTGAACTTCTGTGAGATCGAGGCTAGCCTAGTCTATATAGCAAGTTCCAACTGGGGTACAGGGAGACCCTATCTAAGACAAAACAAAACAGTTGAAAACATATGCAAAGGAATATTTGTTAAAATAAAGTGATACTTTCTATGAACTATTAACTAAATAGGCAAATTTATAAAAATATGTGTAATGTCCCATTTCAAAATAACAAAGTTAGTTGTTATGAAGATTAAAAAATTTAAGGGCTGGAGAGATGGCTCAGTGGTTGAGAGCACTGTCTGCTCTTGCAGAAGACCGGAGTTCATTTCCCAGCACCCACATGGCGGCTCACAACCATCTTTAACACCCTCTTCAGGCATCCACAGGCACTGTATGACATGGGTACACTTATATACATATAGACAAAACATTCATACACATAAACAAAAAAAAATTTTAGATTTAATGGCCTTATTTATGTTTTGTACTTCTTAAATGGGCACTTTCAAGGAAAATTAGAAAAATTTAATATGTACCATTAAAAAAAATACCTTGAGACACGCTTATATTTCCAAATCTCAAAAAAATGTTTTAGTTACAGACTATGAAGAAAAAAATATAGGAGGATACATCTATTTTAGGTAAAATTTTCTAAAGAAACTTGTAGTAGATTAAGTCAGTACATGACATATATAAAATTATCAAAAATAAATTTCAAATGACCTATTTTATTTCTCAAAGAGAATAAAACTTAAACCCCCAAATTCAAATATCATTTCATCTATACTCAAGTCAATCATGCAACAGTACTTTCATACTTAACATGCACACATTATAGGTAAATGATACTAAAACTGAACACAGTCCTAGCCTGGCACTAGATGTTTTTAAATACAGTAAATAGTTAATAATAAAGTCTAAAATTTCTTCAATAATAGTTTGTCCTTTTATTCACATGCAGTAACATAAACTAGTATAAAATTATGAAAGAAAATTGTCAGTGATTGGGGATTTAGCTCAATGGTAGAGCACTTGTTAGCAAGCACAAGGTCACAACATCCTGAGAATGGTGGAACTAATAGGTGAAATACTCAAAGCTTCAGTGAGCCTCCACAATAAATTAAGTCATTCAAAAATGCTTTATTAAAAAGAATCACTGTTTCTATTATTTCTGCCATTTTACAAGTATTTTCATACTCTGCCATTTTACAAGCTAAAGTTTGTCACCAGAGAAAGCAATCAGAAAGAATGCCTCTGTGTTCACCTTTGTCTTGCAATATTTTCTCCTTGATAGTCTTTTTAAAAAAAGAAGAAAAAAGGTAGAGTAACAGGAGTCAATAGCCAATTCTAAACAAAATTTTCCCCAAACAAGTTTCAAGTCTCTCAATTTAATATTACAGGTATGAAGGTGTTTTTCATATGGGTGCTTTGAAGTTTGGTTAAGCATCACTGCTTTGATAGGTTTTAACGCTGCAAACATGTCACTACCCAGAAACACCCAGCTACCGACTAAATAAACCTTACCACTGCTACCCACCCAACTAGTGTAGCCAAGAAAACACGACCAAGAGGAAAATAATTTTGTGGCTGTTAACTGTGGTTAAAGAGTATAACCAGGAAGCAAAACTAAGGGAAAGGCTTTAAGTATTCCCAAGCTAAGAAAAGCAGAATATGGTCAGGTATAGCTTTAATATCTTATTTATTGAAAAAGTTTTTTTAAAAATGTACTTTCTTCTTTTTTGAACAGATTTCTATTATTTTAAATTCCAAGGCCAATATTCCTTTTAATTTCATAAACACTTTAAAATCTTAAAAAGAATTTTAAGATCTTCCTTTCACTTTTATCTCACATATTTAAAGTGATTTTCTACTTGACTAATAACCTCCTAAATTTCAATTATACAACAGACAAAGTTTAAAGTTAGTTGCTCCCTTTATGATACAAAAAATAAAATTACATCAAAAAACACTTTCTCAATATTGGCATAAAACAATTATAATAGTCATAATCTGCACTTACTCTTTACCCCTTTCTTCCCCTTTCGTTCCTTCTTGTACTGTTCCTTCAGTTTACTTATTAGTCCCTGGTCTACATCCCAAACCTCAGCAGTTGGGGAGAGGTCATCTTTATCTACATGCAGCATATTATTAAAAGAAAAAAAATCAGCAGTTGGCAATGCAAGCTATTGGCAGTAAAATGTTAAAGCTTTACATAATCATAATAAAGGTAATTTAATAGCATATACTCAAAATACTTTAAAGGTGCAGTCTCAGTTTGGTACTCACAACTCAAACTAAATGCTCTTAAATTCCTAGGCATTTAATATCAACAACAGTTAAAGAATGCTTCATTTTTTATGTATCATAAATTTGAGGGCTATTATTTCTTTAGTGGACTAACATTAGAAATCTAATGTTGAAAAATAGATCACTGCATCTTTATTAAAGTTAATAAAAAGCACTCAGCCAGCATCATATAAGCCAATGAATGAATTACATGCGATTAATAATAAAGTGCAAACCGTCAATGTCAGTGCCATTTCATTGATGAAAATTCATGCACCTGTCATTGGTTCTGCATGCACAGGATAAGTGCACTATTAGAAAGGCATTCTAGTTCAATATAATACATACATATCATTCCAAAATACAATGTCTCAAATAATTCACACAAAGCATCCAGTGAATACCACCTCTGTCGCCATCCCTTCCAAACAGTTTCAACATCTCATTACCTTCTTCCATTGGTCTAAAACTAAAGATTAGTACAATAACAAAAATAAATAAAACAAATAGCAAAACTCAAATTTTGGTCTTGATTTTTAAAGGGTAAGATAAAATAGTAACAAACATAGAGAAGTGAAAACACACACTGCTTTACATCTGCTAAAGATGACATCCTTTTCCCCCTCAACCTATATTTAATACTTGTGCCTAGGGGTAGTGGGGGAATCTACCCATAGCAAACTAGAAAAAAATAGCCTTAAAATTAGGTAGTCTAAAAACAATTGTCTTAGGATTATTTTAAGCACTGAGGATTTTTCCTTCATTGAGTTTTAAACAGCTATATTAGTTTTAAACATTGCTGTAGACAAACACCTAGTAATATGGTAACTAAGCATATTCTGGTTCTTAATCTTATAAGCTCCCTGGGCTCCCACTAATTTAACCATAAAGTAGACATTAAAAAGCCTTTGCACCATTCTAGATTGCTATGTAAAGCGAGCATAAATTCTCATATTTGAATTGCAGAGAGAAGAGTTACTGCACACCTCATTCTTTTCTGTAGTTGTCATGCCTTTTCTCTATCTATGCTCAAAGGTGGTCAGTGTATGAAAAACTAAAGTCAATACTTTACATTAATTTACTGAATCAAACTTACAGTTGAATTTTACATGAATGTCAAAATTGAAAGTTCTAACACAGTTCAACAATGAACTAAGAGAAAAGCAATTTTTAATGTACTCTAGTCATGAGTTTCCCACAAGTTATGTTATATTAGGAATCCTGCCATTTTACTGAATAATGTGAACAGAATACTACGACCTAAGGAAGTAGTCATTTGCACACCCCCCCCCTTTGGAGATGGAGACTCACTACATAGCACCAGCTAGCCTGGACCATGATCCTGTTGCCTCAGCCTCCAGAATGTTCTTAAACCTGCTTGCACCTCATTTGTGGCTCACTAAGTCATGATCACTTCCGTCAACTACTTTAAGCATGACACACTGACTATTTTGAAGAAATCATGTTTTACACTGCAGAGATAAGAAACTACTTAAGTGTTACAAAACATTATACAGAAAATTAGGAAAGAAAACTTTAAAATAACCAGTTTTCTAAAAATCTTTTCTAGCAAGAATGAAGCTGTTAATAGCTATAAATACAGCAGCAAAAAGAGTGGAGTGAAAAAGCAAAGGAAAAAACAAATGTTACTTGCAAGATAATCTCAAGCCTAGAAAACAAAAGTAAACTAAGGCAGTGCAAAGAACAGGTTGGTGAATGCGTATGTGCACAAAAAACACCCTGAAACTTGCCTGTTAAGCAACAGCTGATTTGGTATTGCTTATAAGAAATAGGTAAGAGCAAAAGGAAAGAGGCAGGATAATCTTCTATATAATCATCCTGTTTTTAAAAAATTGAGGGGGGACACCAAGAAATAAAGTTGAATCAATCATGGGAACTTTTTTTTTCTAAAAGAAATGCAAGCATGACAAAAGTTGATTCCTAACAACTCAAAACCACAAAAACAAAATTATATTAAGGTATAATTCTGATTATAGAGGAAAAACACAAATCCATTACCTGTGGCATCAATTTGTAATTAATTTCATTTCATGCAAATAGCAACACTTTAACCCTTGTCTGTAAATATCAACATTAAGATATTAATTATATTTGTGACCCTATAAAATTCCAGAGATCACATTTTCAAGCAGAAAAATAAATGAATATTCTCAAAATGCCACATAGCTCTGAGGGGAAAAAAAGCAAAAATAATGACATAACAGCCAATATACTTATGAAGAATATAATTTAACATTAACTAGAGTATCAGAAATAAAATTAAAAAGCTTACTATAAAAAGCAGTGGTTTCATAAGATAACAAGATTCCAATCAGAGAAAACTAAGAAGTTATACACATATCTAATGTGTATAAATAACTTCTCCAACATATTTAAGACTCTTTAAAAAAATAATCTGAACATAACTCTCCCATGTATGTCATTAAGATTTTTAACAAATTAACTAAATATAAAAGCACACACTCTTTGTTTCAGAAAAAATGAACATGAAAACTGTTGAGTAGAAATGATAAATTTTAGGGACAATTGTATCTTCTACACAGAAAGTACTTGAATCATTTTTTTACTTAACAGTTCTTTTTATTGCCAAGAATTTTAAATGCTTTAAAGTTTTAGTCTCTTTGGAAGAGACTTTCCTGATTATTTCCATTTACAAAAGGAGAAACTCGTCAAATACCAATAGTTAAAAGTAAGGTATTAACAGCTGTCTCTCACAAATCTAGTCCTCTTTAAAACTGTTTTACAGCCAAAGACTCTGGAAAGAGGATTCATCATTTGTACATAACTAGGAACTTTTTTTTTCCTATGCCATTTCATACAGATCAAGTTCCTGAAATGTTTATCCAACTGTCTAAAACTTAAACTTCTAGAAGTATTACAGAAAATAGAAATGGATGTGTGCCAAGACTTAGCTAAACAGATGTAAAATAAACCCTGAGTTGACCAAATAAGTAAATTATATGTCTAAATATTCAAATATATGTTTATCACTTGCCTCTATAAAATGGTATTATAGGTGACTTTTAATTTAATTCCTAATTTTTATTTATGAGTTCTAAGTCTTCTAAAATATAATTTCCATTTTTACATAATCATTAAAATGCAAAGAAACAATAATGTTGAAGTTATTAGGAAAATGTATTCCTAAGATTTAATAGGTGATACACAGAAACTTAAAAAAAAAAACCACAAAGATCTTTTACTGTTTCTCTTACACAAGAATAAACTTCTAAAATACAGCCATTTTCAAAAAAGTACAAACAGGTAACTAAATTCAGACAGTAACTATGGAGTTAAAGTTTTGAATTAACATGCCCCTTCTATTTCCAAATAGGAGAGAAATAATGGTTTAAAAATAATATCTTGAATTATAAATAATGAAAAAATATTGAGCAACTGACTTTTATATCAAAGAGTCAATAAATATTTATTACACCCCTGCTATTAGCAATGTTCTGTTTCAATGTGTAAGTGAGTCAAACCATTTATTTTATGTGTCTGTATGTGCACATGAGTGTGGGTGCTCTTGGAGGCAGGAAGAAGGTAGAGGATCCCATGGAGACTGAGTTACAGGTGGCTGTTAGCCCCCGCACCCCACCACCAACATGGGTGCTGGGAACAGAACTCCAGTCCTCTAAGAATAGAAAAGTGCTCTTAACCTTTGAGTCATTTCTCTAGCCTCAAGAATTTTTTTTAAATCCCCAAGTATTTCTGTCACCAAAGCAGTTTAAAAAAATTAATTTAGTGATAAATCTTTTTAGATGTATTAAAGTAACATTCAGAAAAGTGCTATACATTTTGAATTCTACCACCTATTAGACAATATACTTATATTAAACAATGATTAAATGAATATGTTAATAGGAAAAATACATTTTATGTACTTAAAATACTTTCTATACTTACATTTTATTCTCTAGTAAGGATTTTAGCCCTATGCTGATAGAAGAATTTTCTTTCTTTTGGATGGATTTAGCATTGGCTTTATAGCTCACTTCCAAAATTTAGACTATAACATTTGCCTACTGAATATTACATGCAATAATCTTATTAAATCTTACTCAGAATTGCAGTTCTCTTCCTACCTAGCACAAAGACGGGTAATACCATATGGGCATACTAAGAAAAAGTTCTCTTAAAGCTTAAATTACCTAAAATTAAATGATGGGTATGTATGTTTTAAAATGAATAATTCTTGTTTGTTTTTTTATTTAAATCTGCTGGGAAAAAATACTTCAACTTTATGTCAAGATAAATTTCAAAAATTTAAAGCCATATATTGAACACCAAATCTAAATAACCTAGAACCAAATACTGTGGATTAGTCACTACCACTTCTCCTAGCTCTCAGTTTTACTGCTACCACAGTTCAGATACACACATCTCACATACAATATTTAATAATAAATAAACCATCTTGAAAGGCTAGATTTCCTCCCACCCCAGATTTCTTTATCACCTTACCCCATTCTGTACCATCTCCTGAACTCCTTGCTTCTCCAGCTCCTTCACCATCCTCAGCAGTCACTAAAAAGTCAAACTCTTTCAGTGCTTCCTCAGTATCAGGATCATCAGTTAGGTCAGCAGCTAAACCTTCATTACCTATCTGTAAATAGAACATAAGCCATAACTACTTTTTAACCTAAAACTTTAAGTCCTTTACTATTTTTATTTAATAGTATTTACAGGTCCATTTTTGAATTATTCAGATCCATAATTTTATGTTTTCTACGTGATTCACAAATCTCAAAATATACCCTAAATGCTTTAACACTGCTATGTGAAGATTCTTTGCTATAAAAAGCAATGTGACACCAAAAATGACTGAAGTTCTACTCCTCAAGTTTTCTTTAAATTTTAAGTGTATGAGTGTTTAATTTGCATAAGTGCACCCAGGTCATGCAAATCCTTCAAAGGTGGGAAGAGCGTGTCAGATCTCCTGCAACCAGAGTTAGGAATGGTTCTTAGCTGCTATATGAGTACTGGAGTCCAGATCCTCTGGAAGAGCAGCCAGTACTCTTAAATGGCTGAGCCATCTCTCCAGCCCCAAGAGTTTTTTTAAATAATAGGTCCACAGCTGATCTCCGATGGAGAATCAACCACTCACCTGCATTTCTTCTAAATTATCCTGAATTGGCTGAACACATGGAAAACTGCATACTTGGTCCACCACTCATGGCAATATACCATAGCAACTAATGTAAGTTCATAAGTGCAAAAGATTATAACAGTAGCCTCCCTCCCAGAACTGAAATCTCAGTTCAGTGAGAATGGTTCAACAGGTACAGGGCTTAATCCCCATATCCTACCTAAAGGTGGAAGGAGAACCAACTCTGTAATTGTCCTCATCACATGTGCACTCCTCCATAAATACCATACACACAATAAATTAAAATTTAAAGATAAAATTAAAATAACATTTCTATTCATATAACAGAATGCACAGGTGGAAGGCTAGAGAAACATTGATGCTGCTTTTGTAGACTGGAAGGATTTTTATTTCTTTAGTTTTGTAGCCTCAGCTGGTCTGAAACTCACTATGTACACCAGGCTAGCCTCAATCTCAAAAAGATCCACCTCTGACTGTTAAGTGCTGGAATTAAAAACCTGTGCCACCAGGCCAGGCTAGACTGGAAGGTTTTTTGTTTTGTTTTGTTTTTAATGTTTTATTTATTTTTATGTGTATGAGCATTTTGTTTGCATGTATGTAAAGGCATCATGTATGTACAAACCTGTGGCAGTCAGAAGAGGGAGTTGGATCCCCTGAAATTGGAATTAGGGACAGTTGTTAGCTACTATGTGGGTACTGGAAACCCAACCTGGGTCCTCTGTAAGAGCAGGTAGTGTTCTTAACTGCTGAGCCATCTCTTGAGCATCAATATTGAAAGTTTTTGAGGAACACTGTCATTTTTTTGTACATTACCATAAAATTTCAAACTAAATTTACTTTTTTTTGAAGACAGGATCTTAAGTAGCCAAGGCCAACCTTGAACTCCCTCATCTTTCTGCCTCCATGTCTAAAGTGATGGGATTAATTGCAGGGGTATACCTCACCCAATTTATGTGGTACTAGGGTTGAACCTGGGGCTTTGTGTACAGTGGTCAAGCACCATGACCTGTAATTTCAGCTCTTTTACTTTAATTTTTAAATACACTGGAAATACTGAACACAACTTTGATGCTTACAAATGCAGCACACTCTAGTTCTGCCCCTGCAGAATCAACACCCATCACTAAAATACACACATTCATTTCCTAGATTATGAGCAAAATTTAAACTTATTAATCCCTACAGAAGAATCAGAATGTTGGCACATATTTACATTCCACATATTAGTCTCTAACCCAGGGTTAGAGACTGTAACTCCATTGCAGTTTCTCCCATGTGATACCTTACATGAAGGGATAGGCTTCAGCAGTAACTCTAAATTGTGGTGGGATTGGAAAGGGTATCATGTCAGAAAGTTTCAAAATACTGAACTACTCTTTTTAAAATAGATTTTCACTTGGCCTCTTAGTGAATAATCCATCAAATAATAATTTCTGCCAAATGTGCATAACTCAGTAAGCTGCCAATATATAAAACTTTCAGGTAATGATAGCTTAAAATAAAAAATGGTTGAGGCTGGAGAGATGGCTTAGTAGGAAAAGTCTTTTGCTGGACAAGCATGAAAACTTAAGTTTGGATCCCTATCACCCATGTAAAGGCTAGGCTCAGCAGTGAGCATCTGAAACACTACTGTGACCTAGTGCTAGGAGAAGATAAGGCAGGTGAGGGTGGGGTTGTTAGTGGAAGTATCTTGCTGGCCATCCCATCTAGTCAAAAGAGAGAGCTATGGGTTCAGTTTCAAAAAAGTGAGGAAAACCATAGAAGATACCCAGTAATTTCTGACCACAGGCATGCACACACACACACATGTGCAAGTACAGGGAAACACATACACAAACATACAACATACACAAGCACAAATAATAAAATAAAAATACCAATCACTTTCAAACAAACAGACACCTCTAAATTACTGTTCAAATACATGCAAATATAGGGAACAATATAAATTTCCTACTTTGTGTTTATTGATCCGAAGTTTGTCTTTTCCTTCTGGGATGCCCTCAATCATATCATTTTCTTCTTCATCACTGTCATCAGCATTTTCTAAGAAATTGAAGGTCTCAAGAACATCACCAGGGGGCCTGTAGAAAGAAAGATGATTCCAACTATTCTAATGATTGACTCTTGACTCTAACATTTCTTTCTTCTTTCTATTTTAATACTTTTCTACATAAGAAATCTGTAAAATAGATTCAGATATCCTATGTAATATATGTTTCATAACTTTATTTTAATACTTTTTAAATATTTTAAATACAAGGGATTGAACCTAGAGCCTCAGTAGTAGGCAAGTACTCTACTACTGAGCTATATCCCAATCTTCTAGTTCCTAGTTTAAAACTATTTAAAGGTTGTTGTTGCAATTATTTTGTTTTTGTTTTGTGACAGAATCTCAGATAGCTTAACCTGGTCTAAACTCAATACAAAGCTACGGATAATTTTGAACTACTTATCCTCCTGCCTGCCCAACAGGCTTGGGCCACCATACCTGGTTTAAGACAACCTAATTATACTGCCCAAAAATTTTAAACTAGAATTTTTTGAAAGATTATTTATATTCTATTTTAAGTACTATTCTGTTTCATGAGTTTCTCCAAAGTTTACTGTCCAAAATAACATATGTAACTTCTCCAAGAAAACAAAATCTAGTAAGATTAGATGCCCAAAGATGCTATCATGGGGCTGGAGAGATGGCTCAACCTGGGTTGTTCCCAGGACCCACATGATGACTAATACCATCCATAACTCCAGTTTCGGAGACCCATCAACCTCTTCTGACCTCCAAGGGAATTACATGACATGAGTACACTTAAATATACGCAGGCAATACACTCATACACATAAAATTACAAAATAATAAAATATAAAAAATGCTATCATTTCCCAAAATTATCGGGACAAGCATAACTTTGCACCTTATAACTACAACCTCTTATATTTTGGTCTTAACATTTGAGGATTAAACAGTAAAACAGCTAGTTCATTTATTAAGCTGCCCAGATATAAAGTTATGAAGCATATATATTACATAGGATATTTAAATCTATTTTACAGATTTCTTATGTAGAAAAAAAGTATCCTTAATCTGTTAAAATATTTGAGTATTTCAAAATTACTCATTTAATAGGTAAAAGCAATAATCTATTTTATTACTTTGATAAAACTAGTGTGAGTTCCCATATATATAAAAAAGGGCTCTTAATGCTGAAAAGATGGCATAGTAAGCAGTTGAGAGCACTTGCTGTTCTTGCAGAGGACCCAGGCACAGTTCCCAGCACCCACACAGTGGCTATAGTCCTCTGTAACTCCAGTTGCAGGGAATCTGCCACCCTCTTCTGGTCTCTGTGGGCATCAGGTGTGCATTGGGTACACAAATACACGCAGGCAATCATTCATAAACATAGTAAAAAATAAACTTTTAAAACAAAAAGGAGAGGGTGGTGCAGGCCTTTAATCTCAGCACTGAGGAGGCAGAGACAGAAGGTCTCAGTGAGATCAAGGCCAACCTGGTCTATATAGCAAGCTCCAAGTCAGTTGAGGCTACAGGGAGACCCTGTCTCAAAAAATCAAAACCAAAACCAAAAAGGAGAAGGGAAACTTTTCATATAGCCATTTAAAAATTTACCAATAAAGACTGAAACAGCAGAAAACCCAGTTAAAAAGGAGACTCTTAATGAAAAGTCTGTTACGCCACAGAGGAGCTGCTTGAATTTGGTTTTATTGGCACTACAGAAATTTATTATGTTCATTACTTTATGCTAATGTGCAAGTACAAATTATACCTTTTGATTTCTTGTCCTTTCTGTTTAGGAGATTCACCACCATTCAAGATTTGTTCTAAATTCTTTGTTTCTACTGATCCATTTGGTTCTGAATTGGATAGTCCAAGTAATGACCTTACCCGCTGAGACCGTACATCTAATATTGTATCTGTGTAACCTACTTCCTGAAGATACCTATTAAGAGAAAATAAAACATTAAAATTCTATATACTGTAACACTTGACACTTAAAAATCATGAAAATGAAAGTCCTACAATTGTGTATTTTTCCTCTGTTTCAGTTCTAAGAAAACACTATCAATTCTAAGTCAAAATTGAAATAAGCACATAATATGAATACCATTAATTAAGGGCCAATTATCTCAACACCTAAGTCCTAGTGCCTTTTAAAAACTTTTAAAATGCCAGGTGTGATGATGCATACCCTTAATCCCAATACTCTGGAGGCAGAGACAAGTGGATCTCTTTGAGTTCAAGGCTAGCTTGGTCTTAGCAGTGAGTTCTAGGCCAGCCAGGGCTACTAAGACCCTGTCTCAAAAAAAAAACAAGAAAAACAAGCCAAAAGAACAGATATATGTAAGCATACACAGACACATGTACATACAATGTACTTTTTAAAAAATGTCCAAGTGTAGAGAGTAAGTAGAAATGAATCTTAGAACAGTAATATGCCAAGCGCTCAACTACAGACCCCAGATTCCAAAGCATTCTTCTGGTTCTGTGGTTTTCAAAGTTTGTTTATCCCAACCAAATACTTAACTTAGGATTTAAGATGAGACTGGACAAAAGAGGAATGACTGTGATACATAGATAATAGTTTGTGAATGACTGAATGTGACACTTAGAAGACCCAGGTTTAGTTCCCAACACCCACATTGGGTGGTTCACAACCCATGTTTAACTCCAGTACTAAGGGACCCAACACGCTCTTCTGGCTTATACAAGCACTCATGTATGTGCTACACATACAGGCAAGCAGGCACACAAGTGTACAGGATAAAATTTTTTTAAAGAGAGGCCCTAAACTCTAGTAAAAGATCAAAATAATTTTGAGCAAAAGCTAAAAACAAGAATAACAGTTTGGATAGCAGTACAGCATGAACAAAAAAGAAGATAACATAAGAAAAATAAGCAATATATAATCTTTTATAATACACAAATAAATGTGGCAACAAAACTAAAGATGTGGCCAGGTATAATGTACATCTGCAATCTCTGTACTCAGGAGGCAGACAGAAAGGTCACTACAAGTTTTAAGGCCTGTCTGATCCACACAGCAAGTTCCAGGCCAGCCAGTGCTCAAAAACCTCAAACCCTG
The DNA here is from genome assembly GCA_035773235.1 of Eospalax fontanierii. Lineage (NCBI taxonomy): Eukaryota > Metazoa > Chordata > Mammalia > Rodentia > Spalacidae > Eospalax > Eospalax fontanierii. Next base: position 11,127,733 of record CM069536.1, on the reverse strand, counting down.
CCCTCCTCACCAAAATAAGATGTAAAAATTCTGGGTAATTTTCAGGTTTCTAGCTTGTATACCTGAATGATTGCTTTATTCAGTAAAACAATAAAATGTCATAACTAAATTTACAGAGTACCTATCAGAACTCCACATGGCGTCTATGAAGAAAGCACTGTTTATTAAATACACGGTAAGTCAAAAGTCTGGAAGAGGTCTAGTGAGTAGGTTCAGCAAGTAAAGACTAATAAAACTAATACAAAGGAGTACACAACCAGACTGTACCTGGTGTTGCAATCTCTAAAAGTCTAATGATCTGAGTTTGATCCTTGAGAGATTGAGTTAACCTCTGACCTCCACATGCATACTGTGGTATGTGTGCATGTATGCACACATACACACACACAAACAAATAAATTAACCACTTAATTAATTTAAAAGGCAGCTTGGACAAATGTGTGAAGCCCTGGTTCATTTGCAAAGAACGAAAGGCTCAGAAAAAACAGAACTAGGTATATGGATTTGGGTCATCTGTCTCTGGCTGATGTTATGGCTTAGATACAAGGTGTACCTCTCAAAAGGCTCATGTGTTGAGGACTAGTTCTCCAGCTGCTGGTGCTATTTTGGGCAGTTCTGGAAACTTTAAGAGGTGGTATCTAACTACAGGAAGTAGGTCACTGGAGATGGGTCCTTGGGGGTATCTTGTCCTCTCTACCTTACATCCTGTCTGACATGAACAGAACAGCTCCTCCTCCACATGCTCCCACTGCCATGATACCCTACCTCACAACAAACCCAGAAAACTGACCAAATCACCATGATCTCTGAAACTCTAAACTAAAAAAACCCTTTGAAATGTGAATTAAATAAAAATAAAATTTTTCCTTCAGTACATTGTCAGGTATTTTGGTCTCACACAAAAACAATGAACAGTAATATTTGAAGTCATAAATTTAAATGAAATCATCCATACAACAAGTTTAAGTAAGACAGCCTACAAATACCAACATTTTAAAGGGCTAAGAAAAATCAAATATTTAAGAAACAAGGGTGAAAAATGATAGCAGAGAGTGATGTTATAGAAGAAAAAGTTTCACAAAGAAGTAACAGAAATACTTTCACAAGATGAAATATCACTTGCATTTATTTTTTAATTTTTTTTGAGACAGGGTCTCCCTGTAACCCCAGCTGGCCCGAAATTCACTATGTAGACCAGGCTGGCTTGGATCTCACAGGGATCCACATGCCTCTCTCCCAAGTGCTGCAATTAAAGGTGTACACCACCACCACACTTGGCTCAAATATCAATTTTAAACAAGGTATCTGGAACATGCTGTGATAAGAACTTCAGATAAGTGTAGGAGTAAAATAACAAAAAAAGAAATGAACAAGAGGGCTGGACAAATGGCTCAGCTGTTAAAAGCACTGGCTGCTCTTGCAGAGGATCTGAGTTCAGTTCTTAGCACCCATGAACTCTAGTCCCAGGCAATCTGACACTCTCTTCTGACCTCCTTGGGCACTGCAGGACACGGGTACACCTACAAACATGTAGGCAATATACTCTCTGTCTCTCTCTCTCTCTAAATAATTAAAAATAAATAAGAACCCAGACGACAGAGATAAACTACCCTCAATAAATTTAGCAGACATAGTGGCACACACCTGTAACACCAGCACTTTGGATATGGAGATACAGGAGGACCAAGTCAAGGCTAGTCTTGGCTATATAAGAATCTACTTTCAAGAGTTTGACTAGAAAAATCAAAAGGAAAAACTAAATCCAAGCAATGGGATTGGCATTTATGAGAGAAATACTGAATTCCTTACACCTGATCCTACTCTTATTTCTATACAATGCAATTTGCTTGGGGAGGAAACCCACCTTCAACTTTGAATTGAATGAACCGCTAAGGTGTTATACAACCTGTATAAAAAAATGAATAACCCATACGCAATTATTTGTTTGTCAGGCCATTTCTAACCCTTCTCAGAATTTGGCAGGTAGAGTCAGATGTCACATGTGAAAAAAAGGTTTTTCAGAAAAGAAACTGAATAAAACTAATAGAGAGGGCTAGTAGTTCGGAGTATTTACTGCTCTCACAGTGGCCAAACCCATGTTAGCTGACTCACAACCACCTCTAATTCCAGCGCCAGGAGAATCTATGCCCTCTTCTAACATCCAGGAGTAACTTCATACGCGCGCACACACACATACAAAATTTAAAAAGAAATCTTGAAAAATATATATAGAAGCTGCCAGGAGTGGTGGCACAAACCTTTAATCCCAGCACTCGGGAGGCAGAGGCTGGCAGATTTCTGTGAGTTCAAGGCCAGCCTGGTCTACATAGTGAGTTCCAGGCCTGCTGGGGCTACAGGGAGACCCCATCTCAAAAGAATACTGCACCGCCCCCGCCGCCAAAAACTATGTAGACAAGCAGAGTAACATAGCATCCTGATGCTTCCATCTCTGAAAGGCTCCCCAAAGTTACCCCATATCCTGACAATTGTTGAGTGTTTTTCCTTCAACTCTGCTAGTTACCCATCAGTGCTCTTTGAATTTAAAAAAAAAAAAAAAATCTCTTCTTAGTTGGGCATGGTGGTACATACCTTTAGTCCTAGCAGAGTAGAGGCAGGCAAGCCGGCTCTGTGAGATCAAGGCTAGCTTGGTCTACATAGCAAGTTCCAGGCCAGGTGGGACACATGAGACTATCTCAAAAAAAGAATCTGTTGTTTTGTTCATATTTTAGTCATTTACAAAAAGAATCTAGAAACTGGGTAATAAGTAAGAGATTCAAACATATTTATAGAAAGAAAAGATTAAGAGAGTTCTCACCTCAAGTAAAATCTGAGGTGCATAACTGAAAGTAAGAGAGAATATGCTGAAATGTGGCAAAAGTTTATCCACCCAGGACAAGAATAGGTGACCAGGGTTATACAGAAGATTCCATAACGGGTAAACAAGAAACTGTTAATATCATTCACTTGATTCTGATATTTTTCTCCAAGAGTTAATTACAAACCAAAGAAGCAGAAAAAGACTGAGCTAGGGCTGTGGTTTTATCTGTACCTGGTGGTAAAGGTGTGTGGGTAGTATCAAGTGAACAATATTAAAAAGTCTGATGGGTTATGAGATCCAAGTAGAAGATAAACAAATAAAGCAGTCACAAGTAGAGGAGATGAAGAGGAAAATAAAGTGGTTAAGGACCTAAATATCAAAGTAAGATCAGATGGCAAACAATATGGCAACTGGAGCGAAGGAGGTAGAATACATGACAGTTCAGATCATAGACTATTCTAGAAGTACAGTAGTTTTAAGTGATAACAAGATCAAATGTCTGACCACACTTCATGAGATATGAAGATGTAGAGTAGAGAAGGTTGAGTAACTACATACTAATCAGGATATTAGGATATCAGTAGGAGACAAACATCAAAATTTTCAAACTATAAGGAAAAGAACCATAAGAGTTATTTCTAGTATAGCAACAAACAAGCATCAAAAGTTTCCCCAAAACTTTCAACTAAAAAGAGAATTTGACACAACACCTCTGAAAAATTTTAAATAATCAGGTAAATTCTTTTTCTACAACAGTTACACTGACTTAAAAGAGAAGCCACATGTGTGAACTTTGTAATGACAGGTTGGAGTGTCCTAGAAGAAAGAACTCTGTATTGTTTAGGCTTTGGAGCCACCCAGTCTTTCAGATTTTCTATCCCACTTTAAAAAAAAAAAAAAAAATTCATTCTGAAACTCAAAAGGAAACAAACCTTAAAAAAGATTCAACCATTACAAAACAAAAAGAGGAGTACTAAGGCTGGTGAGATGGCTCATCATCAGGTAGTAGGTCTCCTTGATGCCAAGCCTGATGATCCTGAGTTCAATCCCTGGGACTCATAAAGTAGAAAGAAAAGACCACTCCCACAAGTTGTCCTCTGACCTCAACAAGCATGCCATGCTATGAAATATACAATTACGTAAATATACATATACAATTAGTAAACGTAATTAAAATTTTTGTTTTAAGAAGCAGCAATATAAAAACATACATTAACTTCTTGCATCTTGTCCCAATATAAGCACTTTTAAAACTAGTTTCTTAAAAAAAAAAAAAAAAAGTTGAAATCATTACTCACTGTCTTAACAGCTGTCTGCCCTGTTTCCACGTTAGCTGGCTATTCTGAGGTGCTGTAGGAGCCTCTGTATCTTTGGTTTCCTCTGAAAATTAAGAATAAAAAACATTCTACGTACATTATTTCAACTCTTGAAAACACTGTCAAGTTTTTTCAGGGATAACTTCACAGGCAAAGTATTTTATATAGTACAGGGTAAAATTAAAATAATTTTTATAATGGATCATTCCTTTTTAAATGTTTACTCTAGTAATTCATAACTACATAGGTATTAACTACCCATTTTAAAACTAGAAAAACTTCAAATGTATTCTAAAGGATTTAAAAAACAAAGGCCCAGGCTTCAAAATGAAACTGTATTAGGTAGAATTAATTTCTTAACCACTAGAATTCTGCTGTGTCAAATGTCTTCAAATTAAAAGGCTGTATTATATATAAGCTAAAACAAGGGTCCCATAGGCCAGGAGGCCAGGCTGATGATGTTGAGGCAAAGAAGGGGTGCCATGCTGTGATGGGCATGCAGGTGGTGGGTAGAGCTTTTATGCTTAGGCCCTGGGACAATAATTTATAGCCAGCCAGGCAGTCGCTTATATGTTCAGGGCATGAAAGGCACCAATCTGCAGCTGTGTCCAACTTCTCTGGTCCCAGCCTCCAGGAGACCTAGCAGATTCTCAATTTCTCCAAGCTGAGTCCAGAGGAAGTCTAGAAGTATGAACACTTATTTAAGAGGAACAATAAAGCTCCTTCTACCTGTAATTAAAAGTCATCTGTTTAAAGGAGAGCCTCAATGAAAAACTCAGAATTCAAGCCCAAGAGTAAAGAGAGGGCAGACATCTAAAAGGTCTGCTTGTCATCCAAAAGACTGCTTGTCTCTCCACTCTACCAGAACCCTTGTAATTTGTAACTTGTTAATAAATATCTTTTCCACACACAGACAATAGTAGTTAAAACAGAAAATGGGTTTTATTACTTTGGTGTTTTGTTTGTTTTTAAGATAGTCTCTCTATGTATATGTAACCCTGGCTGATCTAGAACTTGCTATGTAGACCAGGCTGGTCTTGAACTCAGAGAAATTCCCTCCCAAGTGCTGGAATTAAAGGCATGAGTCACCATGCCTGCACTTTGGGGTTTTGTTTGCTTTGTGAGATAGGGCCTTTCTAGTATGTACCCTATCCTAGCATCAAACTTAACTTCCTATTTCAGCCTCTCAAGTGCTGGAATTACAGGAATATGCCACAATGCCCAGCTCAGAAAATAGGTAAACAGTACATATTTTAGTCTCAAGTAACAAATATATTCATCTATGGGGAGCAGACAGGATAAGTACAGCAGCATACTTGGTTTGTACAAAGTCCCAGTTTCAATCTCCAACACTGAATGTTTAATAAATAGTATAATTTCGGTGACCTAAGTTTTCAACATGCATCCCTACAATGCAATTTAAAACTACTGTGGACACAAATTCTACCCCACAGATTCTCCTCAAAATAAAGATACTGTGAAGAAGAGAAGTACTTAGAAGATCAACCCTGACAGGGTGTTGAGAGCTGTTTAGTCTCAAATATCAGGACCCTAGTCTCCTCAATCACTTAACTAGCCTGTTGGTATTAGTTAAAATAACGGTAGTAGGTCCCATTTCGCTAAACCTAACAATCTCATCATTGTCTTATTTTCCCTTCAAATACAAGTAATTCTAATTTCTGAAGGTAAAATTCTGATAATCTGTTTAACATTTAAAATAATATAGTAATAATTAGAGATGAAGATACATTAAGAAATGACTGCCCAAAATCTTATCACCAAAAGTTAACTATTTTAGAGTTTATCATTCCATATTTTTAACTGAAAATATATACATAACTAATACAATTTCTCCTTTAAAAAAAAGTCAATGGGTATTGTATTACATGCTGGAAAAACAGATTAAATCATTAAAATAATGATTACATTGACTTGGGGTATATGGCAACGGTAAAACTTTTACACAAAATGTAAGAAGCCTAGATTTGACTCCTACCACCACCAAAACAATGATTACACAATATTCTTTATAATGTATATGCCTATTTAACTAGTTCCCTAATAATGAAATTCATTTCTATTTTTTTCACTAGGACAAACAACTGCCACTTTGTTGAAGTACATAATAATCATTAACTTAATGAAATTTTTAACATACTCTTAAATGAACAAACACCATCCCCAGAAACTCTGTTCCTACAATTAGTCATTAGCTATTCCGAAAACATTCAAACTATCTAAGCTTCTAACATAATCTTTGAAAGTGACATATTAATTTTATGTGAACCATCTATGTTGTCAAATTAAATTGAGTTCATTTACTGTTGTTGTTAAATAGCACTTTGTCATGCCAATATACCATAATTCAGTTATCTACTTTAATGCTGAAGGACATTCTAGTTATTTCTAAATTTTACTAGATTTATTATTTTTAATTATCCAGTAACTGTGTTGGGGGGGGTGTGTGGGTTTGACCACATGAGTGCAGGTGTCTTTAGTGGCCAGAGGCACTGATCCCCACCCAGAGCTGCAGTTACAGGTCACCTAAAGTGGTACTGGGAATAGAACTCAGGTCCTTTCCAGAGCAACATGTGATCTTAACTGCTGAGCCACCTCTCCAACCCAATACTACAGACACTGTTATATAAGCCTGTAGGGATAGTATGTTTATGTTTTAAGAGTGAAATTACCATGTCACAGAGTACATGTGCTATGTTCCCTTTAACAATACTGCTAAGGCACTTTCAAGGAACCCCAACATCAATGTCTACAAATTCTGGTGGAGCCTACATCTGCATGAACACTTGATAGTGTCTCTTTTTTTTGGTACTTTAGCCATTCTGGTAAATGTCAAACTATATTCACTGCTATTTTTGCCCATATTTCCTAAATAATTAATAAAATGCCATTATTTCATGTCTTCTATTAAGATACCCTCTTTCATAAGGTATATTTGAAGAACATGGAAGAAACAACTCATTTACATATTTGAATATAATCCCTTTGAGAAAATTAAGTTTAGAAAATATGTGTCATTAGTGAGAGTTATATGCATATCTTTGATTTATGTCAAATCAGTATTTTACATACTTTCTTTTCTATGTTGATTTGAGGGACTGTATAAAGACAATATTGTTTCATTTAATATTTATCTGCAAATATACTTTGATGTAAATAATTTTATTCCATCTCCTTTGCATGATATTTATTTGCCTATTCCTTTTTTGTTTTCTATTCAACATTCTGAATATCTTTCTTAGATTAGTAAAAACACTATTTTTATTATCTTTCATATAAATAAAATGCTTAGATATTATTTTACTTAAGCTTATAAGCAAAATGTAGTTGTTTTACCCCAATTTTAGTTATGGGCACAAGAGATTTCTACACTAATGATCTTGCTTTACTAATTATTAGACTGAGACAAGCTAAGAATTGGGTGGACTCTACTCCAGGAGTAATAACCCAACAACAAGGACAGCCTTCTAGCTTCGATGCTTTTCCGAATGTTCTAGCTATACTGGAAAAGAAAATCTATGAAAGAAAATCTCTGAATCCATCATTTCTCCTGTATATATTTTGAGCTATACTAACTACAGTTTTCTTATTCTAATTAGAGTAAAAAGACTCAAAATATATGCACCTTCCATTTTTCCAAGACTTTAGTCTTACTTTTGGGGGGCATGAGGGGGTTTTCTGAGATAAGATGTTAGTAGAAAGAACATTGAACTCCTGACCTCCTACTTTTACCTCTCGATGCTAGTATTAGACATGTACTGGTTCTTATTCTTACTTTTTTATGAAGGAGATCATAATATTATACAATCAGAATAAGTTTTTATAAACACTGAAAGGCCAAACTCAAGACTCAAGAACATTAACACTTTCTTGAGCTCTTGATTTCATATACATAACAATTGTAAGATATAAATAGTGGTGCTACTAAAGTCTAAATGGGAAAAGCAAAAACTAAGTCAACTTTAGTTCCATTGTCTGCTTCTCTCAAATTCTCAATACTCAAAATTAAATTGGTATCCAACTTTTATTTTTTTAACTTACTATAATACTTAACTGCTATACTTAACTAAACAAACATGTAAATTTTATTTTCCTACCACAGGCTTTGACTCTCTTAATAGGGGAAAAAAAACTATCCAAGAACAAAAGTTGCTTATCCAAATAAAGAACTTTCTTGTGCTGTTTTAAACCAGCATAAGAACAGCATAAGCTTCTATTTGATTCCACTATCAAAAACATCTGTGTAAAACTGGGCATGGTGGTCCCTCTACATAATACCACCACTCTGGAAGTAGACACAGGAGGAGCACACATCCAAGGCCAGATTGGGACACATGAAACCCTGTCTCAAATGAAAAATAGTTGGTATTAACCAGGTTTTAGATATCTCTTAGAAGTAAGAAATTGCTAGCATTATTCCCAGATTCTGTATACATCAAAACATCCCTTATTCTTTTAGATTTCTCAAACTGTAATTATGTGACCCCTAAAACTAAGCTTAGTTATTTCCTATAGTCAGTCCACTCTTTGCTATGTATTTATCAGCTACCACTCTTATATTCACTACTTACTAAAGAATAAAGCCAAGTGGAGATCATTTTTTTCCAACCATACATTTTATTTAGTTGATTATAATCTCCAAATGTAGCAAAATTTCTAGTATCTTAGAACTAAATGAGCTAATTAGAAATCCAGATTTTAAAAAAGGAGTTTTTAAGTACTAAAAATAAATAAATAAATAAACTTGGACTGACTCAGCAGGTAAAGATGCTTGCCACCTTGCCAGAAAAACTGAGTTTGATTCTCCAAGACCTGCATAATGGAAGGAATTAAAAACTAACCCTTGTAATTGGTTTTCTTCCTCTCTTCCTTCTCTCTCTCACACACACAATAAATATTTTAAAAATTTAATAAAGCTTACACAGGGGGTCAAAATGTTAGTAACTTTAGTCTTTTCTATTTTAATTACTACCTGTGCCCATGGTTCTATATAGGTTTCAATTTATCGAACTAAGATAACCTCAGGATTGAAATATAGATGAAACTACTTCTTTTTATTCATTTAATGTTTTCACTGGGGTCTAGAGAGCTGGCTCAGTGGTTAAAAGCACATACTGCTCTTGCAGAGGACCTGAGTTGGGTGACTCACAACTGCCTGCAACTCTAGCTCCAGAAAATCTGGCTCCCTCTTCTGGATTCAGTGAGCACCTAAAAAATAAGTCCTAAAAGTTTTTTGTTTTTTTTTTTTGTTTTTTAACCAATTTTAGACACTTTATAACAATCATCTGTCTAATGCTTTAAAAATTAAGTAAGGATAAAGAGTACATGCTTGTTACATACACACAAAAAAGGACAGAAGAATCAAATTTACCTGATTCAAAGGTTGGCATTTTCAAATCACCTTGGTTCAGTTCTGTGCCATACTTTAATTTGTGATACTTTGCCCTGAAAATTTAATAATAGATTGGTAAAAGAATAATTATTTCCTTTTTAATGATTGAGTCTTGCTATACATTACTTCAACAACAAAGCAATATGAATGTCTTCTGTAACATTTCTTTGCTAAGAACACTGAAAAATTCACTGCTACAGGAAAGGAAAGTGGTAAACAATCTAAAAAACAAATGTATCTGTGTGAAGATAAATTTCTTTTGATCTTTAGAGAAAAAAATACATAATTTATATTCAACAAAATAATTTAATCACTTGAATCTCATTTGATTTACAATGATGTGATGATAACACTGTTATATTTTATTAACAAAAGGAAATGAGGTATGCATACCTTTCTTGTTTTAATGCATACTCTAACATCTTTATTCTTCTCACTAAATCCTTTTTCAAATTCTCTTGACCTTTCCTTTCTCCTTGTAAAAATGCAATCCGTGCCTAAAAATATAAAAGATACATTCATTTCATTTTTCCTTAACCATACACAGGGAACCAAAACAGAAAAAACACATACAAACTGCTGCACCTTTACTCATGACTTAAAATTCACAGAAATAGTAAAACAGAATTTCTGTTAAAGGTATTATAAATAAGCTATTTGTTTATTTGTAATCCTTGAGGGTCCTTAATATTACTTAATGTTTATATAACTTACAAAAAAGACATAATTTTTGCATATAAAGATTGTGCTTTGATCTTAGCACAGTCACCAAAACTGAGGTAATAGTCACAAATAGGTATTTCAGGTGAATGATATTTCAAAAAACAGTAACAAGGTTTCAAAATATCTTTCCTGAAATATTTAAAAATACATGTTTCTAGTATATTTCCATTCTACCATCCCATTTCAAATGTTATTTCAATTCTTGAAAATAATTTCAGAGAATTACAAATAGTTTATATTAGGTTATCATTTGTTTTATAACCTTATTACTGTCTGTTATTACCTTATACTATGAAAGGGGTAATTTTTTTTTCCCCAATTGCCTTATGTCCTCATCTCTTGATGACTTTATGACATGGCAGTATCAAGTATTTAGAGGGCAGCAAAAAGTAACAGATTAACAGTCACAATAACCACCAAGTAACAGATTTAACATTTAGCAAAAAAAATTTTTTTAATTAAAAAAAAAAAACAATGATACTGGATTTTCCCATTATGTATAGGTCATGATTTACCATTAATAGTATTCATCTCTAGAGATAAACACTTCAAAATAATTTCAAAAATATTTATAAGCCAGAAGTTGCAGCCCATGCCTACAATCCTGGCACTGAGACAGAAGCAGGAGGATTAAAAGTTCAGGTGTCTGTGGTGGTGCATGCCTTTACTCCTGGCACTCAGGAGGTAGAGGCAGGTGGAAAAGATAGAGAATGTTATTTATTAATGAAAGATTCAGTACAGCAGAAAGGCAGCACAACTAATAGACCATAGAAATACATGAGGCAAAAACTGACAACTGAAGGGAAAAACAATTGGAGGTTTCAATTTCCCATTCACAATAATGGATAGGACAAGCATAATCAAACAGAAGGTAATTAAGGAGTGAGAGTTTCTTAAACCAATGACCAACTACTTGTAACATATACACATACTACCCAACAAGAGTATACATTACTCTTAAATGAACACAGGACATTCTCCAGAACATATCATATATGCTAAGCAACAAATTGAATTTCAACAGCCTTAAACTATATATACCAAGTATTCTCTGTGGCCAAAACAAAATGACATTAGAAATCAGTAACAGAAAGTAACTTGGAGATTCACAAATTTGTTGAGATTAACAACATATTCAGAGGCTAGAGATGTTGCTCAGTTAGTACAGTGCTTTCCTAACACACACAAAGCCTGGGTTCAATAACCAGCACTATAAACCAGGTATGACAATACATGGCTAGAATCCCAGTACACTGAGGAGCACATTCTCACCAATGAGTACAAGACCAGCCGGGGACACATGAGACTTTAAACAATCAATGGATTAAGAAAGAGATCATAAAGGAAGCTAGAGAAGAAAGAAATAGAAACACAACATACCAAAACTTACAGGATGAAACAAAAGCAAATGTTAAGAGCAACATTTACAGCTGTAAGAGAAAGGAAAGAAAGAAAGAAAGAAAGAAAGAAAGAAAGAAAGAAAGAAAGAAAGAAAGAAAGAAAGAAAGGAAGGAGGGAGAGAGAGAGGGAGGGAGGGAGGAAGGGAGGGAGGGAGGGAAGAGGGGAGGGAAGAAGAGAGGGGAGGGAAGGAGAGAGGGAGGGAGAAGGTGAGGGGAGGGAAGGAGAGAGGGAGGGAGAAGGTGAGGAAGGAAAGGAAGGAAGAGAGGGAGGGAGGGAGAGAGGAAGGGAGGGAAGAAGGGAGGGAAAGAGGGAGGAAAGGAAAGAAAGGCAGACAGAGAGACAAACTCAGTATTTGGTGCAAAGGCAGGTGGATCTCTGTGATTTGATTTTCAGGATAACCTGGTCTACACTGCAAGTTTTCGGCTAGTCAGCACTATATAGTGAAATTCTACTTTTAAAATAAAAAAATAAAAAGATCCAGACATACTGGCTCATGTCTATAATCCTAGCACTTGACAGGACTGCCAGAAGTTCAAGGCAGCCAGTGCCTAAAAAGTGAGACCTTGTCTCAAAAAACTCAAGATCTCAATTAACTCAGTTTCAGAACTTAATTAAAAATCTACAAGTTTAACCCAAAGCTAGGAAGCAGGCAGAAAAGTTATGAGGACAAAGGTAAATCATAGAACAGAAAAATGACACCAAATGTCAGTTCTTTTTAAAAAATATTTCATTTAATATTGTTATTTTATGTGTATGAGTGCATTGCCTGCATGTAGGTAGGTGACTCGTGTCACGCAATGCCTAAGGAGGTCAAAAGAGGGCTTTAGATCCTCTGGAACTGGAGTTATAGGCAATTGTTATCTGCCATGTGGGTGCTGGTAATCAAACCAGAGTCCTCTGTAAGAGCAACCAGTGCTCCTAACCACTGAGCCATCTCTCCAGCCCCAAAAGTCGGTTCTTTAAAAAGACCAACAAAATTTACAAATCTGTATCTAGACTAAGAAAAGAAAAAAGAAAAAAAAAAAAAACTACTCATTACTAAAATCAGAAATGAAAATAAGGGGATTACTAATAACTCTATCCAATAAATATGATTATGAACACTTACATATCCAGAAAGCAGGCCACCTAGACGTCTAGATGAAATGGATAAGTTCCTAGAAACAATAATCCACCAAGACTGACTCTCAAGCAACAGAAAATGAGAATGAAATTTTATTTAGCAAGATGATTAAGCCAGCAATCCACTTTATCCCAGTCAAAATAAACAAAAGACACACATGCTAGTGAGGATGTTGAGAAAGAGAACCAGTGAATACTGGTGGTGGGAATGTAAACTGGCACAAACACTGTGAGAATCTGTGGAAGTTTTTCAAAAAGCTAAAAGTATGGGGCCAGAGGAGAGATGGCTCAGCGGTTAAGAGTACTGGCTGCTATTGCAGAGGACCTGGGTTTGGTTCCCAGCACCCACATGGAGGCTCACAGCCATCTACAACTCCCAGTTCCAGGGGATCTGGCGTCCCCTTCTGGCCTCAATGGGCATTGCATGAGTGTGGTCAGTAATATCACTCTGAGCATATACCCAAAAGACTCTATATCCTGTTGGAGACCATTACCCTGTTTGAACTCTGCAGAAAGTATACTTGACTACAGGTGTAAAGTCACCAGTAGCAATGGGTGTCCATGATGACTGAGACAAACAGGCAAGTATGCATGCTCAGGTTCTGAAGTTCAGTGTTTAGATTAATAAAAAACTGCGCCTTAGTTACACTGTTGTGCGAACCTTGCAAACAGGCCACACTTTCTTGCTCTTTTCTGAGCTCCTGCAGTGAAATGTCCTCTGATCTGCCTACCCTTTGATCCTGAATACTTGCTTAGAGGACCCCATGACTGCAAATAAAACCCTGAGAGTTACTCAGTGCTCTTTATTCTACAGAAGAGGGAGTCTCCTTGTCCCCCAACTTTCTTTAAATTGTCTTGTGTGTAATATTTTATTATTAGATACCACGCCAACTCTTTTTCCCTCTTTGAGTCCACCACTACCCAACTACACAGGACATAACAATAACCTCCCACCAAGATAGCTGTGCATCCACATTTATTTCTGCTCTGTTCATAATAGCAAGAAAATGGAATCAGCCTAGATATCTGTCAACTGATGACTCAACAATGAAAGTGTGGGGTGAGTGTGTATGCATGTAAAATAGAATTTCATTCAATTGTCAGGAATAATCACAAGGTTTTCAGGAAAATAGATGGAACTGGAAAATATGTAAGGTAACCCAGGCCCAGAAATACAAAATATCACATGTCCTCTCATTTTTTTAAATTTTTATATATTTATGTTTAAATGACAGTATATAAACAGGTTAGGAAACTATCGAAGGGCCCATGGGTATGGAACTCTAGAGAGCAGGATAGCAGAATACATGTGATATAAAAGCAAAGGGGAACTGGGGAGTAAATTATTGGAAGAACGTTTTAAGGAGTTAGAGGGGTGGGATATGGGTGGGATGAACCAAAACTAAGGCTATATGAAAAGCTGTAAAGAAACCTGCTACTTGGTAAGCTAATTAATATTTTTTTTAATGAGTCTGAATGGAGGTACTCTGTGAAAGTGAATAAAGCTTCTCCCAGAAGCATTAGGTTATTAAGTAAGAATCCCAGTGCCAAAGATGGTCTATCTTATTAGTTGTTGGTGAGGAAAAGCCCTTAGGCCTGCAAAACAATACAGGCAACTGCCACTGCTATTAGTTGTCCACTAGAATTAGATAGCAACACTACTGCTAAATGCACCCCATACTCTGGTTGAAGAGTGTTCAAGTCAAGCTAGAAGCTTCCTCTCTTGCTAGCTAGCTTTCATGCTGCCAGCAGACGCTATGGAGGCTTCTGGGGTAGAACTGTCATCAATAGTCTTACTCCACTGTGGTCCGTTCCTACTACATTATCAACCCTCCACATAAGATGTGCTCACTGGTGCAATAGTGGCAAGTCTGTTACAGGGATAACCGATTTTTAAACATTGAATTTGGGGCCCACTCCATAGGATGTAATATATGACTAGTGCTATAAACTGAGCCAAAAGTCTGTGGGTAGGGGCCATAAGACCTATTGGGGAAGATAATGTTTGATAATCAAAACCAGATAAAGATACTATGAGGCAATAGGCCTTATAAACACCATTTTTTAATTCTCAGGGTTGAGGAGATAGTTCAGTGATTTCTGATGCAAGTAAGATCTGAGCTCACATTCCAAACATGTACGTAAAAGCCAGGTATGGCGTCACACATTCGGGCTGAAAAGTGGGAGATTGAAAAGCAGATACAGGTGGATCCTGGGGACTCTCTGGCAAACCAGTCTAGCTGAAATAGCAGGCTCTGCTCATAGAAAGATGGACACTCAGAAGAAGAAAAAAAAAAAGGTGAAGATGAATAGCAATCGAGGAAGACAAAGACACTCAAACCCTCCACACATGCATACATCACACCCACACACTAATTCTCATCAAGCTGGGTATGGTGGTACAGCCCTTTAATCTCACCACTGAGGATAAGACAGTTGGGAGGTTGAGGACACCCTAGGCTACCTCGAGACCCAATCTAAAACAATCAAAACTGGCACTGGAGAGATAGCTCAGTGGTTAAGTGCACTGGGCTGCTCTTCTACATGACCCAGGTTTGGTTCCCAGCACCCACATGGCAGCTAACAACCATAAGCAACTCCAGTTCCAGGGGAATCCAATGTCCTCGTCTGACCTCTGTGAGTATTACATGACACTTACACATATGCACAAAACACACAAAAAATGAAAATAATTAAAAAAAAACAATTAAAACCAAAAACAGACAAAATAACATAATAAAATACTAGCAAACTGAATTAATTCAGCAGTATACAAAGATTTGTGTATTCTGCTTTAGTACACTGAATTTTACTGAATCCCTATCTAAAAAAATTTCAATTCTATGATAAATCTCCTAATGTGTGTATGCGTATGTGTGTGTATGTAGTGCAGGCTGGCTGCCTTTACCTCTTTAGCATATCCTACTGGCATACACCAACACAAACAGCCTGATTAAGTGGCTTTGTTTTGCTTTTATGAGACAGGGTCTCTCTGTAGCTCCATCTGGCCTGGAACTTGCCACGTAGACCAGGCTGGTCTCAGTCTCACAGAGATACACCTGTCTCTTCCTCCTGACTGCTGGCATTAAAGAGGGGACCCACCACGCCCAGCCTAATAAAATTTTGAATCTTTTATATTATTATTTATTTGTATGTATCTGTGTGAGTATCGCTCAGTTATGTGCACTCAGAAGTCAGAACAGGGTGTCAGGTGTCTTCCTCTATCACTCTCCAGCTATTCCTTTGAGGCAGAGTCTCTCCCTGACCCTAGGGCTTGTATTTGCTCCAGCTGAAAGCCAGCAAAGCCCATCAGTCCTCCTGTGTCTGTCTCCTTTGGAGCTGAGATTACAAAAGATGCCTGACTTATATGGGTGCTAGGACCCAAACTCTGTTCCTCATGATTGTGAGGCTAGTGACTGAACCGTCTTTCAAGTCCCTGTATGATTTATTAGTATTCTTTGCTTTTATATGCCAGTGTGTTACCTGACTATCCTGAAATTACTTACAGCCAAACCTTTAGTTAAGGATATTGGAAAAGGGAGCTAATAATTGTGACTATAAAACATGGTTTGATGTTAAGAAAACTCACTAATGTTAGAAGACTGAAGGGGAGAAAAAACAAGATGATCTTGACTTATGCACAAAATCTAAGACTTTCATGATAAAAAAACTAAGCAAACTATGAATAGAACTGACTCAACATAAGAGCCATAGATGAAAAACATCATACTCAATAAAACACTAAAAACTTCTAAGATCAGAAGACAAAGATACTTGCTTTTCTCGCTTCTATTCAATACTGAAGTCCTAGCAATTAGACAAAGGCAAAATCTAAAAAAAGGTAAAATTACCTGTCACAGATGACACAGAAAACCCAATAATCTGTCAGAATAAAAGAATTAAAAAAGAATATAGGCAACAAACAAAACCTAGCTGTATTTCTATACAATGGCAAAGAACAACTTGGAAAAGACAACTAAGAAAATAATTCCATTTATAAGAGCATCAAAAGGATAAAATAGGAGGTGAAATGACACAGCTAGCTGCCAAGTCTGATCACCCTGACCACCTGAGTTCTATTCCCGGGACCCACAGCTGACTCCCATAAGCTGTCCTATCTCTATCCCTGTGGGAGGGTGGAGGAGGGGCACCCCCCACTTCCCTACACCCCAGATTAATAAAATGTAGTTTTTTAAGAAACCCTGTTTTCTTTTAAGGATAAAATAGGGCTGGAATGGCGCTGTACTTAAAACACCTAAAGTCCAATTCCCAGAACCCACATAAAAGCAGGACTGGTCAGGCCACCTGTAATAATTCCAGAGTAGGGGAAGGCCAAGACAAGAGATCCCCTGAGCAACGTGGTCATTGGATAACTCTGAATTCAATTGAGAGACTCTGCCTCAATGAATTAGGTGCAGCGTGATTGAGGAAAACTCCCAAGGTCAATCTATGGCCTCCACATGTACGAGCAAATGTGCACAGGCACCTATACACATACGTGTGTGCCAACACACATGTAAACACTCACAAACACATAAAATAAATATTAACGAAAGATATGAAAGATTTGTATGATAGAACTTATAAAACATTAGTAAAATAAAGATATAAACACATCCCATGTCCATGTACTCCAAGACCTAATATCATTAAAATATCAATACTACCAAAAGTAATCTACCATTATCTTTTATGTTACTTTCTGTGTGTATAGTTCATACACTTTAAAGGCAGGAGGACTGCGTTCCAGCCAGTTTAAGCTACATGTTAAATTCCAGGCTTCTTGAGACTTAACTACCCAGACCTGTCTCAACAAACTAAAAGCGGGGGAGGGAGACATCCTACAATGAAATGTGTGTGATGGCTTCAATGAAAAGCATGTCATCCCCCCTCTTTCTACCCAGAGTGCTGAACACTAAATTCAAGACTTCAGATACTCTAGGCAAGTACTCTACCATTAAGCTACATCCCTAGCAGGAAGGACATTTTTGGTCTTTGTTGTTTGTGATAAGTTCTCACTATGTATCCTGGATGGCCTGAAACACTCAAGAGATCCACCTACCTCTGCTTCAAGAGTACTGAGATTAAAGACAACACCATGTCTCTCCTTTGGTTAAGCACCAGAAAAAAAAAAAAAAAAATCATTTTTTAGCTACCCAAGTCAATTGATGTTTTTAAATACTCTGATCTAAAAAGTATAAGTATAAATAGTTCATTATGATTCATTATTAAACATATTATAAAAGCAAAAACGATTATAAACTTGTCTTGATCTACCCAATTTCAGTCAATAATTCAGCGTAATACATCCTTATTGATTTTCAACATCTGGAACTATTATTTAACATTGCTTGAATTTATTCAACATTTTTTAGTATTTGCTGATGTTTGACAACAGATCACTACTAGCTGCAAGACCACTAGAGGTCACCGGCACAAAACTTTCAATACTGATTCAAACAGAACTGGTCTAAATTTAATTCACAATTATTAGCTCCCTTTTCCAATATCCTTAACTTAAAGGTTTGGCTGTAAGTAATTTCAGGATAGTCAGACACTGGCAATATAAAAGCAAAGAATACTAATAAATCATACAGGGGCTTGAAAGACAGTTCAGTCACTAGCCTCACAATCATGAGGAACAGAGTTTGGGTCCTAGCACCCATATAAGTCAGGCATCTTTTGTAATCTCAGCTCCAAAGGAGACAGACACAGGAGGACTGATGGGCTTTGCTGGCTTTCAGCTGGAGCAAATACAAGCCCTAGGGTCAGGGAGAGACTCTGCCTCAAAGGAATAGCTGGAGAGTGATAGAGGAAGACACCTGACACCCTGGTTCTGACTTCGGAGTGCACATAACTGAGCGATACTCACACAGATACATACAAATAAATAATAATATAAAAGATTCAAAATTTTATTAGGCTGGGCGTGGTGGGTCCCCTCTTTAATGCCAGCAGTCAGGAGGAAGAGACAGGTGTATCTCTGTGAGACTGAGACCAGCCTGGTCTACGTGGCAAGTTCCAGGCCAGATGGAGCTACAGAGAGACCCTGTCTCATAAAAGCAAAACAAAGCCACTTAATCAGGCTGTTTGTGTTGGTGTATGCCAGTAGGATATGCTAAAGAGGTAAAGGCAGCCAGCCTGCACTACATACACACACATACACATACACACATTAGGAGATTTATCATAGAGTTGAAATTTTTTTAGATAGGGATTCAGTAAAATTCAGTGTACTAAAGCAGAATACACAAATCTTTGTATAATCAATCACTTATTAATAAAGGTAGCCTCCATACTCAATTTTATCATTTTGAAGAGAATAAACAAAAATGTATACAATAGCTTGTAAAGGTTATGATATCTGAAGACATGAAGTCACAGTATGCCCATTATCTGCAAAACACTCTTTTTACTATTATGATTTTGGTCTTTTTGAGACAGGAGATCCCTGTAGCCACAGCTAGCCTGGAACTCACAGAAATTTTCATGCCTCTGCTTCTCTCTGTGTGCCACCTCACCCAGCTACTCCTTCAAAAAAAAAAAGAGGGGGGGAGATTCAGGCATGGTGGTATATGCCTTTGATACCAGCACCCAGGAAGCAAAGACAGGCAGATATCTGTGAATTCGAGGTCAGTGTGGTCTACATGGCCAGTTCTAGGCCAGCTGGGGATATAAGGAGACACAGACTCAGAAAGACACCCCCCCTACACCGCCAAAAAAATACAGGGTGTGCCACCACACCTGGCATGGAAGTTACTCCTTTGAGGTATGAAATGAAAAGTGATTTTTAATAGTGCTCTCTAAAAATATATTTCCTGGCCTGGCAAGGTAGTGTACTCCTATAATCCCAGCAATCACAAGGCCAGCCTGGTCCATATACGACTCTTAAAAAAACAGATATACATAAATACATACCCACACAGAGGAAGGGAGAGAATGATTTGAAATTTTATAATAAAAACAAAATGAAAAATAATCACATTTAATTAAAATTTCAAAACAATAGATTGAGTTCGTTATTTTCCCCTCAAAACTCACAAGAACATTTAATAATCAAAAAAGTAATTATTGACCAGATAAGTTATTCAAAATTACTAAAAATCTTTACAAATTTCAAGACAAAGGCATTCCACAATGTATGACTTTCACTGTTATTGGTCACTTTTCTAAAGACCTTGAAACCAGGTGTTTTCTTGGAATTACTACGTCTATCTACCACATCAATATTATGTAATATATCACTTTTAAATGCAAATTGTGGCAGTATCATAACCAAACACATCTGTATTTCTCTAAAGAGAAAGGTGAATCTTTATTGTGTGTGCAAAGATGATAGCCTTTCCACTTCAGGTAAGGTTTTTTGCCACCATATGCTTAATAAAATCTTTTAATTTTCAGAAATTTTTGGATTTTAGAATTGTTAACAGAGAATAACAAACACCAAAAAGCATGCTATATTAAACATTGTTTTTCATGTATGCCTTAAAAATAATCTTATGAAGTGGTATTTTTCCCACTTTCTTTACAGAAGAACTCAGTGAAGTACAGAGTTGCTAAAGTAACTTTTCACAAGAAAAACATTAGAGGTACTATGGTTTGAATATTATACTGCTTAACAAACTGTACAGTATCTCTGAACAGTGGGGAAAGAAAATCAGCTAGAGAGGTAAGGGCTGACAAACTCACAATAGTATCAATTACACTCACACCTAAAAGCCAACATTATTAGCTTCGCCTCCGAATTAGAATTTTTTAAACATTTGTGAGTGATGACAACACACATCACAGTTCACATGTAGAGGTCAAAGGACAATTTGTATGAGTTGACTCTCTCCTTCTGCCATGTGGGTTCTGGAGATCTAACTCAGGTCATCAGGCAAGCACCCTTGCCTTATGAGTCATCTTGCTGAACCTGAATTAAAATTCTTAACATTAACAGGGTCCAGGCAGCGTGGTAAAACTATTTGAATCAGCAAGCAGAATAAAAACACTTGCCAGTCCAATTTCATACCATGTAAACTGGAATATTAAATCATCATCATGTAAATTAGACAAATGCTACCAGCATGTAAACTCAAAAAGAGTATGAATTTTCTATATTTTGCTCACTACTATAACATTATCCAAAACAATGCTTGACATATATTTTTTAAAGTTTTATTATTTATGTGTATGTGTATGTCTCTGTGTAAATGTGCATATGGGGGCTAGAAGAGAACACTGGATTCCTTGGAGCTGGAGTTACAGATAGCTGTGAGCCACCCAAGATGGGTGCTGAACTCAGGTCTTCTGTCAGAACATCCAGTACTCTTAATCACTGTGATACATACGTCCAGCCCATTTTTGGTTTTTTCATGAGACAGCATCTCATTAACCAATGCTAGCCTCAACCTGATATGTAGATGAGGATGACCTTGAACTTCTTATCCTCCTGCTTTTACTTCCCAAGTGTTGAGATCCCAGATGTGCACTAAAATGTTCAATTTTCCATGGTACAGGGAGTGAAACGTGTGGATTCATACATGCTAAGCAAGAGCTCTAATAAGTGAGCTACATTCCCAGCTGAAAAAATTAAATTTTCTGGCCAAAGAAACAACTTTGATATTAGTAACTCTAGTGGCTTAACTTCTTCCACCCCTTTAGGAATAACAAACACTTAAACGATTTGAGCAGGCATTTAGAAAGTCCTAGGATAAATGCTTCTTTTTAACCAATTCTTTTTTTAATTACATTTATTTAGTGTGTATATAAAGACATACAAATTGTCTTTAGTCAAAGAGTTCACATGAGGCACAGTGCAGGTATGGAGGTAGAAGGACACCCTTAGTGAATCTGTTCTTTCCTCCCACTAGGTATGTGGGTCCTCGAGATGGACAAAGGTCATCAGGCTTGGAGACAAGTGCCTTACCTGCTAAGCCACCTCACTGACCCTATCCAACTATCTTAAACACCTTAAGTTCGGGCAAACATTTCTATTTTCGGAATCACTTTGTTCTCTTTTGGCAGTGCTGGGGATTAAAAGCCAGGACCGCATGCACAGGGCAACACTGTGCCCCGCACTCCTTCAGCAGCCCTTCTTTCCACTGCGCTCAAAGAGGACCTTGCTAAATTTCCAAGGAGGCCTTGAATTTGAGATTTTCCCCCTTTAGCCTTCTGAGTAGCTAAATTTATAGCTAAGTGCCACAATACCCAGCAAAATGTAGAATCAAATTATTAAAGAATTATTTGTTCTTTCATTCACTCATTTACTTATTTGCTGTGCTAGGGATCAAACCCAGGACCTTTTTTTTACATAATTAAATATGTACTCTTTAGTAATAATGATTGTAAATTGTTTCATACATACTTCCTTTACAAGAAATTTTACCACTGTGAGAATATGGGGGTTTTTTTGGTATCTTCACATAAATGTGTATAAAAATTCATGCTCTGAATTATGTTTATACAAAAACAGTATGGAATTTGGTAATTATCTTCAAACTGTCAGCTCTAGCATCTCTATAAAAAGATACGTTTGGGACTAGAGAAATGGCTCAGAGGTTAAGAGCACTTACTGCTCTTACAGAGGACCAGGGTTTGGTTACCAGTACCCACATGGTGTCTCACAAGCACCTGTAACTTCAGTCCCAGGGGATGTGATGCCCTCTTCTGGCCCCTGCAGGCACCAGGCATGCGCATGCTACACATACATATAAACATGTAAACACTCATACACGTAAGATAAAAATAAGTCTCTAAAACAAAAGAGTAAGTTTGCCTTTACACTATCATCTTTTGCTGACATTCTTTGATCAGATTTATACCCTTCATCAGCCTTTTCTGTAAAAATCCTACCTATTCTTTAAGACCTAGCTCAAGGGCTTCTTACTGCACTAAATACTCCTGGATAGGTTCCCACAGTCACTCATCACACTGTAAACTCTTCTAATTCTCATTCATAAGCCTTCTCGCATGTATTCTCAGCTTTAACTATGGGTAACCTAAGGGAAACAGAGAATGATCTTTCTGTGAGAGGAATGAGGTATAAAACTTTCCTTTTCTTGGCCTGGGTGTGATGATACAAGTCTATAATCCCAACATGTGGGACAGGGAGATCAGATTCCAGGCTAGCCTGGGCTATAAAGCTAGACATTGTCTCAAAAGCAAAACAAACTTCCCTTTTCTTTGTCTTACTTTTCAAAACACAAAGATTAGATGAGTCCATTTGCACAAGAAATATTCTAAAATGCTAGTAATAACTCTGCAAAGTCCAAAGCAAGAAGGAAAACAACTAGCCACTTCTAGACTGCTCTGGAAGTAAAAGAAAATTAAGAAAAGCATGTATTTTTATTTACATTATCAAGCCAAACAACCAAGATAACACAGTACAAGAGTTACCTAGAAATTATGTACATTTGGCTGAAAGACCTCTGAGAATACATACTCTTCTCTGCAATCAGAATATTGTAGTAGAAGTAAAAGGGGAAACAGACAATACATATTTGCAAAAAGAGAAGCACTTGGGGCTGGAGAGATGGCTCAGCAGTTAAGAGTACTGGCTGCTCTTGAAGAGGACCCACTTGTAAATTAAAGATTAACAAAATTTTTTTCAGTAATGAACTATGCTACTTAATTTTAATTTGTTAACACAAATTTAAGACCCAGGTAAATATATGTGTATGTCAGTCTCTGTCTATCCAGAACAGTCCACTTTATTATTTTAATCTATGAAAGAACTAAGAGTACTCCAGATCCAATTACAAACCTATTTTTATGTCGGATGTCACATCTTTTTGATGGTATGATAGGGTATAAAGTTCTGCAAATATATACAGTGTTATAACAAAGTACAATGTATTAAGACTAGGATGAGTTGGGGATGTAGCTCAGTTGGTGGAGTGCCTGTCTAGCATGCACAAAGCTCTGGGTTTGATACCAGCACCACATAAAAGGACACATAGTAGTGCATTCCTGTAATTCCATGACTTGGAAAGTGGAGTCAAGGATGATCAGAAGCTTGGAGTTATCGTCAGTTACCTTCATAATGAGTTTGAGGCCCAGTCTGGGATAGAAGAGATCCAGTCTTGAGGAAAAGAAAAAGACTCTGGGGATACAAAGAACACTAAAACCCCCAAAGGTTAGGAAGTTATAAAAAGGCATGAGAGCAGGAAAGAGAAAATAAAAATACAATTCCAGATGAAGTTAGATAAAGCACCTTATAGTTCCCATTAGGAATTTGGGGAGTGGGGAAAAGGAACCATGGAAGACTTTAAAAGTCTAACAGTAAAATTTGCACCCTAAAAAGATAATTCTAGCTACTCCCATGAGATTCCCATCATCCTCCCAGTTGCATGTAATATAATTTATTGCAGTGCTTTATTCAGACTCCCTTGTATATAAACGAAGTTTTAAATTCTCCCACTAGACTATGGGCCCTGAACAGAAGCCACACCTTCAATGATCTAGACATTCAACAAATGCTTATTAAACTAGACATTAAACAAATCTGACTTGGGGATAGGGCATTTTAAGACAGAAACTCTGCTATTCTCCCACGTCTATCTCCCAAGGCCTAGGATTAGAGGCTATTTTCAAAGCCCTCCCCAATCTACTATTGTTAGCCTATGCTTTCAGGCTTAGTTTTCATCATTTCTCCATACTCCACTCCAAGTTAACCCTCAGTAATGCATCCCTATAACCCTAGAACTTTAGAAGCTGAGGTACAGAAGGGCAGAGGAGCAGGGCAGGGACAAGAGGCAAGAGGATCAGTCAAACCAGCCCCAGCTACATAGCAAATTTCAGGCCAGTCTGGGTACATACACAAAAAGAAGGCAGACAAGGGAATAGAGAAGGGAACGAGGAGGTGGGAGAGAAAGGAAGGAAAGGAGAAAGTAGATTTAGGTAAAATATGAAGGACTCCTGTATAAAATCTTGAGCATAATGACCCAAGAAGCTAAAGAGAAACAGCAACAAATCAGAGTTTAAGTGTTCTAGCTGAGCAATTTGGGGGCAAGTTTGTGACTCTTAAAGAGATTTCAGGGATTTGATATTAAAGGGGTCTTTAAACTTACATGAAGACCACAGGATTTAGTGTATAAGCTGCAATGGTACTAGAAAAGGAAGGGCCTGAGACACAGCATTAAGATCATGAGATTGGGGTTGGAGAAGCAGCTCCACCCTATCTCCAAACCAAACTAAAACAACAGCAACAAAGTTGTTTTGTTTTGGAGGTGGGAGGTCAAAGACAATCTCCCTGTAGCCCCAGCTGAACAGTCTGTAGATCAGACTGGCCTCAATCTCACAGAGACCCACTAGGCTCCATCTCCTGAACACTGGGATTAAAAGTATGTGCCACCACACCAGACTAAAGGTGTCTTTTTTAAAAACAAATATTCTTATTAGTTCTTTGAAAATTTCATATACTGTAATTTGCGTAGATTCACCTAACTCCTTCCCTTTAACTCCTCCTAGATTCAAAAGTTATCTTATGACTACTTCTATCTTTTCCTTAATACTAGTCCAACAAAACAATATTGATACCACCATGAACATAAATTCAAATGTAAACTGACACAAGCAAGAGCTATGATGCAGATGACCTACACTGTATTTCAGATAATCTACCTCTGAAACCAGAATATTAATTTTAGTATACATTTCAGACTTCATTTGAAAATCTTACATATGATTCTGTCAGCAAATGGTGAGGAGTTTCCATTACCTGATTACTCAGTCATTAGACATTTCCAAAGTTAACTGTGGAATCATCTTCCAGGAAGGTTAAAAATAAATCAGATTCATCTGTCTAAAATGATGTAACTCTGGAAGCTACTATGCTTGCTGTTATTGAAGTATCTATATATGGTTTAACACTGTTCCTTAGGAGCAAGATAATTCCTAAAGTCATTTAAAAAAAAAAAAAAATCAACTCTTCAGTTTCAAAACTCTAATACTCTTTTCTTAGAATTACAGGAAATTAAGCAAAGGAGGATGATACTAAAGTACACTATACTGGATGTCTGGAGAGACATATATTTTCATCCTTATTTGTCACTAACTAGCATTATAACCCTCTATCTGCCTTGTTCTCAGCTTCTTCAGTTGTTAATTAGAGGGCTGAACTGGGTGTCTTTTTAAGACATGCTAACTATAGAGCTGCAAGATGGCTCAATGGGGACCACCAAGCCTGATGACCTGAGTTTGAGTCCTTAAAACCCATAGCTTGTCTCTACCTCCACACACATATACACAAATAAGACAAAAATTCTAAAGATATACTTATGTGTGAGTGCCTACATGCATGTATGTGCAGCACATGTATGCCTGGTGCCCACAAAAGCCAGAAGGCATCACCAGATCCCCTGAAACTGGAGTTAGTTAAGAGTGGTTGTGAGCCATCATGTAGGTGCTAAGAACAAAAGCCAGGGCCAGCAGCAAGTGCCCTTATGTGCTAAGCTATCTCTTCAGCCCTCTAAAGCTTTTTTTTTTTTTTAGGTGGCTGGAAAGATGGCTCAGTAGTTAAAGAGCATTGACCTCTCTTGCAGAGAACCAGGATTCAATTCCCAGCATCAACATGGCAGCTAACAAATGTCCATTAACTCCCGTTCCAGGGGATCTAACACCCTCTTCTGACCTCTGAGGGCACTGCATGAGATGAGTGTACTTACATACATGCAGGCAATACACTTATACACATAAAATAAATATTTTTAAAACCTTTTTTTAAAGATAAGCTAACTATAAATTTCAATCCCTACAGTTAAGATTTTTAAGATTCCATGATGACATTAACAGTACTAACATAGTTAGCTCATTTATACACATCAAAACCAAAACAATTAGTTTTTCAAAAAATGTCTTAATAAAAGGATTTAAAATTTTCTTATTAGTAGTAAGACTGTATAGAAGATGACAGCAGGAACGATGACCCAAAGGGTAGAGCACCTGTGTGCAGGCCTGATGATCTGGATCTGAGTTAGATTCCCAGATCCCACAAGGTGACAGGAAGAGAGTTGTCCTTTGACCTCCACACGAACACCTACAATCACACACACAAGAAAGAAAAAGAAAGAACTTGAGAGAATTATATCCTATAACCTTCTCATGAGAAATATTTAACTCAGTACAGGAAGAAAATCAGACGTAATGGTACATACCTGTAAACCCAGCTGAAGGCAGGAAGAAAAAAAAAAAAATCAAGGGTTCAAGGTCAGCTTAGGGTAGCTGCATAGTGAGACTGTCCCAAAAAGAAAAAATTCCAGCCTGGTGAAGGCAGCCTATAATCCAACTTACTGGAGAGGATCAAGTAGGAAAATCCTAAATTCAAGACCTGCCTGAACTACAGTGAGTGAGGGCCAGCCTGGGCTATTTAGAGACATCCTGTCACAATATAAGAATATAATTCAGTGGCAAAGATCCTGCCAAGCACATATGTGGGTCCTAGATTCAATCTTTAGTACCAAAAGAGGAGGGGAGAAGAGAAAGGTGAGGGGTCGGAGTGGCAAAGAGAGAGGAAGAAAGAATGACTTTAAGCAAAAAAGAAAGTGAATCATAATTAGAAAAACTCACACTAGGCTACATGTAGCAAACACTGTGATGTACAGCTCTCATCTCCCTTCTGGAATGAAGGATTTATTGTCCAGCTGCTCTGGGTACAACTGGAAAGAAAACAGCCCTCAGCTGTCAGTTCTCCTCAGGAACTGTCTGGGGCCCAACTGAGCTGCCTTTCCAAATGGTGTTCATCTGATGATTAACCAAAACAGGAGTCTTATGGACCCAAACAACTCTGATGACTATACAAACTGCTGAACTGAGCTTTCTATCATGCTGTACAGCAATCCAATTTATCCCTCTACTTTTTCTATTCTTTCTTTAATGATAATTCTAAGAGAATTCTCTAGTAAACTTCTACATGCCAAATGGTGCCTCAGTTAAAGTACCAAAAGATGCTTAACTGGCGACAAGATAGTGTAAGCAGGCAGGTTTTAATTATAGAGTTAGGTCACCCATCACTTGAATCTCCCAGCTGCCAATGATAACCCCATCAATGATGGTGAATACAACAGAGAATTCTTAGTGCAAAGCTGCAGTACAACCAATAAAACTTTCCCCTGTGATAAACCAGGTAGTTTTCCAGTGGAAGATGTACAGCAATTTCCTCTGAGATTAAAAAAACCTTCTATCTTGAAGGGAAGCTGAGCAAATAAACATGTTTTGAGAGGAGGTGAAACAGTCCACCCTGCAAGGAAGCTCTTTAAGGTCAATAGCCTCAGGCTCTCTAAAACTAACTAGGTTCACTAGATCCTTCCTCCCCTAGACTACTTAGAGATACTCTCAGACAAGACAAGCTACCTGAAAGAAGAAGAGACTAGGTAGGCTACCTGGAAAGGACATTCTCCAACCTGTTGAGCTGTCATCCATGATGGGGTAGGCTTTGGTGATGCAGCTGTCTTTGAGATGTTTTTTTATACTGTAAGTGACCCTTTAGACACACTCCATTGGTTTTCCAAGTTGGACTTTAATGGTACCCTTACTTTGGTCGGTCATTGGTTCCTTATCTGGGTTGAGTAGATGTTTGTTCTCATTGCCCCAGGTTTAGTTATCACACAACAGAGGACAATGCATAAGCTGATGAATCTTTCCTATAAAGGGTTTTACTTTCAGTCAGTCTTCTTTATTGTTTGTTTTACAGCTCTTTAAAAAAATAAAATAAAATAAAACGAAAAAAGGAGGGACTGTAGAGATGGCTTAGCAGTTAAGAGGACCCAAGTTTAGTTACCAGCACCACATTAGGCTGTGTATAATTCCCTGCAGCTCCAGCTCCAGGGATCCAATGGCCTCCACTGGCACATGCAAATATGAGGATATTCACACAGACACACACACACAAATAAAAATTAAAAGTAAAATTTAAAATATTTTTAAATGAGTCTCTAAAAACTTCATGCAGATTCTAGACTGAATTTGGCCTACTAACCATATTTTGCCAACCTCTTCTCTAGAAAATAAAATTAGGCATTTTTGAAGTATGAGGAAAACTAGTTACAAAGGATCATATAAATTAGTTTTTTGGAAAAGAAAATTGACTCATTAAAAATATATGACAAGTGAAACTAAAAGGCAATGAAAATGAAAAAGCCAGAAAATTCTTCAAATGCTCAAAAAAAAGAAAATTCTCTCCTGCAGCAAGATCACAAAAAGCTATGCACCAGGATCAGAATATAATCACAAGAGTAGCAGAACTCCAATAAAAGTTAAATTCTCAACCTGGAAAGGTCTATCACACCAAGTTTCAGAATCACATAGGAAAAGGGAAGTAACTGGAACCATGAAAGTGGGTTGGGCATACAGGATGATTAGCCTGAATCTCTTCATTTCCCAGTGTATTGTGTTGTTGTGTATTCTTTTTTATGTGTATTTTGCTATCTTAACACCTTTCTTGCTATGGAGACTGCCCAACGCTTATAAACAGTAAAGACTTAGGAGGGAGCCTGCCTTTGATATATACAGTAACCAATCTAGAGGCACACATTCCCAGAACTATCAGGTCCCTATATGCCCAGGAAGACAAAATTTCTGCCTTGTCATCCTATAGCCAGGAATCAGATAACTAGAAACCACTCCTATATATTAGAGCCCTCCAAAATTATTCCAATTAGCCAATCAAACTATTTACCCTAAACACCTTGCCCTTCTTGCAGAAACCTTTTTTCTCCAATATTGTCCCTGCCCTCTTGACCACCCTGGAGACACCCTGCAAGGCATGTTGTACCTCCTGTATGTAGGACCTGAAAATATAATAAACTTTGTTTTCATCAACTGCTCCTGAATCTCTTGTGGCCTCATGACTGATCATTCCATAAAAGAATACAGAACAGCTAGGTTCTTTGGAGCCCTCTGAGCTTAGAAAAAGAACTCACATATCTTGTTAAGGGTAGTATGACTACCAATCCTTGTTTTCCAGTAACACAGAGAGGATAACGTCAATGGAAACAGCAGAGAAAAACTTGAAATTCATTGAGCCATACAAGAAATAATAACACTAGCAAAAGTAGTATAAGAATTCACTATTCCTGACTGTGGAAATTAACCAAAGGACCACGCAATCCCAGAGTGTTTATGTAATAAAGGACTAAATACTGGTAAATACAGCAGCCTACTGGCAATTTAACTTGCTATTTTCATTTCATACCTTTCCAGTTTCACAGCAGCTATATAAATCAACAGCCCACAATCACAGTGAAAACCAGAAACCAGTGGAGGGGGCAGAAGATGTCTAGAACTCCTTCAAAGTCCCTTCCAGGAGAGCACATTCAGGAGGCTAAGGAAGAGGATGATGACTAAAGTCAGCCTGAGCAACCCTGTCTCAAAAAAACAAACAAACAAACAAACAACAACACAAAAACCAGTCACAACATCAAAAACTGAGGCTGAACTTGTCCAGTGCAAACAAACTTTTTCTCCATGAACACTTTTGGCCAAAAACAATCAGGCAATTGCTCAATCTCTTGACCCTCTGATGTGATAATATTTGAGACACACAGGAAAACTAAAAAGCTTGAAACCAATGTGATACTTGGGGCTGGAGAGAGAGCTCAGTGGCTAAGAGCACTGACTGCTCTTACAGAGGACCTGGTTTCAAAATCCCAGCACCCACATAGCAGCTAACAACTGTAAGCCTAGTTCCAGGGAGAGGCCTCTTCTGGCCTCCACAGACAATGCATGCATGGGTGTACTTACATACATGTAGGTAAAATACTCAAAACATAAAAAATAAGTAAGCAAAAAATTTTTTAAAAGCAATGAGATATTTATAAGGGATTTGAAATGCTTAAACATATTCTGGGATTCTAGAAGAACATATTATATACAACCCTGTGTACCTGGTCAAGAAAGACCTTCAGAAACCCCAAACCTCACCTACAGCTAACCTTTAGGCTTTGCACAAACAGGTGTAAAAGCTAAGGCAGACTTGTAAATTGTCTGACTGAGCAATGGAGGCATACCAAATACATACTTTAAGAATCCCTGCACTCAGAGGCTGAGGCAGATACACCACCACAAGTTTGAGGCCAGCCTCATCTACTTAAGTGAGTTCCAGGCCAGCCAAGGCTATAGTGAAAACCTGCCTTAAAAAAAAAAAAAAAATCCTTGGCAACGGCTGTGATGAAACACATCCCAATACCTGGAAGCTGATGGCAGGAGGATCACTTTTGAGACAGTTCTCTGGGTAGGCAAACCTAACAACCTGAGCTCCACCCCGCCCCCCCATCCCATGATGGAAGGAGAAATCTTCTAACTTCCACTATGTGTGTACTACAGCATGTTCATGAGCACTTGCATATGCACACCCCAATCAATAAATTAGTAGGTAAATAAAAAGAACACCTTGGTAAAGACTGGAAGATATATAACCCTAGTATCCAAGATTTGAAATCTCTGCTCACTCACTAGCTTCTCTACCCTTTCACCACTTCAACCACATTAAGTTAATTGTGTAAGAATTAAGTGGCGGTAAATAACAAAAATGCAGAATTAGTTTAGAAAACTAACACATAATCCCAAGGAAGGGTGTAGACCTGACTTCTAGAGTTGCAAAATTAAAATATCATTTAAAATGTAACAGAACTAGGTATAGCTCAGTGATACAGTGCTTGTCTAGTATGCACAAGACCCTGGGTTCAATCCCCAACAATTAAAAAAAAAAAAAAAGCAGAGCTGGAGAGATGGCTCAGTGGTTAAGAGTGCATATTATTCTTCCACAAGACCTGAGTTCAATTCCCAGAACCCACATAGGATGGCTCACAAATGACTGGAACTCTAGCTCCTAAGGAGTCTGAGAGGGAATGCCTCTGGCCTCTTCAAACACCTGTACTTCATATACACAGACACACATGTATACACATAATTTAAAACAGACACCTCATTTTCAACAAATTACTAAGTAAACAGAGAAACAAGTATGACATGAACTAAACAGCTCAAAACACGGGAGAAATCAAAATAACCACAGATTTTCAATGAAAGCTCCAACACTGAACTTACCAAACTTAGGCCTATTTACTATTATTATTTTAACCAACCACACAGAAACTCAAGAACTGGGTCAGTAAGATGTCTCAGTAGGTAAGGGCACTCACTTGCTGTTAAACCTGAGTTCAGTACTTGGAACCCACATGGTGGAAGTCAAAGAACTAATTCCCACAAACTGTGTTCTAACCTCCATAACCATTCCATGGCACAAGCGTGTATACACACAAAAAATATATAAATGTGAAAAGGGAGTTTTCTCTGTTTTTGAGACAAGATCTCACCATGCAGCCCTTGCTGGCCTGGTGCAGCCATGTCCAGTTTTGAAAAAGTTCTTCTGTTTTTTTGTTTTGTTTTGTTTTGCTTTAAAAAAAAAGAAAAGAAAGAAAGAAATGCTATGCCAGCTGTGGTGCCTGAGGCAGAGGTAGGTGGATCTCTGAGATCCAGGCTGGTCTGGTTCACACAGTAACTTTCAGGTGGGCTGGGACTAGGGAAGACCCTGGAAAGGAAGGAAAGAAAGAGGAAGGGAAGGAAGGAGGGAGGGAGGGAGGGAGGGAGGGAGGGAGGGAGGGAGGGAGGGAGGGAGGGAGGGAGGGAAATGAAATGAAGAAATTCTAGAATTCTAGAGCTCAGGATATAGCTCAGTTAATAGAGTGCTTGTCTCCCTTCAAGTTGTTCATCAGGGTAGTTCCAAGATAACACAGACTATTGCCACAGCCATTAACGTCTAGAACTACAATCAGTGAAAACCAGAATCCAGTGGAGAGGGCAGAAGATGCCTAGAACTCCTTCAAAGTCCTTTATCCAGTGGGATATACTTTGGATATAGAATTTGAAGCAATACAGCTGGAACTGTCCTGGAAGCCTCCTGCTTCCTAAAGACTAGTGCTCACAGTTTTAGAGGACACTATGTAAGCTGTTAGGGGAGAAAAATCAATCAATTAATCCCCATCTGTAAAGCCTAATAACCACAACAGTGACTGGCACAGCAAGCTATCTCTATTGGTACAATAGCGGCGCTTTTATCTTGGGGATGACCAACAGCTATCTAATTGGACTTAAAGCCTGTTCAATGGGAGGAACCTACATGTGGTACTGTAAACATAGGTAAATATGCATGGCTAGAGAGGTCATAGATCCTAGAGAAAATGGTCACATCCTTAGACAAATGTAATTGCTTATTATGTGCAAAATATGGATCCTTATATTTACAGACAAGAATACTGTCACAACTCATCAAAGAAGCTTCTTTTTGACTTATTACAGAGTTCCACAACTGGTCAAATACAGAGAATAATAGTCTGTGAAATACTCAGCCCTAAGAGACACATCTCCAATGGAACTTCCACAATTAAGGCTCACAGAAAACAGAGGAACAGGGGGTATGGAGAATACTAATGAATCTCTCAGCTCTTACCAGTGAAGCTTCCTCATGCAACAGAAGGTGATTAACACAGAAAGCTATAATTGGCCAAAATGTAGAGAAAAAGAAACTGCAGTGTACATGTCCCTGGATAGGCCTCCTTTGTTAAACCTCATCTACCCAGGACTCAGGGACCACTGAGGAAGAGGGGGGCAGAAAGTTGTAACGGCGAGGGTTTTTCCAGGTTTCTGGGAACTTTCTCATATGAACTTATAGCAAATGGTGACAGCATGCACAAGACCCATGCAAACTCATTCAGACAAAAACCCAGCATAGAAGTGGGAAATGGTCAAGAACCCCCAACCTTAGCCAAGGAATGGACAGCTAATCACTTCTGGGTAAGAGAGTTGATCTTTTTTAAGCAAATGACACCATATAAACTGACCGGGATCCAGTAGATGAACCCATACCAAGGAACAGGGACATCTGGAACACAAACATGACTCAACAGGTCTTGAACGTCTATGACAGAATGCATGAAATCTGTTCAGGAGGCAATGAGGGGTGCAGATAGGGCAGGGGGGTCTAAATATGATTAAGTTGTATTTTATAAAATGCGCAGAAATTCAATAAAAATATATATTAAAAAAAGAAATTCTAGAATTGTAGAGTTCAGGATGTAGCTCAGTTAGTAAAATCATTGCCTGACACGCATGAAGCCCTAGGTTGTAAATTCTCCTTCCCCCACTGAATAAATTGGGTGTGATAGTACATGCCTATGATTACACAGTAGTGGATATGGAGGCAAGAGCATCAGAAGATCAAGGTCATCTGTTCTTAGAGAGTTCCAGGACAGCTCTGGAGGGGGAAAGGATTGAAACGAAAAACTCAATAAACTGGCTCAGGAGAAGATACAAGCAGAAAGAAGAATCAGACACTTTCAGATTATGTATGCTGAGAAAATGAACAATGAAGAAAAATTAGCCTCAGAAACTTGTGGGACATCATTAAATATACCAATATATGAACTATGAGAATATAGAGGGGCAGAATAAATATTGGGGGGAAAAAGGCCAAGGAGCTGTAGAGATAGCTCAGTGTTTAGGAGCACCGGCTGCTTTCACAGGGGACTCAGGTTCGGTTCCCAGCACCCACATTGCAGCTAACAACCATCTGTATCTCCAGTTCCAGGGAATCTGATGCTCTCTCCTGGCTTCCCCAGTCTTTGCATGACATGGTTACACTTACATACAGACACAATACTCATATACATAAAATAAAAATATTTAAATAAAAAATACATTTTAAAAAGGTCAGAAACTTTCCTTTGATGAGAAATTGTCAACCCACACATTCAAGAGGTTTAATGAACTACAAGTAGGATAAACTCAAAATTAATATCATGACAAGCCATAATCAAACTGTCAAAAAGTCAATGAAAAAGAGAACTCATGAAAAAAATCAAAAGTGACTCATCACAGCTGAATTCGTACCAGAACTGATGGTGGCAGTGTAATGATAAATTCAACGTTCTGAAAGGAAAATAGATTGCTTGCCTAGTGCGCAAATGGCCCTAGTGGATTTGATACCTGGAGTCATAAGAAAATAAAGAAAAAGACTTTGTAGGGCAGACAAGATGACTAAGTGAGTAAAGACACATGCTATGCAAGCCTGACCACCTAAGTTCAATCCCTAGAATCCACATAAAGCAAAGAAGAAGAGACACCACAAAGTTTTCCTCTAATGTGCCCACTCCAATCTTGCACATCACAATAATACTTAAAATAATAATAATAAAAATAAAAAGATTGCCTATATCTAACTCTACTCAAATATGAAAGAGAGAGCTGGGTGTATTGGGGTATATCTGTAATCCAAGTACCTGGAAAGTGAAGGGAGGTGATAGCAAATGAGGCCAGCCTAGGCTACAGAGTTAAGTTAAAGGCCAGGCAAAATTACAAATTTAGGTTCAAGGCCAGCCTGGGCAACTTAGTGAGACCCCCTTCTCAAAATACAAAGTGAAAAGAAGGTTGGGGTAACTCTTTTTTCTTCTTGATTAAAAAGCAGCAACTAGAATTCATGTTGGTTGGGCATACAACAAATACATGCAATTTGTAGGTTAATAAAAGCACAAAGAACAAAGATGCAAAAAAAGCTTTATGAAACATTCTATAATTTTAATTAAATTTGTATTAACTGAAACTAGAATGCCATAAATTAAAGTATTAGTGTACTCTCCAAGACAACCACTAAGAAAATAGTCACCAAAAAGCCCCATGTAAGTAAGGCATGGTGGCTCAAACCTGCAATCTCAGCACTCAGGCTGAAGCAAGGGGATTGCCTTAAGGTCAAGGCTAGTCTTGACTACATAGTATTCTGATTCAAAAAAAAGAGCCAGAGCCAGGTCCTCAGTTCAATACCCAGTACTATTTCCCTATAGCTCCAGGTGACCTAGACTGGGCTGGTCTCCAACTCAGAGATCTGCCTGCCTCTGCCAAAAAAATATGCACTACCACGCCTAGCCCAACTTTTTTTTTTTTTTGGCCAGGTAAAGTAGCTCACACTTGTAATCTCAGCACTAGAGGTTAGAAATGGATAGTTACCATGATCCAAGAATAGTCTGGAGTACACTGTGAGTTCCAGGACAGCCTTAGTGATAGTATTAAGACCCTGCCTCAAAAAAAAAAAAAAAAAGAAACAAAATCAGCGTTAAATTTTTTAGAATAAATATATATTTATTTTGAGAAGAGCACCATACTAAATGAAAGGGGAAGTCTAAGCACATTTACTGATTTCACAATCAAAAGTTAGTTATACCAAAAGAATTGAAAGCTAAATCTCAAAGAGATATATGGATACCCATGTTCACAGCAATACTGATAGTTAAAATGCCGAAGCAATCCCAATATCTAACAGATGAACAGACCAAAAAAAAAAAAAAAAAAAAAAAGTGGTACATGAAAAATAGAATAGCAAAGCAGGAAAGATGCCTCAGTGGTTAAGAACACTTGCTGCTCTTGCAGAAGACCCAGGTTCTAATCCCAGGACCCACATGGTGGCTAAGAACCATCCATAACTCCAAGTCCAGGAGAACTGATGCCCTCTTTTGTCCTCCTCAGGCACTGCACAACACAGGTGTACTTACGACCATACAGGCATGACACTCAAACATATAAAATAAAAATATTTTTAATGGAATAGTATTGATCCCTAAAAAAGAAATCATAACATATGCTAGCTATATGTATAAGCAAACCTTGAGGACATTATGCTAAGTGAAATAAATTAAGTGGCAAATAGACAAACTTTTTGAGATTTTTATTATTTTTAGAATTACGTATATATATATATGTCCATCTTTGTGGCTATGTGCAGGTGCTACAGAAGCCAGAAGAGGATGTCAGATCCCATAAAACTGCAGATATAGGTGACTCTCCAGCCCTAAACAAATATTTTTCAAATTTTTATGTATGAGTATAATGCCTGTATGTACCCATGTCATACAATGCCCTTGAAGGTCAGAAGGCGGCACTGGATCCCCTGGCACTGGAGTTATGGAAGGTTATCAGCCATCATGTAGGTGCTGGGAACTGAACCCAGGTCCTCTGCAGGAGCAGCCAATGCTCTCAACAGCTGAGCCTTCTCTCCAGACCTCATTTTGGATATTTTTTGCAAGTGTTTTCTCCCAGTCTGTACACTGTCCCTTCACTGTTGACAGATCTGTTTGCTCTGCAGAAACTTTGTCATTTGATAGAACCTCATTTGTGTGAGTGGATTCTTTTTTTCCCAATTTTTATTCTTGGACAGCTTAATACATATATATAACAAACTTAAGTTTTCATTCTCCTAATCCCCTCTCTCACCACTTTGTCTTTCAGC
Source organism: Eospalax fontanierii (assembly GCA_035773235.1). Lineage (NCBI taxonomy): Eukaryota > Metazoa > Chordata > Mammalia > Rodentia > Spalacidae > Eospalax > Eospalax fontanierii. The sequence continues at coordinate 11,090,690 of CM069536.1, read as the reverse complement.
TGAAACTTCTTCATTCCAGCAAGTCCTCCTACTTTCATGCCTTCTTTTGAGTGTGACCCATTGAGTTTAACTATAGTTGCTTATATGAACGTACTCCCATCAAAATCAATCAATCAAGTAAGAAACAAACAGGAAATAAAGTTGAGGATTCTTGGAATCTTCTTTTAAAAATATTTAATGATTTATTTTTATTTCTACAACTGTTTTGATTGCCAGTATGTTTACTGGTATGTTTGTAGTGTCCCACCAAGGCCAGCAGGAGTAACAGAGCTGCCATGCGGGTGATGGAATTGAACCCATGGCCTCTGAAAAGAACAGTAAGTGCTATTAACCCCTGACCCATCTCTCCAGTCCCTTTTTTTGGACAGAATTATGTAGCCCTGGATGGTATGGAACTTGCTATGTAGATCAAGTTGGCCTGAAACTCTCTGCCTCCCCAGTACTAGAATTCCAGGTGTGTACCACTAAGCCCAGCAATTCTTGGAGTCTCAAAAAAAAAGAAAAAGAAAAAGAAAAAGAAAAGAAAAAGAGCCTGGCATGGTGGTGCAGGCCTCTGATCCCAGCAGAGGCAAGCAGATAGATCTCTGTGACTTCAAGGCCTACATAGTGAGGTTTCAGGCCAGCTAGAGCTACAGGAGACTTGGTCTCAAAAAGACAAAAAAAAAAAAAAAGGGCATGTCAGAAGTAAGAAACGGAGAACCCAGTTTTTAATGTGCAACAGTTTAGAAGAGACTCTTACCAAGGCAAATAAATTTAAGAAAGATCCTCAACTTAGAGGCTGAGAATGAATCACAAAATATCTACCAGAATATGTAAGACTGAAAACACTAACAACTCTGAACACTAAAAATAAAGCACAAAGAACACACTTGTTGCGGTAGAATGCGAAACTCTCGGCAGTTTTATAAAACACTAAACATATTCCTACTCTATGACTGAGCAACCATGCTCCCTAGTAGTTGACCAAATTAACTTGGAATTTACATCCACGCAAAAACCTGTGCAGAGAATCCTACTGTCACTTAAGCAGCTTTATATTACTTGCTAAAACTTGCAAACCAAAATGTCCCTCTAAAAAGTGAGTGGTATATAAGATGGAATATAATGCAACTCAAAAAAAAAAAAAAAAAAGAGACCTAACCAGCAGCAAGACATAGAGAAACCCGCATGTATGTGGTGCACTTACATACACGCAGGCAAAATACTCATATACATAAAATAAAAATAAATCAAAGACAAATTTTTCAAGAATTCAAGTTTTTATGACCCTGTTTTCAAAGGAAAGACAAGAACTTCCAGCCTTAAAGAGATATAATGCTCTGTGCTACATCAATGAACTTGGAGAACAGACTTAAGTAAATAAAAGAGCCACATATTATTCCATTGTAAGAAATGTTTAGGGCAGACAAATCACACAGAAAGCAGATTAGTGGTTACCAAAGGTAAGAGGAAATTGAGACGAACTTCTGGGTTCCTCATGGAATGATTAAATTTTTCTGAAAGCACAATGATGATTGTAGGACAAAGTGAACATAAAACCATAGAAATAATGGAGTTTAAAAGGCTGAAGTTTATGTTACATGGGTTTTATCTCAATTTCCTAAGAACGTATTTTATTTTAAATGATAGTCTTTATGAATGATTGTTCCTAAGCCTCAAATAGTTGCTAACATCACAAAAACACCATGTGCTTTCTGAAAACTAGCTTGCCTTGAATACATCCTTTCCTCCAAAAAAAAAGGAAAAAATAAAACAATTCAGATCAATCCCCTAGAACCAAACATGTTAAAACTACAAAATACCAAAACCCATATTCTGGAAACCTTTAAAGAAACAATGGTCTGCCTGATTTATCCACCTACTTACCTCTCTTCCCCCTCACTACGTGTGTGTGTGTGTGTGTGTGTGTGTGTGTGTGTGTATGCACAACTTGGAGGAGTCTGTTCTTTCTACAAAGTAGGTGCCAGAGATTGAACTCAGTTCATCAGGGGCCTTTACCTGATAAGCTATCTGACCAACTCCTGCCTAATTTCTTTAACAAAAATGACCAAGCAGGGCATGGTGGCTCACATTTTAATCCCAGCACTTGGGAGGCAGAGGAAGATAATTCCCATAAACTGGAGGCCAGCCTAGTCTACAAAGCAAATTCCAGGCCAGTCAGGGATACATAATGAGACCCTGTCTCAAAAAAAACCCAAATGATCAAGAAGATGTAAAGGGTCTCAGCTACAATGTGTTATTTGGATCCTGATTTAAAACAAACAAACAAAAAAAAATCAAAGATAAGAAAGTTGGAGAAATGAATAATATATACTTGATAAAAATCAAGGAATAATCTGTCTCAACAATATTGCATAGAATAATTATACTGCATCTGTGCTTAATAGTCTTTACCTTTTTAGATATATACTGCCTTTTGGTTTGTCTTTATCTTTTTGAGACAGGATTTGTTGCCCAGGTTAGCCTAGAACTTACTATGTAGCCCAGGCTAGTTTCAAATTTGCAGTGATCCTCCTGCCTCAGTCTCCCAAGTGCTGATATTACAGGTTTTAGCCATCAAACCCAGCTTATATTGAAAATGCATGAAATTATATGGTTCTAAGATCTGCATCAAAATAATGTGAGAAGGACTGAAGTCAAAACAAGACCAATCAAGGAAAATAGTGTAACTCAGCTGACAGAGTGCTAACCCAACATGCATAAAACCTTGGGTTCAATCTCTAGCATTGAACTAGGGTAGCAGTGTATGCTTATATCAGGAGTTCAAGGTTATCCTCCACTACACAGTGAGTCGGGTCAGCCTGAGACTACCTGGGGGTAAGGGGGAACAACACCACCTGATCATAAAGGGTTATTCTCTAAGATGAGTAATGAATACAACTGTATTTATAATACAGTACATAAACTAAAAAGCCAGGCAAAACAAAGAAGAAAATTTAGAGAATTCAAGCTGGAGAAGTCTGTGAACAAAGACAATGGTAATGAAATGAAAAGCACAGACTATATCAGGATTATTTCCTTAGGCCGGTGATCAGACTGCAGACACTCCAGGCAAAATTTCCTGACCCTCTTCCTTTTGTGTTTTTAGAAGAGGCTCCACAGCACTCACTGTATATGCAAAGAGGTCTATTGGCTCCCAAAACTAAAAATTAGAATTTTAGTATTATAAGGCCCTTCCAAATATTTTAGTCCAGTCCACACACCTTCCATAGTCTTTCTTGCTTCCAGATGTCTGTTAATGCTGTCTGCTTCCAATGGTTTGTTTGTTTGGGTTTTTTTTTTTTTTTTTGGGGGGGGGGTCTTTTTTGAGACAGGGTTTCCCCAGTTGGCCTGGAACTTGCTATGTAGACCAGACTGGACTCACAGATCTGCCTGCCTCTGCCTCCGGAGTGCTGGGATTAAAGACATGCACCATCATGACTTTATACAATGTTCTTAATGTGATTAAGCATTTCTTATGCCTCATAATCAAAGTATATGTTTGTAAGGATTAAAGGAAGAGAGGGGAATACAGTTTATTTGGATGAGTCCTTGCCTAGCACGCATGAAGCTTTGGGTTGGAGTCCCAACACCAGATGAACCTGTTCACCCTTGTAATCCCAGCACTGCAGAGGTGGAGGGAGGAGGATCATAAGTCATCCTCAAAAACCTAGAGTTTGAGGACAATCTAGGATACATGAGACCCTATCTCAAAAAAAAAAAAAAAGTGAGCCAAGTTATACTGAAGAACTTAATGTTCAGCACATAGAAGCTGCTCCATAAATATTAAATATCTGAAAATTCATTATATACAAGTTTTCTACCAACACTTACTTTCCTAGTCTCCTTAATTTGCCATTTCAAGTATCTTCTTTCTAGATTAAGAGTTCCACACGAGTCAGTACATAATTATATGTCATTACCTAGCACAAAGTAGCATTCAAATATATTTACTTTAGAAAAGATTGCTAGAATCAGTAAACTCAGAGAATGAGTATACACGGGAAAGGACCTGCTGACTAGATACTTCTCTGGCAAGGTACTGACTGATGAGAACAGGGACAACAATGATGAGAAGGAACAAGGAAAATGAACAGGGTTAGTATATTCTGCAGGAGGAAGGAGGGCAGGAGATCAGGTGAATAGAAAGAATGAATTTAAGATAGAAAATTAAACCGGAAATTTTTAAGTCTGGGATATTGGAAACCAAAAATGTAAAGTACTAACTAAAAGCATGGTCTCTAGGGGCAGTCTGTTCAGGTTTAAATAACAGCTCTATTTTCTGCTGCCTCCAGGTGCAAGATCTTGGGCAGATTCCTTAAATTCTAGGCCTCAATTTTTCAGTGTCAAGTACTTTTTAAAAACCAATTCTGCCAACCTGTGTTGGTTTCAGGATTAAATGGGCATATACTAAAACACTGGACTAATAGCAAAGAGTAAATGCTAGGTATTACTAAGATGGTAACTGGTAGCCTAAAAATTGAATTTTGGCTAGCGAGATGGTTCAGCAAATAAAGGTGCCTCCTGTCAAACCAGACAACTGAAATTCAGTCCCTGGGACCCATATGGTCCTTTGACCTACACACATGTGTACATATATACAAACACACAAAATAAAATGTAATAAAAAATGTATTAGGTTTTGAGTAAAATGCTACAGTAAAAATATCAAATAACTACAACCCCAAATCACAACTAGAAAATAAAAGGAAACATTACAAAAAGTGAGGTGGCAATGGATTTCAAGAAGGCACTTCTACCAAGCCTGTCCACCTGAGTTTGAGGCCCAGAACCCAGATGGTAGAAAGTGGAAACTGACTCCCATAAATTGTCTCCTGACCTCCAACTGTGTTTCAGGGGAGTGTAAACACAAAGTATTTTTTTAAAAAAAGAAAATTCTAGATCAATGGTATTTAAACTTATTTTTAAGGCTTCAAAGAGAAACAAGAGACGAGGAAATAGAGATGTAGTTCACTTGCCTAGTATTTACAAAATCATGGGTTCAATCCCAGCACTGCTCAGGAAAAAAAGTGTCTGTGTGTCTGTCTGTCTGTCTGTCTGTCGCAGTGGAAATCTCTTGAACCCAGGAGTTTGGGTCTAATCTGAACAACATGACAGATACCATCTCAAACTCAAAATATAATGTGATTGGGCTGGAGAGATGACTCCGTCAAGTGTACTACATGCTCTTGCAGAGGACCTGGGTTCAGCTCCCAGCACCCACATAGCAGCTCACACCCCCTCTCATGATTCCAGTGGTGGAAAAAACTAATGCCCTCTTCTGGTCTCCATGCACACACATGGCAAAACTCACACACATAAAATAAAAATAAAATAAAATGTTTAAAACTGGGTGTGGTGGTATCCCAGCAGTCGGGAGGCAGAGGCAAGTAGATCTGTGAGATCAAGGCCAGCCTGGTCTATGTAGAGTTCCAGGCCAGCCAGGGCTACAGAGAGACCCTTTTAAAAACAAAGAAGATCCAAAGTAAAAATTTTTAATAATTTAACCAGTATACCCAGAACTTTATATAAAATATGAAGGTGCCTTATTTTGTTTATTTTGTGTATGAGTGTTATGCCTGCATGTATGTTAAGTGCACCTGTGTCACACAGTACCCTCAGAGGCCAGAAGAGGGCATTGGATCCACTGGAACTGGAATTATGGACAGTTGCTAGCTGCCACATGGGTACTGGGATTCAAACCTGGGTCCTGCAAAAGCAGCCAGTGCTCTTAACCACTGAACCATCTCTCCAACCAGACCGTATCTTATTTTAAGATACTAAGTTTAAATTTACAATCTAAATTCACTTATGTTTCATAACACCATACCACACACATTTTTACATTACTTTCAACATGTAAAACTTCCACATGTGTGATGGCATTAAGCCTGTACAGTGGAGGCTGAGGCAGGATGATCAAGAGTCTAAGACCATTATGGGCTATCTAGCAAGATCTACGCACCTTGAGCTACATGAAACTACCCCATCCCCCAAAAAAGACAGCACTTAAAAGCACATTCAATATTTCATAAACAAGTCTGAAACTATTAACTAATCCAAAAAAACAGTTTAAAGAAGTATCAGCACACACATGCAATCATAAACATTTTATTCAAAAAGAATGAGTACTGGGGCTTGGATAGAGAGTTCAGGGATTAAAAGCACTTGCTGCTCAGCTCTCTAGAGGACTCAAGTTCAGTTCCCTGCACCCACATAGCAGCTCACATCTGTAATTCTATTCCAGGGGATTTGACACCCTCTTCTGGCCTCTTGAACACCTGCATGCGGGTGATACACATATACTCAGGAATACATGCATAAAATAAAAATAAATTTAAAAATCAATATAAAAGCTAGGCGAGGTAGCGCGTGTCTTTAATCCCAGCACTCGGGAGGCTGAGGCAGTGGGATCTCTGTGAGTTCAAGGTCAGCCTACTCTACACAGCGAGTTCCAGGCCAGTAGGGCTACAGGAGACCCTGTCTCCGAAAGACCAAAAAAAAAAAAAAAAAAAGCAAAGCACAATTTTAAGATACTGAATCAACTAAATGTTTCGTAAAATATATAGGCATTTTTATTTCTTAAAAGTTTAACGTTGGAGGATGGCTCAGCAGTTAAGAGAGCTAGCTGCTCTTGCGTAAGACCTGGGTTCAATTTCCAACACCAACCTGGCTAGCACAACCGCTCACAACTCCAGTTCCAGAGGATCTGAAGTCCACTTCTGACCTCCTTGAGCACTGCATGACACAGGAGCACTTACACACATTCAGGCAATACACTCATACACATAAAATTTAATAAAGTCTTTTTTAAAAAGTTTAACTTCAAGGTGGGCATTAATTCCTACACTTGGAAGGCAGAGGCAGGCAAATCTCTCTGAAATGGAGGCCAGCCTGGTCTCCATATGAGTTCCAGGCCAACTGTGGCTACAAGAAGACCCTGTCTCAAAAAAAAAAAAAGATTAACTTCACCCACTTTGTGAAGTCTTTATCAAATTAAAGTTTATTAGTTCAAAACCAAATTGACACCTTTTCTACATTAATTTAATCTTCCCTCTTTCCACATTACTTCTTCCTAAATTCATCAAAGAGATTGTGTGAGAGAGAGAATGAACAATATTTCTTACATGCTAAATATCTAAATCGGAAAAACAGGTGCAACGTTATTTAGGTGTACTTTTCTTCTAAGACTAAATTTGTCCTGGAAAAGGATTTAAAAATAAATGCAACGACTCTACAATTTAAATAATCCTTTCAAAAAGTCGCAATTTAAAAATTTCAGACCTGACCCAGAAACTACCAACATTTTCCAAAAGTTAGATTACTCAAGTCTATCAAAGGTTCATATTAAAAGGGAGTCCCGTGGACACTTAACTTTCTTTCTTGAATTAGTATGCAAAAAGTAGGTTTTACTTCTAACTAATACCAATTTCTTCCTCAATTATTTCATAAATGCCGTACAGGTAAGTCTGACTTTGCTTAAAGAAAGGCAGGGAGAAGGAAGGTCTAGGGAAGCCAACTCAAAAGGGACAAAAACCAGTTTAAAAGCGTTGATGAATCACTAAGAACTAAGGGAAATCCAGACAGCAGAGCGGCATCCCAGGTAGTAAGAAAGAGTTGACGCTGGGGAAGACAAACTTCCAAGGCTGGCCTCCCACCTCTGTGGCCGCCAGTAGCCCGCAGCGGCGCGGCTGTCAAGGGGCAACGGCGCCGAGACGCGGGGGAGGGGGCAGGACGCCAGGTCGGGAGGGGAACCGGGCAAGGAGCAAGACACCCAGCTCAGTCCCTCCCGGAGGACTCCCAGCCTCCGGGGGAGCCACCAGCGCAGACTCCGTGCCCGGCGGGCCCACGCCAGACTCCCGCCCAGAGACGCTGGGCCCAAGCCCCGAGGCCGGGCAAGCGCCTCAGGAGGAGCCCCGCAGACGCCATGCTAAAAGCCAAAATGGCTGCCCCAAGGAAGCCCGCAGCGCGCCGCCTGTGAGGAGGGAGCCGGCCGCTGCGGGAGCGGGGGAGGGGACGCCGGGGGCGCCGAAGCCCGACGCCACCCGGAGCCGCACAGGTACGTCTCCTCCGCCCCTCAGGCCGCGAGCCCCGGCCCCGGCCCCACCCCCCGGGCGCCCGGCCCGACCCCGGCGACGTACCTGCAGCTCGGCCCGCTCCACCTCCCAGTGCGCTCGCTCCATCTCGAACCGAGCCCACTCGTGCTGGATGTAGTGCAGAATCCCCGGGATAGTGTACTGCTGCGGCCGGGACAGTTCCGGGCCTGCCGGGGGCCCCGCCGCCTCGGCGGCCGGAGGAACCCCGCCGCCCGCGGCGCCGTTCCCTCCGGGAGGAAGGCTCAGGTTCCCCCCGGGTCCCTGCTGCTGCCGGGGAGGGGCCGCCATCCCCGGGCCGCCGCCGCCACCGGCGGCTCCGGCCAGCTCGTCCATTGTGTGCGGAGCCCCGGCCGGGGCGCAGGGCGAGACGCCGACAGCTGCGGAGAGGGCCGGGGACCGTGGCCCCGCACCGACAGCGGGGCGGCGACCGGCCGGGAGAAGGCCGGGGAGGGGGTCGCTGGCGTGTGTTTGCCGTGGGTCAGAGCAGAGAGCTGCCGGCCGCCGCCATTACAGTCCCTCCTCCATCTGCCCGTCTCACTCACTCACTTTGGGGAAAAGGGGGGGCCGCGGCGGGAGAGAGGGGGAGGGTCGGGTAAGGGAGAGGCGTAGGGCCGCCGCTCCCGCGCAGCATGCCGGGTAGAAAACGCCAAGGCGTCCGCACGGTCGATAACCAAATAGAGTCCGGCCTCACCCTACGCAGGCGCACGGAAGCTACAGCGATGCTGTGGGGCGGGGCCCGGGCGTTCCCGCCCCTAGGCCAGGCCCCGCCCCCATGCCCTAGCCAGCGTGGGCCCGGGGGCGTGGCCGCGGTTGCCCACGCGCGGGGTGCCGCTGAGATTTTTCCGAGCGGGTGGACCTCCGGCTTCCAGGTTGCTTTCTTCACAGCAGCCTTAGGAGCTGTGGCCCACCCGTGGGCTTCGCCTTCCGAGCTGATTCAAGCCCGGCTTCTCCCTGTGGCTACTTCGCACAGCTCCGGAATTCCTGACGTTTCTCTTGCATTCTTTGCGTGTTTTGCGCTTTCCCAAAGGGTCGAGCCTCTTTCTCTGCCTGTCACTCACTTTGTCACTGGTTTCTTAGCACCAGTTCCCTGGATTCGAAAGACTTCCACTTTTCTGGATGCACCGTTTCTTGGGGTTTGTCACGAGCCTATTCTTTTGGTCCCATTTCTGAGCACCCAGGGTGCCTGTTGAAACTTGTCTTCCCTGGGATGAGTGTGTTTTGGGAGTTTGAGCGATGGTTGCATGCTTCTTATTGGAAAAAGAGGAGTACAGGAGTACAGAGCTGAAGAATGGTGTGTAGAAAGGAAAAGGTAACTTAAAATTTGATATTTACCAGTGAATGAACTTTGTCACTAGTGGCAGAAATTTTTTATTGAAACAGAAACAAAAACATTTATAAATACTACTTAAAATTAACTCAGTGAAAAGCAGTGATGTCTTCCTGCATCATTAAATGGTTGCTACGTGAAGTAATGCACACATAAAAGGTCAGTTTTGTCGAGGGTGGTGGCGCACACCTTTAATTCCAGCACTCGGGAGGCAGGGTAGGTGGATCTCTGTGTTCAAGGCCAACCTGGTCTCCATAGCGAGTTCCAGGCCAGCTGGAGCAACAGGGAGACCCTGTTTCAAAAAAGGAAACCAAAAATAAAAAGAGGGCTGTCAAGTTTCTAAGTACTGTAATGTGCATTTTCATGTGCTTGGTTTCACGTGAAATAACCTAGTGAATTAATAAATTTTTAAATATTAATATAACTAATAACCATTTGGTTGATCTTGAAGACAAATAATATGTAACAACTTAGTGAAAATGGTACATTATTTACAGTTATTCATTGATATAAAGCTGGTTGCATTTTAAAACTTATTTTCACTACAAAATCAATAAAAAATTTCAATATGGTGTATATACATGACAGCCCAAGATGTAATTTCAAAGAGATAAAGTTGCACATCATATTTATCATTTCTGCTTCACTGTTACTATAGTTTAATGAAGAAATAATTGGATATTCTACCCTTCCTTACTGCCGTATTTGCATATGAAATATCTTAGAAAACAGCACAATTAGTAACATTCCTTGTATTATTAGAGTGCTATTTCTTTACTTACTAATGATCAGTATACAACCTGTTCTTTCAGTCCTATTCCTTGAAGGGAGGACACATAAAAAGCTCAGAAGTACCTTTCATGCAGCCTCAAGACCGTTGCACATACACATTAAGAAACATCTTCCTGGGAAGGGCATGGTGGTGCTCACTCACCTTTAATCCTAGTAGTAGGCATGCAGAGGCAGGCCTATCTCTGTGAGTTCAAAGCCACAGTGAGACCTTGCCTAAAAAAATGAGCAGACAAATACTTTCCAGGTGCTGTAGTCCACCTGTGTAATAATTGTATCCAAAGAGGAAGATGCACATTTATATTTCTCACTAGTACCTTGAGGTCAAAGAAAGACTGGGTTCCCTCCCCATCTATCCCCCCAAAAATCCTCTGCTTCTATTATCTTACTCAATAGCACTGTATCCAAACCTAAAGCCTAGTAGTCTTTCTAATACCTTTCATGTAACACACATGTCCAGTCCTTTCTCTGGAACCTCTTTCCTGTCTCATCTCCACTGATGCCCACTTCTGTTCTCCCTGTCACTCCCCTTGCTTCTTGGCTGTCTTCTTCAAAGACAGGTTTGATAGTCACCCTCAGCTTAAATGTTCTAGTGATCTCCAAATTTAGAATAAAGGCCAAAGTAGATTCCCTTGGTGCTCATCCATATCCCAGCATTTGGAAGGTGGAAGCAGAAAGATTAGGAACTCAAGGTCATCCTTAGCTACATAACAAGTTTGAGACCAGCCTGGGGATACATGGACCCTGTCTCAAAAAAGCAAAAGCAAGACTCATACACACAAATTTAAATTTTGTTAAAGAATAACATTTTTAAAAGATCCGTCAAGTTGTGCAAATTACTTAAGATCATCCACCCTGACTTCAAGTATCTTCCAAATGGGTGTTTAAAATTTTTGTAGAGTGATGCTAGAGAGATGACTAAGTAGTTAAAAGCACTTCTGCTCTTCAAGAAGACCTGAGCTCAGCTCCTAACATCCATGTCAGGCTGTTCACAACTGCCTGTAATCCCAGTTCCAGGGGGATCTGATGTCTCTGGCCTCTGCTGGCACCTGCATATGCCCCCGCACAGACACACACGTATACACATAATTGAAAAAGAAATCTTTGTTTTGGTTTGGTTTGGTTTTTAAGACAGGTCTCCCTGTAGCCCCAGCTAGCCTGGAACTATCTATGTAAACCAAGCTGGCCTTGATTTCACAGAGATCTGCCCACTGTACCTCCTGAGTGCTCCTGAGTGCTGGGATTAATTTCCACCATGCCCATGAAAATTATTTTATTTTTAATTATGAATATGGGAGAGGTATGTAGGTGTGAATGCAGTGCCCACTGTATACTCCTAGAGCTGGAGTTATAGGTGACTGCACCACCTGATGTGGTATTAGGAACTGAACTCTATATTCTGCAAGAGCAGAAAGCACTCTTAACCACAGTTATCTCTCTAACCCCACACAGGATCTCATTTGCTGCTGCTTTCAACAGCCTGGCTGACCCTTGCTGGGAGCAGGGGACTCTGCTGTCTCCATCTCTGCATTTTACAGTGTGAGAACTGCAGTTGTAGACATTTGCTGCTATGTCCAGACTTATATGTGTTCTGGGGACCCAAACTCAGGTTCTCAAGCCTGTCCCACAAGGACTTTACCAATGGAGCTATTTCTTCACTTGAGTTCCCCTTCTTTTTTTTCCAGATTCTGTCTTGCTAAATAGCCTTAGCCTGGAACTCAAGATCCTACTGCCTCAACCTCTCAGATACTGGGATTACAGAATCTTCTCACCCAGCCCAGTTCAATGATTAGAACTGCCCTGAGTATTAAAAATACAAATAACAAACTTTTCACCTGTTGGAATATTGTGTTCACTATTCACACTGTGCATCCTGTTCACTACTCCTAAGAAACACTACAGTGAGTTTCTAGAATTTTTAGGTAATGAGTTCCCCCAAGATACATTATTCAACTCACCTAACTGGAATTCCCTCCCTGATTGCTAGCTGAATCATTTCTTCTCCTCAGTCTCACCTTTGAAACATCTTATTTGATCTGTCATTTCATCAGTGCTATTCATCCCTCCACCTTCCTCCCTGCCCAGATTCTCCTGGTTTTAGAATAATTTGGGAGTGATCAGTGGAAGGATAAGATAAGCTCTCACTCTTTGGTGCAGGTTGGTTTTTAGCCTGTTATCCTCCTGCCTTTGTCACCTGAGTGCTGGAATTACCAGTGTGCACCACCATACTCAGTGCATGATGATCTAGAAAGCCTTTCTGAGGCTGGAGAGATGGCTCAGCAGTTAAGAGCACTGGCTGCTCTTGCAGAGGGCCTAGGTTCAATTCCCAGCACCCACATGGCAGATAGCAACTGTCTGTAACTCCAGTTCCAGGAAATCTGACGCCCTCTTCTGACCTCTGCAGGCATTGCATGACACGGGTGTTCTTACACACACGCAGGCAATACAGTCAAACACATAAAATAAAAATAATAAATAAATATTAAAAAGGAAAGAGAAAGAAAGCCTTCTAATTCAAGGGAAGTGTCTCACATTTGTAATCCCAGCACTGGGGAGGCAGAGGCAAAAGGATCACTGTGAGTTTGAGACATGAGCTACAGGCTATGCTAAGCTCCACGATGAGACCTTGTTTTGAAAAAAAAAAACCAACAAGGGCATTTGGTTCCTAGCACCCACATCAAGTGACTCATAACCTCCTGTAGCTCCCGCCCCAGGGGGAATCAGGTACACATATCTGACAGGTGCCTGATCAAAGAAAAAACTTCACTCTTGGAGTAGTTGAACCAAGAGTGGGCCCAATCTGTTCTGATTTCTCTAAGAACTGTTCTTTCAGAACTGTGTTGACTACAGGACTTCCTCTCATATATTTATTGAACAGCTTACCAAGCATGGTTTGGGAAGGGCATGAACAATCTTTGATAACAGTTTTACAAAAGAAGAAGTTGTTTTCTGACTCTATTAATTCAAACAGCATTCAAAGCCACAAACGAATGTCATCATCCTATGCCCACATGTTGCTTTCAACATTTGTGAGGAAGACATTGTTTTCAATGTTATTGTTGTCACATCTTATGCACACACGTATTATCTGAGTTGGGAATAATTGAGTCACAAATACAGAACATGAGATTGAAGCTATGCTTTTTGCTTAGCTTCTAAGAGTTAATTATATCAGGATTTCAAATCATTATAGGACTTATTACATTGGTTTTCCTAGAGGTCAGTTCATTCTGAACATATAATATGTGAACAGAAGGAATACATAATCCTAAATGTTCTCAAAACATGACTAACTTGGTTTACAAAATTATATAAAACTTCAGTTTGCAAAGGCTTGCTACAAAGAATCTTTTGCCGAAAAACCACTGCCTGTGCACCCTCACAGAGACACATACATACACACAATTTAAAATAAAATAAATCTTTAAAAACAAAATAAAAAGAATGCCTATTTGTATGCTTTAAACTACATACAGATTAAATCTGAAATTTAGGGTGATTTTTAAATGTTCTTTCCCAAAGCTAATATTTGAACCTGTATGCTTATCCTGTTTTTGATTACATGGACCTGTCATATTTCATTTACATATATTATGTCAGGAAAAGTATGTCCGGGAATTCCAGGCTTTTAAATGACTTGGATAGATAACACTCAGGAGCCTTCTTACCAATTATTCTAATACCTGATGTATTTGACTCTGCCTTTGGAAACTCTTATAATTACCCAAACCTACAATTTCATGTCTTGCCGACTGTCATCTTTTACCAAAGAATGCAAACAGGTTCCTAAACATGACTTTAGTCATTGTTTTTGCATCATCTATAAAGGTTTTGACAAGCATCTTGCATGACTTTCCTGGAAGAGCAAGCTGAGACACAGTCCTTGGTAACTTCTGTATGTCCATGGTGTGGTAGGAAGTGGTCCCCACCCTTGCATATCAATTGGTAAAGGTGTGCATTTGGAAACAAGGAAATAAAATCTTCTTTCACTATCTGCCTCCTGTCCTATAAACTGGCTTAATATTACTGTCTCTGGTTCCTAGATTGTAGCATGTTTGAAATTATTTTTAAGTCAATTCCAGGTGATTCAACCACTTAGGGAAATAACAGAATATTTACATTTATAAGTGAGAGAGCAAACAAATATTAAAGCCTACTGGAGTAAGAATTGGCATTAATTCAAACAAACTATAAGGCAGATGTAAAATAAAAGGAGAAGGCAGCTTTGACCTGCACCAAGGCTTAGCCTACTAAATGAGATCAGTTATCTACTTATTATAGGAGTTGCCTGTGGCTAAGAAAATTATAGAAATATATCTGGGCACTTGAATAAGGCAAATATTATATTGTTTGTTAAAAAAGGCCCTTCACAGATTATAAAAAAAAAAAAATACACCAAAACCTTTAGGAAACTCAGGATACTATATAAAATTCTAGAACAAGTTTACTCTTCCTGGGTTATAGAAGTCAGAAAAAAAACTAGACTGTAATAATATTGTAAAATAGCTAACTTGCAAAGATGTCAAAATTAAAGGAAAAAAGATTTCCTGGAGCCAAGTCCCATCTGTATATTGGCTAAGAGTGAACACCAGGTTGGTAAACATGAGAACAGAATGACTGGAAAATGTGACTGAATGGGATACTGCCTGGACTTTCCACAGTAATCATTTGACAAGCTTGGAAATATAGTTTGTGTCCCATTGGAGCATCAGGAGAGGATGATGCCAGACGTGGACACCTGTCCTGAGAAATCTGTGGGGAACAGTGTTCTCTACAAGTACTGTTACAGCTATGTTTTGTTGTTGTTTGATTGGTTGGTTGATTTTGTTTTTCTGATGTTGCTGATTGAACCCACAGCCTCACCTATGCAAGACACATACTCTACCACTGAGCCATAGCCTCAGGAGCCCCTAGAAAATGTTTTAAAATTTCCAACATTTCACAAAAAACATATTGCTTATAGTATATTTTTAAAATAATGCTAACCTTTAATTATATCTTTCTATTAATAGTCCAACTTAAAGTTCATGACAATTATTCTGATTTTCTCACAGAAAGATTGAAAAAAATTTTTTTTCTTTCTCAGTACCAAAGATTGAGCCCAGAGCTTTGTACACGCCAGTGCTCACCACTGAACTGTTGCCCTGGCCCTTCTTTCTCACTTTTTATTTATTTTTTCATTTGTGTGTGTGTGTGCATATGCATGCATGCCCACATACCTGGGCACCTAACTACTAGACAACCATATGTGGTGGTCGGAGATCAAGTTGCAGAAAATCAAGTCTCCCATCCACCATCTTGGCACCAGCTGGGATCAAATGCAGATAATCAGGCTTGGCAGCAAACACCTTTACCCACTGTTCTATCTCACTGGCCTTCACTTTGTATTTTAACACGATGTCTGGCTAAACTGCCCCAGGTGACCTCGGACTTGATCTCCCCAGTTGCTGGAATTAAAAGTCTGTACAACCAAGCCCTGGTTTATGATTGAAATTTTTATTTAGAGACATTTTAAAATAGCTCCTGTTGCACTTTGCTTCTTTGGTTTTTAGGGTAGCAGTACAATATTTTATTTACTTGTTTTTTGCAGTACTACAGAATTGAAACCAGGGCCTTGTGCTTGGTGACAAACAGACTGCCACTCAACCATACCCTCAGTCCATGATTTGATATTTTAGCATGTGTTGTGCGTAAACTCTGAATTTGTTTGGTTTACTGCATAGGATTTGATACAGAGTCTCCTGCATACTAGTTGTCTACTGTACCACTGACTACACCCACCCTACCACTGACTGCACTCCACCCTGTACTATATCCCACTACGGACTATATCCTACCCTGTACTTTTTGTTTTGAAAATTTTCAATTGTGTAAAACCAGAGGGGAAAAAAATCCAATGAATGAACAATTATTATCAATAGTTCGTGAGATTCTCCCATTTTTACTGCATCTACTTCATTTTTCTTTCTCTGTGAGGAATATTTTGAAGTAAATGTCAGCCGTCACATTGTTCTCACCAGTGCACACTTTTGCTTGCACCTGCTCACTGAATGGGTGCTGGCTGAGTCCATGCCCGCCGCCCTCCCACCCCACTAACACCCACGTTCTAGGTCTCTCTCAGGGCATCTCGTTTGGTTTTTGCTGCCTATGAATGCTTTCTTTCCCCATCCTAGTTAATGTTCCATTTTCTGTGAGAGAATTCGTTCCATTCATCATTACCGTGCCTCTCCTCTTTCTTGTGTTTTTAAACTTTAAGTTGTGGGAGCTGGAAAGAAGGTTCCGAGATCAAAAGTACTACTGCTTTTTCATGAGGACGACAGTGCAGATTGCCGCACCCATGCTGGACAGCTCACAGACACCTGTAACTCTAACTTCAAAGGATCCAATGCCTTCTTCTGGCCTCCAGAAACACATATATACACAAACACACACACATGAGCACATGCATATATGCAGACATATTCATGTATACAAATGGTAAAACTAAATCTAAATTTTAAATTGTCTGCTTTTTAAAGTTTTTATATCATAGACCTGTTATTGAAATATTTTTATTTGATCACTATTAAGGTAATTTTGGCATTTTTTACGATTAAAATATTGTGAGATGTAGATGATTGTAAATTTGATGTAAATATGCTGTAGGTAATAATTGTCAGGCTCTTGTATGACAGCTTTAATTTCCTATTTACATTTTCAGCAAGATCTACAATGTTGCTACATTTTATTGTGAAGTTTAAAGTAGCAGAAGATGCTTCTGGGCAAGGAGCAGCCAAGTAGGCTACCTGTGAGGCTTAGTGCAACCCAGACAGCTGGTCTACACAAAAACAGTACTGAATTTAGATGTCTATTTGAAAACGTGAGATCAGCATTTGCCTGCAAGATTGCAGTTTTTGGAAGATTAGCTCAACTTTCTGAAAGAACAAACCAGACAAAAGAAATTTGGAAATAGCATATTTAATTACAAACATTTGGGGATGTTTTATTTTTTGTGTATTTGCTTGAAACAGGGTTTCATGTAGCCCACGCTGAGCTCCAGACTATGATGTAGCTGTGGATTCTATGTAGCTCTTGTCTTTACCTCCCAAGTGCTGATACTACTCATGTGTGCCACTACTCCCAGCTCTAACCACAGACATTTAGCACACTATAGAAAATACAGCAGTTTGAACTTTACTGGCCTCAGTTTTTCCATTATGTAATTGACTCACCTCCTGGACATCTTAGGTTCCATATTGTTAGGAAAAAGAAAGGTAAATAATCTGTCAGAAGTGTATCTTTTGTGATATGCTCTAGAGCCTGAGTGGAAACTGCCAGAACATGGATATTAGCCAATAAAAATTTTTGAATATAGAGTACAAATGGCCAGAACTAGATTTCTTTTCTTTATGTTATTATTTATTATTTTTATGGTGCTGAGGATGGAACCCAGGGTCTTGCACATACTGGGTAAGTATGCTATGACTAAGCTACATCCCCATCTGTAGCCCCAGAAGTAGATTTATATTAATGAAAGGTGTGAAGAAAATGTGCATGTGTGGTCCTGTTATAGCCATCACGAAATGATTAGTCTTTTTTTTGAAGAGTTGGAGATGATGAGGAACAATCTCATGCAGCCTAGGCTGTCCTCAAATTTACTCTGTAGCAGAGACTGACTCTGAACTCCTGACCCTGAGTGCTGGAATTAACAGTGTTCTTCACCCCAGCTAAATGCCTAGTCTCAAGGCAAACCCAGAGATAATGAGCCCTGATGAGAATACAGAGACTGATGCCAGACTGACTAAAATTGGGTCCTTCACCATTTTCTGAGTGTCTTTGACAAGTATGTTCCCATGTATGTAAATGGGAGACAGGAAGTCTGTAGTTCACAGAGCTGTTAGAGGGACTGAAAGACTGTAAGTCATATGTTTAAAGCAGCACCTGGCACCTAGTAAGCTCAGCATAAGCATGCTCTAGTGCTATTTCCCAAGTTGTTTACTTGAGTCTTATTAGCAGCTTCTTGAGTATTTGAGTCCTTTGTTTATTTATTCCGTGATGTATTTATATCATGTGAAGTCATGTATATTTATTTTATATCTTACATTATAATCTATTTTAGTTATATTTCCTGTTGTAACAAAATATTCTGACAAAAGCCATGTAAGGGAGAAGAGGATTACTTTGGCTCACAGTTTAGGGGCACAGTGCATCATGGCAGGGAGTCCTGGTATCAGAAGTTTGAGGCAGCTAGTCACAATGCATTCACAGAGGGGAAGAGGAGAACAATGATGCTGCTGTTCAGCCAACTTTCTCCTTTTCCTGTGGTCCAGGATCTTGACCCAGGGAAAGGTTCTGACAGGTTAGGGAGGGTCTTCATGCCTCAGTGAACCTACAGAGGTAATCTCCCCAGACTTGCCTGGAGCCTAGTCTTCTACATCCTCAGATTGACAGTATTAACCACCACATGAGCCAGTGCTCCAGCTTTGGCCATTGAGAGCTAATATACCATCCTTTATTACTAGCTTTCTTTACTTAGCAAAGTGTTTTCAAGATTTATATGTTTGATCTGTGGTTTTTTTTTAATTTTTGAAAATTTCATATAATATATTTTGATCAGATTTAGATCTCCTCCCATATCTGTACCCCCTTCCTAACCGCCATTCAATTTCTATACTCTAGTATATATATAATATATATGTTTATATATTAGAGTACAGAAAAAAATATATATATACATATATATATATACATATATATAAAATAAAGCCTATAGATTTAGGTTTGTGTCCCCAAATGCCCTTCCATGTGAGTTCATCCACTGGAACCTCATCAGCCTACTAAGAGTCTCACTCTTAAATGAGACTGAATCTCCCCTTTGTAGCAGTCATCAGTTGCCGATAGCTCCTCAGGTAGGGTTGGGGTTTCTTACACACTTACCCCTGTCTGTGCTGTGATTTGTCTGGGTTGAGCTTATGTGAGATTTGTGCATGCTTTCAACATTGCTGTGAGTTCATATGAGTAGCTGACCAGCTCTCTGGAAAATGATTTCCTTATGATCATCCTCCTCCTCTGACTCTTATAATCTTTCTGCCCCCATTCCACAATGATCCCTGGGAGGCAGAAATTTGATATAGGAGTCCTATTCAGAAATAAGCACTCCACAGCCTCTTATTTTCTGCACACTGGCCAATTGTGATTCTCTTTATTAATCACCATTTGCCATATTAGAGTGTTTCTCTGCTGAGAATTGAGAGATGCATTAATCTATGGGTATAGCAAAAAGTTAAATCAGTTTAATACTATACTTATTTTTTAGAATAGTTGTATTAGACTTTCTCCCGTGGCCTGTGGGCTGTCTAGCCTGAGGCTCCTAGGCCTGATATCAATGTCAAGTATGGACTCCATCCTGTGAAATGGACCTTAAATCTAATTAGAAGGTACTTGGTTATTCCTATAATATCAATGCCTCTATTACACTAATGGGCATATCTTGCAAACCAGTTGTTATAGCTCCCAGGATTCACAGCTGGGTAAAGTTCATGATAAATTTTCTCTTCATGTAGAGCACCTTACAGCTGTATGAGAACTAGACAATAGAAATGAGGCTTTGAAGTCAGCTCCAGCTTGATTTCTTCTTGTGTGTTCTGTAGCTTGTGTATGTAATATCTTAAGCAATAGGCTCTTACCATGAAGTTCTGGTGAGTAACTAAGAGTAGGGGCAATGGCTAGTGTTGTTTGAGGGTCAATAGGATGCCTGGTCAACAGCTTCAAAAGAGGAAATCCATTCCTGGCATTGGGCTTTTTTACTTTGATAGCCTATGGTGTCTAGTCTGGGCAATCTCCTCCTGTTATAAGGTAACTATTTTTAACCTCTTTTTATACAATATATGTATATACTTTAAGTAGCTTCTGTAGTGATAGGTTTCCATATGGCTTTTTCTTTCTTAATATTTGTTAATTTTATTTTCTGTGCATGAATGTATTGCCTTCATATGTGTAAGTGCACTTGTGTTATGCAATGTCTGAGGACATCAAAGTCATTGGATCCCTTGGAACTGGAGTTACAGATGGTTGTTAACCGCCATGTGGTGCTAGGAATGGAACCTGAATCCTCTGCAAGAGCAGCCAGAGCTCTTAACCACTGAGCCATCTCTCCAGCCTCATCCACATGACTTTTTCTAAAGGCGTTTGATGTCCTTACCCCTCCCCACCCTTCCTCTTCTGCCCTGCCTCCCATTCTCTACCCCGGTTAACCTTTCCTAGTCTAGTATTCTCCTTTTCCTTTTAGATCATTGCATTCCACCTCTCCTCCCAAGGAGCCTTCCCCACAGCCACCCATGGCCAGCCATTTATTAGTTTTTGACCTCTCTGGGTTTTCAGATTGAAACTTGAATATCTTAAGATTCAAAGCTAGCATCCAGCTATGAGAGAGAACATGTGATGTTTGTTTTTCTGGGTCTCAGTTACCTCACTTAGAATTTTGTTTCTAGTTTCATCCATTTACCTGGGAATTTTATAATTTGGGTGATTTAAAGAAAACTTTATTGAATTTTTGTGTATTTCATACAGAATATCTTAATCAACTTAATACTGTCTTTCCCTTTGGTACCCACCCTTAGCCCTCTCCCCCCTCGACTGGATTTCAGACATTCTGTCATTTGTATTAAAGACTATCATGTCAAGTTAGTGCTCCCACATGTCCCTCAGTGCAAGTCTATCCACTGAGGTCTAGTCAGCCTCTCTAAAGTCCCTCCCTTTAAGAAGATAAGCTTTTTCTCATCCAGCCAATAATTCTTTGATGAAGATTGGGGCCTGCTGTCCATTTCCAGTTCTGTGCTGGGTTTTTGTCTGTTTGAGTTTGCATGGGTCTTGTACATGCTGACACCATTGCTGTAGGTTCATAAGAGCAAAGTTCCAGGAGACTGTAGGATTCTATGGTCATGCACCTCCTCCCTGGCTCTTAAAATCTTTCCACCCCTCTTCCACAATGGTCCCTGAGCCTTGGGTGAGTTAATTTTAAATTAGGAGTTCTGTCCAAGGACCCACACTATGCAGACTCTTATTCTCTATGCTTTGGCCATCTGTGTCCTTTCATGTTCATGGACTTCTGTTACATGAAGGAGCTTCATAGATGAGAGTTGAGAGATAGATTAGTATTCTCTCTACCCCTTGTTCTATGTTCTGTGAGCCTTAGGTGTAGAGGTTCCGTTGTAGATGTGTCACATAGGCTATAATTTTGATTTTTAATTACTTTTATGTATATGAGTGCTTTGCCTGCATGTATATAAATGCACCACATGCGTGCAGTACCCACAGAGGTCAGAAGAGGGTGTCAGATTCCCTGAAACTGGAGTTACAGATTGTTGCTAGCCACCATGCGGATGCTGGAAATCAAACCCAGGTCCTCTGGAAGTACAAGTGTTTTAACCACTGAGCCCCCCAGTTTTGTTTTTTTTAAGAACTGCATAATATTCCCATTGTGTTTATTTTCCATCCCTTCATTATCCATTTATTAGTTGATGAACATCTAGGTTGTTTCCAGTTCCTGAATTTTATGAAAAGTGTAGCAGTTAACACTGATGAACAGGTGTTTCTTTGGGGCATTGGGGAAGTCTCCACACTGATTTTCATAGTGACCACACCAGCTTGAATTCTCGCGAGCAGTGGAGAAGAGCTCCCCTTTCTCCACATCCTCACCATGGATCTTTTTTTGATCTTAGCCATTCTGACTAGGATAAGATGAAATTTCAAAGTGATTTTTAATTGCATTTTCTTGATGATTAAAGATGTTGAACATTTTAAAAAGTATTTCTTAGCCATTTGTATTTCATCTTTTGAGAGCTTACTGTTCACCTCCTTGCCACATTTTTAATTTGGGATGGTTGTTTTTTGAGTTCCTTGTATATTATAGATATTGTCTGTCAGAGGTGTAGCTGGTAAAGACTTTTTCCCATTTTGTAGGTTGTCTCTTCACCTGAATGATTGTCTGGTCTGTTTTTTTATTTTATTTAGATGTTTCACATAACTGTAATTCATATGAAGGTAGAAGGTGGTATTATGATTTTATATTTTCATTTTTATATACATTTTCCATTTTATCCATAGCCTCTGTGTACTATAATTATTTATTTATTTTGAGACAGGGTCTCAATAGGCAACCCTGGCCAGCCTAGAAATCACTACGTAGACCAGGCTAGCCTTCAACTCACAGAGATCTGACTGCCTCTGCTTCCCGAGTGCTAGGATGAAAGGCAAGCACCATCATGCCTGGCCCATTTTTATTTATTTTCCATTTTTATTTTATTTATTTATTTGTATGTATTTATTTCTTTTTGACACCAGATTTCATTCTGCCCAGGTTTTTATGTAATTCACTATCTAAAACGGGCTACCCTGGAATTCTCAGTAATCATTCTGCCTCAGCCAACTATTGCTAGGATTTCAGGCATGACCCACCCACTATACTTGGCATATTCACTTTTTTTTTATTTGAGACAGGGTCTCACCTTTTTTTTTTACTTTGAGATGGAGTCTTACTCTGTAGCCCTTACATTTGCTATGTAAATGGCCTTGAACTCACAGAGATCTGCCTGTTTCTGCCTCTCTAGTGCTGGGATTAAAGGTGTGTGCCACCACACCCAACATATTCTTTATCATCAGTGTTTTGTTTGGTATTTTCCAAATTGTTCAGTGATGCTAGAAAAGACAATACTGGGACTGGAGATATAACTCAGTGGTAGAGCACTTGCCTACCATACACAAGACCCTGAATTTGGAGTTGGAGGGATGACTCAGAGATTAAAAGTATATCTGCTCTTGCAAAGGACCTGGGTTTGGTTATTGCACCCACATGGTGGATCACAACCTTTAGTAATTCCAGTTCTAAGAGATTCGACACCCTCTTTTGACCTCCACAGCACCAGGCATACACATGATGCACATATATACATGCAGGCAAAACACTTATACATATAAAATAAAAGTTTTTAAAAATTTTTAATATTTATTATTTTTATTTGCTGTGTATGAGTGTATTGCCTGCATGTATGTAAGTGCACCTGTGTCAGGCAATGCCCACTGAGGTCAGAAGAGGGTGTCAGATCCCCTGGAACTGGAGTTACAGGCAGCTGTTAGCCACCGTGTGGGTGCTGGGACTCGAACCCAAATCCTCTGCAAGAGCTGTCAGTGCTCTCAACCGCTGAGCCATCTCTCCAGCCTCCTCCCCGACTCCCCACCCATTTCCTTTTAAAAGAACCTAGGTTTGGTCCCTAGCACTGAACAACAACTATAATGATAAATACTGATAAAAAGAGCATATTCCCCTGATCATTTTCAAAGTCAGTTAAAGTTAATGCTTATCAAACCTAAACAAACATTTAATTACACTAGTGCATTGAATAAGGCAAAGAGACAATCTGATAAATTTTTTCCAAATTCAGGATTTCCTTCTCCATCTCTTGATTTCCACATTTCCCCTCTGCAACATGCAGGAAGTACATATCAGGGATGGTGTATCCGGTTCATGTGTCATCACTCCCACCTCCACACCCACAGCCCTAGGAATCATTCATAGTTCTCTTGTTCTGAACCTGGACACAGTTCCAGAATCCTTCCTAAAGCGGGGAATATAGTTAGTCACAGTTGATGCTCAGCTTCAGATCTGTTTGCCGTGTATGGGTATGACTGTCTGTAAAGACTCTTCAGTGTTAACTCTCAGTATCACATTTCTCTCTGACATCCTGAAGGATCCTGAGACGTGGATATATTCAGTCTGCTGTAAATATGAGTCTCACAAGTCTTGGCCTCCAAAGCATGTCAAAGAAAATTCTTTTTCAGGAACTGGGGAGATGGCCTAGTTGATAAATTGCTTTCCATGTAAGCATGAATGTTTGGATTCCTAGCACCCACATCAAAAACGGAATGTGGCATCCCACATCTACAATCCTAGTGCTGGGGAGACAGAAAGGCAGATCCCTGCAGCTTGCTGGCCAGCCGGGCAAACTGAATCAGTGAACTCCAGATCCAGTGCCAAAAATGAGGTTGTGGATCCTGGAGAGATGGCTTAGCAATTAAGGCAGTGGCTGCTCTTGCAGAGGATCTGACTTTAGATCACAGCCCTGAGATGGCAGCTAACAACTATTAGTAACTCCAGTTTCAGGAGATCCAGTGCCCTCTTCTGGCCTCTGTGGACACTGTATGACATGGGTACACTTACATACTGGAAACATACTCATATCCAAGAAATGAAAATAATAGAAATAATTTTTTTTTTAATGAGGTGGTGGGCTGGTGAGATGCTTAGTGAATAAAAGCACCTGTCATGTAAAACTGACAACCTGAGTTTGATCCTGGAACCCACAGTAAAAGGAGAGAGCTGACTCCCAAATGTGTCTTCTGACTTTCACGTACACTCTGTGGCATATGCATAGACACAGACACACACACATGGAGAGAGAGAGACACACACACACAGACATACACACACACACACACACACACACACACATTCTCTCATTCTTTTTCAGACTTTCATCCTCTCCACTTGAGGACTGAGGTTGGCCCCGTCAAGGCACCCTAGTCCCCCCAGGGGTGCTTTCCCCAATGCTTTCCAGTCTTTATTCTTCCTTGTTTTCCACAAGCTTTTGTGTGTGGAATCTCCTAACTTCTTGCCTCAGAAAATCTTCCACAGCCTTGTGTATTGTTGAATGCAGAGTTCATAAATAGAGGTCATTCATACCTGTTCCTTGGCCACTCCCAGCATTTGCCTAAGCATGTATTCCTCTTTATTGTCTTACCTCAGTCTCTTAACTATTTGCCCTCCTTCCTTCCTGCTGATTACTAACCAAGATAGAAGCCTACGGCATTCATGTTCACTTCACAAACATATAGTTGTCCCTTGAGTTTCCACGTTGTTTATCCAGCATTATATATATTTGGAAATAGAAACAGTTTCCAGTTGTGCTTCTCAACTTTAGTTCACTGTGTAATCCTAGTTATGAGGTAATTGTTTATGAGCATTCAAGAAAAAGAAAATGTGTGTTCAAGTCTTCCGACGCTTTCAGCTGTCCTTTTGAAGACTTGCATTCTAATGAGTATCACTTCAACATGTCCTTATTTTTCATCCTTACTCTTGAAGTCAGTGGAAAAAAATTGCTGGTATTGTAAGGTGGTATTGATCCTTTGATGTAACATTTCAGTAGGATCTTTTTACATCTCATTTTACCACTTAATACATCCAGGGCATTTAAAGGCAAAGGTTTAGTCTAGATGTTCCTTTGAAACAGTATTTTTTTCTTTTATCTAACCAGTGAAATATAACGTATGTGATTATAATTTCTTTAAAAATTTTTATTGCCTTTATTTGTATGTGTATACGTGTGCATGTGCACACATGTATGCATATGCCATGGCATTCCTATGGAGGTCAGAGGACAACTTGGAAGAGGTTCTCTACCTCTACCATGTGGGTCCTGGGATCAAACTTAGGTTGTAAGTCTTGGTGGCAGGTGCCTTTACCTACTGAGGCATCGGGACTGTAATTTTTAGCTATCATAAAATTGACCTTAAAATAACTTTGATAAGAAAAAGTCAGACTTAGAAAGACAAATATTGCGTGTTTTTTCTCATCTTTGGGATCTAGAGTTGTGTTCGTCTGTGTGTGTCTCCCTATGTACATGTGGAAGCACCTGTGTAACCCAGAAGTAGAGAGGGAGCTATGAAATGGGAGGAAGAGGTGTAAAGAGGAGGGCACAGGAGAGGGTGGAGGAAGAAGATGTCATGAAGGCAGGAGGAAGGTGCCCAGAAGAGCAGGGAGATGAGGGACGGGGATGAGGGTTAGGGGAGCAGGTAAGAACTAATACAGAGATAAGCATGTATGAATATATCACACTTTGGAGCTGATTTCCATATTCACTAGCTTACTCCCATTCTCGGAAGTGGCTTTCCCTGTCTTAATAAATTATTATTGTTACCTAAAAAGAAGTCACAGTGAAGCTCACTTGTTTGTATACTAATTTGTTGCTTCTTTTATTGTTTGAGACAGAGTCCCATGTAGCCCAGACTGGCCTTGAACTACTAATCCTCCTGCTTCAGCCTCCTAAATCCTAGGATTACAGGAATGTGCCACACCTGTCCAAAAAATTTCAATTACACATTAAAAACAAAAATAAAGTCAGGCCTGGTGGCACTCACCTTTAATCCCAGTTGTGGACAGGCAGAGGTGGGGAGATTTCTGTGAGATCTAGGCCGGCCAACCTGATCTACATCGTGAGTTCCAGGCCAGCTGATGCTATGAGGAGACCCTGTCTCAAAAAGACAAAAATAAATAAATAAATTATATTAAAAAAAAAAACTAATAACTTTGCTGAAAGGATGAAAATGTGGTGTTACTATTATGGTCGTGACACAGGGTCTCATATATAGCAGGCTGTCCTTGAACTCCTATG
Source organism: Eospalax fontanierii (assembly GCA_035773235.1). Classification (NCBI taxonomy): domain Eukaryota; kingdom Metazoa; phylum Chordata; class Mammalia; order Rodentia; family Spalacidae; genus Eospalax; species Eospalax fontanierii. The sequence continues at coordinate 11,064,075 of CM069536.1, read as the reverse complement.
TAACTGAGGATGATCTTGAGTTTCTAATCCTCTTCCCCCCACTCCCCAGCTGTTGGGATTGCAAGCATACCCCACCACACCCAGCTACTGACAATGATTTGTAAAAAGAATAAAAGTAACACAACACCAAGTGATTAAGCACCTCAGAATGTGTTGCAATTCCACCCACAGTTTATCTTCCTGGAAAAGGGAATCAATGACCACAGGCCTCCCCCACGACCCAGCTGTCATATTCCTGGCTGAGCTGGTCTAAACATCCTGTTTTGTGCAGTGAATGAGCACTGCAACCCTAGGCTTTGCTACTGAGTCTGGCCCTTTACAACACAATATTTGAAATTATTATGAGATAGCCACCTCTCTTTTAGCGTTTAGGACTTAAGAGATGAGCTGAAAGAAAAAAATAATATAAAGCTTAGTCCATGGGCTGGGAATGTAGCTTAATGGTAGAGTGATTGCCTACCATGTGTTCAATCCCTAGCACTGTGGAGGGACAGAGGAACTAAAGTTTAATTCAAATATTATCCCATAATGTTATTTATGGTTGTGATTAAAAAAAAAAAAGCAGTCAATCATAAGCAGTTTTACTAGACCTGCCCCTTTGCCTTTCCATGTGACCCACTGCTCACTCTCACACCTCAGAAGCAGCTATCCAGTGGTGGCTCAGAAATGTCTTCCTCAATTTCAAGCTTCTTGTTTTGTTTTGAGACAGGATCTTACTAATATCCATGGCTGGTCTGGAAGCTCTCTATATATACCAGGCTAACCTTGAACTCACAGAGATCTACCCATTCTGCAAAGTTCAACCTCCAGTGAACTTTTCTCTTATCCCCGTTGAAAAGTACTTGCTAGTATCCAGCTTGACTTTACTTTTTCCAGCCTGCTACTAACCAGACCCTTTCTCAGCCTCTGTACTTCACTAGGATTATGATTATTCCTTGAATCACTCATTCACCAATGGTAGAATTACTTCATGCAATCTGTTTATTTTTGTTTAGTGGAGGAGTGCATACATATGATGGTAGACACGTGAAGGTGAAGGGTACAGGAATTTGTTCTCACCCCCCATGTGGGTGACAGGGATTGAACTCAGATTGTCAGAATTGTCGGCAAGAGCCTTTACTTGCTGAACCATCCGCCAGCCCTTAATTCCATACTTGAACAGGCATGGATGCCTCATCAAAACAAAGAATCTTTTACATTCAAAGAGGCAAACTCTGTTTCCATCCTCTTCCCAGTGTTCTCACTGGTACATTATTTGCAAACTAAGTCTTAGAAGATATCTTCCAACTTTGCTAAGGTTGGAGGTGAGCTGTAAATACTCACTTTGGGTGCTGTTCCTGCTTGCTGTGTTCTTCTTTATCAGTCACCTTGGCAGCAGATTGGGAAATTGGGCTCTGTGATTGCTAAACCCGACAGCTGATATTTGTGTACAAATGAAAAGTATAAACTGGGCATAGTGGCACATGCTTTTAATCCCTGCAGAGGCTTGGGGAGCACTGTGAGTTCAAGGCCAGCCTGCTTTACAATAGTAAATTCTAGGCCAACCTGGGCTACATAGTAGAACCCTGTCTCAAAACAAACAAAGAACAATAATAATTATACATCATAATCAGATTTTACAGGGTTTATATTCTGCGAGAACAGCCAGTGTTCTTAACTGTTGAGCCATCTCTCCAGTCCCTCCATACATTATACATATATATATAGAGAGAGATGTACATATATATAAGTATATGGCATATAGGGCCTGATTTGTGTTCCCTAGTGCTCTTCAGTGTAGGTCTATCCACTGGAGTCTGCTTAACCTACCAAGAGTCCCATCTCTATGAGACTGTCTCTCCCCCTCTCAGTAGCCATCAGCTGCCAAAAGTTCCTTAAGTTGAGTTGAGATTTCTTACCCACTTCTCTATGTCTATGCTAGGATTTTATCTGATTTAAGCTTGCCTAGGACTTGTGAGTCACCATTGCTGTGAGCTCATAGGAGTAGCTAACCACCTGTCTGGAAAACTCTGTTTCTTGTGATCACTCAAGCCAATATAAAATTGAATATACACTATTCATTATATATATTTTTATATTTATATATTATATTTATAAAAATATTTATATTATATATATATTTCAATATATACACTATTTCATTAATTTGTTTTAGATACAAATATAATGAATTTTCTTGCTTTTGTTTTTGTGAGGTTTAAATTTTTTTATTATTTTATTTATTGTGTATGAATGTTTTGCCTGCATGTATATAGGTACGCCACTGTGTACAGTGCCCACAGGAGACCATAAGTGGGCATCAGATCTCCTGGAACTGGAATTACAAACAGTTGTTAGCCATCATGTGGGTGCTGGAACCAAACCCAGGTCCTCTGGAAGAGTAGCCAGTGCTGTTAACGACTTGAGCCATCTCTCTAGCCCCAAGACTGTTTATTTTTAAGGAATTTTACAAATGATTCTGCCCTGCTCAGGGTTTTCAACTTGGACCCCTAGATAGGTATCAGGGAAGTCTATGGCTGTACCAAGGCTGTTTTATAACATTAAAGTACATACCTTTTTGCCTTTTTGTACATTTTTTTAGAAAAGATTCATTAACTTTCTGTGTATTTTTATAGGGGTTTAGAGTAGAGTCTGTAAATACAGTGTGTTTATATTATGTAAGAAGGCAATAAATAGTTCATGGGTTATCTGACAGCACAAAGTGAGAATTCACCAGAAATTGATATAATAAATAAATATTAATGCTTGTAACATCTTAACATAAGAAAGAAAAACTAGGGGCTGGATAGGTGGCTCAGGGAATAAGAGTGCTTGCTGTTCTTCCAGAGAGGAACTGGGTTCAACTCCTAGTATCCATGTGGTGGCTCTAGGTCTGTCCTCTTCTGGCTTTCATGGGCACTGAACACATACCAGTAAATATACTTGCCATCAAAATACTTGCACAAATAATTTATTTGTAAGTTTCTAAAGAGAGGGAAAAAAAGAAAAATAAAGCCAAGTGGTTAATTGCCTGCTCGTGTAGAGGACCTGGGTTCGGTTCCTAGCATCCACATGATGGCTAGCAACCGTCTATAGCTCTAGTTCCAGGGGATCTGATACCCTGTGCTTACTTCTGGGAGCATTGCGCAGCACCACTATACTTCTAGACATACAGGCAAAAAATGCACACATAAAAATAAAAACAAAATAAAAAATATTGTTGACCTTTAACATCCCAAATGATGTCATGTGTATGTCATATGCCCCCATACAATGTGATGACAAGAGCACTTCATTTCCTTTGTTGTTGCTTTTATTTATGTATTTATATTTTGTTTGTTTTGTTTTATTTTTTAGATAGGGTCCCACACTTAATTCTGAATGGCCTGGAACTCTCTGTATAGATCAAGCAAGCCTGAAACTCACAGAGATCCACCTACTTCTGCCTCCCAAGTGCTGGGATTAAAGATGTACACTACCATGCCTAGCCTTTATTTTGTTTTTTGCTTGTTTGTTTGTCTCAAAAAGATAGTCTGGAGTTAGTAACAATATATCAGTATTAGTTTTACTTTTGCCTAAGTATATATGTGCATCTATGTCTGTGTATGTATGAACCTATGCATATGGGTACCTGCAGAGGCCAGAAGAGAGAGTCAGAGCCCCTGGAGCTGGGGTTAGAGGCACTTGTGAGCTACCCCATGGGTCCTGGGACCAAACTCCTGTTCTCTGCAAGAGCAACATGTAACTCTCAATCACTGAGCCATCTACTGTTGCTTTCTGTGTCTTGACAAACATACTTTGATCATGTGAGATCCTTACAATGACTTGTCTTTACAACTTTTCTGCAACTGTAAAATCACTCCAGATTTTAAGTTCATTAAAAAACAGTTGATACGCTTGATATTTTGCCTTGATTTTCAGTTATTATAAAACATGATTGGATGTAATATTGTCCAGTAGACCAGATTGTGTGTTCATGAAAGAAGGACCAGCCATTGTTCAATATTGTCGTCATTTACATTCATTATTTCAGAATCTATACTGAATGTAAAGGAAACAAACATGAGATTCAATGCAACTAAGTAGAAATTAAGACTGCAAGCACTGATGAGGAAAACTCAGCAGTGCCACAGACTCTATTCATATGCTTGGCCTGCTGGGGGTGATATCATATGTATGTTACATGCTCCCTGGTACAATGTATGACACTCATGTGCCCCAATACAGTGTGACACAGCATTAGGCAATGACTTTGGGCATCTTTACATCCCTGAACTTTAACTTTGCTTGATCTTAAAATAAGAACAGCAGAAGTACCTGCCCAGAGAATTGTGAGAAGTGATTATTTATGAACTTCTTAGCATTTGACTTGTTAGCATATGGATTATTTGAGGAATTTGGAAAATAATTGCTATTGCTTACTTCTACTACTAACAAAAGAAACAGTTCACTTTAGATCTTGCCTCTACAACTAATAAAATATAGGTCAAATTCCTTAGCATGACTTTTTTGTTATTGTTGTTGCTGTTTGTTTTTTTGAGACAGGGTCTCCTTGTACCCCCAGCTAGTCTGGAACTCACAGAGATCCACCTATGTCAGCTCAAGCTGACCTCAAACCTATGACTCTTCCCTCCTCAGCCACCTGGGTGCTGGGCACAGTTATATACCGCCGTGCCCAGTTCCTTAGCAAGAAGTTGGAAGCTAATTTTATCCTGTGTGAACAACTTGATTTCCTGCTGCCATTTTTTAAAAAGATCTACTACTTTTAATTACATGTGTCTGTGTGTGGCTATGTGCACATGAGTGCACGTGCCCACAGAAACCAGAAGTGCATCCCCTGGAGCCAAAGTTAGAGTGGCTTTGAGCCACCTGAACTGGGTGCTAATCTCTGGTCTTCTGAAAAAGCAGCACACCCTCTTAACCACTGAGCCACCTCTCCAGCCTCCTCCCACAGCCATTCTTGTACCCCTAACCTGCAGCCACATGGAACTGTCCAGAGCCTTCATCCCTGTTTTTCAAACCCCAGCATCTCTCTGAGATCATCCTTCAAAAGGCTGCTACTATGCTCCATCTCCGAAGTTCTTCCTGTCACTCCTGGGATGGCCGTGTGGACCCTTAGAAGTGCATCTGTCTCAATTAGAATTGTCACCTTGTTCTGCTGTAATTTTCTTATCTGTCTAGCACCTTTCTGTGATGGATATAAAAATCAGAAGATCAAAGATATCACATCTTTATTTCTGTGTTCTTGGTGCCTGGCACATACTTGGTACCAGCCAAGCTGATGACTAAATTGAATATGAGTAAAAGTACTGTGTGTGCTCAAGATTGTTTTGTGGTAACTAATGAAAGTTAATGTTTAGTTATTAAAAACTCATTTAGTTTATAGAAATGAAGACCAATGTTATGAGATATTTTACTTGTTTCTGGTTCATCTATCAAACAGACTTACTGTGTGTCGTGGAGTAATTTAATCTTGTGCCAGGCATACACCTTTAATTCCAATACTCAGGAGGCAAAGGCAGGCAGTGAATTCAAGGCCAGGGTTGCACAGTGAGACCCTGTTTCAAATATATATAACTGAAGAAATAAATAAAATTTTAATTTTACTCTTCTCTTGTTCGCTTTTCCTCCAGATTCTAGTTGCAGGAAGCCCTTACCATAACTTTTAAGTTGGATTTGGAGAAACACTGACCAAAGGAAAAAATGATAAAGTTTTTCCTGATGGTGAACAAACAAGGGCAGACCAGGCTGTCTAAGTACTATGAACACGTGGAAATTAATAAGCGTACCCTTCTGGAAACTGAGGTAATAAAGAGCTGCCTGTCTCGATCCAATGAACAAGTAAGTGATGCTTTCTTTTCTCTCTGCAGGCAACTCAGCTTTCACAGACCTCTTGTTGCTGAGTCTCAAGAGCCATCATTTTCTCTGAACTACAGTCCTTCAGCAGATGTTAGGGAGAATAAGGAATGAAGTAAAAGCATACCAAAGGAACCACAGCTCTGTTTACATCCCTTACAGAGGGTGACCAGAAGAGGCTGGGTGTGATGGGACACACCCTAAATGCACTCAGGAGACAGAGGCAGGTAGATTTCTGTGAGCTCAAGGCCAGCCTGGTCTACATAGAGAATTCCAGGGCTATATAGTGAGACAAAACAAAACAGAGAGGGAGGTGGAGAGATGAAGGGAGGGAGGAAGGGGGAGAGGGAGAGGGAGAGGGAGAGGGAGAGAGAGAGAGAGAGAGAGAGAGAGAGAGAATAACAAAAGGAAACCAAGAAAAAGTCTTAGGTCTTATTTAGATCGGGATACTTGTCTATGTATGCCATAGAAGTAGCTGCTAATGTGCTCCTGCATGGAGACACAATCTTCCTTTTTTATTCATATGAATTAAGCCCTTGGAACTCATAACAGTGTCTGTGGCAGGTAGCTTTCTATATAAATCAAAACAGGAAGATCAGATGACTGGCATGATGGTGAAAACTCAAGACCCATATTGTGCCAGAGGATAACAATATGCCTCTCATGTGGTGAATAGAGTTTTTCTGTTTATCATATTTTGTAAATATCCTACCAACATAATATCAGAACTAAGTGATTTAGAATACAGATCTGGTCTTAACTTGTTTTATTATGTAAATAAGGCAAAAGTTAACAGTTCATATAAACAGCAAATTTACCCATCCTGCCAAAATTTGGAGGCTAAAGAAAATTAACAAATAACAAAGAGGAATAGTTTGTTTTTTTTTTTTTTCTATGTGTATGAGTGTATGTTTGCATGTAAGTAAGTTCACCTGTGTCCTGCAGTACCACAGGTCAGAAGAGGGCATTGGATCCCCTGGAACAGGACTTAAAGACAATTGTTAGCTGACATGTGAATGCTGGGAATCGAACCTGGGTCCTCTGTAAGAGCAACTAATGCTCTTAACTGCTGGCCCATCTCTTCAACCCCCAGAGGAATAATTTTTATGGTGCTGGGGGTAAAGACCTCATGTATGCTAGGAAGGGAAATACTTTACCGTTGTGCTATACCTCAGCCCCTAATTAGGTGGGGCTTTTTTGTTTGTTTGTTCATCTCTAAACTCAGCCCACTTTTACAATGAACCTAGAGAATTATTTAATCTAGGTCCTAGCTGTCAAGTCCTTTGAAAAGCACTTGGCAACTGATCCAAAGTTGGGAAGCTCATTTGAATCACTCACTCATTTTCTCAGTTCTGTATCTCTGCATGTGTCAAGGCTCCCTGTGAGAACACTGCAAAGTCCTAAAATATTAAGCTGCTTCATCAGTGTTCAGAAATTCCATGTCACAAGTGTGTTTCCTTAACGTTGAAATCTGTTTTTCCAGTTGGAATATCTCTGACCCGCTTTGAATTACTATTTTAGCCTGCCTTTGGGGGCACTGCTCTATGGCATCAGATGAAAACAGAAATTGTTAGAGTTCTCTTAGTGGCCACATTCGTTACATAAATGAAAACACATGGAGAGGCATGCCTGCTAGAATCTTCCCACAGAACACAAGCATGCCACAATTTTAAACATTATTTTCACTGGAAGTTTACCCTTTGAAATTAAGCCTTGGAAACAAATATATTGGTAGATATTTTTGAAGCATTCTAAATTATTTATATTTTAAGAAGAAATCACAGAGCTTTGGCATAATCAGAAACCAGAATATCATAATATCAACTTAGTTTTAAGTTGATCCAAAAAAATGTGTTTTGACTTTTTTTTATATATTAGAAACTCTTAAGAGACCAAAATATGTTCCTCAGTCAGGCACGATGGCCTACACTTATAATCCTAGCATTCTGATGGCTAAAGCAGGAAGATTGTGAAATCAAGGCCAGCCTGGGCTACAAAACAAGTACTAGGATAGCCTGGCCTATGAGACACTTGTGTCAAAACAAAACAAAAACCATCCTCACTTCTTTTAAATAAGTATTTTCTTCAAAGAACCAATTGGGCAGAAATCTCACTGGCTCTACTGTTCATCAGAGGCTACAGAATGGTCCTGGACTTGCTGCTGATGTCCTAATTATTTTATTTTATCTTACTGTTTTTGACAGTGTCTAACCCAGGCTGACCTTGAACTTCCAGCATTCCTGCCTCAACCTCCTCGGTTCTGGGTTTATAGGCCTGTGCCACCAGACCTAGCTCTCTATTCTAATTTGGTTTTATTAATCTTTTTTTTTATTTGTTTGTTTTAAGGCGGGGTCATACTCTGTAGCATGGGATTTGAAATCCTCTTGTCTGAATTTAGGATTAGAGGCATGAGTCTAACCTTGCCTGGCTCTATCTTAATTTTATATCAAGCTCTTAAATTCCTCCATTTTATAGACTACAAAGTGTCTACCCATGGAGGAATTCCCATCATCATACTTGGCAGCTTGTTTCTCAGGTGTATCAGGATGCCCAAGAACAACATATCAAGGACAAAAAGCCAAAAAGTTCATGCTCAGATGGCCAAGTGCACCCTGACACTGAAGAGTCATCTGTGCCTTCAGCTTTCTAAATTGTGTCTACCCAGTGTCCTCCCATAGCCCTTTGTACAGAGGCTTAGGAAGGCAGATGAATGAGGTGGGGTATCGGGGTCTCAGCACTCGGGGCCAGACCGAGGGGACTGAGGGGGGCCAGCCCGAGTGGGGAGGGGGCGAGCAGATGCAAAGTTAAGACGCGGACTCCGAAGTTGGCTGGGAAGTGGGAAGCAGCGCAGGCGCGTGGTACTGCAAACTTGTTTATTGAACAGGTGCACAAGCTCTTCTGGGTCTGGACAGCCAAATGACCTTATGGGGTGGGGTCCTAAATAGTAAGTTTCTCCCCAGGTAAGCAGGTTCTTTCCAGGTGCTGGTCTCAGGGCTAGCCAGAGCAAAATGCCACGCCCACAGGAGCCATTCCTCTATTCCTCATAGCAGGTGGCCTGGCTAGGCCCACGTTGCATTATGCCCAACAGTGGGGGGTTGTTTTATCCACATGTAGTGGAAGGAAGCTAGTTCTTAATTCATTTGAAGCAGTATTTACAATGGAAAATTTTTTCTATTATCTGTCACGTAAAGGCCATCTCCACATAATTTATGAAATAATCTACACTGAGTCTTGTGTGTGGGAAAAAGAAATTATTTGCATGCCTATGGGTAGATGATGGATGAATGATAGATAGATAGATAGATAGATAGATAGATAGATAGATAAATAGATAGATAGATAAATTTGTATCAGATCCTTAATGACTAGTAAATGATACAAGACTGAGCATATCTAATTGCTTCCTAAGAATTCATGGAGAGTTGGAAAGAAGAAAATCTTTATGTTTATATATTTTCACATTAGAGTGCTTTAAATATTAGTCATTAGCTTTGCTTGCTGGGTTTCATACTAAATCAAGAAAAAGAATGAGAAGGATCACAAGGGGGACGCCATGGATCACTCAAACTTTTTCAAGAGTGCTTCTCCAGCTCCACCTAGAGTTGCTAAGTAGTGCACTGAATGTTGTCAGATGACCAACAAAGCCTGTATAACACTTTAATGCTCTAAATTCCTAGGAGGGTGTTGACAGATACTCTAACCAGAATCTAGAAATTATGCATGCTCTTTTGAAGAAATCTCTGTCAACCAGATAGTAATGTCCACTTGTGTTTCATCTAGTGTTCTTTCATTGAATATAAGGACTTCAAGCTGGTCTACCGGCAGTATGCAGCTCTCTTCCTTGTGGTCGGAGTTAATGACACTGAGGTAAGATGCTAGGTAGACAAGCCTGCGGAAGATAGGAGACTTCATTCTCCTTTCAGTTTCCAAAAAATTGACTTTCTTTCCCAACTTGCCTCCCTAAGAAAACGAATCTTATTGACTAATTCCTATATTTCCTTCATCAAACATCTTCACTTTTGTTTCCTTTCTTGTCTTTTCTCTTTTTAGACAGTATCTCAGAAGACCAGACTTCTAGGATTATAGGCATGCACTACCACACCATATTTTGGTGCTGGAAACTAGGGCGAGGCCTTCATGCACACCAGGCAGCATGCACTAGGCAAGCCCTCCACCAGCCTCTTCCCTAGCCCCAGGAAGCATCTTATCTAAGCAGGTCACAGACCTGTTGAATATCAGTCAGTGGGAGGTTCATATCTATCACTGAAGCATGTGCTCTAAAACCTCCAGGAGCTGACTAGGCATTTTTGTTTTATCCACAGGCCATGCTAAAATTAATTGCATCTTCTTTTATTTCAGAATGAAATGGCTATATATGAATTCATCCACAATTTTGTGGAAGTTTTAGATGAATACTTCAGCCGAGTGGTAAGTCTACTGGCTAAAAAATTACTTTCTAAGAACCCAGTATTCTAGAAATTGGGTCATTTGGGTGTTTGCTTATTTGTTTTCTTGTTGTTAGTATCTCTTTTTTTTCTTGGTCTTTTTTTGAGAGAGGATATCCCTCTAGCCACAACTAGCCTGGAACTCACTATGTAGACCAGACTGGCCTTAATTTCACAGAGATCAGCCTGCCTTTGCCTCCTGAGTGCCTGGATTAAAGATGTGCATCACCACACTTGGCTATTTGGGTGTATTAATATTATGTGTTAATAATAGCATTCTAACATGTAAAGGTTAAAATAAATGATGCCATATATTCTTCAGAGTCTTCCTTCCTTGTTGCTCATCATGGGCATCACAAACCCATGGATGCAACAGATCTTCATGAAGAAGCAGCTCTTAGAAAGCCTGGTACCTCTGAGCACTTTTCCCTCAGTCTTGACATTTTTATCTCACTCGCTCTCTATCTTCCCTGTGCTATCTTTCCTAAGCTACCAGACCCTTTTCATCTTTGAAAGAAGTTGGGTGCAGGCTACACAACTAGTACTTAGGAGGTGGAAACAAGAGAATCAGGAATCCAAGGCTGTCCTTGACTTACATAGCAAGTTTGAGGCCAGCCTGGCTACATGACTTTCCCTCAAAATAATAATAATAATAACAACAACAACAACAACAACAAGAATCATTTCCATGCAAATCTTTGCTTTGATGGTCAAAAATCAACTCCTCAGCCAGGTGGCAGCATACACTTTTAATCTCAGCACTCAGGAGGCAGAGGCAGGTGGATCTCTGTGATGTAAGAGTTTTACATGGAGAGTCTACATAGGGGGTCTACATAAAGGCTTTCAGGCCAGCCAGCACTACATAATGAGACCCTGTCTTAAAACAACCAAAACCAAACAAACTTAACAAAAACCAAAAATAAATAAGTAAAAGCAAAACAAAGAATAAAACCAAGTCTCCTTTAAGCTTTATGCTTTCCAGTTGTCTTTTATCAAGTTTATTTTAATATTTAAAATATAATTCATATGCCATAGAATGTGCCCATTTAAAGTATATAATCATTTTGTAGTAGTCATACAGTCCTACAGCAATCCTCACAATCAAGTTAAGGAAATTGCATCTCATGTAATCACATGCACGTCCCTTAACATCTCCCCCAACCGCCTTCCATCTACTCCACCACCTAGATAAGCACTAATCTTTTTATCTCTTAAGATCAGCCTGTTCTAGATGCTTCAGAGAAGTTGAATTGTATATGTTTGGCTTGAGTCTTTTACTTAGTGTAGTGCTTTCAAGATTCATCAGCATTCTAGCATTGTCAGGATTTCTTTTTATTTCTAGATGATATTCTGTTGAATGGATATACCACCTTTTCTTTATCCATTTGTTAGTCATAGGCATTTAAGTTATTTTTAGTTTTTGGCTCTTATGGTTTTTTTTCTTTTTTGTTTTGTTGATGGTGGTGGTCTTTCAGAGACAAGGTCTCCTGCAGCCCTAACTGGCCTGAAAATCTCTATGTAGACCAAGCTGGCCTCGATCTCACAGAGATCTGCTTGCCTCTGTTTCCCAAGTGCTGGGATTAAAAGTGTGCACCACCACACCAGCTTCTTTGCCCAGTTTTTAATTGTTTTGTCTTTTTATTGTTGGCCTGAAAAAGTTAGTTCTGTCATATACTATATCCTAGTCCTGTATCACAATTTAAAAATACTTTCTCCCTGACTGGCACGATGGCTCAGCAGGTATAGGCACCTGTCACCAAGCTTGAAAACCTGAATTAGATTCCTAGAACCCACATGGTAGAGAGAGTGCTTCAGGCATTCTAACCTCCACATATGCAGCATGGCACAGGCCCACCCCACTATGTACTCACAACATAAATAGATAAGCAAACAAATGTGGAAAAAAACATTGTAAACCCTTCCTCCCGTACAGTGGTTTTGTTTTCACTTTCTGAGGATGCCTTTGAAGCCCAACAGTTCTTCCCTGGATGAAGATCAATCCATTGTTTATGATTTTAATGTCATGCTTAGAAAGGCTTTAAATTTACTCTGTTGTTTCCTTCTTAGAGTTTTATCATTTTGGTTCATAAATTTAAATCTCTGATCCATTTTGAATATTCTTTCCTGTTTGCTTTTGTTTAAGATAGCATCTCCCTATATAGCCCTGGCTGGCCTGGAGCTCAGAGAGATCCGAGTCATAAGATTAAAAGCAAGTACCACAATACCCTGCTGCTTTTGAGTAATTTTTATGTGTTGTCAGTTTAAGATCAACTTCATTCAATAGATGTTGTTTTTGTTGTTGTTTGAGATACAGCCCCAAACTGACCATGAATTTGTAATCCTGCTGCTTCTGCCTCCCAAATCCTGGAATTACAAACATGTACCACCATGCCTGGCTCTACTTCATTCTGTTTTGCATATAGACTCCTAGCTGTCCAACAGCATTTGTCAAAACATACTGCTCTTTCTCACCAATGGATGACTTTGTTACCCTTATTGTGAAATAACTGATCATAAATGTAAGGGCTGAGCCAAGCATGATGGTACGTGCCTGTAATCCCTGCATTTGTGAGGTGGAAGAAGGAGGATCTTAAGGCCATCTGCTGCATAGCAAGTTCTAGGCCAGCTTGGGTTAAGAGAGACACTGTCTGACCAAACACATTTTAATTAAAAAAAAAAAGTTTATTTATAGACTCTTATTTCTGTTCCATAAAGCTATGTAATTATCCTTTTTTGCTAGTACTTCATTATCTTGATTATTGTAGCCCTGTAGTAAGTTAGAAATCCAATAGTCTTTTTTAAAAAAATCAAGCCAGGTGTGGTGGCCCATGCCTTTAATCCCAGCACTTGTGAGGCAGAGGCAGGTGGATCTCTGTGAGTTCAAGGCCAGCCTGGTCTATATAGCATTCCAGGCCAGCTGGGGCTAAGGGAGACCCTGTTTCAAAAAGACCAAAAAAAAAAAAAAAAGGAATCAGTGAAACAGTTTATATTATTACCAAAGGCCTTCTAAGTCTTGGTTAAATTAAACATTCTTGAGAAGTAGCAGTAACGTGAGCTTTTTTGTTTTTGAGACACTGTCTCCTGTATCCCAGGCTGACCTTGAACTTCTGATCCTCCTCCTCTACCAACTAGTGCTAGGATTACAGATGTGTGCCACCATTCCTTGTATTAAACTGTACTGAGGACTAAACCAAGGGCTCTCTACCAGCTGAACTCCACCCCCAACTTATTATGTTCCATACATGTTTTGTTTATGTCATTTTGCCTTTCTATAAAAGGTCCTTGAAGGAACTACTTAGCTGCTTCTTCCAGAGGTAATGAAGGAATAGTGCTCCATAATTTGTGATGATGAGTGCACTGAAACCGAGAGGCAAAACTCAGGTTCCGAATCATGTTCAGAAATTACATCTTCTGCTGGATGTGGCGGTGAACACCTGCCCGACACATGCAACCCATCTCAACAACAACAACAACAAAGAAGTTATATTTTTCCCAACTTGTATGGCCTGAAATGAATTTGGAAACTCTTCATGGGAAACCAGCCTGTCTTCATTGCCTTAGTGCAGTGATCCCAAAGTCTCGTTCCTCAGCCAGGAATGTAAACCGTGAACTTTTTAAAAATACAAACTCTGGGCCCTACCCCACACTATTGTATCACAAACTCTGGTTGGGTCCCCTCAGTCTATGTTTTAACAAGCCTTCCAGGTGATTTTGAGGCCTGTTGAAATTTGGGAACCATTAATTTAATGTGTAAGACCTGTTGTCCCTAGTTTCTCAATTCAAGAGATGGAACTGGATAGATAGCTGTTGATTTAGCCTATGAAATGACAAGCCATGTGTTCCAGAGGGACTAGTGCACTCCAAAGCTGAAGATGGACAAGATATTCTAGACCATTCCAGGGACTGGACATGTAGGGATAGAGGACAGAAGGCTGGCCTTAAAATCTGTCTTTGTGTTCATTGCTTGGCCCACATTCAAACACTACCTGTAAACATTTCACAGGGCTAGAAATGCTGCCTACCCATGCCGCCTAATACTGCAGGTGCTAGTCATGTGTGATGTTGAGCACTTAAAAATTAGTGTGACTTAGAAATCAAAATGTGGGGCTTGGAAAAATGATTCAGTGGTTAAGACCACTGGCCACTCTTTCAGTTCAGTTCCCAACAACCATGACAGCTAGCAACTGGCTATTAACTCCAGTTCCAGGGGATCTGGCGCCCTCTTCTGACTTCCACAGGCACTTCGTGATACAGGTACACATATACATGCGGGCAATACACTCATACACATAAAATTTAATTTAATTTAAAAAAGAAATCAAAATCTTACTGAATTGTAACAAGTTTTGGTGTAAATCCCCACATTGAGCTGGTGGTGGCCATTTTTACAACACAGTCCTGGCTCCTGGAGGAGACCACTTTCCTGTTCAGACTGGTTGCAAGTCAGGGTCTATGACACCCGGGGAGCGGGGAGCCACTTTCAGATGACACTCTTGCAGGAAGAATGTAATATCCAAAAATACAAATGTCTAAAACCAGGGAGAATAAATGTGGGTATAAGCCTATCACTGCTAAGTGTTTGGATTATAATATTCAGTAACTGGATGTGCTGAATCATAGCTATCATTTTAGGGAGAGTCAGTGACCACATAAACCACAGCAGTCAAGATTCAGAGTTAAGTGAAGTCAGGTAACTATGCAGGGCTTGGACTGCACTGAGATGACCCTGCTCAGGATCAAACCACAGCAGAAAGCACAGGAAGAAGGAAGCCTGTGGAGAGGAGGCTCCATCTTGCTCACCCAGAGCACCTTGTCATCTAAGATTTATTTTTAGCTTTGTGAGCTTTAAACGTCTTTTCTGGGCTATTTTTTTAACTTAGAGATTTTCCGAATCTTAAATTTGGAAATGAGTCTCATGCTGTCTTCCCCAGAAAAGCATCTCAGCATCATATTTTCAGAATCAAAAGTCAAACCAGGTAGTTTCTGGAGGCAGTTCTGCGAGTGCTGTGTGCTGTTGCTGTTAGGAATGACATCAGGGTCTCCTGTCCTGCCTTTGACAAACCTGAAGTCCTTTCACCTATGAACTCATTTCTGCTAACCACTTTTCTGCATAAAAATGAAGTACAATAAGCAGAAAAGAGATGGGTGTTTGGCATTATCCATTTAGACTCATATTGTATGTTACCCTAACACAAACTGTAGATTCTGGGTTGCAGAGATATGTCAGAAAGGCTCGTTAGTTTTAACAGGTGTACTTTCCTCTGTGACCAGATATTAAAGTGTGGGGAGGCTATGCATGTGAGGTGTTTCAATGCCTTCATTTCAATTTTACTGTGAAACTAAAAGGTAAAGGTCATCAGTAAGCTCACCATTTGGGGAAAGCTGTTGTGAGGTCCATTTCCTTTTAGACTATGCCTCTGTCTACATCTGTGTAAATAGACATCTATATATACATCTGACCTAAGATAACACTGATAACACTGTATACAACCATCCCTAAATACCTTCGGTGATTGGTTCTAAGAGCTCTAACACCGTAGGTGCTGAAATCCCTGCATGCTTAAGTCCCTTATATACAGTGGTGGTGTTCTGCATATAAACTGCCCACATGCTCTCATAAGCTTTAACTCATTTCTAGATTACGTATCACACCCAATACAATGTAGATGCTGTGTGAATAGTTGTTACATTATTTGGGAGCGGATGGATGGGTAAAAAAGTCTGTACATGTTCAGTACAAGCACAGTTTTTTCCAAGTATTTCATGCAGTGGTTGGTGGCATTTGTAGATATGGAATCCATGAATACAGAGAGCTGACTATATACTACTTTGTTTCAGAGGCGTTTTTTTTTTAAATGTATATGAGTGTTTTGCCTGCATATATGTACATGTACCACATGCATGCTTTGTGACTGCAGAGTGCAGAAGAAGGCTTTGGATCCCCTGGAACTGGAGTTACAGATTGTTGTGAGGCACCATATGAAATCAAACCCATATTCTCTGAAAGAGCAACAAGTGCTCTTAACCACTGAACCATCTCTCCAGCTCCTACGTATCATTTTTATTTATTTTTGTGTGTGGGGGGGTGGTGCTGGAGCTACATCTCCAGGCCTGTATGCCATTTTACTTTGTTTGAGACAGGGTCTTCCTGTAGCCCCAACTGGCCTGCAGCTTATAGAGATATACCTGCCTCTGCCTTGTATTAAAGGCCTGTACCACACACCCAGCCCCCTTCTCTAGAGATATATTCATATTCTGTCTCTCTCTCTCGGACTCTCTCTCTCTCTCTGTCTTTCTCTGTCTCATCAGAATCTCAGGATCTCACTATACAGCTCTGACTGGCCTGTAATTCACTATGTATCAGGCTGACTTTGAACTCACGAAGATCCACCTGCTTCTGCTTCCTGAGTGCTGGGATTAAAGGCCTGTACCACCACACCAGGCCTACATCATCTTTTATTGATAGCTATAGTTATCAATAGTTATATAATCAATCTTTAATAGATTCTTAGATTGTTGTCAATAATTTTCTATTATGAATAGCCTGAATATTCTATCATATATCATTTTACTATTGTCCTTAAGATAAACTTGTAGAAGTAAATCAGTATATTCACAGGGAATAGCACATCACTAAGGCTTGTAATCCATATATCAAATCTTTAAAGACCGAATTGACTTATTATTCTTGATACTTTTTGTTTGTTTGGTTTTTGTTTTGTTTTAATTTTGGTTTGGTTTGTTGTTTTCTCCCCCCCTTAGGATTTTATATTTTCTCCATCAGGATAACTTTATGCGATATGCCTTCTTTGTGATAGACAGGTGGGCCAATGGGGACAGGGGGATGATGTTTAATCCACCTGGCCAAACATTGCAGGGTTATATGAATGCTAGAAGAGAGGGGGATTGCTGGTACCCTAGGAATCTGGCATCCTAGGCTGAAGATGGTGGGAGGATGGATGACAGTGATGACCCGACCAGACAAGGGGTACGCTGAGGTGTGTAGCACCATCTGTGGGGACGCAGTGGCAGCTGAGAGAGCAATTTAGTAAAGGCAACTCCAGGATAACATTCAGGTACCCTATGGGTACCTGGGCCCCCAGCAAAAGGGTCATCCCAGGGCCTTTTTACAGGCAGGTTTCTGGGTTACATTCAGTCATAGAGCCTTATGCTGGGTCCCACACGTAGGATGTCCCAATAGGCACCCAGAGTCAGGCCGATACACTGCTCACCCCCTTGTCATTACAGAAGAGCCCTCCTGGCTCTCATAGGTGTCCCCAAACAGGCTGAGAGATGTGCCTGCCTGAAGCTCCTCATGGTGGCCCTCCAGCCAGGCCTTTGGGGACATGGATTCCATGACAGATTGTGTACTCAGAGGAAAGAGTGGTTCCTTGAGCAGCTGGTGAGGATTGGGCTTTCCTGTTGGGAATGCTCATAGCAGAACCCCCAGATGATGGGTACTGCTCATAGCAGAACCCCCAGATGATGGGAGCCAACTGCATGCGAAGGTCCTTGCAGTAGAACCAGCTCTCAAATAGGATGTCCACAGTGCTCCCCATAGTGTAAAAGCCCATCTAGCATCGTTTCCAGCAGCTTCCACTGGAGTACCACTCTTCGGTGCTGGCGAACCCCTGTGGGAAGTGGGCGCCTCGGCAGGCAGGAGGAATAGCTTTCCCTGCCACGTGACCCTTTCCTGGTGTTTGCCTTGTTCCAAGACTCAGAAAACCGTGTCTCTCCCAACTGGTAAAACACCCTGACCTCCTCAGTGTGATAGTCCTTCCCGGTGTGGAGGCCTCTGATGAAGATGATTTTGAACTGCTTCTGGTGCATAAGCTTGTTGCAGACTGGGGGCTGGAAGGAGGCCTGGTTCTCCTCCACTTAAGTCCCGATTCTCAAACGGCACTTCATGGTGGGCAGGTGGGACTCTTTTGCCTGGTGTCCAGCAGTTGGAGGGGTGCAGTTCTACCCAGCTTCCTGTAGGAAGCTCATTAATCAGCATCTGGGAGGTCAAAGAGCAGAGCAACCCCCTGCTACCCCGAGGTGCAGCATTTGGGTCCCACTAGGATTAATTTTTCCCCTCCCTCCCTCCCTTTAAAAAAAAACACGTTTGAGTGCTTTGATTCCATGTGTGTATGTACACCACATGTATCCCTGGTGCCTGCAGAGGCCAGAAAGGGAGTCCAGTTCCCTGAAACTGGAGCTACAGACGTCTGTAAGCCAACATGTGGGGGCTGGAAACCTCTGCAGGAGGCAGTGCTCTTAACCGCTGAGCCACCTCTCCAGCCCCGGTTTGGTTTTTGAGACGGGGTCTCTCACTCTCTGGCCAGGCAAGCCTGATCGTGCAGCAGCTCTCCCGGGTGCTGGGGTTATGGGCGTGAGCCCCCGGGCCCAGCCCTCCCCTCTGCTTTGTGATCTCTAAAATTCCTCTAACCTGCAATTTTCTTTTTCTTTTTTTCTTTTTTCTTTTAATCACAGTCCCTGGCTTGGGGCTTCCATTCTAGGGCTTCTGCATGCATACGAGCAGTCTTCCTTACTGCTTTCGGTTTGGAGGTTAGAGCAGTCACCGTCTGCTCAGAGGAATGGGCCCGTCTGAGGGGCACCTTCTCACTCTGCATTCTCTTTCTCTTTTTCAGAGCGAACTCGATGTATCCTTTTTCCGAACTGTTTTCCATGGTGTGGCAAAGCACACTCTAGATCTAATCGGGTAAGAACCACCAGGCAGGAAGATGATGCGGCAGAATCCAGAACAATGATCATCTACAAATGACAAGGCAGCCCCATTGCAGGGGGTTCACAGAACCCCTGACCCTCCGTTTGTACAAAGACAATTCTTTTGGGTTCTTGGGGGGGGGGTGGTGGTGTTGATTTGTTGTCTTGTTTTCAGACAAGGTATGATGTGGTAGTAGGTAATAATAACTATTGTCCATTGGTGTAATGTAAGCATATCAGATAGGTTTGTTCAACATCTATAACGCACAGACATAGTGCTTGGTATTCTCAGAAACTAGACTTTCAGAGCTGCAGGTGTAAGTCACCAGAAAGCTCCCTCGTGAAAAGAAGGTGGCGTTCAGAGAGAGAAAGTGGAGAGTTAAGGAAATTGCCTGGCTTATATTCATTTCCTTTTATAGCAGAGAATTTTTTTCTTTTTTTCTTTCCTCTCCTTTAAATCAAAACTGTCTAAGGAGACTGGGGATGCAGCTCAGTGGTAGAGTGCCTGCCTAGTATGTGCTTAGCCGTGAGTTTAATCCCAGCACCACAAAACAAAACAGATATGCCTGGGACCCCAGACAGCAGCAGCACTCAGCAGGCTTTTTATAAGTCTCTGGAGGCATAGAATGTTAAGTTTTAAGATAATTTATTTTCTTCAAAAATCTGCCTGGTGTGGAGCTAGAGATGGTTCAGTAATTAGGAAAGCTTACTGCTCTTCAAAAGGACCTTGCTTTGGTTCCCAGGACCCATTTCAAGTAACTCACAACCACCTGTAACTCCCATTCCAGGGGACTCGATGCCTCTTTTGGTCTCTGCAGGCACCTACACATGCAGTACACATAAATGCACTCAGGCGTGCATGCATGCGTGCACACGCACACACGCGCACACACACACTGATAAATCTGGTTCTTGGCCCTGATAGCAGGATCAGTCATGGACTCCATCTTGTGAAGTGAGCCTTAAATCCAATTAGAAGATGATTATGTGCATAATGTTCATGCCACTATTGTACCAATGGACACATTCTGTCAAGTCAGTTCCAGGGAATTTCACTGCCCTCTTTTGGCCTACGTGGGCACCTAAATGCATGTAGTGCACATAAACTCACTTAGGTAGACATTCATACATATAAAATAATATAATAAATCTCTCTCTTTTTTGTTTTTTTTTGAGACAGTCTCACAGTTTAGGTTTGACTGACCTGGAACTCCCTATGTAAAGCAAGCTGGCCTTGAATTCAGAGAGATCCACCTGCTTCTGCTCCTGAGTGCTGGGATTACAGGTGTGACACAGTGTGAATTCTTGATCCTATTCAAGCTGTAGTGGCAGGAGCTGCAGAGGGCTAGTGGTAGCTTTAGCTGCTATGGCCATGCTTGAAGTAAGAATGTTTTCTTGATTGAAAATTCTCTTTCAAGATCCAAGCATGAGGACATACTCTTATAATCCTGGCACTTAAACAATGAGGTCCAAGGCCAACCTGGGCTTCTTCATAGGGTGAGACAGATAGGCAGGTAGGTAGTAGATAGATAGGTCTAGGTAGCAGGTAGGTAGGTAGATTGACAGACAGACATGATTTCTAGCACTTCAAAGCTGTTGTGGTTTTTAAAAGCTTCTGTTTCATGCTCTGTGCATGGTGTTCTCTAGATGATGGCTCAAAAGCCACAGAGACTGGTAATTGGCACCACTGAGATTCATGGATATGCTGTGTTTAGAACCCAGGACCCAAGTCTTGATTCTTCATTAACTTCTTAAAACTCCACATACATTTTGAGGTTCAGAAACCAGGATAGATAGCTCTTCTCTCCGTGGGCATATCTCAGTCTGATTTAATGAAAAGTTGCAAAAGTCCTTAAAATGAGGGGTCACAGGGAAACTGGCCAGGAAAACATGTGGAGGGAAGCCATCCCACTGAAGTCAGTTTCTCAGTGAATCATTCTCTCAGAAGCATCTCCATTGAATACTGAGTCTCAAACATGAACTTCCCAAGGGAATCTGCCCTTCTCCGGAAAAAGGGATATGAATGACACAGAGCCAGCAGTCTACTTCCAGGCTTTTCTGACTCCACAGCCTTCCCTGCTTCGCTATTTCCTTTATTTTCATGTTAGTTAGAATTTGTAGCCTAGGCAGGACTAGAACTCACTGTGTAGTGCCGAGGCTGGCCTCAAACTTCTGGCTGTCCTTAGACTCCCAAGGTCTGGAATTGTCAGTGTGAGCCATCACGCCCAGCCATTTTTTAAAAATGTGTTCTCTGAAACCTCTAGGTACCACATGCATTTGCTACCATCTCTCCTGAGTCCTTCCACTCTACCCTTTTCACCCCATGTATCTGAGTTCTGTTTTAAGTCAACAATAGTGACAGCAAGTTTATAAGAAGCAACAGGAGTTAGGCTCATTTGACCTAGTGTAGGGCCTAGTGATATTACAGCAGACATCCCATCATTCTCAGATGAATGGTCTTTAAGGAAAACCTGTCTTTAAAAAAAGGTTTAGCTGGGCATAGTGGCAAATGCTGTAATCCCCGCACCGAAGAGGACAAGGCAGCCAGATTGCAAGATGGAGGACAACCCGGAATACAGTGTGTCTGTCTCCAGAACCAAAAAAAATAGGTGATTTTGGTAATGCATGCCTTTGGTAATCCTGGCACTTGTGAGGTAGAGACAGGAAAATTAGGAGTTCAAGGTCAGGCTCAGGTACATATAGAATTTGGGGCCCTGGTTAAATGAGACCATCTCAAAAAAGAAAAAAAGTCTAGTTCTTTTCAGTGGCCTCAGAAGAGATGATACAAACTCAAATATGAGCAGAAGGCAAGAGAATCTGCCTGGTCTGTGCAGGATGCTCATGGAGTCTTCCATATGGTACTGTTCATTTCCTTTCTTTTTTTAGGAAATGGGAACACAGTGACCCTTGGCTACTTTAATGAAAAGATGAATTAAGTAATGACAAGAATTTTCCATAGTAGTTACTATAATAAATATCAGCACATCTAGGATGTTTAAAATAAGCCAAGGGACTTGACTAGTTAGCCATTTTGATGTCCAGGCTGTACCCTAGAATGGTTCTGAAGGCTCCATTTGACTCTGTTTACTCAGTCTCCTCACCTTTTAAAGGACAATTGGCCGACCACATTGGTATTAAAAGACCGTGCTGGGCTGGGTATGGTACCTCACACCTGTAATCCTGTGGCAGTAGTAGATTAGGAGTTCAGGGCCATCTTCAACTACTATAGCAAGTTCAAGGCTGGCCTGAACTACCTAAGATCCTGTCTCAAGGAAAATAAAACACAGTATGGGAAACGTGTTTTGAGCCAGAGATCAGAACTCGTATATAGGACCCATATGATGTTCAGTTCTGATCTGCCTTACACAGAAATCCCAAAAGGTTCTGAGGTTTTAAGGTTGAGGGATGGTGAAGATTTAGTAAGTGTGCTTCTTGGAAAGTTGTTTCCAGTTTGTGGAGGTTCACGAGGCCCATAAATGAAACACACTGCCAAAGACCAGTGCCAGCCGTGTGCAACCCAGCACCTGTCAGGCCCACAGGCCAGTTCCTTCTTGCGTTCTCCTGCTCTGCATGCCAGAGTTGAAGTGTTTTCTTGTGTTTACTGCCATGGAGTTTGGCATATAGAGTACTGATTTTTTGTCCCTACTCACTTAGCATATGACACAAATGCCTAATCTTGGCTCTACCAGTACAGTATAAGTTGCTCATAAACCAAACCTGGACATGAACAACAGCTGGGTTCTTATTTTAAAGGAACCATGTGATTCGGGAGGAGGGCAGTAGCTCTCAGGCCCTTCCCTTGCACTGGATTTGGTCTGTGGTTTACTCATGTGGTGCCGGGATTGTGTGATCATTAGGGTTTGCGCCAGACATAGAGGCAGTCACATGCCCACAGTACAGAATGACCTCACTAACTCATGTTTCCAGGTGGGGAAATTCAGGCTTAAAGGACCTTTTCTTTGTAATGTGAGGATGCCAGTGATTGATATGATTCTGCAATAAATTCTGACCTGAATTTTAAGACAATTGGGCAGTTGCTCAAGGGGACATTCCATCAACAATCATTTATTTGCCAAAGATGGAGCAGTCTGTAGAGCAATTTGATCTATGATCCAACACAGTAAATAAAAATTAGATTTCCTCCTATTTCAAAGAAGATCATGGCAGAAAGTGACTAAGGCTCTCACTGCCCTTAGTGAATACAGCGTGGGCAATATGGCTTTGCAGTCCTTTTACATCCTGCTACCTGTGCCTCTAAGTGTAGCTGAAGATGGCCTTGAACTTCCAATCCTCCTGCTGTCACCTCCCAAGTGCAAGAGTTGCAAGTGCGCACCACCATACACAGTTTATGGAATATGGGTATCAAACCCAGGGCTTCATGCTTGTATATACCCAGCTCTTCAGCTCTTTGTCTGGCTGCCATTCTCACCTTGTCTCAGCTCAGAAGTTCTGGCTTCTGGCTCTGGTGAACAGGTTTGAGCTGAACATTCATTCCAGTCCCAGTTTGTCTTGGGACAAAGCAATCATCTATATAATTGGAAGACATTATTAATAGGTCTATCAGAGCAAAGCCTTTTTTTTTTTTTTTTTTTGGGTCACTTAAGGACAGCTCCCATAGGCTCCTGAAAACAGTTTATTCTGCTGTAGGGCTGTTTGCACAGAGCTTAATGAGATGTGATCAGAATCTAATGGAAACTTGAGTCATTCACAGGTTGCTCCATTCTCTGTAGACAGACTTCACTGAGCAAATACAGAAGAGACTTTGAACATCAGCAATTGTTGAACAAAATCAGGTACTGATTTGCTTTACAAAGATTCTCTAATTATGAACCTCCCTAGTGTATTTGATCACCTATTTTGAATGAAGTTTTGTCTATTTGAAACAGCTGTTAGGTTTTTTTGTTTTTTTTTCCAAGCTCTTTGGAGATGGAAACTCCAGGTTTCAAAATGTAAGATTAAGACCATTCAACCACTGCCATTGTCTGCTTCCAGACCCCTTTTCCTTTCAGTTAGCATTCAGATGAAGGGGCTCTCTCAAGGGAGTCTGGCTCTTTCTAGTTAATCATTGCCTGGTGCCTTTTCATTCTCTGTTCACTAGACTAACTGTCCAGGAAGAACACCACTAAGCTAAAGTGGCTTCACAATTTGAAAATGATTTTAGAACTCTTCATTAGTTAGCACATCTCCCCTTCTTTATTCCTTTCTCTTCAGAACTATTTTTACTTCAGCCTGACAGGGAAGACAGCTGGAGATGCAGAACTAGGCATTTGTTCTGGGGTGGAGGCTTGGAGTACAGGATTTGAAGCCTCAAGCTCCTCCAGAGAAGCCTAGAGAGCAGTTAGTCAGGCCCAGTTCTAGCTTTAACCAGTTCTGCAACCTTGGCCAAAGACTTTGAGCTGTTTGCTCCTGAAGAAAATGAGACTATTTAACATACATATGCAAATAAACACACACACAAGTAATATATTAGAAGCCTAAAATATTAGCACACTCAACACAGTGCCTAGAACACCCTGAATATTCAACAAATGATTGCTATTGTCTAAAGTAGCACATCATCTCCAGAGGTTGGATCATTTTCTTGCCAAATGTTACTTTATTCTCTAGTTCTTAGTAGATTCACTTTCACTTTACCTAACAAAATGTAGCTGTTGGAGACTGGGATGTAGCTCAATAGTAGACTGCTTGCCTAGCATGTGCAAGGCCCTGAGTTCCATCTCCTGAGCACAAATACATTCATACATATATAAAAAAGTAAAATGCAAATAGTTGTTTCCTTTCAATACCTACTTACCACACTTGCCTAGCCAAGGTGAAACTACGTGTGTACATGTACATGAAGGTAATCTCTAATATGAATACAAAAATTTCTCTGTTTAGGTTTATTTGCACCAGGAAAATACCAGGCTAAGTCATGATACTATCAATATTTGTTAAATTTTCAAACTAATTTCCTTAATATAACCCTAGATAATGTTTAATTTGGATAAAGTCCACATCATTTTGGATGAGATGGTGTTAAATGGCTGCATTGTAGAAACTAACAGGGCAAGAATTCTTGCCCCTCTGCTGATTCTTGATAAGATGTCAGAAAGCTGAATGGAAGATCTGCCAGACAATAACCTCTGTAAGAGACGTGAATACCATGGAATACATCCATCTCGGTATCTACAGCCCCGAAGAATCGTAAGACAGAACATCCTTCCAACACGAAGATTTAGATACTCCTCATAGTTCCCAAGCAGAAAATAAAGGATATTTTAAAATATGTACAAAGAAAAATTTTCTCTAACTGAAACTCGAGATTTCCTTTTCTGTCAGCATGCTTGCTGTTCCCTACTTCTCCCTTTGCAGGAATGGAGAGGGGAGTGGAGGGAAATGTGTGGCAGGTGTCCGTCAGCCAATAAAATCTCACTCAATATGGCATCGAGTAAATTGCTATCATTGTCTTTCCTTAAAAAGTCTTAGTAATAAAAGTTTGTGTGTGTGTGTGTGTGTGTGTCTGAATTACTGGGTATTGAATCCATGACTTCACATGTGCTGTGCAAGTAAGCATATCTCCTGGGACCCCTCCCCTTTATAAGTTTCCATAAAACAAATGGTGAGGTAGGGGGGCATGTGTGTACCCATTAGCTTGCTGAGGAAAGCTCCTCTTAGCCCAGTGTAGAAGTACTACCTGCAGTCCCAGTGAATCACCATACCCGGCATGCCCTGCCCCACTTCTAATACATGTTTTCATATAGGGTCTCAAACGTGGATGTAGCCAAGGATGACCTTGAACTCTGATTTTCCTGTCTGTCTCCCTAGTGTTGGGATTACAGGCGTGCACCACCACGCCAAGCCTGTACAGTGCTGGGGATCAGATCCAGGGCCTTGTGTCTGTCTGCCAAACGTTTTACCAGCTGAGCTACAGCCCCAGCTTCCCCTTCACCTCTTTTTAAGACTGTTTAGACAGGGCTGCCAAGGCTGGCCTTGAACTTTTGGATCCTCCTATGACGCCAGTCTCCTGAGTAGCTAGGATTAAAGCCCTGTACCATCAGGTCCCAGCTAAAACTTTTTTTTTTAATTTACTACAACCTGTGCTTGGTAGCACATACCTGTAATCCCAAAATTCAGGAGGCTGAAGCAAAAGGATTATAAATTTAGGGCTAAAGAGATGGCTCAGTGGTTAAGAACACTGATTGTTCTTGCAAAAGACCCGGGGTTCAAATGCCTAGCACCCACATAGGTGCTAACAACTGTAAGTCCAGTTCCAGGGGATCTGACACCTTCTTTTGACACAGGTGCACTTATACACATGCACAAAATATACTCGTAAAGTAAAAAACATTTTTTTAAAAGACTGTAAATTTGAGAACAGCATAGTCAGTTCTAGGACTGCTTGAGCTATGGTACAAATCTTGTCTCAAAACAAAAAGGGGGCTGGAAAGGTGGCTAGGTGTTTAAGAGCACTGGCTGTTCTTGAAGACTTGGGTTCCAATCCCAGCACCAACATGGCAGCTAACAATCATCCATAACTCCAATTCCAGGGGACCCAACCCTCTCATCTGGCCTCCTCAGGTAGTGCACGACACAGGTGCACTTACATGCAGGCATAGCGTTCATACACATAAAATAAAAATTTTTTAAAAAGGATTCACCCCCTCCCACAAAAAACAACAAAATAAAACCAAAGTTCATTCCAACATGTTCCTAAAGAAGCTATAGAACTGAATTTCATTTGCCAGTTCCTAGAAGTCTTTAAAACCCATTTCAAAGGTACTTAGCAATTACAGTGACATCATGTAATTAACCTGTTACTATAAATAATGGTTAAACATCTTAAAACTCGTTTATTCCACTTTTTATTTTTCTTTGTTTAGACGGGGTCTCAATGTAGTCAAGGCTGGTTCTGAATTTTCTATGTAGCTGAAGATGACCTTGAATTCCTGATTTTCCTGCCTCCACCTCCACCTCAAGAGCCCTGAGAGCTGGGATTACTTGTTATCCACACTTGGCTATGGAACATGCTGAACTGAGTACAGCTCATTTCTTTGACTCCTACAATGTCTTAGAAGCAAACTAAGTCACTACAGAACAAAGCCTTGTACTTGTTCTTTTATGCTTTTGCCACTCGGGCAACAGACTACACAGAGCTGTCTTTGTTCAAAGCACACTTATGTGCACACTGGTGTTAGGGGTGAAGGACGATGGAGGACGCAGACTGACTCTGCCATCCCATGTAGTCGTCCAAAGCTTCTTCCGACGGACCTGTGAGAACAATGAGTCATCAAGGGCTGGGGGAAGCCCTGTCTAGATCAAAGACCTTCAGAAGTCTTGCTGAGACACAGCAGCTGGGAAACACTGTCCTAGTTGGTAGGCACTTAATCAGTAGCATATTCAGGTAACTGCAGAAACTGGTACACCAGAAGTAGCTAGGGAGTGAACAAAATTACTTTTTGGGTCACACTAAAATAGTAGATGAATTATATCTTGGCACAGATTTTTAGTACCTTTAGAGAATAGTAAGAGTTTCAAAAATATTAGATATCATAGAAAAATATACTCTAGAGTTCTGTGTATCTGGAGACCCGAGAAGACAGTCTTGTAACACGTGACTCACTAAAAGTGAACCATGATTTGACTATTTACAGGCTGTGAAATCATCTCACTTCAGTAAGCTACCTTCTGTGATTTTTTCACTCATAAAACACTTGCAAACTAGGACTGATCTTAAGTTTACCCACTACAGTAAGTTTCTAGGCTAGGGTCAGCAAACTTATTCTACAATGGACCAGAGGATAGCGTCATCCTTGACTACAGAGAGTTCAAGGACAGCCTGAGACACCCCCACAAAGAAGAAGAAATATTTAATTACAAGTTTCATATCAAAGTACAATTTTAGCCAGGTACGGGAGGCAGAGAGGCTGGTGGATCTCTGTGAGATCAAGGCCAGCCTGGTCTGTGTAGCTCGTTCAGGCCAGCTGGGGCTAAAGGGAGGCGTGCCTCAAAAACAATCAAGTCCTATTTTTCACTTGTATTTTCTTCAGTTGTTTAAAAACTTGGGGCTAGCAAGATGGCTCATCAGGTGAAGGTGCTGCCGCCTAGCCTGATGGCCTGAATTCAATCCCAGGACCCACACGGGAGAAGCAGAAAACCAGCTCTCAAGCTGCCCTCAAACCTCCACACGTGCACCATGGCACATGCATGCCCACTTCCCCCTACCTCCAAACAAATAAAGAACAAAACAAAAACTTCAACATCGCACTTACTGACCTCATGGGCCACACTGGAAGAGGCAGCAGATGGTCACAGGTTGCTGTCCTCACTGTCCAGCCAGCCTTCATAAAAGCTGACCACTAACAAGGGTTTTTTTTTCCTTTTTTTAGAACTTTAAATAATAGCAATACTGTATAGAGAAGCTGAGTTTTTTAAATTCTAGTGTAAAGTTTTAGTCATGTTATCTACAGCTTTACTGAAAACAAGACAGCACTACTACTGTGTGGATTCACGCATAGGTGATAAACTGAAGTGTTGCTATTATGCTTTAACTTTTAGTCCCATAGAGAACGGTGACACTGATGAGCTGACATACTTAAAGGCTAATCTGGGTGCACATTCACAACATTCTCATGGAGCAAATAAAAGCAATATAGTCAGCCCTCCCCATTTGCAGGTTACATATCCAGGGATCCAACCAGGAGCAGAGTTAACATCATTAGCAAGAGAAAACTATGCCTAAATTGAACACATACAAACTTTTTTCTTCTTACACAGCATTTATACTGTATTAGGTATAAGTAATGTGAAGATGATTTAAAGTGTCCGGGAGGAAACGGATAGAGTAAAAGCAAATAAACCAGTATTTACATGAGATCCTCTGAACATCCTCAAGTTTTAAAATCTGGGGCAGGGGTCCTGCAACATCTCTTCTGAGGATACTGAGAGATGACATACTCAAAGCATTGATTGTAGTAGAAACTTTCTCTTCTATGGTATAAAGATAATGTACTATTCTTATAGGGCTGGGGAGATGGCTCAGTGGTTAAGAGCACTGGCTGCTCTTGGAGAGAACCTGGGTTTAACTCTCAGCACCCACATGGTGGCTGACAACCATCCATACCTCCAGTTTGAGTGGATTCAGTGCTGTCTTCTGCTCCACAGGCACTGCATCACATGGGTGCATTTACACATATGCAGGCGATACACTCATACACATAAAAAGTAAAAATAATAAATAATATATTTTAAAGATTAGGTACTTTTTATACAGGTAAATACTGAGCAACATCCAATATGCTTTAAATGCCTTGGAAAAGCCATCATGATAACAAAAGGACTTTGGAAAATGGAAAAAACTTTTCTCTTTAAACCCAGAAAACAGCAATATCCTGTTTTGTTTTGTTTTGTTTTTCATACTAACACAGCATAAGAAGTTATTCCTGATCTCAGATCTCTTTGTCCCTGAAGATACAATGCTCAATAGTGTATCTGCTAAGTAAAAAGTTAACACAAGTCTGGGCATGGTGGCTCATGCCTGTAATTCCAGCACTCAGGAAGCAAAGGCAGGAGGATCACTAAGTTTGAGGCTGGCCTAGGCTGCACAGTGAACATTCAACCAGCCTGAGCTATAGAATGAGCTCAGACTCAAAACATTAAAAAAAAAAAAAAAAAAATGAGTATTTATTTCTAGCTGAATAATCCTTTATAACTAAACATAGCAGGTGGGTCGCATGTATATAAAAACATATTTATTATAGTTTTCAAGTTTCAGTGTTTTTACTGTAGAAAAGGACATGGTTTCATGTTGTAATTTCTTAAAACTAAAATTGAATAATTGAAAATG
Organism: Eospalax fontanierii; assembly: GCA_035773235.1. Lineage (NCBI taxonomy): Eukaryota > Metazoa > Chordata > Mammalia > Rodentia > Spalacidae > Eospalax > Eospalax fontanierii. The sequence continues at coordinate 11,034,261 of CM069536.1, read as the reverse complement.
GAAATTATTCGACTAAGTTTTTAGGTCTGATGACTACAGTGAAAGTGACATGACACAGTTCTGTACGCTGCAAACGTTTTAATGATTACTGTTGAGCATACATTTCAGAAATTTACTTCAAACTGCAACAAGTTAAATAAATGTTTATAATATACAAAGAAAATACAACCAAACATAAAAGTTGCTGTAAGTGTGCCTTGCACCTAGACCAGTGTTTCCCCCTCCCTTAATATATCTTTACTTTTGAGAGCTGCACAAACACACTTTAGAATTTGATCTTTATAGAATGGCATTTAGGAAAAAAATATACTCCCACCTCAAAGAAATAAAAGGGTTGTGCATGATTATATGCCAAACAGAGAACACTAGAACACTCTGATAGTGCAGGCACCATTAAAAAGGAAAAGAAAAAGCTGGAGGTGCTCATTAACGCTCTATGTTTTAAGGAAGCAGTATTTTTGACCAAGTAGCTAAAAAGCCAGCAAAATGGGGTCAGTGATGGCAACTGTAGTGTATGGAGTATGAAACAATGACAAACTTGATACAAACACATGGTTAGAAATTTACCAATGAACACTGAAGATCTGAGAAGCTGCTCTTTGGAACAGTTAAGTGAGGACCACCTTTTCCAGTCACATAAGCCCTTGTAAAGCAACACAGTGTCCTGTGTTGTATACCTGCTGGCTGGGTAGTTAAAAGATTTGTTTTGTCATTAGCAGCTAACAAACTTAGTCCACATGTTCTCAAAGCCTTAATGGTGGAAAACAAGGCAAGTGTCATTAGCATGGAGGATCATACACTTCTCTGCACACAGACATAAGGGGCTTCACTAGGATTTCAAGTCTCTGATATCTCCCACTGCACTTCAAGGCTCAATTGAGATGAAAGCCCTTCTCCATTGTAGCAGCTAGCAAGCGTTCTCTCATGATCTCCTCAGAAGAGTATTCAGGCAACTTAAGATAATGCACACATGTATTGACTGATGGATAGCTTGCATCAGTAGCATCAACCTACAGAAACAAAGAGAAAATAGAAGACGGTACATTTATCTTTTTTACTTGAATTCAATACCAGTATAATTAAATTCCATTTGAATTTCCTACTAGCTAGTTCATACCTTTCGTACAACTGTGAGCCTGGGGTGCAGGTTAGCCAGTCCACCTGGGGGCAGAGTTGAACAGCCAGTGGTAAACTGTAAGAATGCTTTCCTTTCATCTGAGGACATGCCACATAAAACCCTCACAAACCTAAGAAATCCAGGACTGGAAAAACAAAAATGTAGTTATACTGATTTGACAGTGGACTATAATGAAAAAATACTACCACTACTCTAAGCTAAAATACTTACCACCCCCCAAAATTAACCACATGTCAGAAGAATAATACTGTTTTGAGACTACTGGGTTACCTAAGAAATGAGCTGACACACACTACTTTAAAAATCACACCAAGAACAAAAACCACAACAATGAAGTGTAAGATTAACCATGCAAAAAGCTCACAGATCAGAAAAGCTCAAGATACACTTGCATAATTAATCCCCAAAAGGCTCAATTTATCAGAGTATATTTGAACTAACCTATTTTCATCAGTAAAATAATCAACTATCTTGTGATACATTTATGTAATGAAACACTACCTTATCAATTAAATGAACTACTAATATATGCCACAATATGAATTATAAACACACTGTTAAAAAGAGTATACAGACTGTATGATTTCCTTTTTAAAGTCAAAAGTGGGCTGGAGAGATGGCTCAGCAGTTAAGAACACTGCTCTTGCAGAGGACCTGGGTTCAATTTCCAGCACCCACATGACGGCTAACAGCTGTCCATAACTCCAGTTCCAGGGGACCCAATGCCTTCTGATCTCCATGGACACTGCATGAGAAGGGTGTGCAGGGAATACACTCATACACATAAAATTAATAATAAAAATTTTTGAAAAAGTCTAAAGCAAGAATAATTTATCAGCAGATAATGTTTTCATTACCAGAAAAGAATACAATGGACAGAGAACTTGCGAAATTCAGTTAAGAAAAGGAGAGTGATCGTCAGTGCTGCCTTCACTGTCTTCTGGTTGAACCTCAGCCTCATCACTGCGATCACCTTGACATCTCCACTGCTTTCTACTGTATTCTATGGATGTAATTCTCAAAGTTATAGTTCTTTGAGAATCTGTCATTTGATTTTTGGATATTAACAATTTTGTATCTTAGAAGTTATCAATACATACCTATCACGTGTATAGCCAAGCTTAGGTTCAGTGTAATTGATAATATCCTCCGCTGCCCAGGATGGTGACTGGTTTCCACAAAGAATCATCTGGACTTCCTCATGGCTGAAGGAACTTAATTTCTCCATTGGAAAAACCTTATTAAATCCATCTACATTATGCAAACACCCAAAACACAAAAACAACACATCTGAGTTATGATTCCAAAATGCTAAATTTCAAATTCAAATCTTTATAGAAGATAGGGTCTGGGCTGGGGAGATGGTTCAGAAGTTAAGAGCACCCCTTTGCTCTTGCAGAGGACCTAGGTTCAATTCTCAGCACCTACATGCAGCAAACAACCATCTGTAATGCCAGTTCCAGGGGAATCCAACACCCTCTTCTGACTCTGTAGGCACTGAATGACACTATTACATTTACACACATGCAGGCAATATGCTCATACACATAAAATAAAAATTAAATATTAAAAAGAAAAAGAGGATAGGCCCTGAGAGCAATGTCTGGCACCACCAAAAAAAAAGTAAAAAAATAAAATAAATAAATAAAAGAAAAAGAAAAAGATCTCTGCTTAATATCACAAATGTGAGCAGAGAGGATATTTGGTTGCTATGATCAAGAGCCAAATTCTTTTCTTTTTTAATATTTTATTTGTTATTTTTATGTATATGAGTATTTTGCCTGCATGTAAAGTTTTCCACATATATGCAGTGTCTGCACGACAAAACAAATCCTCTAGAACCTGAATTACAAACAGTTGTTAGCTGCTGTTGGTGCTGGGAAATGAACTCTGCAAGAGCTCCCAGTACTCGTAACCAAACCCCTCAGCCATCTCCAGCACCAACAGTGAAATTCTCATTATAATTATCCAATCTGAGCTTACCAGCTATATGTCACGCAAGAACCAAAGGTTATGTTCATGCAACTTATATCCACTAACAAATGAAGAAATGAGGGTCACAAGTGAGAGGATCCATTACTCCAGAGGACCAAGTGGAAGGTGTATTACCGCTTGAGAATGTCCCAACATGTCCTGAGTACTGTGCCTAACTATCTAGAGGACAAGAATCTAGGGGAGCATCCAGAGATCACCAGCAGTGTGGATACTAATCTCAAGCTTCCCAAAGTTAAAGGAAATGGACTGTCCTTTTAAATTACCTCTGAAGGCTTCCATCTGCTTCTGAATACCTGTATGCATACAAAAGTCAAACATCAAATCCACATATTCTTCAGCATTATCCATTGTTATCATCTGCAAAGGAAAATTTGCCAGTATTATTATTTATTTCTAGTTAAAACTGACCTTGTTAAAAGTATGTTTCAGAGCTCAACGACTGTACTAAGAACAGAATCTTTACCTCATCTTCACCACTTGGCTTGAGATCCACAGCCGTAAAACCATATATTCTTGAAGAAGGGCAAAACTGGAAATTTAAACTGAAAGGGCAAAATAGATTTAATTACTATTCAGCAGCTCTTGTGTTTAACTCCTATAATAACACTGCCCAAACCACAAATGATCCTACATCCTATCAATGGAACCTACACACCAGCAGAGTAAATATGAGGTTTAGGTTTTATTGTTTATCTAAAATACTTCATTATTTTTATTTTACATGTATGAGTGTATTGCTTGCACATGTAAGTGTGCCCTTGGAGGTCAGAAGAGGGTGTCAGATCCCCCGGAATAGGAGTAACAGATGTGTATTAGCTATTTTGTGGGTGCTGGAAAGCAAACAGAGCAGCCAGTGCTCTTCACCTCTGAGCCACCTCCGCAGCCCCTTATTCATTTACATGAAGTGCTGGGGGAATCAAACCCTGGGCCTTTTATGAGGCTGATTTTCTTTTTCTTTCTTAGAGTCCTACCGACTGGCCTACAACTTGCTATGTAGACCAAGCTGGCCTCTAATTTCATAAAAACCTGCCTGCCTCTGTCTCCCAAGTGCTGAGATTCAAGGTGTGTGCCACCATTCTGAGCCTGAATTTTTTTTTTAATTTATTTATTTTTATTTTATGTGTATGCACATTTGCCTGCATGTATATATGTGTACTACATGCATGTCTGGTGGCCACAGAGGCCAGAAGAGGGTGAAAGATTCCCTGGGTCTGGAGTCACAGGTAGTTGTAAGCTACCATGTGGTATTACCTCTACAAGACAAGCCAATACTGCTGAACCATCTCTACAGTCCTGTCCCTGCAGCCAAGCTAAAAACATGAAAATGTACTTGAGGATATGACAATTACATATATAAAAGAATTTTATCAAAAGCGGCAGTGTCTGAGTTAGCTGATATTACATTAATGGCTTCTATACCAACCATGTCTAGGTTTTGAAGTGTAGGCTATATATTAACCAATAAAGCTGTCAAAGTACCACTGGCTTTCAATTTTTTACATAAGATATAAGCACTGTACTAACTTAGCCACAACCCTAACACAGTATTATATTTTCTATTACTAATAAATCAAAGGTTCAAACAGACATTCAGTGTTTTTACAGTCGACCACTGTGTTCCACAGACTGCTTACTCATTATGCCACAAATCAACAGGGACAGAGAGACAGAAACTTTCAAGTTTAGTCACTTGTTAGGTTGTAGAGTGTATAAAAACTTACCCTAAATCTTCTATGCTAAGTGGAGGTCCAGAACCTGATGGATTCTTCAGCACTAATTCCTGTAATTTTGTGTTCTTCTCATCTTCAGAAAGACCTCTGTTGCTTAAAATCTGACGCCTCTTGACAGCAAGGTCTTTAATTTCTTTTAAAAATCTGGCTCTGTGTGGATTTACTAGTTCAAAGTCTTCCCAAGTTAAAATTCCATTAAACCAAGCTGGGGGTTTAGGCTTAGGGGGATCGAGAATAAATTCTGATTTTGAATCCTCTTCAAAGCTTCCTACTGAGAGGGAATCATGACCTTCTTCTGTAGAAGCTTCAGACTGACTTTCAGTACAGTGTAAGTCTCTGTCACCTCGTGACTCATAAATCAGTTTGCTCATATTGCTTTTAATGTCACCCATACACATAAGTTTAAAGAAAGGTTTAGAAATAGGTAAGTCCACAAGTCTATTGTCTTGAATACATTTGGCCAAGAAAATTCCAAGGAAATGAAAGAGTTTTGTGACCCTTTCAAGCTCGTCACTATCTTGTGGAAAGGGAGCGGTAAACAGGCCACAGGATCGCTGCACATAATACCCAGGAGGTTTCAACCCACCTCCAAGATCAACCTAATGTTTTAGAAGGAAATACAAATAAATAAAATAAATAACAGGTAATGAACAGTAACTAAACATATCATTACCATCTATGAAAGAAATTCACAATCATGAAGCATCTTTATGAATTTAGTTATCTAAAGGCATATGTACATTAATTAGCTTTAGGTGACCAAATTTTATCCTTTAGACATATTTTAATACTACTAAAATTATTCAATAACACAGCGGAAGCCAACCTGTATGACAAAGGAAGATCCTGTCTCAACAAAACAAAACAAAACAAAACAAAACAAAAACCAGGGCTGGTAAGATAGATCACTGAGTAAGGGTGTTTGCCACTAAGTTCAATCCCTTGGACTTAGATGGTTGGAAAGAACCAACTCCCACAAGCTGACATCCAGACACACATCATGGCATGTACACACTGTAACATGTGCATGCATGAATCCATATACATACCCAACGCAAAATTTAAAAATGATTAAGGAAAAAAAAAAGCGCTGATGGGATGGCTCAGCCAGTAAAAGTACATACCATCAAGCTGGGTGGCCTAAGTTTTAATCCCTGGAACCCACATTTGCTGTGGTATGTGAGAGCACATACATACATACATACGGTCTCATTGTGTTCTCTTTCAAAGTAAATAAATGTCATTTTTTTTAAAATTTAAAAGAGCTGGCAATGTGGCCATGTGGTAGGTTGCTTGTCTAGCATCAGCATGGCCCTGGATTAGATCCTAAGCATCAGAAGGGGGTAAAAATTTAAAAAGCAAACAGTAATTTTAAAAACTAGAGTCAGAAAACCCAGCTTATGTTCTGAAAGCATAACCTATTTTAACACTTTTTGAAATTTAAGTCACCACTCAAAAGCACAAGATGAGAAATCAATCTTACATGACGAGATTCATCATCTGGAAAGTTATCATCACAAAGCCAAGTTCCCAGGTCCGTCCTCTGGAATTCTGCTGCCACAAGAGCGTAAAACTCTAATGTGGGTCCCAAGCCAGTTCCTTCTTCTCCTAAAAATTCAACCTAAAACAACAAATAAGTGGTGGAGAAAAGGGCATGTCAAGTGTGGCATTTTGTTTTTAAATGAATCACTTCTTAGATGTGATCCAGTAGCATATCCTTTTCCAAGACATTGGTGTAGTATAAGCAATACAAAAATCTGATTCTAGGTTTTCGAAAGAAGTATGTCATTTGTACACTACTGCACCATTAGGCACTGAGTACTGTCCATTCATCAATTATTTCTCATAACAATTTCAGGGATTAACTTCTATCTCACAACTCTGAAGAGTAATTCAATCAGATCTTTCCATCAAAGGAACCCAGCTGTCTAATGAAGTAGCTCCATCATTTGCTTGACGAAAGGAGGCATACAGACATTTTTCACCTATAGCTTTGTAAAGTAAACCCTAACCTCTTGCCCTTTCTGTGACTTTAAGTAATCTCTTTAAAGAGTTCTGGCTATATTCTACCACATCCAAAAATGATTACAAAATTTTCACAAAAAAATTACAGCATGTGGTCAAAGAAAAAAGTTAAAAGATTCTCTAGTTAGAAAAGTGTAGCGATGGAAGAATAAGAGCCGAGGCACACAAAGTTCGTACAGTGAGTCGTAAAGCCTTGTACACCTAAAAACACATCACAATCAGTTTGTGAACCAAAAGATCAAACCAGCTTGTTCATATCTGTGATGGGATACTATGGGATAAAATCAGCAATGTCCACAAAAGCATCTCTCAAGTATTGTGAATTTTATACTGTCACTAGCTGTGACAATTCAATACACTATGCATAATTTAGGTGAAGTAATATTACAAAACAATGTGCTCCAAAATGCAGATTATCTAAAAGAATCCTTTGTGGGTAATGTTATTAATACAATTTATAAAGAAACTGGCCACAACCCAGACTTTGATAATGCAAACGTGAAAATATTCTTTGTTGTTTACTGGTCAGACAAGAGCCTGATCTCTAAAGGGGGTGGGCCAGCATTCTCAGACGCTCTGCCAGAAAGAAAGCCCTGCAGAAATGAGAGAAATCTCTCTTCATATTTTTGAGACATGGATTTACATAGTGGAAGACTCAGATTACCTGGTTCCCATTCACTCCTTCTTGCTAAAGAATCTTATTTTACATGAGGTTACCTCAAGAACTGATTTCCGATCTGCATGTATTTGCATGACATTCTCAGCCCACTCCATCAGCGATTCACCACGTGGAACTTTTACTCTTTCATGCTTGAGCCGGCCAACTCTAAACTCCCCAGGATCATCTCGCCTTACACTGCTCGTGGTCCTTGTTCGTTCCACAGTAGCTTCCCTTCGGTTTTGTAACCACACTATTGCTCTGGAACAGAATAATACCTGTGAACTTGTAGCATACTTTAACCACTGATTGCGCTATTAAACATGCAACAAAAGACAAAAATTTAAAGATTTTTTTTATTGAGTTTTATACATTTCATACAACAGTTATTAATCAAATTTAGACTATCTCCTCCATCAATCCCCCCAAACCCCACCAGACATCATGTATTCCATTACACATGTTAACTCTTATCCAGTCAAGCATTAGTGTCTAAATATCCTTTAGTGCAAATTCATCCACTGAAGTCTGGTCAGACTATCTAGAGATCGTAAGTAAGGCATACTCTCCCTCTCCCAGCAGTAACTAGTATCTAATATTTCTCAGTCTAGGTCTGGCTCACCACCAAATTCTATCCCTTCACCCTGGGCCCTTGTCTAATTGAGCTGGTGTGGGTCTTGTGCTCAGTGCTGTCGTTGCCACAATTTCACATGTGCAAGCTTCCAGTAGCCTGAAAGCCTCTGCTTCCCTAAGTTCATGAACCAGCCCTGGCTCTTACAGTCTTTCCACCCCCTCCTCTGCAATGGTCCCTGAGTCACAGGGACAATATAGGATTTCCTATCCAGGGACACACACTCTGCAGTCTTCATAAATTTGGCCATTGTGGCCTTCTGTGTGGACAGCACTACGTTGTTTGTGGAAGCATCACTGGTGGGAGCTGAGGGACGCTTTAATTTCCTCCACCCCTCGTTCTGCTGTGGTCCGTGAGGCTTAGGTGTAGCGGTTCAACTGTACATGTGTCACCTACGATTTGGCATATTCTCAGTCATATATTCTCTGTGTCTGAGACCATGTCAGTGTACCCCAGGCTCACTTCTCACTTAACAATCCTCTTGCCTTAGCCTTCTGAGTGCTGAGATTACAGCTGTAAGTCAGCATGCCCAGCTAGGTAAGTTTTAAAACAGTAATTCCTTTATTAAGATATATACATAAAATTCATTTTATTATAATTTGCCACAAATGGGTAAATAACTGACTATATACTTTCTTCTTTATTTTGTTAACTGAATAAAAAATAAAGATCTGTGGTACAAGCACCACATAATGCATAAAAATAAGTGTCTATCAGAGAAACTAAAAAAATGGTTCTGCTACCTTTATTACTATGAAACTTAAAACCACCACCAAAATGAATATTATTTTAAAATATTTTCTCTTTCGAACACTTTATTTGGGTTTATGAGTGCTTGCACAAGCCAAAAATCAGAGGACAACTTTCAATGAAGATGAACTGGTCTATATCACTATTTTTTGTAATTTAATTTCAGACAAAAAAACTAAGGCATATGAGAATTGGTTTTCTCACCTACAAAGCAGAAATCATAACCAATGTCATTTATCACAACAGTTCTATAGTTCCATGTGTATAAATGTTTTGTGAATGTTATTTTTAAAAGGTAGAAAACTTAATGAAGAAAATAGTTACAATCCAATTTATAATTTTACATCTACTTTAACAGAGCAATCAAGGTATATAATCATTCCACAAAATATTTAACATCTACAATACACTGTTTTTAGGTATTTCAGCTACATAAGCAAAATGGCTAGAAACTCCTACACTCATTAAACAGAGAACAAAATTAAATATGAAAGGATGAGGATGTAACTCAATGATAGAAAACTTGCCTAGCATGTATGAAGTACTGGCTTTCAACTCTAGAACTATATAAAAAAAAAGGCAGGCCAGGAATGCTGATATATGCTTTTAACCCCAGCACATGGGACAGGGAGGCAGAAGCACATGGATCTCTGTGAGTTCAAGGTCAGCTTGGTATACATAGCAAGTTCTAGGCCAGCTGGGGCTACAAGGAGACCCTATCTCAAAAAGACCAAAAAAAAAAAATAAGGTTGTTTGCCAGCATTTAGTTTAGTACTGCTGAGACTTCTAGCAACTAACAATTTATGTAAATTATCTGTACAGGAAGTGTTAGGTGACAGAAACATTTGATTCAATCCACACTATTCCAACAAAGCATATATATACAACTGAAAATGGAAAAATTTTAAATGTTGACAACTCTTTACAAAAACTAAAGAGATAGTCTCCCTGTAGCCCCAGTTGGCTTAGAACTCCATATGTAGATCAGGCTGGCCTCAATCTCAGAGATTCTCACCTGCCTCTGCCTTCTAAATTCTGAGATTAAAGGCATGCACCACCATGCCCAGCTTCCTCCAACAATCTTAACAGCATATTACTACATTTTCAATTTATATAATTCTAGAAACATCAAAATATGCACTCCCTACCTGGATGCACCAAACGCTGTACATGTGAAATAAAGCTGTCTAGTTTCAAATGGTATTAGAAAAGGACACTTGCTGGTTAATTGTTCGCACCAGTCTGGAAGAGCCCCACTTGCCAATGCCAATGGTTCCTGCAAATTAACAGACAACAATGCTTTAGTGGTAAGAGGCATTAAATGTAATTAATAAATAAACAAATACAAAAGACTATCTGACCTAGATTACTGAGATGGAGGGAAACAAAAGATAGTCAAAGGTAGAAAAGAAACGGCATTCTATGAAAAGCCCCTAATCAGAGTACATCTAATATGATTTTATTACCTCAATCTGCTGCAAAATTTTTGTGGTGATTTTTTTACTAGTAAATTCATCAGGTGGAAAAGTAAACTGAGGCTGCTCATCACCATCTGTAAAATTAATTAACAATAATTAATAAAAATATAAACCAACTTGTTTTCTAAGTACTATAGAAAAAAGATTTCTTACAGACCTTCTTGGGATATTCTTGTGTAAGAATCACTTGCAACTATATACAGAATGCGCAGAAGCTGAAGGACATCCTCTACTCCACAAGAGCTCTGTCCATTGCCAGCTTTCGCCTGAGGTTGTTCTTTTGTTAAATTGAGAATATCACTACTTTGAAGAGTAGAAATGGCTCCCTGGTTTAATCCAGACTTTGTTCCATGCTCACAAAAATCCTGAAGAAACAATTACCAAAATTAGCCATGAATCACATTTTCAAGAAAAGCAATACATTAGTATATTAGTACTACTATGAAACAGAATTTTCAACAAAAAGAGAAAAACTGCTTCATTTGAAAGAAAAACCAATACCACCAAAGACAAAATTTCATTCAAAATCCTTAAGACTGTCAGTGAATCACAAGCACCACAAGCTTTAGTGTACTCAGACCCAGTGCCGCAAGCAGTCTCTGGGATTCTTGCATTGGCACATTAGCATGCTCATTCAAACTCTTTAAAAAATATTTTTATATATCTCAATGAACCTTCTTCAATAAGTTCTTTTCTTTTCAGTGCTAGGGATGGAATCCAGGGCTTTGTGCATGCTGGGTAAACGCTCTGTCACTAAACAATACCCTTAGTCCCTTGGTTTTAACTATACCCTCTGCCCCTTGGTTTTAAAGCTGCAAAACAAAGCTCAAAGCCATTCCCAGTCAAAACACTGTTTTAATGCCAACATATACCTTATATGCAGCTATGAGCTGAGAACAGTTTCTGTTTTTCCTAATACTTTTATTAGTGCCAGTTAATTTCCAGTGGCGCAGGAAAGCGGCATCTGCATTCTTCTGCAGGTAGGTTATCAAGTCATTCTTTGGTAATTCATCAGTGCCAAGGTACTGTTCCACATGCTCTATAGACCAGCAACCCTACAAGAGGAAAAACCAAATGTTGGCCTTTCCCCGTGATGAGCTCTACGGTATTTCACATGCATTACACAAGGTAGCTTTAAGATCATGCTCTTAATCTATTTTAAAGAACCTAATGTTAGTTTCCTTGGTGTTCAACTGAGACTTTTTTCCTCTACTCTGTTTTTCACTAAGTAGCTAAGGGTAGACCCATTTTCTAAAAGTAACTTACCATTTTTCCATTTTCTTTTTCTTTATCAGAATCCTTCATTTCTCTGTACATGATTCTAAACATGAAGACATTATTCAAGTTAATTCATAAATCAAATGATTTGTAGTTACTTCCAATAAAGCGCTGCTCTTACACTGTGGCCCAAGCTAGCTTCAAACCTGTGATTTCTCCCAACAATGCTTCTGCCTCCCAAATGCTGGGATTATAGCCATGTGCCACCATGACTAGCAGAAGAATTTTCAAGAAAAAATATTGGAAAGAAAGCCTAAATCAACCAGATATGGTAGTACATTCCTGTAATCCTGACACTCAGGAATGGGAGAGTAGAAGGCAGAAGGATCAGAAGTCCAAAGTCATCTACTACATAGTATGTTTGAGGCCAGCCTGGATTACATTAGACTCTTGTCTTTTTTAAAAAAAATGCTGGGCATGCCTTTAATCCTGGCATTTAGGAGGCAGAGGCAGGGAATCTTTTTGTGATTGAGGCCAGCCTAGTTTTTCATAGTGAGTTCTAGGCTGAGACTGGGGTACAGGGAGACATAAAAAGCACCCCCCCCAAAAAAAAAAAACATACATCAAGATTTTTAGTTTTTAAATTATGTTTTTTTGTGTGTGTATGCATGTGGAAATCAGAGGACAATGTAACAATGTATGAGTCGGTTCTCGCCTTCCATCATATCATGTAAGTCGTAGGGACTGATCGCAGGTTGTCAGACTGGGCATCAAGCACCCTTAGCCACCGAGCCATCTCGCTAATCCTAAATCTAGAGTTTTTGAAGCTATATACAACATGTTTGACTTTTTACATTGTCATAACAATAACATGGGGTAAGAAATGGTTTTTCTATGATTAGATGAAAAGAAGGCTAAGAACAACAATGATAAAAAACGCTTGTATTCTAGAGCACCAAAATCAGTTTTCAGACTCCAAAGAAAAAAAAGGATCTATATTACTTTTATTAGTGTCATCTAGGATTATGAATTATGAAAACATCATGAACCAATTAACAAAATCACAATAAAACAACGATAATTTGTTATGAAATAATAGGCAATACTGAGCACTTACTATACCCTAGAAACACTGAAAATATTTACATGTATTAAGCTATAAACTCCTCATAACTACTGTCACTTAAGAGATCTGTAAACTGAGGTACAAAAATGTCACATCTTGGGCTGGGAAGATGGCTCAGTGGTTAAGAACACTTGCTGTTCTTCCAGAGAACCAGAGTTTGATTCCTAGCAACCATGTGGCAGCTAACAACTGTCCTTAACATCAAATCCAGGGAATCCTACATCCTCTCTGGCCTACCTGGGCACTGCACACATGGTGCACTTACATACATGCAGGCAAAACATTCGCACAGATAAAAATGAAAATAATAAAAAATATTTTAAAAAAAATGTCACATCTTATCAGCCACTGTGGCTCATGCCTTTAACCTCAGCATTTAGGAGGCAGAGGAAGGAGGAGCTCTGCGAGTCTGAGGCCAGCCTAGTCTATATAGAGTTCCAGGTCACCCAGGAGTAGGTATAGTAGATCCTGTCTAAAAAAAGGTTACATCTTTGGGGATATAGCTCAAGGGAAGATTTTGACTACAAAAATGTTAAATCTGCCCAGTGTCATTGATAGCTATTTTGTGACTCAATAAACAGAGGTAGGCTTAACTCATACACTCCAAAGCAAAGAAAAAATAGAAAATGTTTAGTACATACGCCACACACAATGACAAAATTCAAATGATTTTTTTTTTTCAACAATTACTATACAGAGTTACTTTAGATTATTCTAGAGGCTTCTTGTTCTAAAATTTAGCCATTTTGCATCTGGAATGGATGCTCTTGTCTGATTCTGCAAAGAAACAGAACAAGAAACGAATCTTTTCTATTCCTGTAATCCAAAATAAATCCAATGAAACTTGGTTCAAAGAAGTAGCAATATCTACTAACATCAAGTTAAAATCTCTTACGTGTAAGTTGGCTCCCAAATTCGCCTAAGTTTATCTGATTTCACATTGCCATTACAGGACAACTGAAGCAGTTTTTGTACATAATAAAAGATGGTTGATCTGAAGTTGGTGAGTGGTAACTCAACTTCCCGAGTTGTTCCAAGACCAGTTACTTTTAAAGTGAGAGCCAATCGAGGTGATGGAGTACATTCAACTTCTTCCAAGAGCTCTGAATGAGGTGTTCCTAAAAATTTGGAAGACATGAGAAACAATCATACCAAAGCATTTCAGAAAGAACATCGAGATAAGAGACAAGGCTGTGTGAACATTTCCTAACAATGCCAGCTACTTAAGACTTTCTTGGCTTCAATTTTATTTTTTATTCTGTCCCACTTTGGCTCAAGATGGCCTACTATTTTCTGTGTAGTCCAGACTGCCCTCAAAGAGAAGACCACCTTGAACTAGTGGTCAAGGTTAGCTCGGGCTACACAATATCCCCAGGGCTGGGATTATAGGCATATATTACATCAAAATGCCTGGTTCTTCTTTTTGGTCTGTTTTTTTTTTTTGAGATAGGGTCTCCCAGTAGCCCCAGCTGGACTAGAATTTGCTATGTAGAACAAGATGGCCTTGACCACACAAAGATCTATCTGCCTGCCTCTGCCTCCCAAGTACTGAGATTAAAGGCCTGTGCCATCATGCCCAGCCTGCTTTACTGTTTTTTTTAATGAGAACTTTTACACCTAGGTTACTCAAAACCAGATGCTAGAACAGGACATAAATCTATACGATATATCTCTAATTTTTATTGAAAAATTCTTGGTAACTGTATGAACACTTAGGAAATATTTCAATTTTATAAATGAAAAAAAACTAAAATTATCCATAATCCTACATTCAAAGAAAATCATATACTCTAAGCCAAACTTTTATTCAGAGTAAATGAATGAGTTATAAGTAAATATCCACATGAATATAATTCTGTTGATGATATATTTGGGAATGAACTCTCTTCTTTTTATTAGCTCACTATTCTTTAAATCATTTATCTTCTAAAATAGTTTTTGTTATTGTAATATAGTCCACTGAATCTAAACTGAGACACAGCCCCGCTATTATTGACACAATTAAGATAGCAATTTTACTTTTAATTTTAGTCTTTTTCAGGAAACAGGGTCTCCCTGTAGTCCCAGCTGACCTGGAGCTCACAGAGATCCTCCTGCCTCTGCTTCCTAAGTGTTGGGATTAAAGGTGTGCACCACTATGCCTGACTTTAAGTTTTTGATAATATAAATAATACTTTTTCAATCATCAATACATACAAAACTGGGTGTTGAGCTAAAATTTTTTAGTATTACTAGTGGCAGAAGTAGTTTATCAAAAGACAGGAACTATGTTGCCCCAAATGCTGTAGCTATGTATACTCCTTACAATAGGCTTTTTTGTTTGTTTGTTTGATTGATACAGAGTCTTCCTGTAGCTACAGCTGGCCTGGAACCTGCTACGTAGACCAGGCTGGCCTCTGTTTCACAGAGATCAGCCAGTCTCAGCATCCTGAGTGCTGGGATTAAAGGCATGCACCACCACACTTGGTAGGTGTTCCATTTGGAAGGGAATGTCTTATATCAACCTTCGTCAAACCTTACGTTCAAATATATGAATTAAAAGTATATGTACCTTTATAATGAACACTTATCTTTCTATCAACTAAAAAGCACACTCCACAGTTAATGACAATTTAAGTCTTCTTTAATGACTATGTACGAGTTACCTGACATTTACTGAGGCACAACCAGATATCATACTAAAGCACTTTAAATGTTTTACTTCTTTCCCCTGGAACTGGAACTTGTTAATTGCTGTGTGGGTGCTGGGAACTGAATCCTGGTCTTCTGGAAGAGCAGTCAGTGTTCTTAACTACTGAGCATCTCTCCAGCCCATTTTACTTCTTCTCAACTATCTTGCCAAATAAGTATTATTCTCTCTATTTAAGAGATGTAGAAATTCAGGCTTACAGACTTGCCTATAATGTATTATTGTTTCCTATTGTTACTATAAAGTATCACCACAAACTGGGGGCTTTTACAGTGCAAATTTACTATTTCACAGTTCTAGAGGTTAGAAGTCTTAAATTAAATATGCAGGCTTTGGTCTTACTGGAGGCTCTATGGCAGTCTGTTTCCTTGCCTTTTCTCACTTCAGAAGGCTGCCCACATTCTTTAGCCCATGGTCCTTCATCACAGATCTTTGTTCTCTTAGTCACATGTCCCCTGACTTTCACAAACTGTACCCTACCACCCTCTTAAGAAGATTATATATTTAGCCCACCTACAGAACCCATGATAATTTCCCCATCTGAAGATGGTTAACTCAATTATATCTGCAAAGTCATACTGGGGGTAACATACTCAAGGTCTAGAAGTTAAGATATAGAAATCTTGGGGGAGAGACGCACAGTAGGATGCCCACACACCTATAAAAAGAGTTTTAGCTAGGCATGATGACACACGCCTTTAATCCTGGCACTCGGGAAGCAGAGGCAGGGCCATCTCTGTGAGATGGAGGCCAGCCTGATCTACATGATGAGTTCCAGGCTGCTATGGTTATAGGGCGAGAGACCCTGTCTCAAAAAGACCAAAAAAAGACCTTAACTAAGAAAACTAGAATTTAAAAGTCCCCACTGTTAAACAATGCCTTACTTGAAAGACTACACAAATACAAATCATGTTTTAAACTTTTAAAGTATTTTGTGGGTTGAGGAGACAGGGTTTCATCTAGCCCAAATTGGTCTCAAACTCAAAAGTATGGCTGAGGCTGGCCTTGAACTTCAGATTTCCTGCCTCAGTTTCCCAAGTGCTGGGATTAAAGGTATGTACCACATCTGGCTTCAAAGCTGAATTCATAACTCCAACTCTGTTTAAAAAAAAAAAAAAAAAAAAAGAAAAACTGTGATTTTTCTTCCCAAAATAATCCATTTTTGTTTGTAGTGTGCATGCAGAGGCCTGAGGTTGATATCAAGTGTCTTTCTCAGCTGCTCTCCACTTAATTTTTTGGCACAGGGTCTCTCACTGAACTTGAGACTCATTCATTCTGCTAGACTAGCTGGCTGATAAGTTCCAGGGATCCTCCAGGCTTCTCCTCCTCAGTGCTGGGATTACAAGCATCAGATGCATACCCCAGCTTATCTGTTATAGATTTTTAAAAAATATTTTATTACTGTTATGTGTATAAGTGTATTGCCTGTGTGTGTATAGGTGCACCCATGTAATACAATGTCTGTGAAGGTCAGAAGAGGACATCAGATCTCTTGAAACTGGAGTTATGGATGATGAGCTGGGAACCAAACCCAAGTCTTCTGCAAGAGCAGCCAGGGCATTTAACTGCAGAACCATCTCTCCAGTCCATTCTAGATTTAAAAAAAAAAAATCAACTGTGTGTGTACACCTGCGTGAGTTTATGTGTACTACAAGAATACTGGTATATGTGGACCCCAGTAGAGGGCACTAGATCCCTTGGAACACTTGATATAGACAGTTGTGAGCTGCCCAGTGTGGGTGCTGGGAACACTCAGGTCGTCTGCAAGACCAGTAAGTGCTTAAGAGCAGATGGGCCTGGAGAGATGGCTAAGTGATTATAGCACTTGTTGCTCTCTCTTTCAAAGGCCCCTATTTCAGGTCCTAGCTTCCACATAGTAGCTTACAATGATCCATACTTTCAGTTCCTGTATGTGTAGACCTTTCTTGTCTCTCTGTAGTTACCAGGCAGGCACAAAATATAAAATAAATCTCTCTTTTCAGGGTTTTTTTTTAAGACAGGGTTCAGTATATAGCTCTGGCTAGCCAGTAACTATGTAGACCAGGCTAGCCTCAACTCATAGAAATCTGCCTTTTGAATGCTGAGATTAAAGGTATACACCACCACACCTGGCAAAAATATAATTTTGATTTAAAAAAAAAAGGAGCTGAGCCATCTCCACTCCTCTGCCCAGCTTTTTATGCAAGTGCTTTCGGTCTGAACTCAGGTCCTTGTACTTATGAAGTAAAGACTTCACCCAGTGAGTCATCTCCTCAGTCCTAAAACAGATAATTTTTTATTTAAAAAATTTCTAACATTTATTTATTTTGGGGAGGGGAAGGTATTCCACTGCACACATGTGGAAATCACAGGACAGTTTGTGGGAGTTGACGTTCTCTGCTCACCATGCAGGTTCCAGGGATTGAACTCTGGTCCTAAGGCTTAGCAGCAAGCACCTTTACCTGTTAAGCCTCCTCATTAGCCTTAATATCGACAAGACTTACAGCTTAAAAAAATTATTTTTATTTATAATCTTCAAATACAAGCTACACTTTACTTTTCAAAGCATATATTACTATCTTATTTGATAATGATTAAAATAAGATCATAACACTCAAATATTCTTTACCTGGGGGAGGAATTTCTAGATCTGTTGTCTGTTGGACATTCGTCCGACCAGGTCTAGGATCAAAAGCAGGAACTAAGGCAGAAAACTGCCGCTTTAGCACATAGTCATCATCCCAGGTTCTTCGGCGACCACCTTTAGTCTCATACTCTTCTTCTTCCTATCATAGTAAAATTCTACAGTTAAAACAGTTCAGGATAGAAGTTTTTATGATTCCAAAACTGACTTGCCACTTACAAATAAGGTACATTTTAATTAGTTCCTTTTTTTCTTTTCTTTTGTCTTTTTTGCGACAAAGTCTCCCTGTAGCCCCAGCGAGAACTGGACCTCACTATGGAGACCAGGCTGGCCTCAGTCTCACAAAGATCCACCTGCCTCTGCCTCCAAGTATTTGGAGTAAAGGCATGTGCCACCATATTCGGCAAGAAGTTCCTTTTAAAAAGATTACATCTATTTACTTGTGTGTGTGTTTGTATGTGTGGAGGTCAGAGGACAATTGTGGGAACTGGCTCTCTCCTTCCAACAAGTGGGTCAAAGGGATTGAAGTTGGATTATCAGGTCTGGCAACAAGTGCTTTAACCTGCTGAGCCATCTTGCTGGCCCTTAAGTAGTTCTTTACAGAGATTTTACTTCCTTTACTTGTACTGATTGTTGAAATATAGAACAAGCTAACACAAACATGTTAAAAAAAAAAAAAAAAAAAATATATATATCCATTTAACCAAATGTAAATTGTACCAGTGGTTACACAAATCTGCCCATCTGGTAATATGACAAGCAACTATATTCAATGCCAGTTTCCTAGCTTTTATATTATAATTTGGCAGTATGACAGCATTGGAGGAAAAAAAAAAAAAAAAACTTGAGCAAAAGACCTTCTGTAGTATATTTCCAACTTCCTATGAGCCTACTGTTATTTTTAAATATTTATTTTTCTTAATATAAATTTCACTTCCCTCTTCACATAAAACAGGTGAGTCTCTGAGAGGCACTGTGAATTCCTATAGAACCAACAGATGAAAGTGTTAACTGTTAAAATCAAAAGACAGACAGACAGACACACACACACACACACACACACATACCCATACCCTCTCACAGTTTGAGCACTTGACTGTTAACTATTTCAAAAAATCAATAGATTTTTAAAATAGCTATGGAGTTATAATGTCTGAGTTTGCATCCCAGATCCCAAATTACTACGAGTGACTTTGAGAACCACTTTGTCTGGAAACTCGAGTTAATTACAACATTCAAAAGGTTCCTGGAAAGATGAAATAAGGTAATACATGAAATGCAGTGAGAACTATGCCTACCACTTAGTGACTAGGACTACTACCATAGGGCCTATGAGATGGCTCAGCAGATAAGGACACTTGCAGAAAAGCTAGATGACCTGAGTTCAATGCCCCAAACCCACATGGTACAAAGATAAAAACAACTCTCACAAATTGTCCTCTGATATTCTCTCTTTCACGCACACAGACACAGTTATTTGGGGATGGGGGGAGGGTTCCTTAGTTTAAAAAATTACTGCTCTAACTTCTATCAGTCCTATTACTACTACTACAATAATTATAAATCTCAGGTAATACCGATGAACTATTTTAATACATACTTACTGTTACTCAAAGGTGAAAGCAAAGGTAAAACTCATTCCTCATTATACCAGAGCAATCATCGATTCTTTCTGAAATGTGGAACCTAAGCACTAGAGGAAGTTTTATAACTGTTTGGTGGCTCCCACCTCTTTCCCCATCTGTGACATATTACTGGAGGCATTTTAGGTGGCACTTTCCTGTGAAACAAACTATAATGCAGGGACAATAAACATATTATTACCTGTTCCCCAATAGGTCGGCTCCCTGCCCCAGCAGGAACCTGTGGTAGCTGTGAGGTGACAGTGTGATGTGTTACATCAGAGCGGGAGCCAGCTCGACGCTGTAGAGATGGGCGTCTCAGAATCTGAGGTTTTAAAAAAGTCAAGAGACATGTTTCATTAGTTGAATCACATCCTTTATTCAGTCTGGCCCAAGAAATGCGTTACTTAAGATACTGGTGCTTGAACCTGGAGCCCTGTACCTACAAAGCAATTGCTCCACCACTGAGTCACACCTCCAGCCTTTTTGCACAAACGTTTTTGAAACAGAGTATTGTTGTGTAGCCCAGACTCACCTGGAACTCACTATGAAGCCCAGGATAGCCTCAAACCTGCAATCTTCCTGCCTCAGTCTCCCAACTACTGGGATTACAGCATATGCCAACTAATTTTATTTGTATTTAATTAATTAATTAATTAATTCATTTAGTGTGTTTCTCTCTTTCTTTCTGTGTGTGTATGTGCCATGGTCCACATGTGGAGTTTAGAGGACAATTTACAGAAATAAGTTCTTTTCTTACACTATACAGAGATTGAACTCAGGTCAACAGGCTTGCTGGCAATCACCTTCACCCACTGAACCATCTCATGGGCTCCAGGTAAAAGACATCTACATGATATATACTAGAAAGTTAAGTTTTTTGGTTTTTTTTTTTTTTTTTTTTTAATTTCTTTACCCGGGGGCTGGAGAGATGGCTCAGCTGCTCTTGCAGACAGTGCAAGTTTGGCTCCCAACAACCATATGGCAACTAACAACTATCTCTAACTCCAGTTCCAGTGGATCCACCACCCTCTTCTGGCTTCTGTGGGCACTGCATGTATGAGTGCATGTACATACATGTAGGCAAGACACACATATACATAAAATAAAAATAAAAACAATTTAAAAAATTCTTCATTCCACTAAAACTCAACATGTTAACTTTTTTGATGTTATTGATATAATGTTTTAAAATAACGTCTATTTTATTTTTGAGAGAAGTTCTTATGTAGCTCAGGCTAGCCTTAACTCCATAAGAAGTTCTCGTCCTCTTGCCTCCACCTCCCCAGTGCTGGGATTACAGACATGTATCACCATGCCTGGCTCTAACTCCTATTTCAGTGAAGGGAAAGGGAGATTCTCTCTACCATAACCTCCTCGTATTCTTGGTCCTCCTGATTGTCATCTTCATTCTCATCATCTTCTTCATCAGGCTCAGGCAAATCTTCATCATCATCTAGCTCAGCTAAGAGAGTACTGGCACGGCAGCTATCAAGAAAATCTAGGAGTAAAAACAAAAAACCAACCATCTTACTGTCCACATTATTAATAACGGGTAGTAAAGTAACACTGCATCTGAGGCCGCACAAAGCAGAGGAAAACTTCAAAAGGTTCAGCATAAAGCTCAGTTACTGATGTCACCTATACTGTACCACCACGCACGATTATCAATTACCCTAAAACAAGGAAGACCACAAACAATATCTGAATCTACAAAATCCATGGAAGGGCAACCATGAGAACTTCATAAAAAAATAACGATGCCACCTTTACTCTCTTATCACAGGAAGCATAACATAGGGAAGGAGCCCACTGGAGGCATTCATTCCACCTGTCATGATCTAGTGAGCACACACTATATTCCAAGAATGGTTAAGTATTATAAATATATCAAAGCTGGTATGGTCCAAGTCTCTAAGAAAACCTATAGGCAGGGAAGAGAGGATTTACTAAGTAAATGAACTAACATATGTAAACTATATGTAAACATAAGCTGTCAAAGGCCTTATGAAAGCAAATGAAATTTAAGTCAGTAAACTGGGCTTAGAACTGGCAAATTACTTAATACTTAAGGATAAGAACTATTCAGCCAGGCGTGGTAGTGCACACCTTAATCCCAGCACTGAGGACACAGACAGGTGGATTTCTGTGAGTTTACAATCGCCCTGGTCTACACAGGGAGTTCCAGACCAGTTGGGGCTACAGGGAAACACAGTCTCAAAAAAAAAAAAAAAAAAAATTAAAACACCCAATATAGGTGAAGCATTATCCATATGATTTACTACAGAAGGAAGTTCAGTCATCTTGAATTCCTTTACCACCTTTTTACTTAGACTATCTCCCCCAAGGAATACTGTATCATGTTGCTGTTGGAGTGATGGTGTATGACTAATACTAGCACTTCGTAGGCTAAGGCAGGAGGATCATAAGTTCAAAACCTCAATTATAAAGTAAGGTTTTCAAAAAAACAAAACAAGGGCTGGCAAGATGGCTTTGTACGTAACAACCTGAGCCTAACAACCTGAGATTAATCCACAGAACCCACAGTGGAAAGAAAGAATTAACTCATGAAAGTTGTCCTCTGATTTCCATATGCATGCCCTGGTACATGTATGCCTGTATTCACACACATGCACTATATCCATACACACAAAATAACAATAAATAAAATATTTTTTAAGTCCAGGTCAAATTTATATTGTCCCACATAAACAAAGCCCTTAACCACTCTTCATGTGAACTAAAGACAAAAAAGAGGAATAATGAGGTCGGGCGTGGTGGGGCACACCTTTAATCTCAGCATTCTGGAGTCAGAGGCAGGAAGATCTCTGTGAGTTCCAGGCCAGTCAAGGCTACATAGTGAGACCCTGTCTCAAAAACAGAGGAATACTGAGATTAAAACAAGAGAAGTTTTTACTAGATGTGTAAGATAGAATATAAACTCTAAATATTAGACCTAAACTGAGGTGATACCCTATATTCCTAAAGAACATCAAATTATTTATAATTATTTCAGAATTAGCACCTATGGACCTTCCAACCAAATGTCTTCTCATCAAAACTCAGAACAAAGTAGCATGATACTCTATTTAATGAATTTCTAAGGTATACATTTTCAACACAATATTGTAAAATCAGATTGGCAAAAGTATTAGCATTAAAGAATAGTGTCTTAAAATGAATGGCATCATAAATTTAATAAAATATATTAGCCTTTGCATATTTGAGGGACTACCTTGTAATTTATAGTACCTTTCATGAACACAATATACATACACACAAAACAAATCAAATATAGTTTTGGTTCAAGTTTCAAGGCATATACTCTAACTTCATATATTAAAATTCTCTAATATGTTACAATTCACTTGTCATTTTTCTCACCTTCCCTTTACTATCAGCATATAAGAACATTAAAAAGCTTTCAGAGCTGGGTGTGATGACACACACCTACAACCTCAGTTCTTGGGACTCTAGGGGTAGGAAGACCAAATATGCAATGTTATCCCATGCTATGTAGTAGCCTGTCCTAACAAAGAAACAAGAAAACCTCCAAATTTCAAAGATTTGAACACAACACAGAACCAAAAAGTTTACCATGCATTAATTTTGTGCTGAATTAAGACATTATAAGAACTATTATCTGAGCCTTCACACCAGCAGTCTTAAGGAGTCCCTGAGTGTGAGCATCCCTAACTTTTTATTCTCTTTTCAAATCAGCATACCCACAGCCTTCTTAAGCTTCTCATGATCAAGAACTAAAGCTTGAAGTTACTGCATTAACAAATAAGTAGAAAGAGGCAGAGCACCTTCAATGAGAAAGAACAGACTGGAAAATAAGCCAATAAAAGATTTTGGTGTAATAACCACATTTTGGACACACATTTGCTAAGCAAAGCATAAATAAAGAAATATGACTCCTAAAACTATGAAACATCATATTAAATCTCTGATTTGAAATAGATCATATTCTCAGAAAAAAGAAAACCTACTAAAATTAAGTATACATAAGAGCACTTAAAATATACCTGTATCTTTATATAAACTTTATTTTTTAAATTATCAAAAAGCTCAGTGGCAGAGTGCTCATCCAGTGAGGCTCTGGGTTGAATTCCAAAGGAAAATGACAGAATAGACAATGTGATCAAAGATGTGTGGTAAAGCATCTTGAGAGGAGGACAACCTTTTCTTAAAGTAATTACTCTTTCAGGCATTTATCCTGGGGAAATACAGCAATGTAATTCTAGGCTGAACATTCATAATGTTTATGGGGATAAAAAAGCTGTGACTTAACTATACAAAATGGACAACTTATCAAATGATGATAATATACAAGAATATTTGGCACTTATCCCAAATGTTGCAGAAACATATCCAACAATATGATAGTATTTTCAAAATGTACTGAGTAAAAAGATCTGCCTAAAAGGACATTAACTTTTTGTGAAACACAAAAACATACATTAGACATGTTCCTCATCAGATTTAGAAGATAGGGACTACACAGTATTAATTTCCTTCTTTTTTTTTTCCCCCCTAAAGACAGGGTTCTCCCTGTAGCCCCAGCTGGCCTGGAATACTTACTATGTAGACCAGGCTGCCCTCAATCTCACAGAGATCCACCTGCCACCTGCCTCTGCCTCCTGAGTGTTAGGATTACAGGCGTGTGCTGCCCCATCTAGCTAGCATAATTTTTAATACTTTCTCACATCATTTAGTTTTCTCATTTTCTATGAAGATGTTGTATTTGTAAAAGGAGAACCCTTTAACCAAAAGCTAGAGATACCGAAGGATAAAAACACAATTAAAGTACTGTTATATAAATATATATATATATATATATATATATATATATTTAAAATTTTTACATTGTAACTTACCATATAAGGAATATTCTGCTTCCTGACCTGTGTCACTCTCACTAGAAGTTGATGTGAGGCTGGTGGTTAAAGTGTTACTTAATGACTGACCCACTGATAAAACTGTTGTTGCCGTAGCTACATTGCTGCTGCTGGTAACACTGGATGTTGACATAGTCACTGTTGATGTAGTACCAGGTGTGGTCAAATTAGGGAAACTCTGAGCACCCATAAGAGGAGAAGCTAAAAAATAAAAAGAGTTCAATCAGTTAAAGCAGGATTACAGAAATCTTGGAAAAATCAAGACAAACATTTCTTTTAAATTTACTTAATTTTTTGAGACAGGGTCTTGCTATGTAGCCCTAGATAGCCTGGAACTTGTTATATAGATCAGCTGGCCTCAAATTCAGACAGTCACCTGCTGCCTTTGCCTCCCAGAATGCCAGGATTAAAGGCGAGCATCACGCCTGTTCAGAGACATATATCTTTTCTGTGTAAGAGTGTTTCGCCTGAATGTACTGGAGTGCCCTATATCATGTATTGTCTGCAGTAAGAAGGTGTCGTATCCCTGAAACTGGAGTTAAGGAAGGGTTATGCTCCCTTATTAGTGCTGGGAACTGAACCCAGGTCCTCTGGAAAAGCAGTCAGTGCTCTTAATTGCTGAGCCAAAGGAGTCATGAAACATATTAATAATGAAAACACTGGAAAGCAACAATTTTGGGAACCCAACTGAAATCCAACTAAAAATTCTTATTTGTTATAGCACTATTAGCTTAAAAAGGAATGAAACAAGCACTGGAAATATTTTTTTTACTGTATCTTTTATGGAATTATTTTGAACCATTAATAAACTAAATAAGAATTAAATAACTTTCAGAAGCTAAATTAACTTAGGAGATAAGTGAAAGCTATACCAGGGTATAGAGTTAATATTTAACATTCAATGGTCATCTACTTTGTCATGCAAGTTTGTTTAACCATTTATTATAAAGGAGAGAAAACTAGAAGTTACTGCTTAATCCTTTTAGAACAAGCTAAGCTGAATTCTTCTTTGGGGGGTTCTTTATAAGAACTCGCTAGGTAGACCAGGCTGGCCTTGAACTCACAGAGGGATCCACCTGCCTCTGTCTCCTACATACTGGGATTAAAGATGTATGCCACCATGTCCAGCTAAACTAATCTGAATTCTTAAAATATACTCTGATTCTATAGAAGTTCATAGTCCTGAAGTGTCAAGTTAAATATTATTTTGTCTAATGTGGTTAACAATCAGCTAAAGACTGCAGCCAGAACACACTGAGCAAGGGGCCCTCCTGCAATTCCCTCAGAGTGGAAACATTAGATCCCATAAGGAAAAGCTCACTTACTTGCTGTGCTCATCACATTCCTCCCCAAAGTATTAGTGTTGTTATCACTGCTGCTTCGGCTTAGATTCATGTTGTTCGTGGCATTAGTCCGTGCTATGTTTGCCACTCTCCTTACAAAACTCTCCAAGCTAGATGTTTCTCTTGAGGACAGGTTAGGTACACTTGCACTAGAGCTCATTGGGGCCCCAGCAGCCAACAAAGAACTCACTGACAGTCTGTTACTTGCTGAAGAACTAAGGGGTCGTTGTGAAGCTGCTTCTTTATTAGTTAATTCAGATACTGAACTAACATCAGGAGAGCTAACACTAACAATTCCCATGGATATTGCACTAGACTCCCCAGGAGCACGAACAGAACTATCAGGGCCTAACTTCCTTTCAGCATTTTCACTTCCCGTTTCCGCTGTCAGGGTGCTGGTGCTTGCACTGGAAGATGACCCTACTTCTGTTTGAGGGACGTTTTCAGCAGATGAAAGAACAACAATTGGTTCATGGACATCAGCTCCTGAAACTATACTGTGTTCCATTACAATTTCTGATCTCCGTTCCGTTTTGGTCGAACCCAAGCTGATGTCGCTGCTACTGGCCACGCTACACACAGAACTGCTGCTTCCTTTTCTACTTGAGGAGCCTGCAGCAGCAGATGTCTTGTCTGGACAGTTGTTTTTCACCAAGCTGCTCCATGATTGCGTTGTGCCTGAAACAGTGGATGAAACAGGTTTGGGTGATGCCACTGTATCAGGGTCGTACCCTGGTGCAAGCTTGAGGTCAAATTTTCCTTCTGCGCCCATACGGTAAGAGTTTGAGCCACCAGCATCCCAGGTGACATCAATCCAGCCTGGAAAGGGACAGGAGTTTGTGAGACCCAGCAGAAAGCAGAAAGGAGCGTGTAAGAGTAGCAGCTCCACAATACGGGATCAGCTTTTCATTACTGCTGCACATTTCTGAATTTCTAACCATTTATGGTCTGAAAACTAAAAGATAAATTTTTGGCTTCAAATCAATTAAAATACTGTCTCTAAGATTATTCTACCTGAAGGCTTGCACTGTTTAACTCATGATAAAATTATATTAAGGAAAAGATGTACCAAACATAGGTTTGTCGGAAACCTTTAAAATTCTTCCCTTTATTTCACTTATTTCTGGACTGCCTAAGAGTGGTGATATTATAAAACAATGTAAAGGACATGATTATATATAATATATTACACACATAATATAATATATATATATATATATGATCTACTCTGCTAAAAGGAAGAATTTTTTTTTAATAGTGCTGGACTACGGAACCCAGGGCATGGCACACATAAACAAGGTTCTACCACTAAGCTATACCCCCAACCACTGAGAGTGCTTAGAATTTTAAAAATACTGACACAAATGGCAAAATATGCCATTTCAAAAGAAAGTGAAAATTCTGAACTGTTAAATATGACTAGCAAATGTTCTTTCTAGAAAGAAGCACTAGCTAACCACTAATTTCTAAGTTTGGACTAAACCCCCCCAAAAAAAATTACAGATAAAACATTCCTATGTTACTTTTAGAAATCTTAGGATCCTAGCTCAAATAAAATACTAAGTTCATATTCCAGTTCTGTTCTCAAAGTTTAGTGGCTACTTGATTATCTTATGATTTTTTTAATAGATATAATGAACACATAAATTTCTGAAACAAAATTTAAGTTGAGCTTTTATAGAATTTATGTGATAATAACATATAAAGAACTAAAAATCAAACTATTTAATCTATATTTACTTATATTTATATTTATAAAGTGATATTTTTAAGAGGCTAATAAAATTCTAAAAGAAAAAATATTAGGAAATTAACAGAAATTTTATGGTTACAAGCTATTCTATTCTAGTTACTTCAGGGTAAAAGCTAACTACTTCAGGGTAAAACATACACATTAAAAGCATATTCAGCTTTTACAAAGTTTAAGTTCCAGCATACATGCTTACTAACACACAGTTCTATAACCACGAACATACTAAATTACTAGTTTATGATGAAGTTCCGAGGAATCTACGTAGCACTGAACAACCAGAATTATCTGCATGAGTTCTTGGAAAGGAAAACTGACAGCCAAATCTACCTAAGAAGCTGAGATATACATTTAACTATCTCTTCTGCTACAAAGAAAAGTATAAGAAAAACAAAGGCATGAAAAACAACCCAAACTCAAATGAAGTTGAGATCTGAATTACTCCCCAAAAACAAATAAAAAGACAGGGTTAACAAAGATTAGCTATTATCAGAAATGGTTGGCCTAAGTGTTTGAAAGCTAAGAACTCTCTTTGACATAAGTTAGTTTCTCTCTCTCTCTTCTCTTCTCTTCTTCTCCCCACCCCCCAAGGTTTCCCTGTAGCCACAGCTTCCCAGGAACTCCTTATGTATACCAGGTTGGCCTTGATCTTACAGAGATCCATCTGCCTCTGCCTCCCAAGTGCTAGGATTAAAGACGTGAGCCACCTCACCCAGTCTACTCTTTCAATTATTAAAAAAAAAAGGAACTTTAGGAGTAAGTAGCAGTAAATCTATAATATCAAGGGTTAAAACTGAACTTACTTTTAAACTAAGTCTTACTCTAGATGGCAATTTTTTAAAATTATTATATTTTTATTTTTTATGTGTATGAGTGCATTGCCTGCAAGTACACAAGCGCACCCGTGTCATGTAAGGTCAGCAGAGGTCAGCAGAGGGCATCAGATCCCCTGGAACTGGAGTTATAGACAGTTGTTAGCTGTCATGTAGGTGCTGGGAATCAAACCTGGGTCCTCTGCAAGAGCAGCCAGTGCTCTTAATCACTGAGCCATCTTTCCAGCCCCTAAAGACGGCAATTTAAATTCCTCTCCAGTAAACAGTAGACTAAACAACACTGAAATAATCATAATCTACTGAAGGATCAAGAGGCTATAATTCTTGTTCCATGCTTTATTTTTCATTAATAGAAATACCAATTCTTTTTCTTCTACATGCCTTTAATACAGTAAAAAAATATTGCCTCAATTCTCTGATACTAACAAGAAACATACAAATCAAGTCTTAAAGGTAAAGAGAATAATCCAAGGAACAATTAAAAAATGTATCTTGAAGGAATTCAATTTAAACTAGCTTGATAACTACTTAATATTAGCAAATAGTTTGTAGTCAATCTCCAAGAACTAAAAGTCTTCCATTTCTAAGTATGCTTTCTCATTTTCATCATTATCAGTTCTTCCACAAATGTCTGATATGTTTTTATGAGTTATAAATTATCCCAAGACATAGGAAACTTTTTATCACTTAGGTGCACAGCTTCAACATCCCAAAGACTGGCTAAGTACCCACTCACCGTTGTGCAGCTCTCCTGTAACAGTGCCCTCTCCCTGCGGGCTGCCATCCTGATCTCTCCACTTCCAATCAAGGCCCCTGATAACACGTGCTCCTGGAACCATATACTTCAGAACTTGTGATCGTACTAGGCGTCTCTGTCTTCTGAGATTAGCTTCTGCTTCTTTAGCTGCTTTCCCTATGAGATTATAATTAGAGAAATATAAACTGAATCACATTTAATAAGTACTGTCATAGCAGAAAGAAAAACTTCATGTCTTTCATTACCTAGCTGGTCTTCACATACTCCATTTACAGTGCCATAGAGTTCAAATCCAGACAGTGAGAGGTAGTGTGTCTGCCCACTAGCATTCTTCCCCATCTGCTTGACCCTCACATGTCGCCACCCTTGTTTTTCATCCTTTGCAGGGTCAAGAGGCCAGGTTGCAGTTGACCTGTAAATGCACAGAGAGGAAAAGTTTATTAAAACTCACAATTTTTAAAAAAATCCTATTCATTCAACAATTGATTACAATAATGGAAAAAAACATTAAATATGAATTTTCAAAATACATAGCAATAGAAAGACAAGGTTTAGAAGGAAAAGAAATACACTTTAACAATTAAGTTTCTTTGTAATCCCTGCAAAGTTTTAAATGTACCACGTGGGGTATGTGCAATGCCCACAGAAGCCAGAAGAGGGCATCAGATCCCCTGGAAGTAGAGTTATAGATGGTTACAGACCTCCACGTGGGTGCTGGGAACAGAACCCTGGTCCTCTGCAAGAGCAGCCGGTGTTTTTAACCCCTGAACCATCTCTCCAGCCCCAGAAGAACTAACTTTTGGTTTGGGGTTTTTTTTTGGAGACAGTGTCTCACGGTATAGTCCTAGCTGGCCTAGAACTCAATATGTAGCCCAGGCTATCCTTGATCTAACAGAGATCCGCCTGCCTCTGCCTCTCGAGTGCTGGGATTGAAGGCATATGCTATCATGACGGGCTTAGAAGAATTAGCTTTTAAGGAATGTAATAATGGAATAACACATGAACTATGGGTATAGCTCAGCTTAGTATGTGCAAGGCCCTGTGTTCAATTCTCAACTCCTCATACACAAAAAAATTCACCTACATGCCCACATGTACACAAAAAGATACACAGAGGAAAAAACGATTAAGAAAATTTTAAATGGGTCACGACTCTATATACAACAGCCACTACTAATTTGTGGAACATTCATATGTATTATGTGACTGTGTGGAGTTTATAGGTTTGATTTTTGTGTGCTATATACACATTCATAAATTTTTAAATAATTATATTTAGCTTTCCACCAATATTTAATTTGAACTTAAAAAAAAATGTATACAAATGTTTTGTCTGTGTATGTGTGTGTATGTGTACACCATGTGTGCCCAATGCTTTAGAGGTGGAGAAGAAGATGTTAGATCCCCTGGAACTAAAGTTGAGTATGGGTATTAACTGCCATGTGGATGCTGGAAACCCAGGTCCTCTGAGTCATGTCTTAAGCTCCCTGGTCAGGATTTTTTAAAACAAAATTTTATTACATTATTTCAAAAAATTTTAATAACATTCTTTTCTCTCTTTCTACCAGGTGGGCCCTCGGGATCAAACTTGGGTCATCAGTGCTTTTACTCACTGAACCGTCTCAGCAGCCCATTAATTTGAACTTGACAGTTTCAGTAAGCTAGTATTTCAAAGTTTCAATGTCTAAATTAAAAGATCAAGTGATTTGTTGCAGAAAGAACATCTTGCTTCATTCACTATTTCACAAAATAGAGCTCTATAATATACATATTACAAATAAAGAAAGCTCTTTACTGCATTTCCCAATTTGCAAAGACTCCTCAACTAACCCTGGTTCATTGAGACTGCAGTCATCAACATGGGTATACAAAGAGGTCCAGTTCTGTCCATCTTTGGATACCTGGAAAACCCAATTTCTCAGTGCAGATCTTCCATAACCACGAGCGTGACGAAGCGTATATGCTGAAGGTATCACCCAGACACCCAGATCTATGGCAAACCAGGCATTCTTATCATCATTACTATGACAATTTAAAGCTGAATTATCACGACTCAGTATGTCTTCCAAGCGACCATATGGGAGATTTCTTCCTTCTGATGATGTAACTACTACAAGTCCATAAGCAGCAGGATTTACCCATTCATATGCAGTTCTACACAAAAATAAAAAAGGGAGAAATCAATAATGGCTTTGTTCATATTAGTACATGTTCATATTGCATATGTTCATATATGACAATTGGGTATGTTATATTAGTTCTTAAATACAAAAATTATAAACCAGGAATGGTATATTCTCCTTTAATACCAGCACTTGGAAGGTAGAGGCAGGAGGATCAAGAGTTCAAGCTCATCCTTGAATACAAGCAAGTTGAAGGCCAACCTGAGTCTTGAATTTAATGTAAGATAAAATTCCTTAAAGTAGAGGATACTCAATGAGGGGCTACTAATTTTATTTTATTAACTAACACTCTTTCACAGATAAGAATTGTCACTCTACCTTAAATAAAATGACTTACTTTGCATTTGTCCCAATCCAATAAATGATTCCATTTTCATCAAAATCATGCTGGTGCCGAAATATAAAATTTTGGCCTTCTCTTAATTTTCGAACAAAAACAAATGAAGATCGGTCAAAATCATACCACTGCTTTGCTACCTGAATCAAAGAAAATACAGAAGACTTTCATCTTGAGAACTCTATTTTAAAGCACATTAGCCACTTTTTCCAAACTTTTTAAAAGTCAACTGTTTTATAACAAATGCTTACTTTAAACTATTTCAAAATAATTGCCTAACAAAAGTAAAAAGCAATGAAAGATTATACAGAATAAATGAAAATAAAAAGTACTGTAACTAAAGAGTTCCACTAACCACAACAGAGTTAACTAATTAACTTTTGCAGTGTTGGAGAACTGTACTTAGGACCTTACACATGCTAAGCAAATATTCTACCACTAAGCCACATATCCAGCCTGAGTATTTTTCACCTATGATTTCAATAGAAAAAAGCCTTGATTATAAAATGGTGACATAATCATAGTATAGAAAAACATTTAGAAGGTAAACGAAACCACACTCTAAAACAGATTTCCCAAATTAGAATTTCTGGGCCAAACTCTTATTACTATTAATTCTGGACATGTATTTCCCTGACTACTATTCCACAGGACTAAACCAGAGTATGGAATGCTTCTCTCACCATGCCCCTGCCTGACAGAAGCTCACCATTTTCAAGAGGTACTGTTCCAGGGATTCAACTGTAGCTAAGGGTTCCATCTTCAGCATTCTGCCTGTTCGATCTATCAATGCAGTTTCACCAGGTGCACGCTCCAAACGAAAGCGTAATCTTCTTGTAAGTATCTGCACAAAAATCATAATCATTCTTCACAAAATACCTTAATTTTGTTAGAATTATAAAAACAACTACATGAACACAACTGAGATTATTATAAAGTAAAATCATAATGGGAAGATCATGCAAGGTATGCGGGTACATTGGTTATGTCAGCACTTTTGAGACTGAGGTAAAAGGATTGTCGTGAGTTTGAGGCCAGCCTGGGTGACAAATAGGATCTGGTCTTAAAAACAAACAAATAACATAACAAATGAGATAAATGTTACCAGGTATTTTAAAAGGTTCAGTAACTAAGTGATAATGATTATCAAGAAAAAAGTTAACTTGCTAGAATTTTTAAACTTCAAATATACATAGCTTAAAAACAAAAAATACTTTTGCTTTCACAGAATATAAAGCTTATAACTCATACTTTTCCAGCTAAGTCTGTTTGTCGTTTTTATTTTGTTCATTTTGGTTTCTGTTTCTTGTTTTTGAGACATGTTTTCCCTATAGTCCCAGGTGACCTGGAACTTTTATGTAGACCAGACTCGTAGATCTCAGAGATCTGCCTGCCCTGCCTCCCAAGTGCTGGGGTTAAAGGTGTGCACCACCACAACCGACTCAGCTAAGTCTCTTTAAAGTAGCTAGTCAGTTTATTCCTCTAAAGCCACAGTATATGTGATCTAAGGCTAATCAACTTTTAATTTTACATTTATTTATTTATTTAGTGTAGGTGTATGCGACTGTCTGTGTATCTGTGTGCATGCCCACTGTCTGTGAATGGAAGTTAGGAAGCAACCTGTGGGATTCAATCTCTTTCCACCACATGGGTTCCAAGGATCAAATTCAGGTTATCAGGCTTGGTGGCAAGCCCTCTTAATCACTTAACCACTCATTGGCTATGATGGTTAATTTTGTAGTTTAGTTTTTTTTATGTGTAAGAGTGTATTGACTGCATATGTACAAGTACACATGCTTCACGCAATGCCCAAGGAGAACAGAAGGCATCAGATCCCTTGGAACTGAAGTTATGGACAGTTGTTAGACATATGTGGGTGCTGGGATTTGAACCCTGGTCTTCTACACGAATAGCTACTGCTCTAACTGCTGAGTCATCTCTCCACCCCCAGTGATGGTTAAATTTTAAATGTCAACTTGTCACAACTTCGAACTGTCTGAGAGGAAAGCTTCCACTGAAGAATTATCTAGATCAGGCTGGCCTGGGGGTATGTCTGTGGGGGACTGTCTTAATTGCTAATTGACATAAAGGAAGACCCAGCCTATTGTGAGGGGCACCTTTTCATGGGTTAGGTGAAAGAAGAACTTATATCTGAGTATAAGAGGGCAGAAGCAGAAAGGCTCAAGGAACAGCATATAAGAGGGGCAGAAAGACTGTAAGAGTCAACATAACTGTAAAACAGTTTTTTTCTGGGCAAGACAGGCAGTTGTCATGGATGCATTTGTTTCTCTCCGCTCTAGACTGTGGACATGGTGTCACCAGCTGTTTCAAGCTCCTGCCTCTGACTTTCACACAATGATGGACTGTTAACTCAAAATATAAGCCAAATAAACCCTTTCTTCCCTTTAAGTTGCTTTTGGTCAAGGTGTTTTATCACAGCAACAGAAATGAAACAGGGACACTAGCCTCTAAGAAACTTTTCTGAATACATGGTAAATTTCTACCTAATAATATATTTCAGAAAAAGATAAGTACAGAAGTAGCAATTTTAGTGGGTTTTATTTCTTTATAATCCTAATGACTACAGAAATATTGTTCAGTTCAAGATCAAGGTCATCCTCACCTACATAGGGAGAAAGTTCAAGGCCAGCCTGGGTTGTGTGAGACCCTGTCTCAAAAATCAAACCAACCACCACCACCACCACCAACAACAACAAAACAACACAGGAAAAGTATATAATAAAGACACTGGAACTCTTATTTAAAGATGTGAATTTCTAGTCTTTGAGACTATTCTTCAGTTTATTCAATCACAAAGGAGAAAACCTAAAAACAATGGATCAGTCTCCTTGCTCTTACTATTCTATCTAAATGAAACACAAAGTAGCCCTCTACATCTTTTTCAGTACTTATACAACGGAACTGTGACCCCCTGGATAAGCCTGCCAGTATTGGAGATTACTGGCTTTGAAATAAAATTGAGTTCTGGCAGTTACACAGTTTTTTGGCTTTGAGTAAGCATTGCTTTGGCAAAAATAATCATAAGTCATTCATTAAAGTTTACATTTAAAAGAAAAATATTCCATGCAATATAACTATTCCAAACAGTAAGTTAAAGGTAAGATTTAAAGTACAGCCGGCCAGGAAAAACTAAAGTAACCCATAGAACATGTGATATAGATCTGGGCTGCAATATTAGCAGTAAAAAGCTTGTTTTGTTTGGCCACATCCAGATCCTAGCTATTAGCAAAGAATAATGGAATAAATGAGTAGAATGTATAAATGAAGACTTGTCTCTATCTAGAGAAACAGGCCATAAAACCAAGGGATCAATAAGAATAGCAAAGGCTCTCAGTGATCTGACTCTAAATGACACAACAAAATATGAAAATAGTTGAGCATGGTGGCACATGTCTGTAATTCTAGCATTTGGGAGGTGAAGGCAGGAAAATCAGGAGTCAAAATCAGCATTTGTGGGCTCTATTCTGTTTCTATCCTTCATCAAAGAAGCTTATTTCTACAGTGAACAAGTGTTAACACACAGAACCACAAATGATCAAAGTGCAAAGAATAAGTAACGACGGAGTGTTAATTGCCAAATGAGATGTCTGTATCACCCCTCCTACTAAGGGAAGAGGATCAAAAAAATTGTAAGAGTCAGAGAGGTTGGGGTGACTGCTGCAAAATAGTCTCTTCTGGAAATGACAGGCAGTTGTAATCATGAACTCTCAACAGCTGTGGTCGCTTACATAATATCTGTGCAAGATCAATCTAGTTATTACCCCAACATGGATAGACAGAGCTCACAAGAAAAACTACTGGCTATCAAGGGCCAGTAGGAGAAAGATTTCCTCAGAGGTAGAATCTGTGGAAGTTACCCATGCTACAGTGGACATCCCTATATCCACACGCACGTGAGCAACGCACATGTGCACGTGTGCACACACCAAGAAGACATGAGGTTGGGACAGGGTGACTCAGGAGAAATTGGGAGTAGGG
This sequence comes from Eospalax fontanierii, assembly GCA_035773235.1. NCBI lineage: Eukaryota > Metazoa > Chordata > Mammalia > Rodentia > Spalacidae > Eospalax > Eospalax fontanierii. The sequence continues at coordinate 10,998,475 of CM069536.1, read as the reverse complement.
AATGAGGGTAGACTTGATAAAAATAAAATATATTCATGTGTGAAGGAAAAAACCCTTAATTTTTAAAGGAGTTCAATTATAGCTTACCTAGGAAAAAACCAAAACCAAAACAAAACAAAAACAAAAAGAGTTCAAGGTCATCCTTAGGTACCCGGTGAATTTGAGGCAATCTTAGATAACATGAAATGCTGTCTCAAATTTTAAAAAGACAGAGCCAAAGAAGAGACTCACTAAAGCTAATAGTCTGAATGTTTGTATGTCTCTCTCCAAATCCAAATACTTAAACTTTAGTAGTTAGATCAAAAGGGTAGAGGTAGAACCTTCAGGAACTAGATTAGTACCTTATTAAAAAAAGTGGGCATGATGGTGGCTCATGCCTATAATTCCAGTAAGGGGGTGGGGGAATGATGTGGAATGGGATGGGACAACACAAAGAAAGAGGCTGGGAGAAATCTTTGAGTTCCAACACAGCTAGGACTATGTAGTGAGACACTGTCTCAAAAGAAAAGAAAAAGGAAATTTAAGACAGCTTATTCATTCCTTTCAGGGCATAAACACATAATGGTGGCCTCTCACTGTCTAGTGACAAATCTGCTGACAAAATAATCTACAATTTTCTAGCATCCAAAAGCTCAGAGTGTTAAATATCTGTTGCTTATAAATCTTAGGTATTTTTCTTATAGCAGCCTAACTGAACTAAGATCTGATTCACAATTTTAGGACCACTTTTATTTGATTTTTTTTTTTCATGGAAAAGGTATCTTTTCCTACTTAGGGACTATGAAATATCACTTATTACTTATAATCTGTATTGAATGAAGTAATGTGATTTGTATCACAGTAACATGATGAAATAAAATAGGTCTGAAATATCAATACATTCGCAAGAATCATTAAAAAGATCAATTAAAACAAAAATCAAACAGCTCCAAGTTGTTCATCAGGATAGTTCAAGAGACTCCAAAAGTAACACAGGCTTATTGCCACAGCTCATGATTGTCTCCCAGAATTTGAAAGTAAGACCCTATTGCTGAAGACAGGACATGCTTCAGACACAAGACTTGGAGCAATCAATTTGGAATGGATCTGGAAGTCTCCTCCCTGCAGACTAGCTCTCAATGTCAGAGGAAACTGCCCAAACAGAAAACCAACCAATGATTCCATCCAGCTACAAACTACAACAATGACTGGACCAGCAAACAATCTCTAAACAAGGTTCTTTTTGCAACAGATGAAGATTATCACAAAGTTCCACAACTGGTCAAGCCCAGAGAATAAGTGTCTGTGAGGTGCCCAATCCTAAGTGACACATCTACAATGTAATCTCTACACCTCAGGCTCAGGAAACATAGCAGAGATAGAGAGAATATGAACAAATCTCTCAACTCTCACAACTAAAGCTTCTTCATGCAACAGATGGTGATTAACCCAGAAAACCACTACTGGCCAAAATTCAGAGAATAAGAGACTGCAGAGTGCTTATCCCTGAATAGATACCTATATCAGACTTCTGACACCCAAGGCTCAGGGACTATTGCTGAAGAGGGAACAAAAAGATTGTAAGGTCGAGAGGCAGTAAACAACCACAAGGAAAAGGAATATACTAGATAGCCAGGAACTTGCTCATATGAATTTACAGCAATGGTCACAGCATGCACAAGATCTAAGTAAGCTCAAGCCATACAAAAATCCAGCAATGAAATGTGGAAGTAGTTAAGAAGAATCTCCAACATTAAGTGAAGAACTATTTATAGCCAATAACTTCTGGGAGAGGAAAAATTGGTTTTCTTTAAGGGTGTAATACTAGATAGGTTAACGAGACTCCAGTGGAAGGACATACACTGAAGGACATTTGGGGACACAAATTTGACTTGATAGTACATGATTCCAGTGTGAGTGTGGGGGTGCATCACTTTATCAGAGGTGCAAATAGTTAGGGGGTAAAAATATGCTGCATGAAATTCACAAAAATTCAATTAAAAAATCAAACGGCACTTAAATGGAAAAATTTACATTATTCAGAATTTTTTTCTTAATCCAATATAAAAGGCAGTATTTTTAAAATTTAGATTTTTATTTTATAAGTGTTTGCCTACATGTATATATGTACATACACTACATGAGAGCCTGGTACCCACAGGAACCAGAAGGGAGCATTAGATCCCCTGGAACTAGAGTCACAGATGGATTTGAGTTGCCATGTGGATACCAGGAATGGAACCTGGGTTCTTCACAAGAGCAGCAAGTGTTCTTAACAATTAAGCCATCTCTCCAGCCCCAGAAGTATTTTTTTTTAATAAAAGTGTATCAGTGTTCCTAAGGGAAAACATCCATAACGCTTAACACAGTAACATCACTTAAAGAATTTATATAAAGGCATTTTATTCAAGACAAGTACATTTTAATATCAGCAATGATTTGCAGATCAAAAACTGTTTCTTTTTCTTTTAGTAGCTACTATGTTTTTCATGGTTACCTGAAGGTTATAAGTGGATCCTGGTGTATCATACAAATGGAGAGGTAGTCGTTCAATTGATTCTAATACAGCTATTAACTTTCGAATTAATGCAACTGCTGGCCTACTGTAAGGAGAAAAAGAGTTTTTGGGTAATTATATGCAAATATGTATGCAGAAACCTCAATAATCAACCTTATATAGCTGCTTTCCTCATGGGTACAGAGAAAAGTTTAATTTTATACTAGATATCCTTTTTACATTTATTTGTGTGTGTGTGTGTGTGTGTGTGTGTGTGTGTGTGTGTGTGTGTGTTCCCATGTCCGTATGTGGGTGGGTTCATTGAGTGGAGTTCAGAAGACAACTTGCAGGAGTTGGTTCTCTCCTTTCACCATGTGGGTTCCAAAAATTGAACTCAGACCCTCAGGCTTTGTGGCAAACACCCTAATCATTAGCCATCTTAGCAGCCCCAAGCAACTTCTGAGCAGTCAGAAATACTCTCCTAATTCATTTTACTGAAAAATAAAATATTTAATTTTGTAATTAAAATTTTCAATTATACACAAAGCATATGTGTAATTTGTATTTTAATATTTGAAGAATTTCATAATACTTGTTATATAACAGAGCCTCTCCTGGAACTTGCTCCAATAGCCTAGACTAGCTATAAACTCTCAATTTTTTTGGCTCTGCCTTCTAAGTGTTTGGATTACAGGAATGCTGCCATTACAGTTTAATACAGCAGCATTTCAATAAATTATTATCCATAGAGGTATAATATACATGCATTAAAATGTCACTGGAAATCAAACTAGTTGAATTTCATTTTTTATTTTAAAAAATTCTGCCATATTCAAAGGTAGGCAAAACAGTATAATGTACCCTCATCAACCTAAGATTCAGCTTAAACAATTTGTTTCTAATGGCCAATCTACTACTATTGACACATCCAACCAAGGCTCTCATTTCCATATAGTCTGAAGAAAATGGTAGCATATCTTTCATCTGAAAGTATATTTGTCCCTACAAAAGTTAAAATATCATTACAGTTAAAGAATTACCAATTATTACTTGATATCAAATATTTAGCCAGTGCTTAAATTATCACCTTTGGGGGGGGGAAGGATATCCTAGAACTCTTTTATTTAGCCCAGGCTGATCTTTTTAAAAAAATATTTATTTTGAGTGTTTTGTCTGCATATATGTAGGTGTACCATGTGTGTGCACTGCCCTTGGAAACCAGGAGAGAGCATTAGATCTTCTAGAACTGGAGTTACAGATAGTTTTGACTACCATGTGAGTGCTGGGAACTGAACCCCAGTCCTCTGCAGATACAGCCAGCCCTCTTAATCCTCCAGGCCCTCTCTCCAGCCCTCCAGGCACGTTCTTCAGGGTGGTCTACTCACAATCCTGCTGCTGTCCCTGGAGTACAAGGATTATAGATCTGTTTCATCATACCTAGCTTTTTATATTTTTGAAACAGAAGCTCAATACATAGAACAGGTTGGCCTCAAATTCACTACATAGCTCAACTGACTTTAAACTAAGAGATCAGATCTAACAAAGTTTATTTATTCTACTAGATTAAGAAAATATTTCAAACATTTTCACTTAAATTTATAATACAAACTACTTTTTAACTGAATAAAAGAATTCCTTTAGTGTATAAAGTTGCCTAATATACCAAGTGTGCAACAGTACATCTAAATGGAAGATGTGGGGTTTCTGGTTTGGCTCTGGTGCTAGGGACTGAACCCAAGGATTTGCATATGATAACCATATTCACAGAGCCCCAGCCCTTAGAGTTTACCTTTCATCGTCTTCATTTTCACTAAAGGCTGTTTTGAAAACATTTATTCTTTCTACCAGTTGACTACAATCTTGTTTCATATCCAAATCTATGCTCTAAAGAGAAACAAAAAGCAGATGAAACAGAGACACTTTTATAGATCTTATTGAAAATCATTACATAAAAAGAATGTTAACAATATAATAGGATCACTAACATTGTTTTACAAAGTAATTTTGTATATATAATTAGGTACTTAAAATACTCTATTTTATGTAACTTATAAGGAAATCAGAGCCAAGAACGTTAACTCTTAAAATGTCTTTTCAATAAAACTTTGATGAAATTTACAATTTCATTAAGATCAATAAAGCTACTGAAAACTCATAAAGGCATGATTTTTTTCTTTTGTCTTTTTGAGACAGGATCTCTCTGTAGTGCCAGCTGTCCTGGAACTCACTATGTAGACCATACTGTCCTTGAATTCACAGGAATCTGCCTGCTTCTACCTCTCAAGTGCTGGGATTAAAGGCATGCACCATCATGTCTGGCATAGGCATGAAAAATTTTAAATTATCATAACCTGAGTAAATCATTACTTATTCAGTCTTTCAATAAGATTCTTTTTACTGGATGATCAATAGACCATGACTAAAACACAGATGTTCTCTTCATTAATGTTATAAGGTAGTCACCAATTATGCTATCATGTCAATGTTAACCAAAATATGCAAAACAATTTTGGAATATATGAAAATAAAACATCTTCTATTTTTCACAGTACTAGATACTCCAGTAAGTTTGAGAAAAAAACTGATCTATCAAAACCATGATTTCACAGGTATTAATACATGATACATTATTTATCATTATAATTACAGTAAATGGAAATAAATGCATATGAAAAAATTTATGAATAACAGACTCACTGAAGTAAAAGCAAACAAAGGAAATGTAAACTTTACCATCATGCATAAATATTAAGATTGATAAATTAACATGGCAAGTAGAACTGAAATAAATGTTTTCTCCACTGAAATAAAGAAAAACATTTTTACAGTAATGAGATATTCAAGATAGACTAAGGGTAAGAGAAATGGTTATTAATGAATAATTACATGGTCATATAAGTTTCCTAATACTGTTTTACAAAGTAATTTTATGCATGTAATTTAGGTACTTAAGGCATTCTATTTTATGCAAGCCAGGAAATCAGAGCAGTGGAAGTTAACTCTTTAGCCAAAATGTCTTTACAACAAAACTGACTAAATTATGACTCCAGAACTAGGAATCAAATGAATCAATTATCTCATTCAACTGACTTAAAATAATGAGAAAACAAAGGCCAGAGAATTAGAAAATATTAACATTTATTAAGTTTAAAAATATCTCTTGAAAACACAAACTTAAAATCACTCTATCAAATAACTTAAAAATGAACACTGTTTTTGTTTCTGGTGCTAACAGACTCACGTTTAGAACGGTGAGAAGTGCCTGGACTAACCCACTGCTGCACATCTCATATGGTGAGATCGTGTTCTCATCCTTCAGAAGTACAATTAGGTTTTCCAAAGCTGTCTTCATTAAATCTCGCCAAGTGTTCTCACTTTCGATGCACTGATAAGAAAAAAAAAAAAAAATTAGTGAAGATAATATAAAATCATGGGGCCCTTAAGAAGATTTTAAGTTCAAGTTTCTAAAACAAACTGCCTCTACCACAGACAGGCCATCAATCTTTTTCATAAAGGGCCTGCCAAAAATATTTTAGGATTTTTCAAATATTTACTGTAGAGGCTGGAGAGATGGTTCTGCAGTTAGGTTCATTTCCCAGTAACCAGCACATGGCAGCTAACAATTGTCTGTAACTCCAGTTCCAGATGATCTGATGCCCTCTTCTGGGTTCCAAGGGTTTTGCATGATACAGGTGCACTTACATACATGCATGCAAAACACTCATACACATAAAATAAAAATAATTTTTTTGAAATGAATTTTAAAAAATGAATTTAAGTGTGTGTTTATATATGTGTCTGGGGGTGGAGTATGTGCTTGTCTATGCAGGTGCACATGAAGGACTGAGGCATCAGATCTCTCTGGAGCTAGAATTACAGGTGGTCATTAGACAACTGATATGGATGCTGGGAACCCAACTCAGGTCTCATGAAAGAACAATATGTGCGCTTAGTCACTGTGCCATCTCTCGAAGTTCTAATATCTTAGGTTTTGTAGGCCATGGAGTTTCTGTTCAGCCCTGCTATTATAATACCAAATCAGTCAAAGAAAATATGAGAGAAAATATAATGAACGAACATGACTATGCAATAAACTTTTTTGAGCAGTGAAACAATCTTCACATAATTTTCATATCATGAAATAGTTTCCTTTTTTAAAAACATACTTAAAAACCCTTTTAGCCAGGAGAGAGTCAGGAGAGCTGTCCTTCAAGAACATCTGAGGGTGTATACCTCACCTGTCCCTCTCCACCCTCAAGCCCCTGAATAAAATGGTTTCACTTAAAACAAACAAAACCATAAAAACTATTCTTGCTTCATAAAACAATACTAAACTAGATGGCAGATCAGATTTAGCTTGAAGGGCTATAATTTACTGACTTTTCTTATTACTTAAAACATAAAAGATATAGGGAAGGGGTAGGAAAGATAGCTCAGCAGTTAAGAGCACCGGCTGTTAACTGGCAAAAGACCAGAGTTCAAATCCTAGCACCCACATGGGCGTTAACAACCATCCATAACTCTAGTTCCAGGGGGATCCGATGACTCTTCTGTCCTTGAAGAGCATTGTACAACATGAGTGCACTTACATACATGCAGGTATAAAACTCATACATAAAAAACTTAAAAATAAAGGAAGAAAAAAAAAAGATATGGGGCACGGTGCAGAGGGGGCAGTGAAGCCTAGATACAATAAAAACTAAAATTCATTGTTCATCACAAAATCCAAAGACTGAGACCAAGCATGGCTATGCATACTATAATCCAAGCACATGGAAGACTAAGGCAAGAAGATCATGAGTTCCAGGTCAGCATGTAGACCAATCTCAAAAAAGAAAAAGAAAAGTCAGGCCTGGAAGTCCATGCTTGTAACGTCAACACAGAGGTCGTAGCCAGAGAATCCCCCAAAGTCTCGGTCAGGACAGCCTGACTTATACAGTGAGTTCCAGGCCAGTCAGGCTACAGAGCAAGACTCTACTTCAAAAACAAACAAAACAAACAAAACACAGTAAGAGAAAAGCTGACGTACTTGTCTGTTTGTATGAAGTTCCCAAGATGACTCCAACTGAGTTGCTATGTTTCTGAGTGTAACCACTACTCCACGAGGCATACTTTCAACAGCTTTAAAGTGATCATCATATAGATCTCGAGCCATAGTTCGTACCTATCAAAATAAAAAAAGAAACTGTAAATTTTCACTGCATTTAAGAATATCAACTTTTCAATGCATGTGCACACAAACCCCACCCACCCACACGTGTACACACACACACACACACATTTAGGAAGTAAAGGACTGCTAAGACTGAAGGTATAGCTCAGCAGTAGGTCTAACATGCACATACCATAAAAATTAACAAAAAAGAAGTAAGATTTTTTTGTGTAATATCAACTTCCAAAATATGTTACTACTCTCTCAGAGGTTCTAATGGCTGAAAAGATACTCTTACAACACTACTTTTTGGTTAAAGCCAATTATAAAATGTAAATAATACCCCCCACCCATCCCAATCCCCCAAAGGGAGAAATTAAACCATTTAGAATTCTACCAACCGAGGCTAAATGGCCTGGAACTTGGCTATGTAAACCAGGCTGGCCTCAAACTCATAGAGATCTGCCTCCCAAGTGTTGAGATTAAAGGTGTGCACACCATGCCTGATTAAAGCTGACAATTTAACACTGGGATATAACAGATTTTTAATTACATATAATATATATCACATTTATGAACTTACAACTTTCACAATGAAAAGGAATGATCTTAATATCAATCAGGTATTAACAATCATCCAAGTTAAAATAAGGTATCTAAGAGAATGACACATACTTAGGGCTGATGAAATTTAGTATATGATAATATACACTTAAATAATATATATTTAGAATTTATTTCAGGTCAGAAGTTCAACATTATTCTCAGCTAAATAGTGAATTTGAGGTCGGCTGGGGTTATATGAAGTTTTGTATCCAAATACAAACAAACAAACAATTAAGAGACATTTAACTTGTGTGTACTAGATAGTTCCAGAAACTCCTAAGATAGCCATCAATGTTACAAAAATTTAAAGTTGCAGGGGATAGAGAGAAGCTTCCTTGGTTAAGAGCACTGACTGTTCTTACAGAGGACCTGGGTTCGATTTCCAGCACCCATATGATGGCTAGCAACTGTCCATAACTCCAGTTCTGGAGAGATCCTTAAATCCTCTTCTGGCCTCCATAGGTAGGCAGGCATTGCAAAACACAGGTGTACTTATACATGCAGGCAATACATCCATACACATAAAATAAAATTAAAAAAAAAAAACCAAAAACCACAACTTATAGTTGTTCGTTATTTAAGACTCCATGTTTACAAATTTGACTATTTGATAAAATTTATTTGTAATCTCAAAATCTGAAATTATTTCTAGACTTTTATGGTCCTTCATAAATATGCACAGTTCAGCAAATAATTTGGGTTGTCCAATATGCAAGTTCTCAGTTCAGTTCAAATATGAACTATTCAGCTCTCATATGAACAAATGTCTTTTTCAGTCTACATAGCGTCATATTTTTTACAGTTGTATTGGTTTAAGCAATTTCACTTTTTAATACATAGTATTAAAGTACCATCTACTTTCTAAGTACAAGTCAATCATGAAGTATAAAACAAAACAAGGTTTGTACTAAAAAAAAAAAAAAGTGAGGAAAAAAAACCTCATTCAAGCATGGCAATGATACGGGCCAGTTTAATGTTATTAAATAAAGTGTCTTTTAATAGAAACACCACCCAAAGTAAGACTATTCTAGGCCTCAGTTCACAAAACTGTGAATAATCAAAAATGTATTTAGCTCAAATTTCTTTTGGTGTATGCTAGTTATCTTCAACCAAGCTTTTCCAATATATTTCTGAATTAAAAGTAGATCAGCTCTTATACATAAAAAGACAAACAACAACAAAAAAAGAAAATGCAGGAGCAACCAAAAGGCACATAGCTATTCATTGTTTGATTTATTTATTTATTGTAGGAGTGTGCACATTTGTACACACACCAGCTCACACATGAAAGTCAAAAGACAACTTGCAGCAATTTGTTCCTTCCACCGTGTGGGTTCCAGGAATTTAACTCGGGTTCTCAGACATAGCAGTGAATTCTTTATCTGCTGAGCCCTGCATTCATTTTTGAAAATTGGGGTAAATTCTTTCTAAAATCTACCTTCAGGAAATATTTTGGGGATAACCAGAGTATTTACAAGAGTATTTGTTACAGCTAGCTTAGGCTGGTCTCACACCTGCTAACCTTCCCAGCTGGACTAGCTCACAATACCCTGCCTCAGCATCCCAAGTGCTGGAATTATAGTATGAGTCACTATGCCTAGTCATGAGTTGTACTTAGTTCAAATTCCTTTTAGCGTATACTAGTTATCTTCAATCTAGTGAGATATTTCTCTCTGAAGCTTTTCCAATATATTTCTGAATTAAGTCCTGAGTTCATCTAAGAGGGCCAGTAAATCAAGTACTAAAATGATCTAAAATCTAGAGCCAGGTTGTTAAACTCACCATCATAAAGTATTAAATCTAGATTAAAAAATGAAATCACTTATTTAGTTTTACTACATTTTACTCAGAGTATGCCTGTCTGTCTGTGTGTTTGTTTGTGTGTGTCTGTGTTGTGCATGGGAGAAATCTTGAGGACTTCCACCATGTAAATTTTGAGGATCAAACTCAGGTCCATCAGGCACCAAACACCATTACCTGCTGAGCCATCTCACCAGTCCAAACATTTTAAAAGTGTTTAAACAAGTTAAGCTTCACTCTTTTTCTCATTGATTTCTATTTTACTTTGGTTTTAATGTTGACTTAGGTACACAGAGTAAACATGGTATTATGCAAAATAATGAACAAAATAAAAACAACTAAAAATACATTATATTTGGGGAGTTCATGCTATATAGTTCAATTTTTCCAATGCTAATAATCTATGATTGAAAGATTACTAAGGCAATATATATGAGAAAAAAAGCGCATTGCACAAATATACCTTTTGTTTTGTTTTTTCCAACTTGGACTTCAATTTTCTGCCTCTTTTGCCAGTCCAGCCAGTCACAAATTCTGAACCTATAGGTTGGTGGGAAAAGGAGCAATACAATGACAAAAGAACATTTCCAGAACCGATTTTATTAGGCTTCAACATATTCATGTTCTTACTTGCTAAACTTGATAGCTATGTACTTACCCAAAGATGTTTCTGCAGTAAATGAATGTTTGGTTCCTCTATTAGATTCAAATACAAAACCAGGCAAATCTTCTTTCAATATTGTAGCTTGCTGACCATCAGAATTATGAATAGCAATTTCTCCCTCCTTCAAACATGTTAATGACCAATTCCCCACAGTAAGTTTAGTGGGTCCTGGTGCTGAAAGTATAGGCTGACTTGAAGTGGATGGCTTTACTTGGCCTCGGGCTCTTTGTAACTTCTCTAAGAATTCACTTCTGCTTTCTAAAAAGACAAGATGCTTGTTTTCAAACATTTCAAATTACCAAGCTTATTGGCATGTAAATTTTATGAAGTAAGTACCAGTAGAGTTTTGCTTTTCAGCATCCCCTCATTCATCTTATCTATGTAAGCTGAGGCTCAAAGCAAATCTATAAAAATTTTTAATGAGATTTTTGAGAAAAAGATACAACTTGAGACATCCACATATCCGTACAACTGACCATTTCATAAACAACAAAAAAATCTCTTCATTTAAAAGACTGAAGATTCAAAGTAGCCATATGTTGTTCCTTGTCTCATAAAATAAAAAGGCATTCATGAAATGTTTTCACGATAAAGAAAAAAAAAAAATTTTTTTTTTTTTTGAGACAAGGTTTCATGTAGTCCAAGCTGGCATCTAACTCACTATGTAGCTAAGGATGACCTTGAACTACTGATCCTCCTGCCTCCAACTTGCAAGTGCTAGAATCACAGTCATGCACTACCATGTCCAGCTACAGTACAGTAACTGTCTCTATTAAATAAACTTTCCATATGATCATAAAATATGCGCTACTTCTATAACATAGTAGCAAAACTATGAGCCATAAAACAAGCTGTAGAAGTGAAGAAAATACTTTAATTGAAACAAAATATTACCTGAACTATCCGATCCACCTTCAGGACTACCACTTGAATACATGGTGGCAAGTTTTCCATCCAAGATAAATCTGAACCATCCATTACTGCCATTAGATAATTCCAAAGCTGCGGCATCACTCCAAATATATAAACAGTCCCTTCCCCTAATTATTGACCAGTCTCTCCAATGATACGGTTTACCTTGCTGCAATTCTTTAGCATCTTCCTGTGGTTCATCTTCCTAAATGTGTAGAAAGATTCAATGACATGTGGGAAATAATTTCATTTCAAATATTCACAAGTATTTAAAAAGTATGAGTATGAAGGAGATTCAGAATTAAAACATCCTAAATATAATACTAAGTTGCTTGTAGTTCAATATGTAATCAATTAGTTACCTATACCTAAATCTTAAAAACAAGTCCCTAAAAATGTTTAAAAATAAACAATGACCAAAATTGTATGTCCAAGTAAGTGGTAAAGGTCAATGAATTAAGAGTTTTATATTAATACTCTAAGACCTTGGTAAATTCATTACATTTCCTGTCTGCCAATTTAAAGAAATGATAGGCAAACCCTGATTGATTGATACAACCAATTACCAGAGGAGTTTATGGAAAATAAATTTCTTGGATAAAGAGAATGGCACACACACACAAATACATCCATAAATATGTATATATGGACCCATGGGAGTATTACTTAACTGCTAAAATAAAAAGAATAAAAGTCCATTACTACAGCAATGTGGAAAGACCAGAGGACAGAATATGTTAAATGAAAGGCAAAAAAAGGATAAACCATGTGTTCTTACTCCTGTGGAAGCTAAATTAGTTTGTGTCTTGGAAGAAAAGAGTCAAAAAGTGCTCTCTAGAGGCTAGAAAGGGGAAAAGGAGCTAGGAACATATAGGGTGGTTGGGTAAAGTGTACCAAAATACAATAAAATAGAGTAAGTTCTAATGTTCTACAGAACACAGTTACCACAGTATACAATTTCTTAAAAGAATTAGGAGAGAAGTTTGAAGGATCCCAACACACACATTTTAAAAAGTCAAATGTTTGAGCTAGAAATGTTAATTATGCTTAATTGATCATTATGCATTATGTATACTAACAAAGTTATCTTTATCTCCATGCATCCAACAGATACTATGTGTCAGTTAAATATGAGAAATAAAATGAATTCCAATCTCCAGTTCTTAGACAGGTAAATCAAATAAACTATTTCTGAGACAGAGTCTCATGCAGCCCAGGTAGGTCTCAAACTCTATGTACTGAAAAGATGACCTTGAGGGCTGGAGAGATGGTTCAGCAGTTAAGAGCACTGGCTGCTCTTATAGAGGACCGGGGTTTGGTTCCCAGTACCCACATGGCAGCTAACAACCACCTGTAATTCCAGTTCTAGGGGATCCAACACCCTCTTCTGGCCTCCACAGGCATAGCACAACACAGGTGCACTTACATACATGCAGGCAAAACACTCATACACATAAAATTTAAAAACTAATTTTTTTAATGAAGATGACTTCAAACTCTAGATCCTATCTCCAACTCCCAAGGGCTAGAACTTCAGTGTACACCACCACATCTGGCTTAAAAACTGTGTTTTAAGAACTGAAATAAAATTAGTTTGTAATCATTTTTAGCTTAGCCTAGGATTCAGAAGTTTTTAATTGACATTTGAAAATTGAGAATAGGGCTAGTGAAATGGCCCAGCAAGGTAGAGGCATTTGCTACTAGGCCTGACAACCTAAGTTCAATCCCTGGAACTGACATGGTAGAAGGAGAGGACAGACTTCTGAAAGTTGTCCTCTGACTTCAACATATGCATGCCCAATTCAAATACACACGCCTGTACTAGGATCAGGGAGCAGAGGCAAGCAGATCTCTGTTGAGTTCTAGGCCAGCCTGATCTACATAGCCAGTTCCAAGGCAGCCAGGGCTACACAGTAAGTCCAAAACAAACAAACAAACGAACAAATAAAACTGAAGAAAGGATGTTAACCATCATTAGATGTCACTTTAATTCCTAGAAGCTACATAATCTTTTTTTTCATGCAGTCATTTATTTGGTATTTTCCAGGGGCATTAGAAAAGAATATGTGGGCTAGAGAGATGGCTCAGCAGCTAAAATAGCTGCCCTTCCAGAGGACCTAGATTCAGTTTCCACTTCCCACATGGCAGCTAACAAGTATCTGTAACTCTAGTTCCAAAGGATTCAATACCCTCCTCTGGCCTCTGCAGGCACTGCATGCAGGTAGTATACACACACAAAAAACACTCAAACAGATAAAAATAAATAATTTTTTAAATAAGCAAATTTTAAAAAATTTTTTAAAAGAAAAGAGAATACTGGGGCTGGGGCTTGTTGCTCAGGCAAGGCTGTGGGTTGTTTGATGGGGGAAGAGTCAACTAAGAGCATTCACATATACAAAAATGAGGATTAGAATTTCTGTGGATCCAGAAGAAGTCAGTAATATTCCTGTCATACAAGCATGCAGACCTGAGATGGAGACCCAGACCAATGCAAAAAAGCTGGGGAGGTGAAGATGCCATGGGTTAGCCAGTCTAGCCTAATCAGCAAGCCCCAGGTTCCAGTAAGACTCTGTCTTGAGAAAAAAAAAGGAGGGGCTGGCTAGCTGGTTCAGTGGGTAAAGGTGCTTACAGTGCAAACCGATGACTTGAGCCATACCTCAGTACCTGGAAGGTACAGGATGACCAGTTGTTCAAATTTATCTTCAATTACACTGGGAGTTAGAGGCCAGCCTGGTCTCAAAAACAACAACAACAAAAAGAGGGACATACACATACAGCTGTCAGAGAAAATGATGAAGCAAATGGGGCAAAATGTTAGCAACGAATGAATACTGACAGAGGAACTCTGATATTTTTAACCATATTTGGAACCTTTCTCTACACTTAATCTCTTCTTTTCTTTTTTTGTTTTTCTTGAGACAGGGTCTTCCTATAACCCCAGTTGTCCTTGAACTCACAGAGATCCACCTGCCTCTGCTTCCCAAGTGCTGGGATTAAAGGTATGCACTCCCACGCCCTGCCCTACACTAAATTTTGAAAAGGAAAATTGACCAAAAAGATACGTATGTAGTGCTATTTTATGTTACCATTATTTTGTCAAATACCATCCTAAACTGAAAATATATTTCCTTAAAACAAATCCTGCTCGCAATACTGTAATTAGGACCACTCACTTTTTCTGGCTTTGATTCCTCTTCATTCTCATCATCAGAGGAAGGACCTGCCAAAGTTGATACTTTGCTAATTACACCAAGTCTGGCTAGCTGGTCCAAAAAAATATCACCACCTTTATCTACTAAATCCCTTATGATCTGCAAAGCTAGCAAGTGGCCATCATCATCATCCTGAGGGAGAAAAAAAAGGAAGGGGAGGAAGCACATGAGAGCAATGAAGCTAAGGACAAATATAAGGCAAAAAATAACTTCAGCTGCCTAGAACAGACAAGCACAGTAATGTGAACAGACAAAACAACTTACTGAAATTAGAACAAAACTTATTACTGACTACTCTCAAAAAGAATGAAAGCTGCAAGCATTTCAAGGATGAGAAACTAACCTCTTGATCAAGAACAGTTGCAGTGATTTCCACTAGTATTGTAGGTAAATTGTGACCAACATCAGAATCACATACTTCTTTTAACAGTGCTTCAGAGCAAAAATGAATCATTTTTCGGATCAGAGCAAGACTTGCTTTCCTTAAAAAGTGAAAAAAATATTATGTAGCCAAGAAGCTAAAATTAGCTAAAAAACTCAACTACACATTAATGAAAGCTAAAGTATTCAACATTGAGTTTTATAAGCACTGCTTTAAAAATACTGTTGTAAAAGAACAGCATAAACTTAAGACTCAATGCTACCACAATGGTCTGTTTACTTTTTATGGAATCTTATTTTCTATTATTAATATATTATGCTAATCAAAACTGATCATTTAAAATAATCTTATTGGATGTTATTCTATTTTACATTTAGCCAGCCTGATTGCTGACCTGGCATGATAATTTTAAAGTGAAAACCATCCAATTACTACAAAGATAACTGGTATATGTTGAAACTAACCTAAAATTTTCTAGAACCCAAAATACAGAGCTATAACCAATTTAAAATACTTGGTAGCTTATGCAAATAAAACCCAAAATTTGTTCTTTGTCAGTTTTACAACCCATGTTCTAGATAGCTATTCTTTACACAAAATAAACTCAAAGATAATAACCTCACGATTCCAAATATTCTCACTATTAACAAGTTGGTACACCTCTTTCCTTCATTATATTGCTTGGAACATAGAGAACATTTAAAGTCACACTAACTTCGATTATACAACAAATAGCTCATTCTCTTAAAATATATGAAATTATGGGGCTGGAGAGATGGTTCAGTGGTTAAGAGCACTGCTGCTCTTATAGAGGACCCAGATTTGATTCCTAGCCCCCACACAGCAGCTAACACCCATCCTTAAGTCCAGGTCTCAGGGAATCCAATACCCTCTTTCTGACCTCCATGGGCACTGCACAAAGTAAATACACTTACACATAAAATAAGAATGAATATATATATATGAAATTAAAACAAATATTCTATAATAATACAAGTCACTTAGCAATTATGTTCTGAGCATCTAACAGTATTCATCAAGCTGCTGGTATCATTATCCTTGAGTTAACAGATGAAATGGACAGAGAGGCCAAAACTGCTACTAACATTCCAGGGAGACTTCCCTCATGTGTCTTTCCTCTTTTTCTTTTACAATATTAGGGATCAAATCCAGGACCTTGTATATAGGAGGCAAAGTGCTACTGAGTATAATAAACCTCCAGACCTGTTATAACCCTCTCTAGTTCAATTCATAGCATTCTATTTTCTGTAATAAGATGTGATTTATTACAAACTGCAGCAAAAAGAAAACAATGGGTAGATGGTAGGCAAACTGCATTAACAGTATTAGTTAAGCATAGTCATTTTAGATAATGATTTATTTAAAGTTAGAATATAGTAAGAATGTCTGTTACCTGTGTCCCGTCTTATCTCTTTCTTCTCTTTCTCCTATACACATACACACCCACACAAAAAAGCTCCCTCCCCCTCTCTCTGAGTCATGAGGCAAGGATTGTGTTTGCATTTGTTTTTTGTTTGTTTGTTTCGATTTTCAGTGAGTTCCTGTTGCTGTTGTTGTTGTTCAACAGAGGGCTTCATTATATAACACTCCCTGGCCTGGAAATATCATGTAAACTAGGCTATCCTTGAATTCATAGAGATCCGCCTGCATCTGCTGGGATTAAAGGGCTAAGCCACCATGAAGAAGTTTTATAATTTCAGTTTTGGAAGTAAAAATACAAAGAAGGGTAAGTCTATTAAAAATAGAAAGATAAGAGATTAGTCTGAACTCAAACATCTCTTATCAAGACACTATACATAATATTTACAATAATGTTCCTATTTAAAAAATACTTCATTTGTAATTTTTATTTTATGTGTATGAGTGTACTGCCTGAATGTATGTATGTGTATCTGTGTTGTGCAATGACCACAGACGCCAGATAGAGGGTCAGATCCCCAAGAACTAGAGTTAGGGAAGATTGTTAGCCACCATTTGGGTGCTGAGAATCAAACCCAGGTCTTCTGCAAGTGCTCTTAACTGCTGAGTCATCTCTCCAGCCCTTTTTCTGTTTTTGTTGAGATAAGGTCTCCCTGTAGCCCCAGCCCCAGATTCCCAGCTGGTCCAGGAATCACTACATAGACCAGGCTGACCTCAGTTTCACAGAGATGCACCTGCCTCTGTTGCCTGAGTGCTGAGATTAAAGGCCTGCACCACCACACCTGGCTTAAATACTTTCTATTCTATTAAAAATAGTACCACTTGGGCTAGAAAGATGACTCAGCAGCTAAGAGCACCTGCTGTTCTTCCAGAGGATCCAGGTTTAACTGCATCCACATGGCGCCTAACAATCATCCGTAACTCCAGTTCCGAGGAATCTGACACCCTCTTCTGGTCTCCTCAGGTCTACATACACACAGTACACTTAAATACATGCAAACAACACACTCATTCACATAAAATAAAAATTTTTTAGAAGTAACAAAAATAGTACTTGTTTCAGTAAAACAGTTTTTTTCATATTTCTTCAGTATAGAAGGATTTGACCACCTGAGATGTATTTGAAAGTCAGAGGACTTTCTACTCCTTCGACTAGGTGGATTTCAGGAATTAAATTCAAGTTGTCAGATTTGGTGGCAGTTACCTCTCGAAGCCCTCTTACTGGCCCAATGTCAAACATTTTTTAATGCTTTCATTTTTTGCACGTTAGTTTTTGCTATGGTTCCTCTTGAACATTTAGTATCATTGAATAATTTATTTAAATAGGCTCTAAAATTTTTTCTTTTAATGCATATGGTAAGGACAGAATTCCTTGGTTACATTTACTAATAAATAGCAATCTGTTAGTATATTTATTTTGATTAAGAGTTTTACTTTGAGGTTTTTGTTACTGTAAGCAATACTGGTTTTGATGTGTAGCCAGTTTGTTTTCAGATAATATAAAATTTAAATGACAGCTTTAGCTAGACCAGAAGGTTGAGGTAGAAGGACTGTTTGAGCTCAGGAGATCAAGGCCAGAATAAGCAACACAGCAAGATCTCATCTCTGACAAGACAGATTTGACTGACAAAAAGCCATACTGATCTGCTGATTTATGTCCTGAACACAGTGCACAGGTCAATACAGACAGCAGCTACTGTCAGTGAATATAGACATTCCTTTCACTATCTGACTCAAGAGTTACTTATTCTCACAAAATTTTAAACTGACAATAGTAAAACTTTAGGTTATAATTTATTCCCCTTTAACTGCTAAATGATTTGAAAAGAACCATCATTTTTCATGGACCTCTACTATACTGGAAGTGGTAAGAGATGTCCCCCATAGGTCATATGTATTTTGAACACCTAGTTTCCAATGGGTTGTGCTGTTCGGGAAATTTAGGAGGTGTGGCCTTGCTGGAGGAAGTATGTCACCGGCTTTGAGAATTTATAGCCTGGTCCCACTTCTGGTTGATTCTTTCTGCTTCCTATGTGAAGGATTACAGGCCTGTGCCACCAGCCTGGTTTTATGCAGTGTTGAGGATTGAATCTAGGGTTTCATGAATGTTAGGTAAGCACTCTATCAACTGAGCTACATTCCTAGCCCTTCCCAGAGACTGTTAATGATCCTTTTGCTGTGAGGTAAAGTATGGACTCATTACAAAGGTCTACAAAGGTCTCCATGAGTCATAAAAAGCTGTTTACCTTCTTTTTTCACTGAGGTTTCCAAACATACTGTATATTAATATAAAAATATTTGAAAAACTACTAACAAAACAGTCAATCTTTCAGTATACATTATTTGAGGTCCAAATGTCAACCCTTATCTTCTAACTCTTTGCTTTCAAAAAAAATAGAGCAGTATACTATGCCAACTTATGCTTATTTTAGATGGGAGACAGACAATAAAAGAAAAGATCAAAACTTCATACAGAGTAATGCTGTGAAGACATTAAAAAAAGAAATGTAACTCTATGAAGACAGTAAAAAATGATTCACGTAAACAATGTCCTACAAATAAATATAAATTAGGTGGACAAACTTCAGTAGATAAAACATTTGAACTAAAACATAAACAGTATATAAAGCAATGTCTTCATAGAGTTACATTTCTTTTTTATGAAATGCCAAAGAAAGATTCAATAATATAATCTTTAAAAAAAAGCAACAAGAAAGCTAGCATTCTAGAAGTGTACTGGATGAGGGGTTATATACCAGTAAATTTTATCAGAGAGCCAGAAAATGATTTTGAAAAGACCTTGTAGGCCTGAGAGTTAACAGTTTTGTTTATGGTCAGTAAGAACTATAGAGGGAGTCAGATATGGTGGCACTCCCCTGTCATACCAGCACTCAGGAAGTAGAGACAAAGAGAATCAATAGTTTAGGGTCATCCTTAGTTACATTTAAAGTTCCAGGGAAGCCCAGAGCTACATGAAAACCCATCTCAAAAAAAAAAAAAAAAAAAAAAAACTCTGGAGAGTTCAAGGAAAACAGTGATATGACATAACTCTAAAATCATTCCAACTTATACAAACAGATCATAGAAAGAGAAGAATGGAAAAGAGCAGAAAGACTAGTATAGTAAAGAGGCTACTATAGTAGTTAGACTACAATCTGTGGCAGCCTGGATGACAGTACTGACAAGAGATGAACAGGAACGGCAGGCTGCAGACACACTATAGAGGGCAATAGACTGCTGATGGATTGTTCATACTTTCATATATCAGCACATATCACTGGCAACCTAGACCTCTAAATTTGTCTGCCTGAAGAACCAGACCACAACTTAATTCTTGCTTCTATATAAAATATTCTCTAATTTGCTCTGACTAGTTACTTATTAAACCATCTAGATTCCAAAAAAGAACTCTGATTATATCCCTTATCTGTCACCTACCATTTCAGATGGTTACATGCTTCCTCACTAGCCTACAAAGGTACAGTAGGCAAGAGCTAAGTTTTATTTGAATTACAACTCCTCAAGTAGCCATCTCTGATTGATCCCACTACAGGTCTCTACAGTATTTGTTACACTTAACGAAATTTCTCTACTAGGTTAATATTCTGTGAGAAACAAATAATGTATTAAGTACCCAAGACCTAATTTTTAAAAAATTAGTTTATTATTATTTGTGTGTGTGTGTGTGTGTACAGGTACATGCATGCCATGACATGCATGTGGAGATCAGAAAACAACTTTAGAAGTGTGTTCTCTCTTTCCACCATGGGACCTAAGGATTGAACTCAGGCTGTCAAACTTACACAGAAAGAAAGCTCTTTCACCAGATGAGTCACCACACCAGCCCAAATCTTATATTTTTAAGCATCTTCTCTTAAAATAGATCATCTGAAAAAAATGTTGCTCCAACCTATCTTCTATTCCCTACTATATGCTTGAACTGTTAAAAAACAAATACCATGTCCTTTTGAAAAGATAGATATAATCAGGTCACTAGTATAATTTAACAGATACAATTAGTCCAAATAAACTACCTTATTGAAGGCAGCATAGTTTGCTGAAATGTTTGTGCAAACACTGGCAATAACCTTTTCAAGTATATGGGTGCCATTTCTGGATCTCCTTTGGGTTCATTGCATTCTTCTTCATCTTTGTTTGTATCTTTCTTTTTTTTCTCATCTCCTTTGTTAACTGGGCACATCCAATCACCTACAATCAAAATATTGTTCAAAACAATACTTTTTGGAAAACATTTTTCTTCAAGAAAAAACATTATATACTCACTTCAAAGTATAATTACCTAGGGAATGGGGGTTCAATCCTTAGCACTACAAACATGTCTAATTTAACATCAACTGAAATTAGAATGTTGTACCTACTAATGGTATTTTAAAGAACATTAATACCTTTAAGAAGAGGAATAACAAGAGAAAATTTTAACATTATACTGACTCAAAAAATTATTTCATAAAAGTTCATCATTTATCAACTCTATAGAAACGTAAAATGTTTTCAAATTACTCCCATCTACACAACATCTAATTTTTCTATATATGACATCCCTAGAATCTGTTCATTCTGGAATTATGTGTCCAGTCTCAAGAACACAGAACATTAAAATGTTAAGGGCTTATCCATTGTAAGCATATATATGTATATATATATACATACATATATATACATATATATATACATATATATACACATATATATATACATATATATATACACACATATATATATACATATATATATACGTATATATATATATATGTATATATATGTAATTATTTGGCTTTAGAAGACTAGTTCATTCACATAGTGGTAATGTGTGTATAAGAGCTTCTGTGGAGGGGAAACTGAAGAGCAGCACCAGGTGTGCTAAAAGGGAAGACTGCACCACTCACCTGGAGACTGAAGAATAGCTACTACCTCACTGTGGCCCCGTTCACGAGCTTTATCCAACGGTGTTTTTCCATCTTCATCTCTCAGATCTGGATTTGCACCATGCCGTAAAAGAGTCTTAAGAAGAAAAGAATTTAATTTAACCATAGTATCTTAAAATTTTTTTCTTTCTCTATTTCTATTTTGCAAGTATGAGTATTTTTCCTACATGTATGCAAGTATACCACACATATGCAATGCCCTCAGAAGGGGGTTGGTCACCTGGAACTAGAGTTACAAATAGTTATTAGCCGCCATGTGGGTGCTGACAATTGAACCTGAGTCCTCTGCAAGAGCAGTCAGTGCTCTAACTGCTGAGCCATCTCTCCAGCACACAAACCTTTTTTTTTTTTTGCATTCAACTATGCAATTTAACGGCCTTCCAAAATCATTTAATCATGCGGGCATTAACTCAAATTTCCCCTTGCACCCATCACCTTAAAAGTTCCCATGCATGTCTTGAAAAATTAAAGATAAATTAACCCCTGGTTATTTATTATCTCTCAAATTAAGTTATATTCCATTCTGAATTGATCATTTCTCCATCAAACTTGTTCGAGTTTCTTTACTGACTACTACTCAGTTTATGGCCTGACAATCTCATCACTTCCTATACAATGCCAATTACCGATTCTTTTACCAAAAAGACATTAAGATCTGTCCTCCTCTATTCCCCCCAAATCACCCTAAACTTTTATAATCTTATGGTGAGACCATTTAATGACAATGATTCAATCACTTTACCCATTAATAGAATCAGTGGAATTTTTAAGCACCTGAAATAGAGCTTAGCACACCTGGTGCTGCTTTCCAGCTTCCCCTCCACAGAAGTAGCTCTTATATACACATTACCACTATGTAAATGAACTATTCTTCTAAAGCCAAATAATTAATATATATGCTTACAATGGACAAGCCTTTAACATTTTAACGTTCTATGTTCTTGAGAGACTGGGTGCATAATTCCAGAAAGAACAAATTCTAAAGTTCCAAGTACTTCGCCCTGGGTTTGACCCACAGCATGGGAAGTAGCTGGGGCAGGAGGGAGAGGGTCGGGTGGGTGCTGGGCAAAGACTGTTCCTCTCTGAAATAAAAACTCTAAGACCTGCTTTCTTACTGATTATTACTCAATCACCATTAGAGGTAAAAACTAACCAGTTCAAATTGATAAAATTTGAGCTTGACAAGACTACCTTTCCCTCATCAGAAAGCTACACTATTATTACAGCATTTTCACTGCACTGTAAGATGACAAGCTAATGCACTAGGAGCTGTCACTTGAGCACCTAAGCTGTGCTGATTACCACAGTGTATGATTCATAAGCATTACATTTTTCACAATTCTGACAATAATATATCTATTTTATAGACAAAACTTTAAGGCAAGGTTCAGAATAGCCTTTTTTGTACTGTGATGAAACCTGAATACAAGTGCACCTGACTTTAGAGTAAACTAACCTTGCACTATGCCAAATTATTTCACAATATACAGATTCTGGAGCCCCACATGCATTTGATATGAGCATTTTCACTTAATCTCCCTGAATTTCAATTTCCAAAACTATAAAAAGAAATTTCAAAAGCAGAAGATGTTTTTATTTGAGTCTGTATTCAAAACATTGAAAAGATTTTTTTAAAAAACACCTTATTAAAAACAGTTACCATAGGAAAGGGGAGACATGGGGACGGAGATGCATGGAAGCATAACTTAGCACATTCAAATTTTGGCATTCTAATTTCTGAACCAAGTAACTGGTAAAAATGAGTAATTAAAAAACCCGGGGCCAGTAAGAAGTAAAGGCACTTGTTGCCAAGCCTGACAACCTGCATTCAGTCCTGAGACCATCAACTGATGGAAGAACTGACTCCCACAAACTGTCCCTCTGACTTTTGCATCTGCCATGGTATGTGCTCACACACATTCGTGTACAACACACAATAAATAAACGAAATAATAATAATAAAACACACTCGGTTTTACCTTTGCTACTTGAGGTCTTCCAAAACATGCAGCATAATGTAATGATGATGACCTTTGACCCCTATTAACATCAGCACCTCTCTCACAAAGAAATTCTACCTGTAATATGATAAAGAATCATAAAGTTGCTCTATTAATACTTCAACCCTTGAAATAAAGCACAAGCTTTTATTTATTAGCTTACCATTTCCTGAGTTCCAAAAGCAGAAGCCCAGTTTAGTAGGGTCTGACCAACATCATCCATAAAGTTTACTTCAAAAGCTGAAAATTCAAAAGAAAAATATTCCCTTATCTTTAAGGCCAATAAAATAAAACTCAACTTTTCTAAAGGATAAACCATTTTAAGACTGCTACCATAATTGTATCAAGCATAGAAACCAAGATATTTTAAATACTCAGATCAAACACAAAGTAATAATCAACAAGCTAAGGTCAGTGAAGAAAAAGTATTATAAAAGCATTATCTATTCATTTATTTGCTTGATTGTTTTGAGACAAGGTCTCATTATGTAGTGCTGGCTGACTTGGAACTGGCTATGGAGACCCAGCTGGCCTCGAACTCACAGAGATCCTCTTGTTTCTGCCTCCTGATTTCTGGGGTCAAAGGTGTGCACCACCACACAGGACATTTTTATAAAATTTATTCTCATTTACGCTTGGTTTTGAGACAGGGTCTCAATATGTAGCCCCACTGACCTGCAAATCACAGGGATCTGCTTGCCTCTGCCAAGTGCTGGAATTAAAGGAGTATGCCACCACTCTCAGCCTTATCATAAAAATTTTAAAACAGCCCAGGCACGGAGGCACACACCTACCATACAGTCTACAGGTAGAGGAAAGAAGATCACTAAAAGTTTGAGGCCAAGGACTGGAAAGATGGCTCAGTGGTTGGGAGTACTGTTATATTTGCAGAAGACCCAAGTTCAGTTCTCAGCACCCATATGGTAGCTAATGAAACCATCAGTAACTCCAGTTCCAAAGGATCCGATGCACTCTTCTGGACTCTGCAGACACTGCATGACACAGGTGTACTTTACATACATTACATACATGCAGGTATAACACTCAAACACATAAAAAAATAGAAATAAAGTTAATTTTTTAAAACAATCACTGAGGAGGGGCAGGAGAGATGGCTCAGTAGTTAAAAGCACTGGATGCCCTTCCAGAAGACCCAGATTTGGTTCCCAGCACCCATATGGTAACTATGACAGTTCTAAACTCCAGTTCCAGGGGATCTGACACCCTCTTCTAGCTTCTGTGGGCACTGCACTTACATGCATACAGACAAAACAGTCATACACATGAAATAGAAATAAAAAAAATCAATTTTTTAAAAACACTGAAGAATCATAAAAATGAAAATGAAATATGGAAAAAAAAAAACTCCTTTGAGACGTTAACACCCACACCCTTGTGTGTCTTATTTTCTTCCTGAGAGCCTTCTTTTTCTCTTAACTCTTAACTAATGCTTAAAATTTTTTAATCCCTTAATAAAAGCAGGGTGTGGTGGTCCATACTTTTAATCCCAGCATTCAGGAGGCACAGACAGGCAGATCTCATTGAGTTCAAAGCCAGCCTGGTCTACATAGTTAGTTCCAGGCCAGTCAGAGATACATTATAGTAAGACACTACCTAAAAGTATGTACATAGAAACATAAATTTCCAACTCTGTAGACTCTATAGAAGTTTTAACTCCCTTAAACATTTAACTCAAGTTTTATCATGCATCAAGCTGATGATTATGCAACTATACAAAGGAAAAGAGGAAGAATATCAAAACAGCTAATCACAGCATAGCACAGTGAAACACAGTCAAAAAACTATGAACTAAAAATTGGCTCTAATTCCTTATGTGACAGTTTTTATTTTTAATAGACAAATTTCTGACCTCCTGTGTCAATTGCATCTATAAGTGCATCTGTATCTTTACTCCGAATACAGTCTATCAGCTGTCGATGTGAGCGTTCTCCAGAACTATCCAGTCTCCGCAGCCCTGGGATTCTGCCTGTAGATCCAGCACTAGACTTAGGCAAAGCCTTTCGTCCTTCAAATAACAGCACCAACAGAAGGTCAACCAAACGCATGGTATCAAGCACACATCTTTCATCACCCTGTAATGCGCTTTCAATTGAATCTGGAAGCTCTGACCTCAGGAGATCCTAAAAAGAGAATGGGATAAAAACATCTAATATATTTGCATTACACAAAAACAGTTTCTGAAAGATGAAAAAGCCCAGACTGAAAAGCATTCTTACGTGTGTTACTACTGGAGAGCCTCTGCAGAGTGTTGAAAGAAGACTTACAATCGTTGACACCTGGTTACTCAATTTGGAATCTGCAGTTGTGGACGGGGCTCCTGTGGTGCTGCGACCTGGTTTGCATGCTGATGAGGGACCCGATACAGTACCACCAGCAGCAGCCATTCGGGATAACAGTTCCTCAGTCAATCCATGCTTGGCTAGTGGAGCTGGGTCCACGCCACGACGGGTAAATCGGTCAGCTAGTGATGCAAAACATCGCAGAGCTCCATCTGAAACCTAAGAGTGTAAAAAATATGGACAAGGATAAAACCGTCCTTAAAAGGACTAACATCCATCATTTCAATACACATACTGTAAGAAAGGCAGCTAGAGCAAAGTGATAAAAGTATATGATCTAGTTAAGATTTTAATAATAGCTCCACATTCTGTTAACTCTATAATCTGAGAAAGTTACCTGCTAAAGGCCTCAGTTTCTGCATCTGTAAAATGGCTTAATAGCAATATCTATATGACACTGTGCCCATTTAAATGAGGTAACACATACAAAGAAGGTAAATAGACAATAAAAGCTCTAAAGTACTATTACTGTATACATCACTGCCAGGATAATCTATGAAGGTCAGGGAAATACTATCCAAACATAAAAAAAGCATGAAAAAAATCAAGTTTTATTTTCTAAAGTATGGTAATTTTAAAAGGCTTACAAATAAATACCAAGGGTTTTTTTTTGGTAAGACCTAGCTTATTATTGAAGTATACATTGTACTAAGTCAACAAAATTACACCTACTGTAAATGCAGCTGTAAAAAAGTGACTATTTCTAGAACATTTAAATTTTAATAAAAACATTTCACTCATAATTTAAATGCTTTTTAAAAAACTATTTTATTATTTTTATGCTATGAGTGTATTGCCTGCATGCATGCCAAGTGCACCTGTGTCATGCAATGCCCATGGAGGTCAAATGAAGGCGCTGGATCCCCTTGAACTGGAGTTACGGACAGCTGTTAGCCATCATGTGGATGCTGGGAACAAATCCAGGTCCTCTGCAAGAGTGGCTAACAGTCTTAACAACTGAGCCATCTCTTCACTCTCCCCACACCCTTTTTTTGAGACAGGATCTCACTATGTAGCCCTGGCTGGCATGGAACTCATTATGTAGACCAGGGTAGCCTTCAAAGACAAAGAGTTCTTCCTGCCTTTGCCTCCCAAGTAGCATTAAAAGTGTACATCACCACACCTGACCTTAAAAAACATTTTATTGCCCCCAAAAGATCACTGTGTAGAAATAAGAGAAAGTAAATTAAATGAAAATTTTTTAAAACTACAGCTTATCACAGTTCTAAAAAGGGAACATAATAAAATTATTTTTGAAAACTGAAAATATACAATAGCAATCTATTTACCTGATGATCTTCATGTTTTAATAAACTAGACAGAGACTCTACACAAATTTCTAAAGAAGAATCTTGGGGTTCCATTTTGCCACAAAGTCTTGATACCACAGCCATTGCAGAATGTAAGGTATCTTTATGAACCAGGTGTCCGCTGTCACGAATGAAGGTAAGAACACAATTCAAACCACCAGCCTCAAAGACTGCTCCTGATTCACGAGTGCATATCAGTTCCAATACCTACAACAGTGACATGAAATTAACAAAGGAGTATAGGTCTACTTTTAACTTGTTAGAAAACATAGCACACCCTCCAAATTCATTAGCCAAATTCAAAAAAGAAAAGCAAAACACTTAAAATAATTTTAATAATGTTTTTGATTTGACTCAATATATAGAAGGCATCATCAATGTTACCTATAATCAATGAAAAATAACTGATATAGCCAGGTGGGGTGAAGTAGACCTGTCATCCCAGCACTTGGGAGACACAGGCCATTACTGGCTACACAGTGACTACAAGGCCAGCCTGAGCTACTTGGAAAAAAGAAAAGAGACAAAAAGAAAAGATGAAATGGTCAATAATGTCCAACACCACCAGGGTCAGTTTACAACTATAAATAAGTAACATTATTAATCTTTTCCCAGTCTTTTAGGAGAGTTTTAAACTAACACAAACCTGATTTTAGTGGGCTGAAAGTGGTGAAGTATAAACCTCTAGCCACTCTTTCGAGGAGCCTTGCTATGCTAGGAAGATAACTAAATTCAAATCAAGTCAAACCAACCAGATGTGGTGGTTCACGCCTGTAGACCCAACACTTAAGAGTTAAAGGCAGGTGAATCCCTGGGAACAAGACCAGTTTGGTCTACATAGCAAATCCCAGCCTAGCTGGGGCTACAAGGAGACACTGTCTCAATTCAAAAAAAAAAAAGTCCAACTAGGGTCTTCGGTTTTTTTGGTTGTTACTTTTTTTTAAATGGCAAATTACCAATTATGGGACAATTTGACGAAGTATGCTTTCCAATGCAATGCAATAAGAACTATACAACATAACCAATACAACACCTTACAAATCAAGATTGCAAAATAATCACATTCCAAAAAATCTTAAATGTGGGGTATCAGAAAACATAAAATTGTCAGGACTCTAAAAATGACAGTGTTGTGGGGGAAAAGACTTTTCTTCATTGAAAAGAGAATAAAAATAACTAAAGAATACCATTGTAAGCTTTGATCATTATGTTTTTAATTCACAAAAAACAATGCTGGAGCCATCATTTCAAAGACCACTGTTCTATAAACTGCATGCTATACTAGCAAATCACCTGACTTACACAGAAGAACATTATGGTTTGGTAGAATATTCTCATTCTCACTCAGTGTATATATGGTAAAATATTTACAGATGAATTGTGATGACTAAAACTTGTCAAGAATTCAGGGAGAAAGTGGGAGAGGGAAAGACAGATGGAGGAAGGAAGAAGTGGAGGAAAAAGAGAAAAAAAGGCTGACAATTGGTAGGTCCAAGTAGACATAAGGTATTAACTGTACATCCTTTCAACTATAGGCTTAAACTTCATAAAAACAGGCTAGGGCTATAGCTCAGAGGTAGAGCACCTGCCTAGAATACTGAAAGCTCTGGGTTTGATCACCAGGGCTATATAAGCAAAAGAGGAAAAAAGAAGAAGAAAATTTTAGCCAGATACAGTGGCACACAACTATAATCCAAACACTTGGGAGGCAGAGGCAAGAAAATCATGTGAGCTCAAGGACAACCTGGGCTACATAGCAAGACCATGACTTAAAAATAAGGGGCTGGAGAGATGGTATAGCAGTTAAGAGCACTGGCTGCTCTTACAGAGGCCCTGTTCCCAGCACCCACATGGCAGCTAATAACTATCTGTAATTCTAGTTCCAGGGATCTGATGCCCCTTCTGACCTACAGAGGTATTTCACAATACAGGTACACTTACACACGGGCAGGCAATACACTCATACCCATAAAAAATTAAAATTAAAAAAAAAAATTGGATAAAACAACCTGAGTCCACCAAATATTTCTAATAAATTACTGACTTGGTACTGATGCTTTTAGAGTTTCATAAAATTTATAGTTAGTCTTAAAAGGAATAAAACAGTTTAAAGAGGATAAACAATATTTAAATCTATGGGCCCTAAAACATATTTCCTAATCTTCCAATCTTGACTCTGTGGCTCAACTACCTACACAGCCTCAGTACACTTGATCTTTTTGGCATCTGTAAAACAGAAATGATATTAATACCACCCCATCCCAAACAGGATTATCACAAAGATTAAATGACTTAAAAATGCTTAGACTAATTCCTAACTAGGTGTTGGTGTTGTCATGGTGAACTTTATTTTAATACACAGTAATTCTGAGTAAGAACATGGGTAAGCCATCTCAAAGTGCTAATGCTACAGGAACTGAAAAGCATGAAAGCAGCCCAAAGGCATATCAGTACCTACAATTTTCATTCAGAGGATTTCTCTTCCCAAGCCTAATGAGACCTTTGGTACCACAATAGTTATCATCTCCACTGTTCGCAACTATTCTCAATGAAGACTGATGATAGAAAGAATTTTACCTTTTTAGCAAAATATACTTTTCAGTCTTCAAATGGTACACAAATAATACTTACCTTTACACACTGTTCAGCTAAATCTCTGCTAGTCCTGTTGTTAAGTTCAACTACAACCAAACGATTACAAAGTGCTTTTATAGCTCCATCAACCCCTACAATCCTTCGAGTGCACTCTGCAGATACGTCCAGGTAGTATGTTATAGCACGAGCTGTCACTTCTAACACATTGTCTGGAGCACTTTCATCAAGGAAAATTTTGCAGAGGGCTGGTAAGAAGGTTCGAGGAGGACATCTGTAGTAAAAGAAATATTACACTTAGGATTACTAAACAAAATATTAACTAATAAATAACAAAAAGCTGTAACACTGTGGTCAATATTGTATCTAAATGTTACATGGTATTTCCATGCTGCTTTTGCTTCCATTACAATGCTCACATGCAAGTTGAAACAATTCTGTAAATGCCAAGCTAGAAACACTTTAAAGAGGCAGCACTAACCTGAAGCCTCAATCTCCTGCCAATAGTTAAATTCCATGTTCCTTAACTCTCATAAAACCAGTATATACATTTAGTTTATCACTTTATTTCCTAACTAAAGCCAGGCACATTGTTCAACTCATGTTTTTTAAAATACACTTATTATTTATTGATGTGTGTAGGCACATGCATGCTACAAAGTACATGTTGGGGTCAGAGGACAGCTGGAAGTAAGCTCTCTCCTTTCAGCATTTGGGTCCCAGGGATGGAACTCAGGCTGTCATGTTTGACAGCAAGCACCTTTACCCACTGAGTCAACTTGTCAACCATAATTTTATATGACCAGGCTGTGCTTTGGTGTCTCAAAAACTACTGTAAAGTAGACCCTTTCTGGGTCTATTTCCTCATTTATAGAGCAAAGACAGTTATCTAAGTAATACCTACTTTATATGGTTGTTTTAAAGGCTAAGTTAAATCACATATTAATGTTAGCACAGCACCTGATTCCACAATACATGTGTAAGATAATTTATTAAAAAACAGAATCACTGAACCATCACTAAGATTCCCTACAATTTACACATAAAACAGACTACAACTTAGATTTAGTAGAACTTTAAGTCATGCGACATTAAATACATTATTCTAATTTCTCTGTACAAAGTATAGCTACAGATAAGATAAAATATGACCCTGTTAAAATTTGAGTGAAACTGTTTTTCCTTTTAAAAAAATACTATTTAATTAATTTATTTGTTGACTAATTGGTTGATTGTCTTTTCTGAGACAGGGTCTCCCTGAAGACACAGCTGGCCTGGAACTCACTATGGAAGTTATTATTTTTATTTTATGTGTATGAGTGCATTGCCTGCATGTATGTAAGTACAGAGATCAGAAGAGGGCACTGAATCATCTAGAACTGGAGTTAAGCACAGTTTTTAGCTTTTCCCAATCTTCCAATAGATATATAGCTGAGGATGACCTTGAATTTCTGATCCTCCTGCTTTTATGTGGTGCTGGGGATCAAACCCAGGGCTTCATTAATTCTGGGCAAGTACTTCACCGATGAGCTATATCTCCATCCTCTTTCCTTCAATTTTAGGGTTTACAAGTAAGTGCCTCCCATTCCTTTAATAAAGTTAGAAAACACCTGTACAAACATGAACTGTACCTTTTTTTTTTTTTTTTAAATCTCCTTTATTTATTTCAGGGGTAAGCACATGTAGAAGTCAGAGGGCAACAAGAGTCAGGTCTCTCCTATCATGTGTGCCTAGAAGATCAAATTCCTGTTGTCAATCTTGGCAGCAAGATTTTACTCAGTGAGCCATCTGCTAGTCCTCTATTTGTTATCTGATTGGTTGATTTGGGTTGTTGTTGTCTGTTTGCTGAGACAGGGTCTCTATGTAGCTCTACCTGGCCTACCACTCACAAAGATCTGCCTGCCTCTATGCCTTCTGAGTTCTGGAATTAAAGGTGTGAATGACCATGCCTGGTCACCTTCTATTTTTTAATACCTACTTACTTAGATGATCTTTAACTTAAGGGTCCACTTAGCAGCAGGAACATTATCAAAGATTTTAGAAGATTTCTTTCATTCAATGACCAAGCAATCAATGATTAAATACAGCTGGTTTTTCCTTGCCAGTAACATTGGCAACCTATGAGAACAGTCATAATTTTTCTAAGTCAGGCATTAAATGCTTTTGAAGCCAAATTACAAGCACTCAGGCCTTAGTTCTCAGTAAGACTGCAATACTGCATATAATACCAGAATCTAAAGTGCTGCAGTTGTTCTGTACATATGCAGTAAAAGTATGTGCATATATAATAAATGAAATAAAAGAGATTGTGATGGTGCTAATGCTACCTAAAACCCAAAAATACAGTCTAAAAACTATTGTGTTTTGCTAGACATGATGAAACACACCTATAATCCCAGCCTTTGGTGGAGGCAGGAGGATGAGAAGTTCAAGGTCATCACCCCCGGCTACATAGCAAGTTTGAGGCTGGTCTAAGATATATGATATCTTGTCTCAAAAAAAAAAAAAAAGAGTAAGATTTAAATATCCAGATGTAGTTGCACTTGAAAGAATTAGGAAGCAGAATAATTTGAGGCTACCCTAAGCTACATGGTTAGATTGTCTTAAAACAAATTTTTTAAGAAAAATCATTAGGGTGTGGGGCTGTAACTCAACTGGTAAAGTGATTGTCTAGCATGCCTGAAGCTCTGGGTTCAGTTCCCAGCACCACACAAAACCAATGTGGTAGCACACACTTATAATCCCAACACTCAGTTTCCTGACTGAGGCAGGAAGGAAGAAGATCAAGAGTTTAATGTCATCACCACTACATAAAGAGTTCTAAGACATCTTGGGCTACATGAGACCTTGTCTCACCAGAAAAAAAAAAAAAGAAAAAAGAAAAATAAATGACTAGCATAAACTGTCTGTACTTAATGGGAAACCAAGTTTTTGTTAATTTAGGAAATGAGGATGGTTTCGGCTATAATGTCCTCTATAATATGGAGAGATAGCTTGGGGTTAAGAGGGCTTGCTTCCAGAAGACCTGAGATGACAACTGTCTATAACTTTGACTCCAGGAGATCTGATGCCCTCTTTTGGTCTCTGCAAGCTCCAGAATACATCTGGTATACACTCACTCAAACACACACAATATACATAAATAAGACTAAGTCTTAAAAAAAAAACAATTTAAAGCAAACACAAAGATGTTAATTCTGCAGTAGAGCACTTGCCTAGCATGTGTGTAACCTTGGGTTTGATACCCAACACTACTGAAAACAACAAAACAAACCGAAAAACCAAAGCTTAACTTCATAGAGTCTCTAATTTTCATTGTGATTAACTATTCTTTAGAGAAAAATTAAGATTAAATTAACACATTATTGATCAACTGGCCACAATTGACATTTACAAATAATTCCAAAAAAAAAAAAAAAAAAACCAATCAAGAGCCTGGAAAGATGGCTTTGCAGTTAACAGTACTTGCTGCTCTCTTCCAGAGGGCTTGAGTTTGGTTCCTAATATCCATGTCCAGCAGCTCACAACTGCCTTCAACTACAGCTCTAGTGGGATCTAACTCCTCTGGCCCCAGTGAATTCAAGGCTAGTCTGGGCTATGCAGGGAAACCTTGTCTCAAGAAACAAAGCAACAAAATCCTTTGACTATAATAGTGTGAAAGTAATATATATTCAGTAGAAAGCCTAATACAATTTCTGAATGGTGATCTTTTCCAGGGCTAGCAATATGCAGCACAATTTGCCTCATGATCTGCAGTAGTGACAAGCCATAGCTGCTCCCAGTTTGCCATACTATATACTACAATGTATACTGTTGCTAAGCTAGGACATTCCTTAATTTAGATATGTTAAACGTGTTTTTGGCTGATTATTTTCAACTAACAAGAGGTTTCTTAGGATATAAACCCATCTTAAGTCAAAGAGTATCTGTAATTAGCCACAAAAAATATTTTTAAACTTTCAATGCAATCAACACGGTATAAGCTCATTATAGTCTATCACATCCCATGAATGCAATAAAAAATCTTGAACAGACTACAAAAATCAACTACCTGAAGCCTCTAAAAAGTAGCCAACAGCAGACACAGTGAAGGAAGTCAAAATGTAAATCATGACATGAGTGAATTTCAACGTTTTTTTTTCTTTCTAAGCTTTTATTTTTCTTTGTGTATGTGTATGTGTGTGTGTGTGTGTGCGTGCAAGTATGTACAGGAACCTGCAGAGGCCAGAAGACAGTATTAGATTCCCTTGAGCTAGAATTATAGAGTTGTGAACCACCCAATGTGAGTGCTGGGAACTGAACTTGAACCAAACTTGACCTCTGTCAAGAGTACTATACACTCTCAGACACTGAACCTTTTCTTCCTTCTCACTTTTCCACTTTTCTTCTCGCTTTTCCACTCTTCCTTGCTTCCTTTCCCTTTTTCCCCCTCCACGCTTGTTGTAGCTTAGATCTGGAATATCCCCCAGAGCTTCATGTAATTAAGGCTGGTCACTAGACTGTGGTGCTGCTGAGGCAGTAGAGCCTTTGAGAGGTGAAGCCTTAAGGGAGAAGTTGAAGGCAAGAAATTTCAGGAGAGGATACTGGGACCCCACCACAGTCCCCTTCTCCTTTAGCTTCTTGAATGTCCATGAGCTGTACTGCTTTGCCACAGGCCTCAAGGCAATAAAACTAATTGACCAAGTATTGAAACTCTGAAACCATGAGTCAAAAGAAATTTTCCCTCAAGTTGTTCTCAAGTATGTCATTGCTATAGAAAGATAACACAACCCTAGCAAAGCCAAGTCCCAAAACCTCAGAGCAGAAGTGTACAACAGAAACAGGGAAGAGGAAGGAGAAGGGCCTCATCATAAGCTGGAGGATGTGGAGAGAAGAAATTCCTCCTAACCTGGCCCCAAGGCTGGCTCAGGCATAGCCTCAGAACCCCAGGAACTCATGACAAGGCTCCCGTGATTCAGACTGTGAGAACAATCCTGTCATTAAGTGTCATCATCATCCCCAGCCTCATTATATCCTCATTCTATCATCACTTTCACCCTGTGGGCAGTCCGTGTATCGGAGCTTTATGTCAGCACAAGGGAGGTGATGTGAAGCAGTGTGGCCAAACCTCAATATAGTCTTGGTTCTCTAGTCACAAAGCTAATTAAAAGCTCCTGGGAGCTAAAGTATAAGAGGAAGGGGTAGGGAGAAAAGAACCAGACAAAAAGATCTCTGATACAAGCCCCCAAGCTACACTATGGAGCATGGGACTAAAAAGAGAAACTCATGTTCGAGGACAGCCTGAGCTATATAGCTAGTTTCAGATCAATATGGGTTATAAGATCTTCTTTCAAAAAGGAAAAAGAAGAGAAAGTAAAGAGGAAAACAACATTACGTAAGAAACAAAGATCCAAATGACAGGGTTAGGGATATGGCTCAGTGGTTATAGCACTAGTTAACCTTCCAGAAGACCAGGGTTCAGTTCCCAGCACTGACACGGTGTCTAACAACTGTGTATAACTCTAGTTTCACTGGATTCATCGCCCCTCCTCTTCTGGCTTCTTCAAACGTTGCATAACACGTGTGCACTTACAATACACAGAGGCGAAACACTCATACACATAAAATTTATTTTTTTTTAATTTAGAAAGATCCAAATGGATAGATTTCTTATCAGAAAACATAAAAGACAAAAGACAGTGGAACAATATCTTTAAAATGCCAAAGAAAACTGTCACCCAGGATTCTATATCTAGCAAAATATCTTCGTAGTATGAAGACAAAATTAGAGAATATTAAGGAAAGAGCTTCAGGATGAAAGGGAAACACCACTACACAGAACTACATGGACCTTAGGGAATGAAGGTAAAGCACCAGAAACAAGTTGCCACACACTCTGGGGTCCCAGATCAGAGGTGAATAGTTTCTACAAGGCCCCTCTGTATCTTCTCCTTTTGGAGTTGTGTCTGAATACCTCGTTCCATTCAGGAAGGAGGAGCTGTGTAACTACCCTGGGGCCTTTCCCTAGACCTCAAACCAGATGAAAATAAAATGTTCTGCAGGAGGTAAGGGGGGAAGAGAGACAAAGAAGAAAACAAAGAGGGAAGGAGGGAGAACTGAGAATTATCCGAACTACCTGGGTAAATAGACAATTGTTCTTCTATTAAACGGGCTATTGAAATCAAATATATATCACAGGACTTTCAATGAATGTACATTTAATCCATGAGACAACTAGTATAAAAAAAGTAAAAGAAAGCCAGGCATGGTAGCACAGACCTTTTAATCCCAGCACTCGGGAGGCAGAGGCAGGTGGATCTCTGTAAGATCAAGGCCAGTCTGGTCTACATATTGAGTTCTAGGCCAACTGGGACTACAGGGAGACCCTGTCTCAAAAAGAAAGTAAAGAGATTATATGGTATAAGGTTTCTTCATTTTACTTCTAACTGGTAAAATATTAACTCTAAATTAATTGTAATTCCTAAGTAACAGAAATAGATATAGCCCCAAAGCCAATAATTACAACGGAAGACCATAAAGTATTCAAGTAATTCAAAAAGTAAGAAACAGGAAACAACGGAGGACAACAGAGGGACAGGAAACACAAGCATGCATACACATACACACACAATCGGGAAACTTTTTTTTTTTTTTACCAAAAATTACATTAAATATAAATAGTATAAGCTTACTCAATAAAAGAGATTGCTGTACAAGTTACAAACACTGTCACAAGGGCTAGAGAGATGGCTCAGTGGTTAAGAGCACTGGTTGCTCTTCCAGAGGACCTGTTTTCAGTTCTCAGCACCCATATAGTAGCTAACAACCATCCATAACTCCAGTTCCAGAGGCTCTGACACCCCCTCTTCTGGCCTCCATAGGCACTGCATCTACCTGATAGATGCAAACAAAACATAAAACAAAAATTTTAAAAACCATGGTCATAAGAAAGCAGGCATGTTTATGTTTATATTAGTCATAACAGACTTAACTTTTTGTTGTTGTTTCTGTTTGCTTTTGTTTTCAGTTTTTGAGACAAGGTCTCCCTATAGCCCCAGCTGCCTTGGAACTCACTATGTAGACCAGGCTGGCTTCCATCTCACAGAGATCTGTCTGCCTCTGCCTCTGCCTCCATGCCCAGCACAAGAGACTTTGTTGTTTGAACAAGGAAAATGCTAGGTATAAAGATGGGTATACAAGCAGAAGTATAGCTTAGTGGTCAACTGTGTTTTAGCACATTTGAAGACCTGGGTTCAATCCAGGGGGAGAAGAACAATGCATAACAATAAAAGGGCCTATCCACAAAAAGATATAACAACTGTAAATATATCTAATTTTAAAATACAAATATCAAATATTGAAAGAGAAATAAATCCACATTAATATTGGCAGACTTCAAGACTCTCTCTAAGCAACCTATAAAATAAATACAAAATCATTATGGATTTAGGTTTGAATATCAATCAATCAACTGGTCACAACTGACACAAAAAAAGTTCCAATTAAATAAACAGTGAAAGGGTTAGAGAGCTGGTTCAACAGTTAAGAGTGCTTGCTGCTCTTCTAGAAGACTTGAGTTCAATTCCCAATGACCCTATCTAGCAGCTCACCCCAAGGTTTCTGAGGCCTACTTCTGGACTCCACAGGCACCTGCACACACATGACATACACATAAACAAAAATAAAATCTTTTCTCTGATCGTAACAGAATTAAGCTAGTGGTCAGTTTAAAAAAACAAAACAAAACAAAACAAAACAAAACTTGGAAGCTGGCCATGGTGGCACATGTCTTTAATCCTAGCACTCAGGAGACAGAGGCAGGTGGATCTCTATGAGTTTGAAGCCAGTGTGGTCTACATAGAAAGTTCCAGGTCAGCCAGGATTACATAATAAGACCCTGTCTCCAAAGGAAAAAAATTTTTTTTAATTAATTTGATGCCTTTTTTATTGACTTTTCTTCAGGATGAGAGAGACGGAGGTAGTTTCATTCTTCTACATCTGGGTACTCAATTTTACCAGCAACATTTATTCAAGAGGATGTCTTTTTCCAAAGTATGCTTTTGATGCTTTTGTTTAAAAAATTAGGTGGTTATAAGTGATGCTTAATCTTAGTTATCGACTTAACTGGATCTAGAACCAACTAAGAGATAAGCCGCTTAGGCACACCTGTTTAGGGATATTCTTGACTAGTAGCTATGGGAAGACTCATCCTTAACATAGGCAGCATTTTCTGGTGATAGTTACATAAAAGGAGGTTGGGGGTGGGGAGCTTTGGTTTTGCCTTCTTGCCTTTAGGATGCCCTTCCCATCATGCTGGCAAGTTCATCTATCTGTTGCTACTGCTGCCATTCTTTGCTGACACCAGAATCCAGTTTCTTTGAGCCTTCTAACATGGACTGAAGACCAGCAGATTCTCCAAAGAATCTGAAGGCCAGACTGGGATGGCTGAGGCAACTAGCCATGTGGACTAAATAGCTACAGGCTCTCTCTCGACTGTGAAGATAGCCACTGTTAAACTACCCAGCCTATATGATGTGAATCAGTCTAATAAATCCCTTTCAATATATAATATATATTCATTTTACTGGTTCAGTTCCTCTAAGGAGCCCTGACTAATACAATGTAGCTGTGTAGATTTATTTCTGGGTCCTCTATTCTATTTCGTTAGTCTTCATGTCTATTTGTGTGCCAATACCATGTTTACTCTTAGGTTTTTGTTTTTGAAACTACTGTAAATGGGATTTTCCCCTTCTTTGGATAATATTTTTTAATAGGCTACTTCCTTTATTTTAAAAGCACTGTATGATCCAGCATTCCTCCCTTGGAGCACCCTCTCATTCTCTTAAGTTCTTTCTTGGTTTTCCTAGACAAATCTATATTTGCTCTAAAAAAATTTCCTATGATCAATGTACATGTATGAAAGTATAATGGAACCCATTTTTTATGATTAATATATTGTATTAGTTACTTTTCTGTTACTGTGACAAAACCCCATGGCCAAGGAAACAGAGTGAAGATCTTATTTGGTTCCAGAGGGAGCAATCATAATGGTTGGGAAGCACAGCAGCAGAAGCAGAAATCCGAGAGCTCACATGGTCAAGTGGGAACAGAAAGTAGAGCAAAACTGGAAATCTGGCAAGTCTTAAGAACTCTCAAAGCCCTCTCCCAGGGAAGTGCTTCCTCCAGCATGGCCACACACCCCAAATGTTCCATGACACCCCCACCTCCCCCTATCCAAACAGCCCACAAACTAGGGACTGAGTGTTCAAATACTTGGAGCCTATAGGGGACATTCTCATTCAAACGGCATGTATACGAACATGAAATCTTCTAAGGATTAAATTTATATAACCGTTAAAAAAAAATCAAACATTTTTACTGAAAAGAAGTAAATTTGTTTTCTTAAGGATGACATTCTTTTGAGTGAGAGGAAAGTTGAGACAGGTTAGCAATGTAGCTCCGGCTGGCCTCAAAGTTTGCTATGTAGCAGAACAGTCTTGATCTGATCCTCTTGCCTCCACCTCCCAGTGCAGGGATTTGGCTCAATTTTTTTATCCATTGCATTTATCCCATTTTTGCCTTTGCTCTTAACCATGACTTTCTTACACTGCTGAACTGAAAAAACTTACTTTAGTGGCTGGGAACTATGGCTTTGCCTCTTAAAGATAAGGGATGAGTACAATTCCAATACATTCAAATTAGATGCATTTCGCTCAAAAATTATCCACTGAATTGAATTTCCTTGACAAAAGCCAAGTAAGACACAGTGCTAGACTTTGATGAAATCAACAACCTAATGACACACTTAACAAGTTACAAAGTATTGAAACCATACAAAGTGGTGTGGTACAAGCCTTTAATCCCAGCACTTGGTAGGCAGAGGCAGGTAGATCTGTGAGATCAAGGCCAGCCTTGTCTGAGTTTTAGGCTAGCTGAGGCTACAGAGAGACTGTCTCATTAAAAAAAAGAGTTACAAAGTATACATTCAAACTTCTCTAAAACACAATGTGGTATGTATACCAAAAAAAAAAAAAAAAAAAAAAGCCAAGAGTTTATCTCCATAAATTCTCACTCTATTTTTCCTAATCTATTTTGTTTTCTACATACTTTTGGGTAATAGATATTGGTAATCTTAACAAAAGCTTCCTGAAGTTCATCACCTATGGAACTCCTAGACTCCCAGGTTAAGAAC
The DNA here is from genome assembly GCA_035773235.1 of Eospalax fontanierii. Classification (NCBI taxonomy): domain Eukaryota; kingdom Metazoa; phylum Chordata; class Mammalia; order Rodentia; family Spalacidae; genus Eospalax; species Eospalax fontanierii. The sequence goes on along the minus strand of CM069536.1, from coordinate 10,958,452 downwards.
CTTAACAAATGGGGCTAGGGAGAAAGCCCAGTCAGCAAAGAACTTGTCACTAAAGCATAAGGACCTAAGTTCAGCTCTCCCAACACCCAGAGAAAAAAGCAGGCAAGGGGCTCAAGGAAATGGCACAGTGGGGAATGTAGCTCAATGGTAGAGCACTTTACCAGCATGCATGAGGTCCTAGGTTCAATCCCTGGATTTGGGTGTCGGGGAGAGCTCTAGGTGAAGTGTGGGGGCACTTGTCTTTAATCTCAGTACTCAGAAGGCAGAAACAGGCTGATCTCAGTAAGTTCTGGTCTATGTAGTAAATTCTAGGCTAGCCAGGGTTACACAGTAAGATCCTTGTCTGATAACAAAGCACATGCTGCTCTTGCAGAGGACTCAAGTGGGGTTTCCAGCACCAATGCAGGGTGGCTCATTAACCACCTTAAATTCTAGCTGCAGAGGATCCAACACTCTCTTCTGGTATCCAAGGGAACCTGTGCTCACAAGTGTATGCACTTGCCGGCACACACACAATGAAGTAAAAATAAATAAATAAATAAAGAGTAAAAAAAAAAAAATCCTAGGCAAGGTAATTCCAGTCCTGAAGAGGCAGAGATAGGAAGACCCTGAGACTTACTGGATAGGTAGTATTGCCAACAGGTGAGCTCCAAGTTCAATCAGAGACCTTGTCACAAAAATTAAGTGGAAGTCAGGGTGTGGTGGTGTATGCCTTTAATCCCAACACTTGGGAGGCAGAGTCTGGTGGATCTCTGTGAGTTCAAGGCCAACTTGGTAAACAAAGCGAGTTCCAGGCCAGCAGAGGATACGAGCAAACCCTGACTCAAAAAGACCAAAAAAAGTTAAATGGAAGGCAATAAAGCAAGACACCCAATACTGACTCTGAACAACACACACACACACACACTCACCCAGGTACACAAGCATGAACAACACATACAAACTCATGTACCACAAACACAAAAATAAATACATAAATAAAGCCTTAATAAGGGCTGGAGAGATGGCTTAGCAGTTAAGAGTACTTGTTGCTCTTGCAGGGGACTGAGTTCAGTTCCCAGTACCCATGTAAGTTGGTTCAAGAGCCATCTTTAACTCCAGTTCCAAAGGATATGATGTGCTCTTCTAACATCCACGGGCACTTGCACTCACATTCACACACACACACACACACACACACACAAAAAAAAAACCTACATAAATAAGTAAGAGAGCCCTAGCAGACAGCATTTCTCATTCTAGCACTTCTCTCTGCTGCCATTAAAATGAAGCACATTTTCTCTGTTTACAGAAATTAATTTATTTAACTTTGGGCAGTAATATATATCTGACATATTAACATTCTGTATTCAGTTGGCAGGACTAATAAACCAAGTAATTTCACTTCACTATTACTGGGTAGAGGAAAAGGAAGAATGGAAAAGGAAGATGTGTTAGTACATGAGTACAAAAAGTACATACTGGTATTATCACTGTTTCTGTCACAAAGAAAATTCCAATACTCCTCCAGCATACGACCAATCAACTTGACGACTCAAAAATTATTCTGTTCAAGAATTTCAGGAGTAAGTTGAATACAGTCAATAAAAAGATTTCCTCAACTCCAGGCATGGTAGCCCTCAGGAGAAGGTGGAAGGTGGATCTCTGTGAGATCAGGGCAGCCCGGTCCACATAGTGAGTGAGCTCCAGGCAAGCTAGGACTAGGGAGACTGTCAGAAACAGACTCTTCAGTTCACTCAACATTTTCATCTTGGTCACTTGTGTGCTGAGCACTATGCTTGGCAATGGGAAACAAAAAGGATAAGGGCACAGTGCAGTGACAAATTCACAGTAGTAAGTATGGTAAAATCTCATAGGTACTCATGTACATGTTTGAGTTTAGGAAAGTGGTCCTTAAATTTAACCTATTAAGTTTAAAAAACAACAACAACTAGGAGATTTCTCAGGGCCAGTGATAGGATCAGATCAGTATTTTAAATCTATAACTCTGGTTCCATAACCAGAGCTTAAAGAAAGACCTGTCTGTTAAGAAGCTGCTAACACTATATGAACACATTCATTTCCCCACATCAATCCTGTATACTATGGTTCTTTTTAACTTCATACTTCAAGGAGAAAACACAGGTCATCAGGCTGAACTGCTTTAAACTTTTACCATCAAACCTTTCCTGTTTACCTCACCTTTGCTTCAACAAAGGTGATATAAATAAACCTGTTTCTACCTAAAACCAATCTTTTTAACCAGTATGTCAGAGGTTTGATACCCAATGCAGACTCTTTTATTTTATTTTCTCCCTCTTCTCTTCCTCCCTCTCTCCCTTCCTTTTTCTTTTCTGAGGCAGACTTTTGCCATGTAGCCCTGCTGCCCTCAAACTCGTGGCAACCTTCTGCTTCAGCCTCTCAATACTGGTATCACAAAACAGTTTCTATATTACCTATGAGCATGGTAGGACTACAGAGTAAACTTGATCTGAATATGCAACTCAGTAAGACCCACAGGTAATTTTCATTGTCCACATTAGAGTTTAAGAAGCACCACACATGGCTAAAGCTGGAGAGCACTTGCCTACAGTACAAAGCCCATGTTTGATGGGCTAAAAAAATGGGGGAGGAGTGAAGGAAGGGAGAGAGGGAGAAAGGGAGGGAGGGAACTGCTCTACACAAACGCCAATTCACAATATGGATTATTTATTTTCTAGTTCTTTGTCTCTTAAAACAGAAAAGCCCCAAGCACCTTTTCCAATACATCTCAACAAAGTTTTCCAAACAGTTTTGTCTCCATTTCTTCATATCAGTTACTCTTCAACCCTTGCAAATCTGCCCTTGCTGCCAGACCACTACAAAGGACACCTTTCAGTCTTCATTTTATTTGACTTCACTGCTATTCAACACAATTGCTTTTTCTCTTCCTGAATCACTTTCTTTCCTGTGTTGGCTTGTGCAAAAGCAATGCCAGATAAAATTGCTGGTGCTTTAGCACAAATGAAGGTACTAGCATAAACTACAATTACTACTAGTAATTGTATTCTTCACTGCCAAGAATGAACATGAAAATAAAGGCCAATTTCACCAAAGAATAACCCTGATGAAGCAATAAAACTAGTAATTTACTAAATATGAACCCTCAAGATGCCTTTATAGTATTCTTCTTAAGAAAATGAGAAGTGGGCTAGAGAGATGATTCAGTGGTTAAGAGCACAGGCTGTTCTCACAGAGGAACTGGGTTAGAGTCCCAGCACCCACATGGCAGCTAACAACCATCCGTAAATCCAGTTCCAGGGGGTCTGATGCCCTCTTCTGACCTCCGTGGGCACTGTACAACAGGACAACAGGAGTGCACTTACATCAGGCAATACATTCATACACATAAAATTAAAATTTTTTAAATTTTTTAAAAGAAAGAAAATGGGAAGGAAGCTCAAAGTGCTTCTGCATACCAAAGAATGAGTGCTCTGTCAAGGAAATATACCTTTATAACTGTCTGAGACTGAACCGGTAGTGTTGTTGTTTTTTTTTTTTTGCAACACCATTTTTACTCCAAAGAACAGCAAACAAACTGATCATGCAGACAGTTATCTGGCAAATGGGGCCAGAGAGATGGCTCGACAAGTAAACTTATTTGTGGCCAAGACAACCTGAATTCAGTTTCCAGGACCCACATGGTAGCAAGAGAAAACCGACCCCTACAAATGACTCACTCCACACACTCACTGTGGTACTAGCATGCACATGCACAAACACACACACACACACACAGAGCAAATAAAAATTTAATAAATACATCTAGAAAACATTTTCTCAAAAATGAATGAATCATCATGCCTTTCCATTCAAGTAAAGCAACTAACATAATTCATTGCCAATGTATAAAAACATGTTTATTACAAAGAGCTGACATCTCAATAAAGACTTTTCTGATGAAATCAGTAGTCATATTAACAAATGTGAGTTTCTGATACTGTTAGAATGAAATATGTAAACATTTAGAGTATCTGCATAACCTAGTAGAAAAATGTTTTCCACATGACCAATGGAAAATTTTATAAAATTAAGTATGGGTCAGTCATCTACTTAAGACAGATCAGGCAGCTCTGATGATTCAGGCCTATAATCTCAGCTACTTGGGAGGCTAAAACAGGAGGATCAACAAGTTCAAGGCCTGCGTGGGCTAAAGTGAGTTCAAGGTTAGTCTAGACAACTTACTCTAAGACCTTGTCTCAAAATAAAAGTAAAACGAGGGTTGGGAGAGTGCCTGCCTAGCATGTATGAAGCCCCAAATTTGATCTGATCTCGAGCACCACGTAAACCTAGCATTACAGGCACACACCTGTAATCCTAGCACTTGGCAGGAAGATCAGAAGTTCAAGGTCACACTTGTCTACATAGGGAGTTCTAGGACAGCTAGGGCTACACAGGTAAGACCCTGCCTCACCTCTCCCCATTCTCCCTGTCCTCCCTCCTCCAAAAAGCAGAAAGGATAATTTGAGAGCAATTTAAAATAGTCTGAATATGCTGAATGACTGGTTATATGAGTGTGACAGGAAGAAGTATCACAGATGACAGGTACAGTGGGTGGGGCCATGCACTGAAAGAGAACACTAGAAGACTTGTTTGCTTTGTTTTGAGACAGAATCTTATTATATAAGTTGGCCTCAAATTTGTAGCAATCTTCTGGTCTCAGCCTCCTAAATGTTAAGATTACGAGTGCACACCACCATTCCCAGTCAAAGATGACCATAAAGGGGGTTGGTTTTTTTGAAACAGGGTCTTCCTGTACCCCAGCTGGCTTGGAATTTGCTGTGTAGACCAGGCTGGCCTCAATCTCACCAGAGAACCACCTACTTCTGCCTCTTGAATGCTGGGATTAAAGGTGTACACCACCATACCCAGAGATGACCATGTGCTGAATGACTGACATTACAAATTTGGAGCTGGATTTGTTGATTATACAGTGCACGTGAGACATTTTGATGATAGACGTTGAATAAACATTTAAGTAAACAAGTCCAGAAATTATTAGAGAATTATGGGAGGCTAGGGATATAGTTTCACTGAGAGACTGCTTACCTAGCATGCACAAAGCCCTGAGCTGACCCCCAGCACTGCATAAATGGCATGGTAGCACATACTTGTAATCCCAGCACTTTGGAAATAGAAGCAAGGAACTGAGGAGTTCAGGGTCATTCTCGGCTATATAGCCAGTTTGAGACCAGTCTGGGCTACATGAGACCCTGTCTCAAAAAACAAAATAAAACTAACAAACAACAAAACAGGACTAAAGAGTTGGCTCAGCAGTTAAGGGAGCATACTGCTCTTCCAGAGAATCAAGTTCAATTTATGGGGCAACTCACAACTTCCTCTACTCCAGCTCCAGGGCATCTGATTCCTTTGGGCTCTGAGGGCACCCTCAAGCATGTGCACATACCCCCACACTGACACACATACATACACATTACTAAAAATAAGTTTTAAAAACATTGTAATAAAAAGGCTTATAAGGTTTAATGTGGTCATGAGATATGATTAAAGACTAGGAGAGTGACTCTTTTTGCAAGGAAAATTGAGTCTAGGGCCTTGCACATTGTAGACAGGTGCCTTAGTACTAAGCTATACACTGCATGACAGTGATTTTTAAGTTCTTTGGTCACACGAATTTATTAGGGTCTTAAAAATTATGAGACCTCAAGAATTATTGTGTATGTTATTTAAATCCTCTACTATTTACTATTCTCCAACTGAATCTGGAAAATCTAAAATTATTTTATTATTATTTTATGTGTGTAAGTGTTTTGCCTGCCTGTATGTAAGTGCACGTGTGTCATGTAATGCCCAAGAAGGCCAGAAAGGGTGTTGGATCCCCTAGAACAGGAATTACAGTTAGCCACTACATGGGTACTGGGAACCAAACCCAGGTCCTCTGTGAGAGCAGCCAGAGCTCTTAACCACTGAGCCATCTCTCCAGTCCCCTAAGAACTTTTTTAATGTACTTATAGTTTATTTTAAAATAACCCCTGGTGCCAGGCATGGTGGCACCCACCTTCAATCCCAGCTCTGTGAGTTCAAGGCCAGCCTGGTCTACATAGAAAGTTCCAGGTCAGCTGGGGCTACAGTGAGACCCTGTCTTGAAAAAGATAAAATAAATAAATAAATGTAATTTTTATTTTAAAAGGGTGGAGGGTAATTGTCACAGATTTCTTAGATCCGAGCTCACTAACCAGCCAGTCTAGCCTAATTAGCAAGCCTCAGACTCCTCCGAGTGAAAGACCTTGTCTAAAAACAGAATGTTGTGCTGGCAATGGTAAGATGGCTCGGTGGAAAAGGAACATATTTCACAAGCCTGATAACATGAATTTGAGTCTTAGAATCCATGTAAAGGGAGAAGACAACCAACTCCACAAAGTTTTCTCTGACTGGCACATATGTGCCATGGCAGAGGCACACTCCCACACACCTATCATACACACACACAATAATATAAAAAAACAAACAAATAAAAATTTAAATTAATACAGGGTGGAAGGTTCCTGAGGAACAATGCCTGAGGTTGACCTCTGGTCTCCACAGGTGTCCACATACCCCATAAATGTACGTATACACAAACTGCAACTCTCTCTGAGAAGCCTACACCTACGCTCTCAGGGGTGTCTCCACAAGCACTTTCTTTCTGTTAACCCTAACACGTGCTTAAGACCGGTATTTAAAGTCTTTTCATAAAGCACAACTCTGAGATGCTCAGTGGGTGAGGGCACCTGCTGCCAACCCTGACCAAGACCCATATGGTAGACAGAGAGAAGTGCCTCCCACAAGTTTTTCTCTGACCTCCACAATCACACCATAACACACACTCACCCACACATAAACAAATAAAATCTAACTTAAAAATCCAACTCCACTTCATGAAATAAAATAAGCTCTTTATATGTTAATATAACTATAGCTTTACGAAAAATAATGTTTTCCAAATAAAGCATTTACAAGAGTAGCAGTAATTTACATTTACAAATAAGTCTGCCTTAATGGAAGAGAGCTGGCTTTGCCTATTTGCTTCTGCACTTAATCTGTTGCATTATGGGTTTTTTGGTTTGGGTTTTTGTTTTACTTTTTACATTTATTTGTGTCTGTGTGTGGTTGTGGGGGGGAGACAGCGCACATTTGGAGATCAGAGGACAAATTGTGGGAGTCAGTTCTCTCCTTCCACATGGGTTCCAGGGAATCAAATTCAGGTATACAGACTTGATGGAAAGTGCCTTTATCAGCTGAGCCATCTCATTATCACCACCACTTTTTTTTTTTGTGCTGGAAACTGAACTGTAGGCCTGGTACGTGCTAGGAAAACGCTCTACCACTAAGGTACACTCCCATCCCCTATGCTTTGTTTTCTAAGACAAGGTCTTACCCCGAACTCCAGATCTAGGATTACACGTATGCTGTAACTGTTTTAGAAGATACTATTACTAGGCTGACTAAAGGACTGGGTAGGCAGCCTTGTAATACAGCACTGCCTAGGTCCTGAATTTGATCCTTAGCACCATACATACATCAAGACCATGATATCACTCATTTGCAGCACATCAATACCCTCCCAACACTCCTGTAATAAAATTAAAACCCTTACTTACACACACAGGCTCACCAATTTTCTTCTGCTTTCTTTTGGTTGAGTGTTCCAGCAACCTTTCCTTGTCTAGGTGCCACTGGTTCTCACCAAAATTCCTCAATCATCCCATCATCTTACCCCACACTCTAAAGCTTTCTTTTTTTTTCTTGTCTTTTGAAATGGTCTCAACTTTGCATCCCAGGCTGGCCTCAAGCTCATGACAATCCTCCTGCCTCAGCTTCCCAAGTGTTAGAATTACAGGGATGAACCATGAAACACACTAAAACCAGTTTCTCAAAGACCATTCATTAGCTAATAACATATTATATTTGAGAGGCCAATAGTAATCACAGATGAAGGTAAAAATTAACCCTCAATTCATTTTACTTCCTCCATATTGCCTGAGTAAGTTCAGGCATTATTAAGCACTGCATTATCACATGAACTTCAAAAAGAGTCAAAACAAAGCAAGAGCCAGGAACAATACCAGGTTAAGGGAAATGGGGGGGGGGGTGTCATTTAACAATTAAGCAAAAAGTGCTGTGCTAATATTTCACATATATTACTCACTTGATTCTCACAAAAACTCAACAAATATTGGGAATCAAGCGTCAAAAACTATCATATGACTATTCAGCAATAAAGGCAGAATTCTTAACTAAGAATTCTAGCCCACTGTAAAGGTCATAGTCTTCAATGTACCATGTGCCTTTCCTAAAGAAACAGATGTATACCTAATACAATCTAATCAGGCAAAAATGCATCAAATATATGGGCATGTTTTGATTTATTAGACAGAATTTAGGATTATTAGCCTTATGAAATAAAACTGGTATGGAAGATTATCTTCATACAAACCTTTTTTTTTCTGTGTGTTGGGGAGGCTCTTAAAATATGCACATCTTGGACTGGAGAGATGGCTCAGCAGTTAAGAGCAATGACTGCTCTTGAAGAAGACCTGGGTTTGATTCCCAGAACCCATATGGCAGCTAAGAACCATCCTTAGCTTCAATTCCAGGGAAATCTGACACCCTCTTCTGACCCACGTGGCATTGCACAACACAGGTGCACTCACACACATGCAGGCACACTCATACACATAAAAAACTTAAAAGAAAATTTAGAAACAAAATGCACAACTTGCTTTTCATCTATCTTATTTGTTGGCTTTAAAAATTAAAGTCAAATGGGGTGATGAATGCCTGTAATTCCAGTACTTAGGAGGATAAGGCAGGAGAATCACTTTGAGTTAGAAGCAAGCCTGGGCTATATATAGTGAGTTCTAGGTCAGACTGGGCTACAGAGTGAGGACTCCTCTCCCCCCATTTCAACCAAAAAGCATGGGGTTGGAGAGATGGCTAAGCAATTAAGAGCTGGCTGCATCTGTAGAGGACCTAGGTTCAGTTCCCAGCACCCACATGGCAGCTAATAACCATAACCCCATTTCTAGGTGATCTAATGCCTTCTTTTGGCTCTATGGGCACATGTGGTACCCTTACATACATACAGGCAAAACACTCACATACATAAAATAAAAATAAAAATACTTTTAAAAACAAAGCCAGGCAAGGTAGCGCACACCTGTAATTCCAGCACTGAGAGTTGGAGACAGAAGCAAGCCTTGGCTATACTGTACATAAGAAACCCCATGTCAAAAAAGGGGGAGTAGAGGAGGACTGGAGAGGTGAATAAGTGGTTAAGAGCACCAGTTGCTCTTGCAAAGGTCTTGACTTTGGTTTTGAGTACCCACATGGTAGCTAACAACCACTTGCAACTCCAGTTCCCGGGGATCTGACACCCTTCTCTGGCTTCTGTGGACATTCATGCTCGAAGGCAAAACACTCATGCCCACATTTTTTAAAAAAGACTTTGAATCCAGGACTCCAATGCCACAGTCAAAACAACAATCACTTCATCTTGTGAAAAGAAATTACATGGCTACAAAAGGTGAACGCAAACTAAGATTTAAAGGGGAAGCAGCCAGGGAAAAGGCTCAGCAGTGAAAGCACTTCCAGGCAAGTCTACCTGTTCAATCCTCAGAATTCACAGTGCGAGAGAGCTAACTCCTCGATGGTATCTTCTGACCTCCACACATGCCCTGGTGCATATGCATACACACATACACACACATCACATACGCTCACAATAGTAAATAGAATTAATTTTAAAATTAAAAAAATAATAATGGGAATGGCAGTTAATCCCAGCAATCTGGAGAAAGGGGCAGGCGGATTTCTGTGAGATTGATGCCAGTCTGGTCTACATAGAGTCAGACTATTCCAGGCCAGCTGGGGCTACAGGGAGACCCAGTTTCAGAAAAAAATAAAAATAAAAATGAAAGGAGAAACAAAGATTAATGGGGTCAATAAAAAAAAATTGTCACCAAATTTAATCAGATGTCTATTTTACAGACATAACTGGTGTGCTACATAAAACAGGGCTAACCAGTCTAACCAAAATATCCTTATATCTTCACATACTATATCAAATCTGAAACAATTTTAATTTCATCTTTTTCAAAATTCTCAGCCAAGCATGGGTATATGCCTTTAATCTCAGCATGTGAGAGGAAGAGGCAGGTAGATCTCTGTGAGTTCCAGCAGGTTGGTGTACACAGCAGTTCCAAGGCTACATAGGGAGACTCTGTCTTTAAAAAGCCCAACTCCTTTAAATTGTTTTAATGTGATACTCATTTTTTTTTAAATTATAAATAACAGGTCTGAAAAGATGGCTCAGCAGTTAAGAGTGCTGACTACTCTTGAACTGGGCCTGCGTTTAATTCCCAGCACCATATAGCAGCTAATAACTGTCCATAATTCCAATTCCACAGGATCTGATGCCCTCTTCTGACCTCCATGGGCTTTGCACTACCCGGGTGCACTTACACACATGCAGACAATATACCCATACACATAAAAAATAAAAATAAAATAAATAAAATATTTTTAAATTATAAATACCTTTCCTAGGGCCAGCGAGACTGCCCTGCCACCAACCCAGGAGATCTGAGTTTAATTCCTGGGATACAAAAAATTCGCCCCACAAGTTGTTCTCTAACTGGTGCATCACAACACATGCTCACGCAAACACACAATAAATAATACATAAAAATGTTAAAAAAAAAAAACAAAAGCAAAAAAAAGCCTGGGGCTGGAGAGGTGGCTCAGCAGTTAAGAGCACTGACTGCTCTTGCAAAGGACCTGGGTTCAATTCTCAGCACCCATGTGGCAGCTAACAACTGCCTATAACTCCAGTTCCAGTGATCTGACTCCTTCTGACCTCCATGGGAGCACTTACACACATTCAGGCAATATACTCATATACATTAATAAAAACAAATATCTTTTTTTTAAAAAAAAGCCTAAATCTCTTTTTAAAAACAAAACAAAACAAAAAAACTTTGCTAAATGTGAACACTAAACAGAAGATTGGCAAGTATGATTCTTTTTTCCCAGCAGAGCTAGGTACCAAACTCCTACAACTCTATCACCAAGCTACATATCTCCAGGCCCAAGAACGACTTTTTAAAATGCAAAAACTGGAGCTGAAGAGATGGTTCAGTGGTTAAGAGCACTTGCTGCTCTTACAGAGAACTCCCAAACAGCACCCAAATCAGGTGGCTCACAATCACAGTTCCAGGGGATCAGGTGCCTCTGGTCTCCACTGGCACTTGTATCCAAGTAGTACACATTAGCTCACATAGGCAGAAACATACGTACACTAAAAAAAAATTTTAATGTCAAAACATAGCTCAATCTAATGATAACTCTCAATCTAATGTAATGAAACATTATCACTTAAAATTCTACATTTCTATACACGCTGCTAAAACAAGCATCAATGGAGAAGCTAAATTATTCTTACATATGCAAAAGTCTGCTAATAAAAACTAGTTGAATAAACCACTGTGAAATGAAATCTTGCTTATAAGGATTGTTATGAAAATACTTGTGTATTTAAGAGGTTGGAGAGATGGCTCAGTGGTTAAGAGCAATGGTTACTCTTGCAAAGGACCCGGGTTCCAACCCACATGGCAGCTAACAACTGTCTATAACTCCATTTCCAGTGGATCCAATGCTCTTCTGACCTTAGGCATTGCACTACATGAGTACACTTACAAACATGCACACAATACACTTAATATACCATAAAATAAAAAAAATAAATAGAATATTTTAAAAGACATGTGTTTTTAAATATTTATTTGTTTATTGTTTATTTATGGTATATGTGTGCTTACAAGCAGAGGTCAGAGGACAATTGCTAGAATCAGTTCTCTTCTTCCACCATGTGGGTTCTGGGGACTGAATGCATGTTGTTAGGCTTAGTGGCAAGTGCCTACACCCACTAAGCCATCTCTCCAGACCCCTTTGTTTTGATTTCCTGTAGCTCAGGTTGACCTGGAGCAATCAATGGTCAAAGATGACCTTGAACTCCTGATCCTCCTGCCTCCACCTCCCAAGAACTGGGATTATAGGCATATGTGTCATGATTCTGAGGTAAAATAATATTGTTTTAAGAAAATCTAAATTATTATTAAACTGCTCTTGTAGAGGACACAGGGTCAATTCCTAGTACCCACATGGCAGCTAAAAACAGTCCTGGAACTGAATCGGAACTCTAGTTCCACAGGATCCGACACCCTCTTCTGGCCTCCACAGACATTGTACACAAAGGTACAAGCAAAACTTTAATCGTGCACATAAAAAATAATTAAAAATCAAAAGAGAAAACAAATAAAAAGACAGTGTAGATTTGTCAAATAATAGAGTTTATTTCTGATAATTATAACCAGTTTAGGCCAATATCTCAAACATTTTCTTATTACCTTTATATAGCATTAAGACACATATAAAAAATGTAAAAAGCACATACTTATTGGAATTCAGAACTGTAAATACAAGTTTAACAGTAAAAACTAAGTAGGTCCAGAATTCAGGAGAATGTTTATCCATACTGACCAAGTATCACTTAGATAAGAGGAAAAACATGGCTTCAGTGGCATAGCTAATAGTGAACTCTCTTTTCTATTTTTATACTAATTATTATCATCACTGAATAAAACTGTTTAAAACTCTCCAAATTTGGGGCAGGGAGATGGTTCTAGCAGGTAAAAGAGCTTTGCCACCAAATCTAATAACTTGAGTTAGATCCTGGGATCTAACAAGTTGTCTTCTGATTTCCACATGTGCACCGTGGATATACATACACACACACACACACACACACACACAATAAATGTAAACGTAAAAAGTCTGGGACTGGAGAGACGGCTCAGCAGTTAAGAGCACTGGCTGCTCTTGAAGAGGACCCAGGTTAGAGTCCCAGCATCCACTGTCCATAACTCCAGTTTCAGGGGTCCCAATACTCTTCGTTGCACAACACAGGTACACTTACGTACATGCAGGCAATACACTCATACACACAAAAAAATAACATTTCTTTTAATTCTCTAAACTTCAAAATACCTGTATTATTTCAAAAAGTAAAGTACGCTATATATGGAACATCCAATTTACTTTTCCAAAATGAAATTTACAAACCAGTGAATTGTTTTAACAAAAGTAAAATGTCATAAGAAACCCAATGAAGAAATGGGCAGTTCTAATCTTATTCTCTCATCAGTCTTACGGAACAGAGACAGCTTTAAAGAAGATAAATATTTGTATTTTCCTCAATTTATGACATATTTCAAAAATGAATCAACCAAACTATGGGTTAGTATTAGTATGCCTAATTCACATTCATTCAACAAACATTTATGTAATCATAACTATCATTATTAGGGTTACATTACCCCACCACCTTTTATTTCCCTAAGTGCAGACATTTTTTAAAGAATGTTTTAAAATTCACCAGTTTTCACACAAACTGAAGTCAGTAAATGGTTGAAAACAGATGTCATTACAGCAACCCCACAGGAAGATGAAGAATGAACTTACGTTTCAAAACAACGATCCACGTTGTCAGACATCAAAAGTAGCATACATAGCTGTTCGAGGGCTATTAGTTGCATGTCCCTTTCATCTCCCTGTCCCATCTGCAACCATTCCAGCAGTGTATCCGGATCCACATCTGCCATGGTTTTTAAAAAGCCTCTTTGCCTGAATTGAAAAAGGAAAAAAAGTCCTTTAAATGCTCAGAACGGATCAGCCTGGGTTTACTTTTTTTTCTTTTATATCTGCTGAAACCAATTTTTTGTGATGTTGTCTTCAGAATTAAAAATAATAAAACAAAACACCTAAAAACTCCTAAGGTTGGATATAGTGCTTAATGCAGTTTCCAACTTTCATTTATTCCCTGAGTTAATGCTCAGACACACTAAACAAAAACAGTTTTATACAAGAGTATAAGCTGATTAGGTTCCAGGTTAACTAGAAACCAGAGCTGTCTTTGTCAAAGACAGTCAAACAAGCTTTGGATCTCACTATTGCTATCACTGCTGTTTGTGCTAAAAAGCAAAGAACACCTACAGAAAGGTTCTCTTTTTTCCAGCGAATTTCTTTCCCCAACCCTTCACCCAAAACTGGTCTTCAGTTAAGGGTCAGATCCAGTAACTTTTACGGAAAACTACACATTCTGAACAAACTCCCCTACAAACTGAATTACTCCCTTTCCTCCAATTCCAAACTCTGAGTCCTAAAACTCACTCCTAACAATATCCAAATACAAACGATAATTAGTTGTGAAATCTATCTATGAAAAACAAATAGGACTTCGGGCAGTCTTAGCAACTGTTCTTAAAACTTGAAGAAAAAGGCTAAAAGTAAATGCAATGGACTCACAGGTTACAAAGCAGAATATAGGCCAATCTTTCTCGGTTCCCACACGATGGGGCAGTTAGTTAAAAGAAAAAAATAATAATAATCGGGGAGCAGCCCTTGTAGGCAAGTCATTAGAGAAGCTCCTCCTGAGCTCCTGACCAAAGGACGGCGCTGGGCTCTGGGTCCCACGCACCCACCTGCAGGTGTGGGAACGGAAAGGCTGGCTGCGGTGAGCACCCAACGGCGGCGTCCAGCGGGGCTGCCCCCCCATCCCCGGCCTGCCGCGGCCGGGCGCGGGGACGCTGGCACCAAAGCCTGAGAAGTTAGCTACCTGCGTTTGGGGACGAGAGCGAAGTTCTAGAAAGCAGCAAGCCTGAGTGCTCGAGAGGAAGCCAACAAGCCGCCGGGATACGGGTCTTCCGGAACTCCGAGGCCCAGCAGGACGTCCCCGGTCCCCGCCCGGCGGCGGAGCCTTCTCAAGGACAAGCGGAGTGCAGCCCGAGCTCCGGCGCCGGCAAGCCGAGCCCCGCGGCCCACAGGGCCCAGGGAGCGGAACAAAGGGGCCGAGCCGGGGCGTCGCGACCGCCTGGCCGACCTCACCGCGCAGGGATCCGGCTCCTTGCCCGCTACTCGGCTCGGCGGCCCGGATCCCAGCCCAGGCCCAGCCCTACCGGCGACACGAAGCGCTCCCGCCTGCCCTTCCCGCAGGCGCTTACCCGGGCTTGACGACCCTAACAGCTCCGGTCCAGCTCCAAGCAGGCCGCGGGCAGAGCCAGGCCCGGCCGCGGCCCTCGAGTTCCCAGGAAGCCGCAGGCCGCGCAGGTCGAGCCGGGCAGGCGGCACAGGAAAAGCCGCGTCTCGTCCCTCCCCTTCCTCCGCGGGGACCCGGTGACAAGGAAAAGAGAGGTACTCCCGAGCGGCGGCAGCCAGCCCGGGTCCCGGCCCCGGCACGCGGCTCCTCAGGCCCTGCAGTTCAGACAGAGGCCCTCGCGGAGCTGCCGGCGGCGGCGGGGGGAGGCCGCGTCCATCGCGAGCCAGGCGGGGGCAGGAGGAGGGTCGACCGAGCGCCGGGCGGGGAGGCGGGCGAGGGCCGCGCCGGCGGAGGCGGAGCGAACTCCTTCGGGCCGCCCTGCCCGCGGCCACCTGGGGCGCTGCGGAGGCCGGGTCGCAGCACTAGGTGCCGACGGGGGCGCCGGGCGGTCGGGTGTGATCGGCCGGTGGCCTCGGACTCCCGGAGGCCGCGGGCGCCGGCTTCTCAGACCGCCCGCGCTGGCCTCGCCGCGCTGTCACTCCGAGCTCGGCGCCTGCGCCCGGTGCGTGCACGCTCGGCTGGTCTGGCCCGCCCGAGGTCCGCCACCTCGCGAGTCCCGCGGCTCGCAGCCGCTCGTCTCAAGTTACCCCTCCTCGTGTACCCAAGTGCGTCGCGGGAGGAGAAGCTCGTCTCTGGGTGCCCGGAGGCCGAGCGCCCAGCAGTTCGGCCGAAAGCCCGAACACCCAGCTTCGGAAAGGTTCTGCGTTACCCGGCCGCGGATCTCCAGCGCGCGGGCGAGGGAACCAACCGAGGCTGCGGGAATGCGCAGTCAGGCCCCTTCAGAGTCCAGGAAGCAGCCTCTCTGAGAGGACTTTCAACTCATCTCCTGCGGTTTCTGGTCACCTGTGTTTCCACAGTATTCCCTTCGAACTTTTATTTCGCAGGCGGTGACAATAAAATACAAGCCGAGGGTAGTGCTAGCGCTCGCCCGACTCAAACACGGTCATCCTCGGCTACAGAACGAGTTCGGAACTACCCTGGACTACAAAAGACGCTGCCAATAATAATAATAATGAAGAAGAAGAAGAAGAAAGGAAAGAAACAATATAATACAGTAGATCTGTCTACAGGGACATACGTGGAAATATTTTAGAATGTCATTAACGGAACAAACATTTTCATTAAAATCTGAATAACCTTGGCTAGTGAGCTAAAGAAAACTCCCATACTCCTTACTGGGCTCTCACTTTCTCAAATTTTAAATTAAAAAAAATATATATATATATTTCATAATAGTATTTGAGGCATGAGCACTCAATCAGAAGAACAACATATGCTTAGAGAGAGCTCTCGTGTAAAGGTTCTCAAAGGCGCTTGCTGCCAAGCCTGATGACCCCACATGGTGGAAGAAGAAAGGGAACCCTGCCCGGTTGTTTTCTGATCTCCACATATGGCACACAAAATAATTTCTTTAAAGAAGCATGATTTTTGGAAATTACAAGTTGTACAGATAACTATCAGCACATGACTATCACAAGTAATCTGCTACTTGCTAACAAATCAGGAGGCGTGATGGAAGAAGGAAGTGGCTGTATTCCTACTAGATCTTAATGAGTACATAGTGGCAGTTGAAAAGGAGGAGGAAGGAAAGGCCTTGAATGCAGAAATTAGGCTAAGGTATAAATTCTACAAGAGAATGCTGGAAAATTTAATCTTAAAGGATTATATTTCTATGGCCAGAGTGTCTGAAAGGTGTGTAGACAGGCATAGAGGTGTTCGAAGGCTTGGCTCCTGTGAGGGAAGAGAAACAACAAGCTGTCTTTTGGGTTTAGGTCCTACTTTCATAAAGAATCATTAATATGCAAGACACTGGGATCCACTCATAGACTTGTGAAAAAGGAAGTTATTCATCATCTAAATTTAAATTTGGATTGTTGTGTACCATGAATTTTTTGGGGGGCGGGGGGTCTTTTTGAGACAGGGTCTCCCTCTATTCCCAGCTGGCCTAGAACTCACAGAGATCTGCCTGCCTCTGCCTCCCAAGTGCAGGGATTAAAGGCATGTGCCACCATACCTGGCCCACTGTGAATTAATTTTAAGTGAATCTTATAATTATCCTCACTATTCACTACATATTATAGCATAATGAATCAAAAACAGTTTGTTAGATGTAAACATTTAAAATATGCTACAAAAGATGTCTGGGCCTTTCTTCAACTTACAACTGGAAGTGGAGTATCCATGGCTTCCCTCTACTCCCGAGAGGCTCTGGGTATGAAAAGTATAGTCTATAATTTTGAAGCCGTGGGAAATTAAATCTGACTGGAACAGAGTGTTATTTAGAGCTGGAAGAGACCCTTGAGGATATGCAGGTTTGCTAGCCTGCAACGTGGAAGGCCTAGGGGAGAGAACAAGACCTGTCACTTGCTACACAAGCTACCTAACTTCTCTGAGGTTTTCTTTTTATGTAAAATAGACATAAAAAACCATACAGTGTTCAACCCTGCGGTTAGTGAGTGTGGTAGGTACTCTGTTCAGAGAGACCAAGGTGTTCCTTTTATCCAGGAAGTAGTTTATTCGTGCTAGCACCTGGCTTTGTGAGATAGTTCTTGCCCCCGTGTATGGCTCCACACATTCTGCTTGGGTGCTCAGTGCTCTAAGGTCATGACAGGCAGAGCTATGTGCATACACTCAGGCACAGACCTTTCTGCATTCCTCCTACCACATCCCCCCCTTGATTCTCCAACCCTCTTTAAGGTCACAGAGCATCATTTTGGTTTAGGTGTCTTGAGAAGACAAATTATAATGCAACAAATTACAGTTGACAGATTAAGGAACAATATTAAGGTATATACTAGTTCTAGAACAAGGGTATTGAAGAGAAAGACAAGTGTATAATTTTAAGATGTTTTTGACAGAAGAGATTTTTTATCTATTTAGATTAACATTGCTTGTCAGTTTTGTTTCGTGGTCACACAGAACTTAAGAGTTAGAGAATAAGCTTACATTTAGCAAGAGCCTTGGAACTTTATCAGAATGACCTTGAAGTGTGAGCCTCAAAGGCAGAAAATAAACTACACAGGGAGCCAAAAATCTTTACATGTTAACTTTGTAACTTGTAATTGGCCAGACCTCAGGGCTTATTTTGTTTTCAGATTGGCAGTCACTAGATGTAAGGAGAAGCAAACTTTGGCTTTATCTATGTATTTAAATTATTTCCCTCGGTGCTTTAAGACTGATCTAAATAGGAGTAATCGTCAGTCTCCTCATTTCCCTCTTTGATGGTTTGGGTCTTGACTTCCCAGACCCTTGCCTACCTCTATTAGACTGATTTATAATTGTCAGTATTATCTTAGCCTTTAACTATCTCTCTAGTCTTCAGTGTGTGTGTGTATGAGAGAGAGAGAGAGAGAGAGAAACAGACAGATAAGGTCTAGCCTGGAATTCCCTATGTAGACCAAGCTAGCCTCAATCACAAAGATCTGCCTGTCCCAGCTTCCCTGAATTTTGGGATTTGAGTGTTGGGATTCAAGATGTGGACCAACACAGCTCTTCAATCTTTTGTAGCCTTCTTGCTATATTTGATCAGCTATTAGTTACAAAATGTAATTTTAGCATCCCCTGTCTCAAGAGTTTTTTGGTTTCGTTTTAATCCTGTATCTCTGGGACAGGTTTCATGGGCAGCTGCAGCCAACCTCAGCCCTGTCCTTTGGCAGGAGTTTGCAGAGCCTACATGTGGAAGCAGAGAAATAGTCCAAACAGAGGGCCCACTCGTGCCTCATGCTCCCCCCAACTCTCCAGCAAACCCATCGATGCACAAAGCCTTTGACTCTTCAGGCCCTTGCCTACTCACTGCAGTAACAAAGGTGACCTTTTTCACCGTGTCCCAACTCTTGAGCTACAGAGACCCTGCAGGCCTGCCTCCTCTTCTGTCTTCAGATAGTGTACTCACTCAGCACAGCCCACTGGAGCTCAGATATATATACATAGTGCCTCAGTGTTTTGCCTAGTTCCCTGAAGTCATGGTGGAACTGCATTTACATCTCCTTCCTGTGAGATTATTCAGGCAGTTCTGAGCCTTTGGAGGTGGATCAGCTCTCCCTTCCATTCATTTGGTTCCAAAACCAAATTACCAAACTAAACTAAAACCAAATTGAACCTGAGTTCTTACTAGTCCTGATGATCATTTCTTCCCTGAACCCAATAAAAAAAAAAGTTCCAGGGCCTTTTCTGGGTTACTTCATGCTCCTGAGGTCTTTAACCTGGCTCTCTGTGGGATAGTTCTCAAAAGAACAGAGTTTTGTTTTTGTTTTTGTTTTTGTTCTTGACAGGGTCTTATGTAGATTAGATTGGACTCCAACTCACAAAAATCCACCCACTTGTGCCTCTCCAGTGTTGGGATTAAAGGTGTGCACCACCACACGCAGCAAGACCCTTTATTTTCTTTTTTAACATTTTTTAACTGAACTTTTTTGGTTTCCATACAATGTAATTTGATGGTCTTAGTTCCCCTCCCCTATGCAGGGACCTCCCTTTACTATGCTTCTGCTCAATTGAATGCACTCCCTATAAAATACATAATAATATGTATATGGCCTATAGAGTCTTAATTTTTATCCCCAAATGTCCAGTGTGGATCCATCCACTGGTTAACCTACCAAGAAATCCATTCTCTTTTTATTTAATTATTTTTCTTTGTGTGTGAGTGTGTTGCCTGTGTGTGTGTGTGTGTGTGTGTAAGTGCATCCATGTTGTATAATGCCCACGGAGTCAAAAGAGGGCATTAGATTCCCCTGAAACTGGAGTTATGAATACTTGTTAGCTGCCTTGTGGATCCTAGGAATCAAATCCAGTTCTCTGTGAGAGCAGCCTGTGCTCTTAACCACTGAGCGATCTCTCCAGCTCCTTGAGAATGACATTTTTAAAAGAGACCAAGACCCAGCCTTTTATACCCTCTATGAGTTCCCCTTTACAGTTTGGTTTCTTTATCTCAAATATACAGTAACACAGGAGTCCTGGTCAAGTGCTCTGTGCCTACAAGGTTATGACAGGCAAACTTGTGCATTCAGGCATTCCTGTTTCCTTTTTCTTTGTTCTGAGAGTAAGGGAGGTTCCTACCACAAGAGAAAAAGTAGAGCAGATACTAGTTATAATAACAAGTTTTGTCTTTGTTTTACACTAAATAAATAAAAATACCAATACTGGAACTACCTTCTCTCCTTCTAAAAAGAAATCTGTGACACAGTACCCCTTCCCATTCTTAACTTATTATTCAGTCTCTCATGTGATATTTCAGATGTCAGGAAATTACTACTTCATTACATGTGGGTAATACATGTGAGCCTCAGCAGACCAAGGTTGGAAACTACATTGCTAGCTGGGTGAACTTGGGAAAGTTATTTAACACCATCTAACCCTTTCTTCATACCAATTGAGAATAACAAAGGCTACCTAATTTGATGAGAATAATAAGAATTAAAGAGACTATGTATGCAAAGAACCTAAGTTAGTAGTTTTTAACCTTAGCTGCACATTGGATTCACCTGGAAATTTTTTTAAATAGATCTGGTTTTTAGAACAGTTTTAGATTTGCGTTGAACAAAAAGTACAGAGAATAAGGTAAGGCCAGCCTGGTCCACAGAGTGAGTTCCTGGAAAGCCGGGGCTAAATTCAGAGAGATCCTATGTGCTTCCTACCTACATGCTAGCATAGCTCTCAGCTTCTAGATATCTGTTGCAATTCAAGCCAGGTGTGGTGATGCACACCTTTAGTCCCAGCACTCGGGAGGTAGAGGCAGGTGGATCTCTGTTGAGTACAAGGCCAGCCTGGTCTACATAGTTCCAGGCCTGCTGGGGCTACAAAAAGACCCTGTCTCAAAAAAAAAAATTCTGTTATAATTCATAACACATCCTTATCTTCCAAAGTCTACAGTTCACAGGAGAGTTCAGTCTCATTCTTGTACCTTCTAAGAATTGAGATATATGTGACTCATACACACACACACACATATATATATATATATATATATATATATATATATATATATACTTACCTTTTAAAAACTTCATTATTTTTATTTTATGTGTATGAATGTATTGCTTGCCTATATGTAAATACATCTGTGTCATGCAATGCCCGAAGAGGTCAGAAGAGGGTGTTGGATCCACCTGGAACTAGAGTTATGGACAGTTGTTAGCTGCTATGAGGGTACTGGGACTCGAACCCAGGTCCTCTGTAAGAACAACCAGTGCTCTTAACTTCTGAGCCATCTCTCCAGCCCTGCTCATCATCTTTCTTTTTAAGATTATTTTATTGAGACAAGTTCTCACTATGTAGCCTTGGCTGATCTCAAGCTTGCTATGTAGACCAGGCTGGCCTCAAATTCACAGAGATCCATATGCCTCTGCCTCCTGAGTTCTGGGTATTAAAGACATGTGCTACCACACTGAGCTTATTGGTTTGTTTTTAATTATGTGCATTTGTGGGTGGGTGGGGATAGTGGAAGTGTCCACATGAGTGCACAGGGAGGCCAGAAGAGGGTGTCTCACACCATGGAGTGTGAGTTGCAAGCAGATGTGGCACCCAACATGGGTGTTGGAAACTGAATTCAGGTTCTCTGCAAGCACAGTAGCAGCTCTTAACCACTGAGCCATCTCTCACCAGCTCTTTTTTTTCAGACATGGTTTTATTGTGTAGACCAGGCTGGCCTCAAACTTTCATCATTCTTCCTTCCTCTGCCTTCCCAGTGCTGGCATTCTAGGGCTGAGCCACCATGCCTGTATCAGCTTTTATAATATAATGTGTTTCACTATCCTAAAAATCTGGGCTCTACCTTTTAGTCCCTCTTCCCACAGCCTTGTTAAGCACTGATCTCTTTCTGTTTATCGCTTTAGCTTTTCTAAAATACCATATAGTTGGAATTATACAGTACACAGCCTTCAAAAGGGCTCCTCCATTCAGTAGCATGTGTTAAGGTTTCTCCATGCCTTTTCTTGACTTGGAAGCTTAGTTTTTTGTTTGGGGTTTTGTTTTTGTATTGAATTTTTGTATGTTTTACTGAATTTTTGCAGTTTTCACAAAATATAATTTGATGGTATTTAGATCCCCTCGTCTATCCGCACCTCCCATTATTGCCCCTATTCAATTTAATGTACTTTTTATTATATAATATATATTTATTATATATAATAATATATAGTATACTTATTATATATAATATGTATTTACTATAAATATATAGTATATTTATTATATATAATTATATAATATTATTTGTAATATATTATAAATATATATATGGCCTATAGAATCTAATTTGTATTTCCAAATGTTCTTCAGTATGGATCCAGCCTGGTTAGTCTACCAGGAGTCCCATGCTTGAAAGAGACTGTCTCTGTCCCTCCCAGCACCATCTGTTGCCACAATTTCCTTGGGTGACCTGGCAATATATGCCCACCAGAGCAATAGCAGCAAAAATATTATGGCAATAACTGACCAATGTTTTATTGGATTTAAGTTCCACTTCCTAGGATGGAGCCCTTACCTCACATTGGTATCAGGCTTAGGAACCAGAGTCTTGCCAACCAAGAACATAAAGGAAAATCTAACACTAGTTTTCTACTATTGTATTAAACTGACTCTCAGTGACTTATTGTTATGCCCATAGATTAATGGATCTCTCAACTCTCACCAGAGAAGCTTTCTTATGCAACAGATGGTGATAAACACAAAAATCACAACTGACCAACGTGCGGAGAACAAGAAGCTGCAGACTGCTCATTCCTGAATAGGACATCTGTATCAAACATCTGCCTCCCATGGTTCAGGGATCATTTCGGAAGAGGGGGCAGAAAGATTGTAAGAGCTGGATGAAGTGGATGAACACAAGGAAACAGTTTTCCAGAGACCTAGTCAGTTACTGATATGAACACACAGCAACAGTGACAGCATGCACAAGTCCCATGCAAGCTCAGATCAGAGAAAACATCATAGACATAAGGAATTAGGCAAGAAGCACCAACCCTATCCAAGGAGATTGATTGCACTGGATTGGATTTTTTTGGTCGGGGGGAGGGAGTTGGGAGATTTGTGTGTGTGTGTGTGTTATTTGTTTGCCTATTTGTTCTGAAGCAAAAGTATATTTATATAACCCAGGCTGACCTCAAACTCGCTATGCTCTTCCTCAGCTTTCTGAGTGCTGTGATGGTAGAAGTACAGCACCACACATGGCTCAGGAGCTCATTTCTTTTTTAGTGCTGAATAAAATTCAGTTATTTAGATGTATCACAATGTATTTATTCACATATAGATGTCTGGATCTTACATTCACAGACTCTGTGTGGCCTACACATCAGAAAAATACTTTCAAAAGCCAAATCTAATAAAGGACCTTTATCAAAACATATTACAAACATTTCACACTCAACAATAAGAAAGCGCCCTGATGTAAAAATGGTAAAACACTGAGCAGATATTTCGTCAGAGAAGATATTCAGGTGGCAAATAAGCATATGAAACATGCTTAACACCATATGTCATTAACAAATTGAAAATTGGGGCTGAAGAGATGGCTCATTCGTTAAGAGCTCGTGCTACTCTTGCAGAAGACCCACCTGAGTTCAGTTCCCAGAACGTAAATCAGACAGCTCACAACTGTCTGTTACTCCAGCTCCAAGGGATTCAACACTTCTGACTTCTGCAGACACTTGCACTCATGAGTACATAACAGACACATAATTCAGAAAACAATAGAAATAAATATTTGAAAAAACTAAAGTGAAAATTAAAATAATATCTCTAAGGCTGTGGATATGGCTCTGTTTGTAGAGTGCTTGCCTAGTATACACATGACTGAAGTTCTATCCTCAGCACCACCTAAAAGCAGGCAGGATTGTACAGATCTGCAACCCCAGTGCTTAGGAGGTAGAGGCAAGAGAATCAGAGGTTCAAGATCATCCTCAGCTGCATAGTGAATTGGATTCCAACCTAGAATACATGACATGACATCCTGTACAAGACAAAGTGAAAAGAAGGAAACACAATATCTCTAAACCTGTGTTAGAAATCAAATTCCTGGGTAACACCAAATGCTGGAAGGACATGAAGCAACAGGAGCTCTTAGTTGGTATGAAGTTGAAATAACAGAGCCTATGTAAAACATTTTGGCAGTTTCATCTAAAAAAGAGCTGAGTACAGTGGTACACACCTTTAGCTCCAGCACTCAGGAAGCAGAGGCAGGTGGGTCTCTGTGAGTTCAAGGTCAGCCTGATTTACATAGTGAGAGCCTGTCTCAAAACTACCACACCACCACCACAACAAAAACCAAAACAAACCGTAAAAACAACCCAAAAACTCAAAACAACAGAAACAGAACCAAACAGGCTAGTGAGACAGCTGAGTTTGAACCCAGAAACTCACATAAAAAAGCCAAAAGCAAAAATGTGCATCTGTAATTCCAGCACTCCTAAAGGGAGATAGATGGGACAGGAGAATCACCTGGAAGCTCACAGGTCAGCTAGCCTGG
Source organism: Eospalax fontanierii (assembly GCA_035773235.1). Classification (NCBI taxonomy): domain Eukaryota; kingdom Metazoa; phylum Chordata; class Mammalia; order Rodentia; family Spalacidae; genus Eospalax; species Eospalax fontanierii. The sequence goes on along the minus strand of CM069536.1, from coordinate 10,933,817 downwards.
AGTACACAGCAGGACAGAAACAAGGTGAGGAAAGAGAAAGTTATATTGTTACCTCCGTACTTGGGCCATGCATGACACACACACATCTGCACTTACACATACACACACTAATAATAAATTAAAAAAATAAATTTAGTCTCCCTGTAGCCCCAGCTGGCCTGGATCTAGCTATGTAGACCAGGCTAGCCTCAGTCTCACAGAGCTCCACCAGCCTCTGCCTCCCCAGTGATGGGATTAAAAGTGTCTACTATCATGCTTAGCTCAAATAAATTTTTTAAAAATATACTTTTAGGGGCTGGGGAGATAGCTCAGTGGTTAAAAACACTGACTACCTTGCAAATGACTGGCTTTGGTTCCCAGCACACAAATGGTAGCTCACAGCCAGAGGATCAGACACCCTCTTCTGGCCTCCATGGATACCACATGCATGTGGTGCACATATACATGTAGGCAAAACATTAAAACACATAAGACAAAAAATATTGAAATACATATATATATACATGTATATATCTGCAGTCACCTTCTCAGTTTGTAGCTGAAGATGACCTTATACTCCTGATCCTTCTGCTTCTGCCTCCCAAGTACAGGCATATGCCACAGGTTGTTAGAGACACCTTACTTATATTGTTAAAATTTGGAAAAGGGACTGAAAGTATAGTTCAGTGATAAAACAGATCCTTAGAATGTACAAGGCCTTGGGGCCAACCGAAAAACTAGCGCCAAAACCAAAGTCAAAACAAACCTGGAAGCAACCAAGATGCCTTTTGGTGGGTAAATAAATATATACTTCCAAATACTTTACTAGTGAAAGCTAGTTGAAAGTGTTAGAGTAGAGCCAAACAAAAAGCCTCACTCATCACAAAGGCTTTATCAAGTGCTTATCCATCCATTAAGTAGCATTCTCTAGGTATACCTGCTAGGTAGCTATGACTTTACCTTAAGACTCATTAACTAATTTCCTTTCTAGCATATGAATTTTAATGTTTTCATATAAAAGGTAACAATGTTTTAAAAATGGAACATGTAACCAAAATTGAACATGTAATAGATAATGTACAGATTTGTCTCTAAGATTTTGAAGAAAATATCAACAAATGACTTCTTTTAATTTTTTAAATCATATTTACTTATTACTTTGTGTGTATGTGTGCCATGATGCTCATGTGGAGGTCAAAGGAGAACTTGTAGGAGTCAGTTTTCTCCTATTCTGTAGGTCCCAGAGATTGAATTCAGGTCATCGGGTTTGTAAGCACATATCTTTATCCACTGAGCCATCTTGCTGGCCTTCAGTACCTCCTTGCAATGTACTTACATCAACTGCAATTTCAGCATCATGTGGGCGAACTTTGGTGAAGACTAAGTAGGAATTTTTAAATTACTTTTTTCTACTTCGTTGTTGCTTTGAGACAGAGTCTCATTATGTAACCCCTGTTGACCAGGAACTTATTCTGTGGTCCAGACTGGCCTTGAACTCAGGGATACACCTAATTCTGTCTTCTAAGTGCTGGAATTACAGGCATGCTCCACCATGTTTGACTTATTTTTACAATTCGTATAAGTTTAAATTTATTTCAGAATATATAGTTTAAAAATGATAGTGAGTTTAGCTTACAGTGACTAAGTTTTAGTAATTGTTGTCTTCTAGAAATCACTGCTGTTATTCTAAACATTTTTTTTGTCTTTGACAGTCTTCCAATAGCCCCAGCTGGCCTAGATAGACCAGGCTGGCCTCGAATGGACAGAGGTCTGCCTGCCTCTGCCTTTCAGGTGCTGGGATTAAAGGCATGTGCTACCACACTCGACTCTATTCTAAACATTTTTAAATGATAAATTTAAAAATAAGTTCTAGAATTTTTCAGCTCGTTACATGATTCAGTATGTCCACCATGTCCCTTGGTAGCAGAGACAAAAACCAAGAAATAGCTGCAAATGCTGACATGTTCCATGTCAGGCGTGCCGCTCAAAAGCCAACAAACTCTTCTGTAATTTACTAACATCCTGGCTCTTTTGTCTTGAGGAACTTCTGTCTTGCTAGTAAATTAAAAGGCTGTTGCTTGAATCTAGAGAGATGGCTCAGCAGTTAAGAACATTGGCTGCTTCTGCAGAGGACATGGGTTTGATTCCCAGCCCCCACGTGGCAGCTAACAACCATCTGTAAATCCAGTTCCAGGAGATCCAATGCCCTTTTGTGACCTCCTTGGGCACTGCATGACATGGGTGCATTTACATGTATGTAGGGAATACACTTATAACATAACATTTAAAAAAATATTTAAAAAGTTTGTTACTCTGTATTAGCATATTTGGATACATAATAGTTATGCAGTAAGTTAGTTAAGGTAGAATCTAATTTGCAAGAATTGGTTTTGTAGTTAAAATTCAGTAACTCAACTCTTATAAGGAATATTTTCTTATCAGTTGTAAAAATGTGTACTGGGGGAAAGTTACATAGCTTGTTTATAATTTTTCCTCTAAATATATCATACTGATTACTATTATTTTTATCTCTGATAATATAATGGTTACCATTTCTAAAAGAATCCTAATTCTTAGAGATGCATGCTGAAATGTTCATAGATGATAGTTGGAGATATGACTAGAGTGCATAGTTACTAGAGTGCTTACTTGCACGCACAGTCTTGAGTCTGGTCCCAAGCACTGCATAAAACTAGACATGGTGGCAAGGCCTGTAATAGAAGCAGTCAGAAGTTAGAGGAAGGAAAACCAGAAATTCAAGGTCAATCTTGGCTACACAGTGAGGTTGAAGGCAGCCTGAGATATGTAGGACTCTGTCTCAAAGAAAGAAATAAACATATAAAATCATATATATACATATATATATATGAGTATAATCACATTGTTAAACAAAATGAAGTTAATATGAAATTAAACTACTCTTAAGCTTTTTCCCTGAACTTTAAAATTTTTATTTTATCTTATCACCTTAGACTTTTTTATGTCATCCAAGTCCAAAATTCCTCTATCAGTCAGCATCTCAGTTCATCTGTTATTCTGAATAGTTTTTGCCCCTTCTAGCAGTTAGCTAGAAAAGCCTGTGGGATAGGCTTTTTAAGCTGAGCCAGAAAAAAAGTAGTTACTTTAACTTCAATCATGAGGATTACACTTTTGCTCGGATTGATGTTTCTGCCATAGCAGGGTAAAGTGGTGAGCACTGATCTGGGAAAGCTGCTTAAGGAAGAAAATCCATCTAGGTCATCCAAAACCCGAATTCTCACTTACTTCCTCAGAAGTGATTTGCCATCAACTTTGAATCCTTGTCTATGAAACCTAGGTTGGGGTTGGAGAGATCGTATAGTAGGTAAAGCGCTTGCTGTACAAGCAAGGTGGCCTGAGTCTGGATCCCCAGCACAATGTAAAAAGCCACACACAGGAGGTAGGGATGATGCTCATGTGTGCACACACAGATACCACCCACCCCCTCACACAGACCTAGGTTAGAAGATAAAAATTTAATATAAACTTATCGCAAAGAATAGTGTTTAATTTACTAGGTAAATGCCTAGTTACTAATAAACGGCTGGTAACAGATACAGACACTGCATGTGTTGTTAACGTGGGAACACGGACACGCCAAGGTATTGTAGAGCAAAGGCAGCATACTTCTTCCCCAAGGAAATTAACACCAAAAATTTCAAGCAACTGCTCTCTATATCAGTTTTCTTTGAAAACCATTATGGCTACATGATTTCCATATTTTACTCAATTTCACTAAACTTATATTCAATTTTCAGATATATCTATATGGTTTACCTCACTAAAATATAATTCAAATACCATAAAGTTTATCATTTTCATTTTTTGTTTGCTTTTACTTTCTTTTGGGACAGAGTCTCCCTATATAGCTCAGGCTAGCTTTGAACTCACTATGTAGTTGGAGTTGGTGTCAAACATACTGTAATACTTCTGCCTAAGCCTTTGGAGTGCCCGCACTGCAGGTGTGTTTGATTGTGGTTTTGTTTTTATTTCTTATCTAATATAGGGTCTCTTGTAGACCAAGCTGGCCTTGAACTTATATGTAGATAAGGACCTTGAATTCCTGATCCTCCGGCCTCTACCTCAGAAGTAACCACTATGCCCCACTTAGGAATAATCTTGAGTTAATTTTGTTATATATTGTGAGGCAGGTTGCAACTTTATTCTTTTCAGTACATGAATATCCTTTTGTCTCTGCAGTTCCATACATTCCCCAGGCCCCTGTTGAAAATGAATTGACCATAAGTACAGAGTTTTATCTGCCTGGGTGTGGCCGTTCATTCCTGTAACACTGGCACTTGTGTGTGTGGCTGGAGTTAGAGGACTGCCTCAAGTTGAAAGTCAATCACTTACATAGTAAGCTCCAAGCCAATCTGAGTTATAAAGATCTTGTTTCAAAACAAGATTATCTTCCTCCAGCCCCACCCCAGCCACAAAAAGACCTGAGGATTCCTAACTCTATTTCATCCGTCTGCATTTCCAGCCCCTGTCTGACTCCCCTGGCTTGAATACCATAACCTTGTAATGTGTTTTGAAGTCAAGCACGGAGAATTTATATTGGTTCCCCTTTTCAAGATTATTTTTGCTGTCCTTACATTTCCATAAGTTTTAAGATCAGCTTACTGACAGTAAAAAGCAAAAACAAAAAAGCATAGCTATGATTTTAGTGGGGATTATATTGAATTTATAAATCCATTTTTTAAAATATTAACAGTTTATGGTATTGTCTTCTAACTCATGAACATGGAATGCCTTTAATTTCAGAATAACCTCTACAACAACAATCATAGTGATTGGGGACCAGCCCAAAGTGGCCAATGAGACTGAAAAATAGAAGCAGACAAGCTAGGACTTCATAGAATAATTTACTGGTGATTGGCAAAGGTGTGGTCTTTGGCACTGTAATTGGATGTCTGCAATTTGGTACAGACAGATGGGCCTATTTATGAGTTTTCACAAAAGTGATTTTATCCTATTTTGTACATGGTTTATCTTAAAATAATATCAAAGAGCAGGCACACCCCACCTGCAGGGTACCTGTGTAAAGCTTCATGTACCGCTCAAACACTTTGGTCTGCTTATACTTTACTGGGAAACTTCACAGAGAAAAATCTACCATTATTCTTAGGCAGACATGTTGACTATGACTCAAGGTGCTTATAATCAAGCCACACAAAATCCCTTTACTTGGTTCTTCTTTAATCTCTCATTGACATTTCTTGAGTGTTAGTGTACACACGTCTGGTTCTTCTTTTGTTAAGTCAATTCTAGAGAATCTTCCACATGCACTTGAGAATAATGTGCATTCTGCTCTTGTTGAGTGTGTACTGACAGTGGCATTCACATTCATATCTTCTCTTTTCTTGTGGATCATTTCCCTGAATGGCCTGGAGATTATTCAGAGTAGTGTATTCCAGTCTCCCAACAGTATTGTTGAGTTGTCCGTTTCTCCAGTTCTATTAGCTTTTTTTTATTATCGTTTATTTAATAATATTTATTTATTCTCTCTGTGTGCGTGTGTCCGTGTGTGCGCACGCACATGCGTGCTTACGTAGGCACGCACATATGGAAGTCAGAGAACAACTTGGAGTCCGTTCTTTGCTTCCACCATTTGGGTGGTGGGGATCAAACTGTCGATGTCATGCTTTGAAGCAGGCACCTTTACCCAGTGAGTCATCTTCTAGGTCCTTTTATTGTGATACTTTTAATAGTGCTGGGGATCCAGTCCAAGGTCTGACCCATGTTAGGCAAGTTTTTTTCACCAGTAAACTACATCCCCAGTCAATTTTTACTTCATGTACACACATACAGAGTTCTGTTTTCCTGATATACTGAGCCTTTTATCACTATAGTATGTCCTTCTTTGGATCTAGTGTCAATTATTTTCTTCAGATCTAATTTGCCTGATATTATCATAGTCACTTCAGCTCCATTCTGGGTAAAGTCTGAATAATACCACTTATTTCTTTCAACTTAGTTGTATCTTAGAAGCTAAAGTTTATCTCTGATAGCATATAGTTAGGTCTTTTGGTGGGAAGTGCTGGGAACTGTCCAGGGCCTTGTGCCTGCTAAACAGGCATTCTGCCACTGAGCCATACCCTAGTGTAGTCAAGTCATTTAAAATCTATTCTCTTGGCTGAGCAAATTGACACATGCCTTTAATCCCAGCACTCAGGAGGCAGAGGCAGGCGGATCTCTGTGAGATCAAGGCCAGCCTGATCTACAGAGCAAGTTCCAGGTCAGCTGGGGTTACAAGAAGACCCTGTCTCAGAAAATCAAGCAAAAATCTAACCAATTTTGGCTTAAATGGGCTGTCCAGTGCATTTACACTTAATATAATGACTGGTAGCAAAGGATTTGCATCTGCAATCTTACTGTGTTCTGTGTCGTGTGTAATTTGCTCCATTTCTATTTCTCCATATTGCTTTTTTTGCTTTAAATAATTTTCTGATGTACCATTTTAATAATTTTTCTATTTCTTGTATTACGTTTTTCACCTTTTATTTATTCATTGACAATTTCACACATGTATACATTTTTATTGTTTCGAATTGAATTATGTATTAGTGGCTATCCTAGGGATTACAATTAACATCCTAACTAATTAACATCTTAATTTTAAACAATTAAGTTCACGGTTATGGTTGTAGTTCAGTGGTAAGGTTCTTGCCTAGCATGTATGAGGCCCTGGGTTCGATCCCTAACAGTGCAAAAAACAAGAACAAATTAACAAACCAGCCAAATTCAAACCAACTTAATGTTAGTATTGTACATATTTCTAGTGTAGCCGCTTCTTCTCCCCCTTTGTGTCATTATTGATATACACATCACATCTTTATACGCTGTATATCCATCAACATGGTTTTACAATTACCGCTTTATTCAGTTGTCTTTTAAATGTGATGGAATACTAGTTACAAATAAAAGTTCACTCATATGGTGTCTATGTCTATGTATTTACCTTTACAAATATTCTGTAGTATCATGTTAAAAGTTTTTAAAATATTGACCCTATATCTCTTTTGCTTCAGACATTTTTTCCATTTTCAGTAGTTTTCATACAGTAGTTTTTTATACCATATTTTTATACAGTAATCTAAAAAATGTAGTTCAGGGGAAATACTAATGGGTTTTTAACAAAAGCCTGATATCCGCTAATGGCTTTTAGCCCATTGACTGACTATATAATCTGGATTAAGCCATTTAGTTGCTATCCAGGCTTCAGTTTTTGGAATGTGTCGTTTCCCCAACTGTAAGTCCACCACAGGTTAGAGAAGTGTTTCATAATTCTAGTCAGTAAGCTGATATTCCGAAATAAGGTCAGTAGCTTTATAATATTGTCAACTAGTATTCCAACAATGAGGATTAAAAATGATGGTGATTAAATTAGGAAATACAAAAGGTTTTTCAGATGATCTAGTACTACTTGTAATATACATAATACTAAAAAAAAAAAACCCCTCATCTTGCAAATGAATTTCTGGGTACATTTCTGTTAAAAAAAATACAATTCAAAAGAATTCTTTCATGATTACTCAAGAGTATCATGAATACCCATTCCCTAGGTACATTCACTTAAAAAATACATTCAGAGTTCGGTACAAGGACAAGAATGCCTGATCTCCAAAACAGATTTAATATGTTGTCTTAATCTTTGTTACTCTGGGTCGAAGATTGATTCTTCCTTTCAGGTTTTTGTTTGTTTTTGTGAGATAGGGTCTGGCTATGTACCCCAGGGTAGCCCCAAATTCTCAATCTCCTGCCTCAGCCTCATGAGTGATTTTAATGGGCCAGATATTGTTTTTTAAGGAACAGAACCAATGTCATCTAAAGTCTGAAACCTAATGATCTATAAATCTATTTGGGAGGCTGGAGAGATGACTCAGCAGTTAAGAGCACCGGCTGCTCTTGCAGAGAACCCAGGTTCGATTCCTAGTACCCACATTGCAGCTAACTGTCTATAACTCCAGTTCTAGGGAATCTGATGTCCCCTTCTGACCTCCATGGGCATTGTCTGACAGGGGTATGCCTACTTACATGCAGGCAATACACTTGTACACATAAAATAAAAATAAAGGTTTTTTTTGGTCTTTTTGAGACAGGGTCTCCCTGTAGCCTCAGCTGGCCTGGAACTTACTATATAGACGAGGCTAGCCTTGAACTCACATAGATCCACCTGCCTCTTCCTCCAGAGTTCTGGAATCAAAGGCATGCACCACCACTCCCAACTACAAATAAAATATTTTTAAAAGCTTTAAAAATATTCTTTAAAAAAATCCCTTTTAAGTGTCCAAATAAAAGTGAAACACAGTTTTGCTCTTTCGCACTCAAAAGAAGCTTTAGATAAGATTGTCTTCTATAGCTAAAGCAATCTGTCCTTTCATTAGTGATCTGGAAGCTTATTAGTAAACAAAACTTCATGAGGCTTTTTATTGGTGTTACTGTCTTACTGTGTACGCGGGGAAGACATCACCGACCTAGCTTCAGTAAACAAACCAAACTCTGTGCTCAATATTCCCACAGACTTAAATATCTGAGTAAGATGATATTTATTCCTGAAAGAAAACATTAAAACTTTTTATTCTTCTCACATTTTCAGTTTTTCCTCCTTTTGTCTCTTTCTCCCTAACCTTGCATAACTGTGGTGTTTGAGTTAGAAGAGGCAGGCAGCTTTCAGTCTCAAGAAACAGCTCAGGGGCTGGAGAGATGGCTCAACAGTTAAGAGCACTGGCTGCTCTTGCAGAGGACCCAGCACCTACATCGTGGCTAACAACTGTCTCCAACTCCAGGTTCAAGGATTTGAACCCTCTTCTAACCTTAGAGAGCATTGTATGCACAGGTGCACTTACTTTCATTTAGGCAAAACACTCATATATATAAAACAAAAATAAGTACATTTTTTAAAAGAAGCACAGAGTCTTCTTTTCATAGTGGTGTCTTCAGTCATATATTAGAATAGTGATTAAACTACAGAAGAATTTTAGGCCTAGGACAATTGCTTTTCCCCACCTGGCCTGTTTTAGTCACTGAAAAAAAAACATATGTGCTCCAACCAGAGATTTGTTATTGATGGGTTCATAGAAACATATTGGAGCGCTCATCAATTTGTTCTAAATTTCTTTCGTTCCTTCTTCTTTCTTTGTTAGTATTTTTGAGACAGGGTCTCCCTGCAGCCCCAACTGGCCTGGAACTCATTATATAGACCAGACTGGCCTTGATCTTACAGAGATCCCCCTGCCTCTGCCTCCCAAGTGCAAGGATTAAAGGAATTTGCCACATGCCCGGCCTTCATTCTTCATTTCTAAACCATAAAATTAAGTGTGTTTGCAGTGACAATTCAGAAGCCCGCAGCCCTTCAGTTCTTTCTTAAATAAAGCAGAAAAGGATGTTTGTGGCCTCTTTCAGCTTCTTTGTCGGTCCTCCCCCTCCTCCTCTGCCCCTCCCCAACGTTACACAAGGGGACAGGATGTCTGTGTCTTTCTAAAGGGAATGGGTGGTGTTTACCGTGCTTAAGCCTCTGGCCGGGACGGGGTGATGGGAGTCAAATGTAAACCACAGTGTTCATCGTTCCCAGTTAAATATGTTGTGCAACGGGGAGCAGTGGGCACTGTGTGAAAGGTGGCCCAACCAGCTGCTCCAGGTTCAGCATTAGTCAGCTCCTCCTGGTGAGATGTGTGTGACCGAGATACTGGAGGTCCCTGTGATGGAAAGGCCAGCTGGCCAATGACAGGAACCAAAAGGAGGGGCAACTGGATTCTGGACAAACACTTCACACAGGCGTCTCTGTGGCGCAGAGGCAGAACATCTGAGGGAAAGTTGTTTTCGACCTTTTATTGTTTTCCATGAAAACTTTTTCCTACATAAAACCTTGGAAGTTGGTGCGCTTTCTGGCTGAAGTCGTTTTTTCATTTCTTTGAGACAAGCTCATCAGGTTGCTCTCATACCCCCTATGTACCTGAGAGCTGAGAACAACTTTGAACTCCTGATCTTTTTGCCTCCACCTCCCAAGTGCTAAGATTATAGGCAGGCTCCACCATACCCAGCTAAAAGTCTTTTTTTCTTTTGGTGATAAAATTTTTAATTATTAAAAATAACATAACTAAGCCAAGCATGGCGATGCGTTCCAATAATTACTGAAACAAGTGGACCACAAATTTGAAGCCAGCCTGAGCTATGTAGCAAAACTCTGTCTCTAAAGGCCAAAAATAAAATACCTACACAAAAGCAAAGTAACAACAAAAAGTTGCTGTACTATAGAAAATTAGAAAAAAGAAACCAAAAACAAAGGAAAAAACAATCATTTTTGCTAAGAACCAGTTCTATTATAGTTAACATTACCAGAGCTTATTTAAAAGTTCTTTTTGACTTGTCTTATGTATATGAGTGTTTTTCCTGCATGTATGTAGGTGTACCATGTGCATATAAACCTGAGGAGGCCAGAAGAGGGGACTGGATTCCCTAGAACTGGAGTCACAGATGGTTGTTAGCTGCCACATAGGTGCCGGGAGCCAAACCCAGGTTCTCCGCAAGAACAATCCAGCTCTCTAATACGCTGTGCCACCTCTCTAGCCCTTAGAGCTTACTCTTGTGTGTGTGTATGAGGTGGCAGGGCCAGAACACAGGATCTCACATGCATCCTCCCTGTGAGCTTCACCCCTGGTCTTTTGGATTAGCATTATTCATTCAGCTGTTTTCTATGGTCGTTGTCAAATGCTTGTGAGATTTTGGTCCCATTGTATGGGAAAAATTGTAGGTTTCAGGGGTTTTATAGTAAATATAAAAGTTTCATAAAGTATATAATAAGTTGGGCATGATGACACACACCTATAATCCTATACTTGAAGGTTGGAGATAGAGGCAGGAGGATCAGGAGTTCCAAGTCAGCTTTGGCTACATAGCAATTTTGAGGCCACCCCGGGTTGTCTCAAAAAGGGGGGAGGGGCAGCAAAACAAAGCAAAAAGCATCTATGAGCAGCTTAAGGAATGATAACAAAATGACCAGCTGAGTGACCACCTTGGACTTAGAAAGTAAAACACAGCCTGTAACTTAGGAAACCACTGAGCGCTTTTTCCTTGAACATCCTCCTGCTTTCTTCCTCTGTGAGAATAACCAACAGCCTAAATTTTTATTGTGTAATTTTTGTAGATTTTGGAATTTTCCATAGGTTAGAATTTGATATTATGATGGGGCTAGAGAGGTGGCTCAGTAGTTAGAACATGGGTGTTCTTGCAGAGGAGTGGAGTTGAGTTCTAATTTTAGTACCAACACACACACACACACACACACACATGAGAGAGAGAAAGACAGACAGACAGAGACAGACAGAGAAGAGGGAGTAAAGAATTAAAAATAAATAACATTTTATAAGTTTGATAGTGATGGTAGGTGACTTGTATATTTGTCAAGCTAGTTTCTGATGTTTGTGGAGCCTTGGCTGGTGTTTTCTACTCCAGAAATTATCAGACTTGACACACCCTCATAGGCTGGGCACGCCTACAGACCAGAGGAACACTGGCCTAGTCATGAGATGCGCTCTGCAATAGCATTCCATAGCACAAAGTGTTAGGGATTAGGCCTGAGATGCTTTACCAGAGAGTTAGATCATTTCAGTCTCTTTCCTCCCATTTTCCACAATTCCCATTATTTGGTTTTGGTTCAATGTTTGTATGTGGTTGTTTCATTACTTTATGCAATTGAGGCTGGAGTATAGCTCAGTTGGCATAGTGCTTGCCTATCATGTAAGAAGCTCTGGATTCAATCATCAGTACTACATCAGACATGTCTATAATCCCAGCATTTGGGAGATAGAAGCAGAGGATCAGTTCAAAGTCATCCTCAGTTGCATAAGAAGTTTGAGGACAATCTGTAATACCTGAGACCCTTTCTGAAAACAAGCTGGAGGAATGATTCAGCAGCTAACAGCACTGGCTGCTCTTGCAGCTGACTAGGGCTCATTTCCCAGTACTCGCATGGAGGCTAAGAATCATCTATAATGCCAGTTCCAGGGGTTCCAAATACCCTCTTTTGCCCTCAATGGGCATTGCATGACATGGGTGCACTTACATACATGTAGGCAAAAACTCATATATATAAAATAAATAAAATTTTAAAATAAAAAATAAACCAAAATCCTAATTCAAAACAAGAACAAACAAAAAATGGACATCTCTCTTTTCTGAGCATATTGGTGCCTGACTTCTGGAATAAATGCCAACATAGTTGTCCTCATCTTTATGTAACTCAAGGAATCAGATTGGTCAGATTAATCTTGGCTTTAAAAATGGAGAAACAGGCTAGAGAGATGGCTCATCAATTAAGAGTAATGGTTGTTCTTGCAGAGGACCCAGGTTCAAATCCCAGCACCCACAGAGCAGCTAACAACTGTTTAAAACTCCAGTTCCAGGGAATCTGACACCCTCTTTTGTCCTCCACAGGCACTGCACATGTGTGCACTTACATACATTCATAAAACAGAAATAAATCAAAAAAATTTTAATAAAATAAAAATAGAAAAGCTAAAATGGATTTAAAATAACTACTCCAGGTATTGATATACTTCCCAGCACTTGAGAGACTGAGGTAAGAGGATCAAGAATTTGAGGCCAAGGACTGACAAATGATTCCGCTGGTAAAAAGTGCTTACAGTACAAGTCTAATGACCATCCTTCAACCCCTGCAGCTCAAGGTGGGAGAACCAAGTTTCAAAAGTTATTCTCTGCCCGCTACATACATGTTGTGGCACACATGCTCTCACACACATACACACACAATAATAATTTTTAAATTAAAAAATCCTTTTATTTAATGTGTATGAGTGTATTGTCTAAATGTATGTAAGTATATCTGTGTTGTGCAATGCCCACGGAGGACAGAAGAAGGTGTTGGATTCCTGGAACTGGAGTCACAGACAGTTGTTAACTGTCATGTGGGTTCTGGGAATTGAACCTGGGTCCTCTGTAAGAGCAGCCAGTGCTCTTAACCGCTGGGCCATCTCTCGAGCCTCAATAATAATTTTTTTAAAAAGAGAGTTTGAGGCCAGTCTGGATTACATAACTTGACTCCATCTCAAACAACAACAACATAGTAATAATTGAGCTAGGGGCATAATTCAGTAGTAGAGGACATGCTTAGTATATGCAGAGCTTCTTGTTTGGTCTCCAGTACTCGAAGTGCATAATTGTGAAAACAATAATTGGGAAATAATAGAACCAGTAAAGATAGATGGCCTTTAGGTCACTGCTAAAACCCAGTAACTAGTGTTTTTGACCAGCTGTAATAGCATCCGAGATAATAAATTTGGAGACTCCTGGGCCTCACATGATAACTACTGAATCAGGTTCTCTAGATGTGGGGCCTATGAATCTGCGGTTTGATAAGCACCCCAAATAAACCCTCAGCATTCTAAACAGGAAAGGCACTATTGTAGCTAGGATTGGCAGCCTAAGAAAAGTGGTAAGAATCCTGCACTTGAGTGTGCTTGCTTAACGATGAGGCGTGTGACGGCATCACTGAAGAGTCCCCGTACAGCACCCATTGGATGTGTTTCGCTGGAGGAGAATGAAAAACTTAGTTCTTTACCCCACTACTAAAATGTTAAATTGCTAAAATGTAAAAATGTTAACAATTGAGGAAAACCCACACTTCAAGGAGTTCTGGGAACAGTTTAATTATTGTTTCAAATTGGTGGTAGATTCTCAGTGAATATTGGCCAAGAGCAAAAATTAGGTGCAAGATGGCTACAAACCAAGGCATTCTGCAAGGAGCAAAATCTAAGGTCCAGTTCCGGTGCTGCACCAATCACGGGCTCTTCTCCTTCCCAGTGTTTGCTGCTGTTGTTGTTTTATTTGCTTTGGTGTTGGGGTCTCCACACCTTGCGTGCACTAGGACGATCACTCGTCAGTGAGTGCCATGATTCCCAGACCTTTTCTTCTCAGCTTTGGGTAGCGCCTGGTCTGTGACCTTGATAGTGAAATTCTCTTGAATGCAACCATTGACCTGAATAGCACTGACTGTACAATAATTATCTTTGAATCAGAAGTCAAGAAGCCTAAAGGCACTTGCAAGGAAGAGAAGTGGTAAAAATAAGTGGTTGAAAAGAAAAGCTAAGATATAAGGGTTGTATGAATAAAACAAAAATAAAAGTAGAAAGCCAAGTTAGAAAAGAAATGCTATTAGCAGTCTGAAGGGCACTGCTCTGATTCAGATTCATCCTTGATTAATGGAGTTTTGGAGCTGGCTAAGAAAACGACCCTCTGGAAATGAACCTGCTGCCTGGCGCACTGCAGGAATTTTCTGTAGCTGACAGTCAAATGCTCTGTGAAAATAATCATGATTAAAGTAGTTATTGCTAAAGCTACATGATATTTGACAGCTTTTCTAACTTCTTCCATCTCATTTTTCTACTCAGGCTGTCAGAAAATTGCCATGTTTAAAGAACTCAGCAATGATAATTAGGGATATTATGCACTTCAATAATTAATATGTTTACATTCTCTTAAATTTTGAATAATATTTAACCCAGAGAAAATGTAAGAGGAGGAAGTAATTGGCAATATTTCAAACACTTTGCAAATATATTAGGAATCTTGTATTGTAGTGATCATGAATAAAAGGAAAGTTCACATTATAAATGATATGTGATGTTGCATTTTCTGGAGGGTATTTTATTTTTATTTTATGTATATGAGTGTATTGCCTGTGTGTTTGTAAGTGCACCCAGGCCATGCGGTGCCTGCAGAGGTCAGAAGAGGGCATCAGATTCCCATAGAACTGGCGTTAAAGATGGTTGTTAACCATTATGGCACCGACCCGGGCCTCTGGAAGAGCTGAGCCATCTCTCTAGCCCTGTTTTTATTTTTTATGTGTATGAGTGTTTTGCCTACATGTGTGGAAGTGCGCTCATGTCATGTAAAGCCCACAGAGAGCAGAAGAGGGCAATGCATCCTCTGAACCTAGAGTTACAGACAGTTGTTAGCCATCATGTGGGTGCTGGGAACTGAACCTGGGTCCTCTGGAAGACCAGCCAGTGCTCTTAATTGCTGAGCCATCTCTCCAACCCATCTGGAGACTATTAAAATAACATTTTAGGGGCTGGAGAGATGGCTCAGCAGTTGAGAGCACTGATTGCACTTGCAGAGGACCCAGGTTTGATTCCCAGCACCCATAAGGTAATTAACTGTAACTCCAGTTCCAGGGAATTTGACTCCCTCTTCTGACCTCCAAGGGCATTGTGTGACAGAGGTGCACTTACCCACATGCAGGCAATACACTCATACATATAAAATAAAAATAATAAAATATTTAAAAATAACATTTTAATCAAAATTACATGTTCAAGTTTTTTTAATAGATGAATGGTTGCAGATCAATGATTTGGGTTAAGTTCTGTTTTTAGAATATAGAAAAATGTTCAATTGATCTAAAAAATATTTATAGAGGAAAACTGTAATGATATATGGCAAAACTTCTTTATTTTATACAATTAATATACACTAATAAAAGGGGTGGGAAGATAGCTCAGTTCATAATGTGCTTGTCTTGCAAGCACCAGGACCTGAGTTTGATCTCTGGAACCAACATTTTAAAAAGCTGGCCATGGTGGCACAAATTTGTAATTCCAACACTGGGGAGGTAGAAACAGGAGGACCCTGGGGTGTGCTGTCCAGGCAGCCCAGCCTAATCCGTGAGTTCAAAGCCAATAAGAGACTCTTCTTAAAAGCAAAGAAGCAAGGAAGAAGGCAGGAAGGAAAGAAAGGGGAGGAAGAAAGGAAGGGAGAGAGGGAGGGAGGGAGGGAGGGAGGGAGGGAGGGAGGGAGGGAGGGAGGGAGGGAGGAAAGGAAAGCAAAGAGAAAAAAGTGGATAGCCCTAAAGAATAACACCTGAGGTTGACCTCTGCCTTCTGTGTGCACACATCCATAAGCAGGCAGACAGATATGCACACACAAACACGTGCACATAGGCACACTTACACAAAGAAAGGTGAGGGGGGAGGAGACATGACAAATAATAATTTAGAGGTTAAAGAATTCAGACCAGACTGGGTGTGGGGGGTGCATAACTGTTATACTATCGCTCCAGAGGATGAGGCAGGAGCATCACAAACTTGAAGCCAAACTGGGCTACACGGTGAGGTCTATCTCAAATAAATAAACAATTAATTAAACCAATAAATAAATACATTTCTGGGCTGGGGGTATAGCTCAGTTGGTAGAGCCTTTGGTTAGATCTTCAGTACTGCATAAAGCAGGCTATAATTCCAGCACTTAAGAGGTAGAGGCAGGAGGATCAGAACCCAAGACCAGACTTGACTAAAAAGTAAGTTTGAAGCTAATCAAGAGCATACGCACTTGATGAAGTACCAAAGTTGTGTTTCTTATTTTATTAGTCTTGTCATGGAACTTCTAGACATCATTCAGAAATAGAAACCATGCACATATTACTTGTAGAACTAAGAGACGAGCACTGTCACAGAAAGGAAAGAAAAGGAAACCATTCCTCAAAGTTTTAGCTTCAGGTATGTAATGTTTAAAAATATTTTATTTTTATTTTTTATGTGCATGAGTGTATTGCCTGCATGCATGTAAGTGCGCCCTCGTTGTGCAGTGCCTGAGGAGGTCAGAAGAGGGCGTCGGATCCCCTGGAACTGGAGTTAGGACAGTTGTTAGTTGCATTTGGGTACTGGGAATCAAACACAGGTACTCTGCAAGAACAACCAGTATTCTTAACCTCTGAGCTATCTCTCCAGCCCAAGTATGTTTAAAAAACAAAGGTTTGTCATAAAGATGCAGTGTTCTCAACATAAGCACATAAATAATATTATAAAGAATTCTAAAGGAATAAGTTAAAGTAACCTACAAACATAAGGATAATGTTTAGATCCACTAGCAGTAAAAGAAATGCAGGTAAAGAAATAGCAGGGGCTATAGGGAGATCCTATCTCAAAAAAAAAAAAGGAGAGGGGAATGCAAACAAAAATGAGACCCTAATGTTCTACACTCAAATTGTTCAAGATATGCAATGATGGAAAGGGAGTGCTGGATGGGGAGTGTAGCTCAGTGGTAGAATGCATGAGGTCCTGGGTTCAACCCCCAGCAACACCAGATAGATGACTGATAGATAGATAGATAGATAGATAGATAGATAGATAGATAGATAGATACTGAAGTTAAAAAACAGTCAGTGCTGGGTGACTGTCTTTTGGAGTCAGGGTCTCATAGATCCCAGGCTGGTCTTGAACTTGTTTTGTAGCCAAGGATGACTCTGAGCTTTTGATCTGCCTGCCTCCCTTCCTAGTGCTGGGCTTACAGACTCTTAAGAACAAACCCAGGGCTTTGTGCATGTTAGGCAAATACTTTACCAAATGAGCTACATCCTGGTTCCTGAACTGGGAATTTTTAAACATCACTTGTGGGAATGCTCTTTTCAGTGATTTCAATCATAATTCTCACAAATATATAACTCTCTAATGTCTTTCTTCCACTGATATTTATGCAAAGGAAAATTTTGAGACATGAAAAAATGTAAAAGAATTCATAGCTTTTTGTGCAAAATTAAAAACTCAGCCAAAATCAAGAAAGAGATTAACTAAAATATATGTTCATAGTATACTATGGAAAAGTAAAATCAGGTTTGATTCTGGAAGGCTAAAAGTGGAGAAAGCTGGGGCTGGAGAGATAGGTCAGAAGTTAAGAGTGCATAACGCTCTTGCAGAGGATCTGAACTCAGTTCTCAGCACTCAACATCAGGTTCTTCACAGCAGCCTGAAACTCCAGCTACAGGGGAATATGATGCCTCTTCTGCACTCTGTGCTCACAGTACATACCCATATACAAACAAATACATAAACACAATTTTAAAATAAAATAAAAATTGGGGGGAGGGGTTCTTTCTGAGACAGTCTCCTTGTAGCCACAGCTGGCCTGGAACTTGCTATGAAGACCAGGCTGACCTCATCTCACAGAAATCTGCGTGTCTCTGCCTCTCAAGTTCTAGGATTAAAGCTGTGTGCCACCACATCTGGTTAAAATAAATATATATTTTTTAATGGGCAAGTCTCATTAAAAATGGGAAGCAATGACAGACATGGTGGCTTATGTCTGTAATCCCAGTACTCAGGAGACTGAGGCAGGAAGTTTGCTATGAGTTCAAGATCAACCTGTGCTACAGAGTGAGTTTCAGGGCAGTGAGACCTTGTCTCAAAAAAACCAATTATAAATAGAAAAATATAAACTAAGACGTTAATGGTTTTCTGCAGGTAGTGAAATTGTGGATTATTTTTATTTTCTTTTATTCTTTTAATTTCTTGTATTAAACATATAAAACTTTAAACATTATTTTTTAAAAAAATGCTTTAAAGAATAGCACAGTTCAGGCCACCCAGAGCTACACAGGGAGACCCCAACTCAAAAAAAAAAAAAAACCCACAAGTAAACTTTTTTTTTTTTTTTTTTTTTAAGAGAATGGCATTCAAATTATTGCCTTATAAGTCTTTGCTTCTGGCTTACTAGGAAATCTTGCTCTAAGAAGCAAACCCTGAAAGCTGTGTTAATAGATTAAGGGTTTCTGGGGAGAGGAAACAGACAGTGATGCAACAATGTTCTTTCACCTGACAGAAACTTTATTTCATTCCAGACCATACATACATGTGGTCACACAAGGTAATTTGACCCTCGGACAGTGGGAGAGGACATGGACTATACAAAGCCACACACTTCCTTAAGGATCTCCCTAAACTCCGACTCCAGTTCTGCAGCCAGAACTGTCAGTTAACACTCGGACTTCCTTTTTCTTTTCTCTCCCCTCCCCTCCTCGCCTCCCCCGTCTTCTTTCCACTTTCATTTTTTCTCTCTTTTTTCCCTCCTCCCTCCTTCTCTTCCTTCCTTCCAGATGGAGTCTCAGATCTTGAATTCTCTATAAAGCTGAAGATGACCTTGAACTCCTAATCTTCCTGCCTCTACTTCCCAAGCACTGGGATTACAAGTGTGGGTCACCATGCTTGGATTGGATTTCATGAAATGCTTTGAGCATAGAAAACTTTCTGTCCATTGAAGATAAGTGAATTATTATTAATTATTACTGTTACCTTTTTTTAAAACTCTGCTGTATTTACCTTTTGTGATATAATGTGACTTGATAGTATATTTCCATTCATAAGCCTTACTGAGTTACTTTTCAACTAGCTTTACAAGGCTTGCAGAAGCTTAGGGGTTTGTTCCTCAATACTTTACTTTGTTAAAAGAAAAAAAAGTCCCTATAGGGAACTCCTCCTATTAAACTGTTTTCAACTTCACTTACATATTTCTAGAAGACTAGTATATGCAAAATTGACTACAAGGGATGGAAAATGTAAAACTAGAAGATTAAACAAATCATTTAAACAAAAAATTTTATTTTAAGCATAAAGGTATATCTCAGAATACATTAGTGCCAAAAAATATTTCTTTTGGTCTCCTGCGGAACCCAGCTTGATTACTAAACACTTTAGACCGCAAAGGTAACAGCAGGTTACATAATGTCTTATAACAAACCTTCTAGTAACTTAGTAAACTAAGCCAAAGACTGGCTAGTGAGACGGCTCAGCGGGTACAGGTTCTTGTTGCTATGATGAAATAGTTCCCTGCTTTTATCATTAGAAGGATGTTCCCTGAAGTCACTGAGGTTAACCTCGCTGCTTTCACTAAACTATCAATATTCTGTGGTCGTAGTAAAAAACAGAAGAGCTATCAGAGAGCTTTTGCTATCTTCAATGGACAGAAAAGTCTTCTATGCTCAAAGCATTTCATGATATCCAGTCCAAGCATGGTGACCCACACCCGTAATCCCAGTGCTTGGGAAGTAGAAGCAGGAAGATTAGGCGTTCAAGGCCATCTTCATACACGAGTGTCAGTCCAAAACCAATTTTCTCTGGCCTCCAGTGAACATGAGTATGATTCATACCTATTATTTTCAAAGGAAACTTCTGAGATTGTATTCGAATTGCTTTTTTCTTAGAGCTACTCGATTTCATATAAATAGTAAATGGGGCTATGTGTGTATTTAAGTTCTTGTTCATTGAAATAGAAAATTATAGGGCTGGAAAGATGGCTCAGTGCTTAAGATCACTTGTTGTTCTTGCAGAGAACTTGGGTTCAGTTCCTAAGACCCACATGGGGGCTAACAGCCATCCATAACTCTAGTTCGAGGGCTAGATGCCCTCTTCTGACCTTTGAGGGCACTGAATGACGCAGGTGCACTTACACATGTAAGTAAAACACTTATACACATAAAATAAATACATTAAAAAATATATATAATTAGAACCTGGCATGAAGAGGCATGCCTGTTATCCCAGCGCTCTGGAGGTACAGGCAAGAGGATCAGAAGTTTGAGGACATCCTCAACTACATAGCAAATGCAAGGTCAGTCTGGGCCACATAAAAGCCTGTCTGAAGATGCACACACATACACACCAGAAATTAGCAGGCTGATTGTCTTCTATACCTCTAGTTTTTCTTTGTAAACCTGAAACCAAAAAGCATGATCTCATCAAACTTCCTCAGACTGGCCCAGATTGGCCTCCAACTTATGAATCTCCTGCCTCAGTCTTCCCAGTATTGGGAGTACCCCTGCGATCTGCTCTACACCTCGTTATTTTTTTTTTGTTTTGTTTTGTTTTTTGGTCTTTTTGAGACAGGGTCTCCCTATAGCCTCAGCTGACCTGGAACTCCCTATGTAGACCAGGCTGGCTTTGAACTCGCAGAGATCCCCCTGCCTCTGACTCCTGAGTGCTGGGATTGAAGGCATGCACCACCATGCCCACTTAAACCTTCTTATTTTTAAGAATGAAAAACTGCTGGGAGTGGTGGTACAGGCCTTTAATCTCCACACTTGGGAGACAGAAGCACAGGATCTCTGTGAGTTCAAGCACAGCTTAGTCTAATAGTGAATTCCAGGCCAGTCAGGGTTACATATTGAGACCCTGTCTCAAGAAAAAAATAAACAAAAAAATAGTGTGAAAAACATAGGCTGAGAAGAAAACTGAGCCTTATCTGTGCTAACAGAACATTCTTTCTTTCGCCTCATGATCACATAGTAGAGAGTCTTCAAGGGCTTGCCATTTGCCACTGAAATTCCTCTGAGCCTCTTGAAGGCACTTTGCACTTGGAACTGATGATAGGGAAACAGCTGCTGGGCTTTTCTGCCTTTCCTGGTCATTCCATCCATCATTACGACATTATGACACAACTGAGGAAACAGAAACACTATTACTTCTGTAAGTCTAGTTAAAGAAACCGAGTGGAGAACAGTTAAGGCATTACAGCAGGTTTTATTCAGGAACTCTTTATTTATGCCAGGGTTTAGGGATCTCGGTACAAAACTGTGCTCAAGTCCAAGTGCAGTAAAAATAAGTATGGAGTTATAACTAAGTACCAGGGTGGTTGGGTGGAAACTCAATAAGAGGAAATTTGGAGATAAGAAAGGATTGTGGCTAAACTAATTCAACGGATTCTTGCTGATGGCAGGCCAGGCAGGACGGACGTCACGGAGGCTGGTGGAGAATGCGGGTGAGCAGGTATCAAGACTGGGCAGTTCTCACTGCGATGACTTGGCAAGAGTTTGCTAAAACTGAATGACACAAATCAAGACACAGAAGTCTAAATGTCAAGGTCCTTGTCAAAAGGAGGGTTCAGAGAAGTCTGAGTAGAGTCTCGTCAAGGAGAAAGCCTTTGTCATTTGGAGAATGGAGATGTAACATAGAAAGGAGGGCTTGGTAATTAGCATTTACAGCAGAACACTAAGTACCCTCCCTTCTACCGTCCCCAGAAAGTACTTTTAGAATTCATTGAACTCATATGTAAAAATACATCCAGATCAATAGTAAACAGCTAGCTTTTCATTAAAAATTTATATATCATTTATCATTATTTTCAACTTTGTTGTGGGGATCACTAGTCCCGGCTTCAAGTCCTACTTGTGGAGTCGATGATATAGCCCAGTTAGTAAAGAATGCTTGCCTAGTATGCATGAAGCCCTGGGTTTGATCCTTAGTACCACAAAATCCAGGAATGGTGGCACACTCAGGAGATAGAGGAGGAAGGAAAAGGAGTTCAAGGTCATCCTCTGCTACATAGCAAGTCTGAGACTCTCAAAAGCAAACAAACCCAACAACAACAAACATAGCCCATGTTTTACTGGGCTGTGGGTGCAGTCCGGTGCTTACTTAGTATGCATGAGGCCTCAGGACCCATCCCTAGTACCAAAACCAAAGAAAGCAAAACCAAACTGCCTTGCCTTTTCTTTTTTCCTTGAGACAGCATCTCCTTGTAGCCCTGGCTGGCCTGGAACTTGCTATATAGACCAGGCTGGCCTTGAACTCACAGAAATCCACCTGCCTCAGCCTCCCAAGGGCTGGGATTAAAGCCTTGTGCCACCACACTGGACTTCTCTTTCTTTGTTTCTTTCCTTCTTTCTCTCTCTCTCTCTCACTCTCTTTCTTTTTTTGGCTGTGAGCCTGAGCCTTAAGGGCTGCCTCTGCCCTCTAACGCCATCTTGCGTTTTAATTGTCCTCAGTTAATATCTGAGGTTATTGCCTTATATCCAAAAGGAGAACAGCTAGTGCTGGGGTGATAGCTCAGTCAGTAAAGGACTTGCCAAGCAGGCATGACACCCTGAGTTCTGTTCTAGCACCAATACAAAAAAAGCCAGGAATGGTGGGGTGCTTGTAGTCCTAGCACTGGGGAGGCAGAAATGGGGGGTCTTTGGGGTTTCCTACCCACCCAGCCTAAGCTAATCTGCCAGCCCCAAGTCCCAGCAAGAAACCCTGTCTCAAAGAACAAGATGGACAGCTTCTGAGGTATAATACCTGACAAGGTTGACATTTGGCCTCTATGGCATGTGCACACACTTACTGTGCCCCCCACCTCTCTTATACTCCCCACAAACAGATGGTGTGCTGGCCCACACCTGTAATCTCAGGACTTGGGAGATAAAGGCAGGAAAATCAAAAGTTCAAGGTCATGCTCACTACATGTTGAGTTCAAGTCCAGTCTGGGCTGGAGACCCTGTGTCAAAAAAAAAAAAAAAAAAAAAAAGTAACAATGAGGTAGGCATAGTTTATCTTACAGCATAGTTATAAGTACAAAATAGAAACTCTGTAAATCACACAGTACAGTATGAATATGTTGTAAGTAAACTGTAGACAAAATGTGTATTTTTCCTAACAAACAATCTTTATAATCATTTACCTTAGCAAAGTGCAAATGAAGTCTTAGGACCATCTCTAGTAATAACCTTCCAGGACTAATAGCTGATTTGGGAAAAGACTGTGTCCTGCTGAAGATTGTCTTAGAGTTTCCTCCATTACCTAGCATTCTCTAAGCAAATCATGGTCCTGCAGTTTGCCCTCAAAGAGTCACATTTTGGAGGCATGCTTCTTGGTTTAGTTGCATGGAGGCAGCATGGAGCCTCAAAGTGGTGTGGGGTAGACAAAGGTTCTGGGGTCAAGCAGGAGTGCTGCCTGCAAGTTCTTGTGAGATCCCTAGTTTTTGCTGTTTTTTGAGACAGGGTGTCAGGTATCCCCAGACTGGCCTCCCTTGAACTTGTATAGGAGAACATGACCTTGAACTTCTGATTTTCTTGCCTCCACCTCTAGAGTATTGATATTTCAGGTACACAATGTCACACCTGGTTTATGCAATGCTGGGAATGGGCTTTGTGCATGCTAGGCAATTACTCTATCAATTGAGCTGCGTGTTCACCCCCCAGATAAATCTATTCTGTAATGGTGTATGTAACACTACGTATTTTTTTCCTTTTGTTTGTATTTTAAGATGTTTTTATTCAAATCCAGTCTGGTCTAAATAGTGAGTTCCAGGACAGCTGGGGATACAGGGAGACCCTGTCTCAAAAAAAGACCAAAAAAATTTCTTTTTAATTATTGGGACTGGAGAAATGTCTCAGTGATTAAGAACACTTATTGCTTTTGCACATGTGTGCAGATGCCTTCAGAGGCATGGCATCAGATGCCCAGGAATTGGCACACCGTTGTAAGCTACCCAACATAAGTGCTAGAAAAGGAACTTCAGTCCTCTGCGGAAAGTAGCAATCTCTCTCATCCACACAGTGAGCTTTCCAGCTCCACTTTTTTTTTTTCAAAGCAGGATCTCATGTGTCCCAGGGTGGTCTTGAACATGTCTTATAGTAGAGATGAATTTGAACTCCCGATCCTCCTGCCTGTGACTCTAGAGTGCTGGGATCACAGGTGTCACCCACCAGACCCACCAGGTCCTGCTATACTTTAAAACATACCATTATTCAAAAAGAAGTGGTTTTCTTAGTGAATAAGAACTAAGGTATACTGAGCAATTCCCCATGTTCCAGGCATTGCTTTAGCTACTTTAAATGTGATCTTCAGTGTACTCATCGTTCCTATGAAATAGGCAGGCACTGCTGTTACCTGCATTCCAGTTCTACAGCTAAGGGAACACAGACAGGTGCTCGGTAACTTACCAGAGCAGTGGCAGAGGGACTCAACCCCAAGCAGTTCCGAGTCTGTGTTCTTCACTACTCAACAAGGGTTTTCCTCGTCCTACTCTTTTCCAAGCTGCTCTGAACATGGAGACTCATTTGTTCTTTCACAAAAAGATGAGGATGGGACCTGGAGAGATGACTCAGTGGTTAAGAGCACTGGCTACTTTTTGCCCAGGACCCAGGTTTGATTCCCAGTACCCACATGGCAGCAAACAGCCATCCAGAACTCCAGTTCTAGGGGATCTGACGCCCTCTTCTGGCCTCTGTGGGCATTGCACGCATGTTGTGCATTTGCCTACATGTCATACACTCATACCATAAAATAAATTTTAAAAATTAAAAAAAAAAAAAAAAGAATGAATATGGAAGAAAAAGTGACAAAGTGAGAGAAGGGCCAGGCCTGGCAATGCAGGCCTGTAGTCATAGCTTACTGGGGAGCCCAAGGCAGTGGGTGGCAAGTTGAGACCCACCTGGGCTACAGAATGACTTTAAGGCCAGCTTGGGTAAGTTAGCAAGGCTCTGCCTCAAAATAAAATTAAAAGTTAAAAAATAGGCAGGGATACAGCTCAGTAGCAGAGCGCCTGCCTAGCACAGGTGAGCTCCGTGCCGATCCCCGGAGAGAAAAGGGCAAATAGGAGAAAGAGGAGCCACAGGGTAAGAGAAGAGAAAACGTTCCAGAACGGTACGTCCTAGGAAAGTACAATGAGGAAGCAGAGTTCTCTCTCTCTCTCTCTCTCTCTCTCTCTCTCTCTCTCTCTCTCTCTCTCTCTCTCTCTCTCTCTCCTCTCCTCCTCTCTCTCTCTCTCCTCTCTCCTCTCTCTCCTCTCTCTCTCTCTCTCCTCTCTCCTCTCCTCTCTCTCTCTCTCCTCTCTCTCTCTCTCTCTCTCTCTCTCTCTCTCTCTCTCTCTCTCTCTCACACACACACACACACACACTGATTGATTTATTTAGTGGGGAGTAGGGAGCGGAACATGCGTCGAAGTCAGAGAACAACTTAGAGTTTGTTCTCTCCTTCTGCCTGTGGGTTCTGGAGATTGAACTCATTACCAGGCTTGGCAGCAAGTGCCTTTGCCCACTGAGCCATTTCACTGGCCCCACCTGTGGGGAACCAGCTAGAATGACTCCGTTTTAAACTGGACTCCATCTTAAGGCTAGAGGCCAACTTCTCCAATCAATTTAAAATGTGCTTGGTGCGCAGGGGCTCCCCTGACCAATCACAACGCGCCACTGTACTGCCCCTCCTCTCCTTGTCTCTAGTCAATAAAAGACCCACACCCTTTAGGGTCGTGGCTCTCAGCACGGATCCACTGCGTTGGTGAGGTCTGAGAGTCCGAGCTTAAGCTTGAATAAAGGCTCTTTGTTTTCGCATTCACTCCGGACTCCTTGGTGGTCTTTGGTGAGTCGTTCTCTGAGCATTACACCATCCCCCAGTCTTGTTTTTAAGACGTCTCACTCTGTAGCACTGGCTGGCCTTGAACTCACAATGATCTGCTGGCCTCTGCCTCCCAAGTGCTGGAATTAAAGGTGTGCTCCACCACAACTACCCCACCCCCCAGTCTTTAGGGCAGAAAAAAGGAATTTGGAGACTCCCTGGCTTGTCTGCTTTTTTGCACTGATTGTTTAAATACTATATGTAGGAAGCGTATCGAAAAAGCTGTTCCCAGGAAAATAATCTGTTTTCCATTGCAAATTCTAAGAGATTTGGGGGATGTTCTATCTAAAGCTTGCTAGGATGGTGGAGAGAGAGAAAAGCCTTCTGGGACCCTACTCCTCTTGACTGCAGTGTATAAGATTCTGCCTCACATATACTTAAAAACAGGACCTGGTCACTTGAACGGTAAGGGCAGTCATTAAAACCCCCCAGGAGGGTCTCAGCTACTTTTCCTCTTACCTAAATTAACAACTGTGTTAGAAAACAAGGTCCAGGTTTGCGTTCTCTAGTGTCTTGAAAAGATAACACTACACTTGAGACAGTCTCAAACTCAAACAAAACCTAGAAAAAGTCAGTGTAAAGGGTGAACAGTGACCTGTTGTCAGGTACAGGTGTGGGGTAAGGGGCCTGGTTCACTACCATGGCTCAGTGGCAGGGTTGTGATTTTTGTTGTTTGTTTTTTGAGTCAGGATCTCTCTGTCGCCCTAGCTAGCCTGGAACTCCATAAGTATACTAGACTGGCTTCCATCTCACAGAGATCTACCTGTGTTCTGGTTTGTCTTCAATTACTCTTACAAAATACTCCAACTTGGGAAGGAAAGGATTTATTTTGCTTACATCTCCCAGGTCACACAGTTCATCAGGGAGCCCAAGGTAGGAACTCTGGGCAGAAACCTGGAGGCAGGAGCTGGAGCACAGGCCATGGAGGAACACTGCTTACTGGCTTGCTCCACTGGCCCAGCCTACTTTCTTATACAATACACAACCGTCTGCCCAGGGTGGCACCATCCACAGTGGGCTGTGCCTTCCCAAATCGCTCAACAATCAATGAAATACCCCACACATATGGCCACAGGCCAGTCCGATGGAGGAAATTCCCCAGTTGAGGCTCCCTCAACCCAGTGTGTCAAGTTGACACTAAAGATATAGAGCACAGCCTGTCTCTGTCTCCCAAGGGCTGGGATCAAAAGTGTGTGCTACCATGCCTGGCTGTGGGGTGCGAGTGTTTTAAAATAATTCATATTTTCAGATTTCACTGTGGGGGGGGGATGAGTTGCAATTTTTAAAAATAATTCATTAAAAAATGTCATTCCTTATTGGCCAGGTTCTCACTATGTGGCTCTGGCTGGGCTAGAACCTGCTCTATAAACTAGGCTGGCCTGAAATTTGCAGAGATTCACCTCCTCTGGGAGGAGATTAAAGGTGTATAACTCTGCTCCTCACTCCTGGCTCTTTTTTTTTAGTAACTCACTAATTCCAGTTAATGCTGCCTGCATGAGCATGCATTGCCTGTCAGTGGCCACATCCCCAAGAAAAATGACTCTCCTTCCTCCAGCATTTTCACACACTGGCAATATCCAATCAATGTTGTCAAGAGATAATGCCTCTTATTTTTTTTATTTTATTTTATTTTATTTTTTTTGAGACAGAGTCACCTATAGACCAGGCTGGCTTCAAACTCAATACTCAGTACATAGTACATGATTGAGGATACCCTTGAACTCCTGATCCTCCTGCCTCGACCTCCCCAGTGCTGGATTTTCAGATGTGTGCCACTACTCATGGCTGAGGTGACACATTTTTAAAAAGATATACCCTATAGCCAGATGTGGAAGCTTATGACTGTAATTGTAGTCGAGAGGCTGAAGCAGGAGGACTGCCTTGAATTCAAGGTCAACCTGGGCTACAGACTCAGTCCTATCTCAAAAACAAAGCAATGAAAATGTCTTAAGTCAAGTTAATACATCCAGGTCTGAATCTTAGGACCAAAAGAAACTGTTAGAGGAAGACATAGCCATTTCCTCTACATAGGAATAGTCTCAGGAAGTCTCTACTTTAAAAATTCTGCTATTCAAAGTTGGGCATGGTGGTACACACCCTTAGTCTCAGTACTTGAGAGGGAGAGGCAGGCAGATCTCTGAGAAATCAAAGTCCTCCTG
The DNA here is from genome assembly GCA_035773235.1 of Eospalax fontanierii. Taxonomy (NCBI): domain Eukaryota; kingdom Metazoa; phylum Chordata; class Mammalia; order Rodentia; family Spalacidae; genus Eospalax; species Eospalax fontanierii. The sequence continues at coordinate 10,905,721 of CM069536.1, read as the reverse complement.
GTCTATCTACATAGTGAGTTCCAGGCCAGCTGGGGTTACAAGGAGATCCAGTCTCAAAAGAATAAATAAATACATAATCAAAATTCTGCCTTAAAATAAATTGTGTGTATGTGTGTGTTGCTGGTGAGCAGAGCCAGGGCCTCATGTTTGGGTCTCCCTAAACTTAGCAAGGGCACAAACATCAGTCCGTGGAGTTTCCTAATTAGCTAGAAATGGTGGTGTGTGCCTTTAAGAGGCAGACAGAACTCTGTGAGTTCAAGGTCAACTTGGTCTATGTAGTAAGTTCCAAGTCAGTTAGGACTACATAATGAGACATGGTCTCAAAAAAAAAATTATTACTTCTCCAAAACCATATCATCAAGAATAGAACACAATGAAATATTTAAATCATTTCTGCTTACTTGCTAAACCTTACCTTTGTATTGATCAATCACTGTAACTTGGAAAGGCAGTTGAAGATGTTTCTTCCAGTGAAGTAGAGCAAACAAGACTTTACAGGAGGATTTTCAGACCAAATTACTGACCGAAGTGGGGAAAAAAATCCTGGAAAGTTTGGAAACACTGAAGACTGTGTTCCTGTTTGGGAGGCAGAACAATCCAAGCCCCTGCATTTTTCTCTTTGGTACCAGCCTAGTGTGCTAAGGGTTTTGTTTGCAGCAAAAATACCACATGCCTAGCTGGGTATGGTGGCACGTACCTTTAATCCCAGCACTCAGGAGGCAAGAACAAGTCGATTTCTGTGAGTGCCAGGCTGACCTGGTCTACATAATGAGTCCTAGGTTAGCCAGGGCTACACAGTGAGACCCTGCCTGAAAGAAGAAAAAAAAAATTTACATGCCTGTCTTGTAGCAGCATTTGGGCTCAGAAAAAATTTTTTCTGGTTGTGAAAAATCCTTGCCCCTGTCTCTGGCCAGTATGGCCACAAGTTGGTCTTATATGCCTGTTTACGAAATAATAGAGTCACGTTAGATTTGGAGGGGAACAAAGAGAGATGTGCAAAGAGCATCAGAGAGAATGACTTGAGAGAAAACCTGCTTTCTTAGGCCCAGGATGAAGTGGCCTATAGAGCCTATGGCTTCTAGATGAAGTTGGGTATGTGTGCTGGCACAGCTTTGCAATCCCAGCACTGGGGAGAGGAGGCAAGAACATTGGGAGTTCAGAGTCAACCTGGGCTACATGAGACTTCATCTCAGAAAAGCAAGCAAGCAAGCAAGCAAACACAAGACGGTCCTGGCAAGAACAAGCTTTTCTCATGAACTTGGTATCTACAAAGTCTTCATCCTTCAGGATGGGTTGGGGTTCATGCCCCTCAGAAGTAAATGTGCCTGGCACAGAATATGTGTGCTCAGAGGTTGACCCCTGGTGGGGGGGCAGCATGGCACTGTGCTTCACAGCACAAACGCCTAACCCCATGGGTTTGGAGATTCCCATATACTTGTCCACTTCAGGCCGTGGACTTCTTTGGTGTCATCTAACTTCTTGGTAGAAATAGATGGAAGTAGGATTAAAGAAAACATGCTCTCTACCTCCCTCAACGCCACCGATGAGGAATTAACAAACTCAAAGGTTAGGGGACATGGAAGGTGGGCCAATGTTGCCAATTATGAGAATGTGCAGAGTGAATGAAAGTGTACCTTTTAATATAGCCACACTCCATTAGGTAACATAGACTACTTTTCAACTGAAAGAATTTAAAGTCACATGCCTGTAACGTTCTTTTTTTAGCCTGTCTCTCCTATGTTAACCAAAGATACTGTCTACAGATATTCGTGAGACTAGATCGTGGTTATGTATAAAGAGGAATTTTCATTTGAGTCATAATTGGTCTCCAGACTCTGGTGGTTAAAGTTTCCTTTGTTAACAACTTGAGATTCTACTACTACTCAAAAAAAAAAAAAAAAAAAAAAAAAGACACTTGGTTGGGGAAAATATTGCTAACCTGATGTTTCTTAAACCGGTTTAACTCGATTTTGCTTTATATTTGAGTCAAGTACCAGTTTGACTTGATTTTTATTTTATTTTTGATTGGTCAAGAGTGGGAAGAGACTTTAAATAGCCTCACTTTAATATGCCGAGTTACAGAAGCGCTCAGATTTGCTACTTGGTTCCTTAAATAGCTGGTGTTAATCTCTCTCTCCTGACTTTCTCCATGAGGGTTCTAGCACTACTCAGTAATCATGGGCTGTGTTTTGGAGAGACCCGCTGAAGGAGCGCCTGAGAAGGAGCCAGTTGGTCCAAGTTTACTCTATGAGGTGAGATTGAAATTGGAGTTGGCTTAAGCAGAAAGCCAAAGTGCAATCGGGCACAAAGAAAATGAACAAATTGATTATGAAGTTTGCTTCTAAATTGAATCTAAATCTGCAAGTCTTTCAGTCAACCAAGGGCCAGCTGGCAGCTCCGTCACTCTTTGCAGTGTGGTAAATCTGCTCCAGAAACTGAGTTTAGCTGTTCTTCCCCTTGATTCAAGTCTACCAAGGATCTTTTTCCTGAAGGTCATGTCAACAGGGCAACAGATTCAGCTGTCAATACTACAGCTGATGTTCAGTCTGCTTGTCTGTTTTGTCTTTCTCGGCCTTTATTAGACAGCCGATTTCTTGTGTTCTCATGCTGGAATAAATCTATATCTGGAATGCTAAAAGCCTTACTACTAAGCCAGTTTTGAATACAGTTTGAACTGTGGAAGTAGCCTTCGCTGGGATCATGGCCAAGAAACCAGTCAATTGTAGATGGAGCTTCAAAGGTCCCTGGCTCATTTGCAAGGATGCTGGCAGCCTCAGCATTTGCTACAAACTTATTAGGCAGTTGGTTTTGAATTGGGAAACTCAAGGACGCCTCCTGCCCAAATATTCCATTCTCAGCTGATCTCTTCCTGTGAGATGTTGGGAATGGTGTCCTACAGCAGTCCCAGGTGAGTCAGAGGTCAGGAGGCAGGGCACCTTTCCAAGTTCTTTGCAAGAGCCACCAAACTCCCTGTGACTCAGTGCGCACTCTCCGCGGCATATACAGCACACCTTGAGACGCTCCCTAGGCCCATATTAGACCCACAAGAATCAGAGTCAGAAAGATCTCTGTCTGCCCATGCTAGCTTAGCTGGCACCGGGAAGTTTTCTAGAACACAGAACTTTTCAGTGCTAAATCCAAGAATCCTAGATAAACAGAAATGATGGATCATATTGCATTCGGCCCTTCTATGGAGAAGAAACTAAAGGCAGGAGGCTTGCTTGCCCAAGCTAGTACAATTTGTCAGCGACAGACCTAGGACTAGAACCCAGATCTTACAGTGCTAGGGTTTAGTGTTCTTTTTTACTGTAGGAGGGTTCTTTCGTTCCACAGGTATTGTACTGAACAGGTGCTCATGTTTCTGTGATGGTTGTTTATTGAATCCAAGGGACGTGTTTTCCACAGATACACTCATTCCTAATTAGCAATGAATCTCACTCGGGTAATCATGAATCAATGGTGAGGTCAGGTCTGCGTTTCTGGACTCTGAACAAAAAATGGTGTGAGCAGGGATCAGGAAGCTTAGTGAGTAATAACAGAAGTGGGTAAGCAAACAGGATTGTGCAAAGATGAAGAGACCGAGCAACCTCGCAGCAGAAAACACAAAGAAATAGGTACGGGGTGTGAGCACTGAAGAGATGGAAGTATTATTTTCCTCTCCTCAGAAAAAACATGGTAGACAGAAAAGCATTATAGTTCTTCTGACACAGAAGAAAGGTAACCATGGAGACACCCCTATGTGGTAATGACCATGTAATGAAAAACAGTATCACCTGACATTCATGTGCATGTCCACAAAGGAACCTAGCAGTATTCTTTCTCCTATATCTGAGGTGTGCTGTTTTCCTAGCCAGTTTTCTCCCTGGACACTATGTTTCTTGTAGAGTAGCGCAGATTCCTTGGGTTCATTCGTTTGTTATGCGGAGATCTTTATGATCCCTTAACTGAGCACTGCTGTGTTCTCTTCAAGGCTGCATGCAGTCTGCTTGCCTGAAGAGGCACCAGAGCAGTGTGTAGTGCTCAAGAGGATGGGAAGGTGTTAAGAATATGACCTGCTGAGGATTAGAATCGGAGGATTATTGTCAGAAACAAGGAGCCAGGAAGAAACGTTTTAGAGTGCTTTGGCCCTGACTTCTTTTGTCTGGGGTGAAGGAAGTGGTCCGCCTAAAGGGAGTGGCATAAACAAAATGGAAGTGACTAAGGTGCTTTGACATTTGTTATGGGTGTCACTCCTGAAGTGGAGGTCAGGTATCTACTTTTTATTCCACCACACCTTTTCCTGCTGGTGATCAGAAACAGGTTACCTGTTCTGACTAACCTCTAAAAATGAGGTGAACAGAGACTGAGTTGACCTACTCTGAAAATACCTGTGTGGTATCAATTGGCAGACTTTCTGAAGCATCTGCTTTGGGTTGTTGCTTAGACTGGGAGACTTTAGGAGAGTTCTAAAGAGTGGAATTGTGAGCTGGGCATGTCAGTTCATGCCTGTGATCCCAGGGCTTGGAGGGTGGAAAGTAGAAAGATCACGAGTTCAAGGTCATCCTCAGCTACATAGCAAGTTCCAGGCTAACCTGGGCTACACAAGACTTTGTCTACCACCACCAACAAAAATAATGGACCTATGGCTACCCATCAGGAAAGTATGGTCTAGGGTATAGTGAGAACACTTGCCTCACATGCACCAGGCTCTGAGTTTGATCTCTGGCACTAGGAAAGGGGCGGGGGCAAGAGAGATGGCAATGAACAGTTAGTGAGAATGCATCAACACTGATCTACGTGTGCTGAGTCAGAACTTTGAAAAGTATATTTTATTTATAACCGGGCATGGTAGCACATGCCTTTAGTCCCAGCACTCTGGAGGCATAAGCAGGAGGATCTTTGTGAGTTCAAGCCCTGCATGGACTACATAGCAAGTTTCAGGTCAGCTGGGGCTACGAGGGGATCCTGCCTCAAAAAAAAAAAAAAAAAAAAAAAACTGAAAAATAGATATATAATTTAAAAATCTTTTTATTTTTATTTTTTTGTGTGTGAGTGTATTGCCTGTGTGTGTAAAAGTGCACCTGTGTCATGAAATGCCCACAGAGTCCAGAAGAGGGTATTGGATCCCCTGGTGCTAGGAACCAAACCCGGGTCCTCTGCAAGAGCAGTCAGTGCTCTTAGCCACTGAGCCAAATCTCCAGCCCCAAGTTGGAACTATTTAAATTTTTATAATTGCTTTAGATTTACAGAAAAGTTGTGAAAAACTGGGCATGGTAGATCTTGCCTGTAGTCCCGGTTATCTGGAGGCTGAGAAAAGGAGGACTGTAAGTTCAAGGCCAGTCTGGGCAATTTAAGGAAAACCTGTCTTGAAATACATGAAAAGGGGCTGGGAGTGTAGTTCAGTGCAGAGCACTTCCAGCATTCATAAAACAGAGACTTCTCTCCCCAGGACTGAAGAAAAACATTGTGAAGCTAATGTATTTTTCCCCATAGGCATGTCCACCGGCTCCCGCCCCTAACATCTCACGTTAGTGCAGTGCATTCTTCACCCCTTTGAGCCAATGCTGATACTTTATTCGGATCCCTTAGGTTTGTGTGTTTGTTTGCTTTTGGCCTTTTGGAGACAGGGTCTCCCTATAACCCCAGATGGCCTGGAACTGACTATGTAGACCAGGCTGGCCTTGAACTCACAGAGATCCACCTGCCTCTGCCTCCCAAATGCTGGGACTAAAGGTGTGTACCAACACACCTGGCTTAGATTCCTTAGTCTTCACTTAATGCCCTGGATTCTGTCCCAGGATTCCATCTAGAGTACACATCACATGATTCTGTCCCAGGATTCCATCTAGAGTACACATCGCATTCAGCCACATGTCTCCTCGGCTTCTCTTGTGTGTGGTTTTCAGACCTGCCTCCTTTCCCTGTTTTTGTGTGTTTCCATTTTTAAGAATTTCTTTTATTTATTTTTCCTTTATGTTTATGAGTGTCTTACATGTATGTGCAATGCCTGCAGAGACCAGAAGAGGTTGTTGGAGCCCCTGAAAGTAGAGTTGTTACACGCCATGTAGGTGCTGGGAACCAAGCCAGGCTCTTCTGCACGCAAGAGCAGCCAGTGCTCTTAACTGCTGAGCCATCTCTCCAGCTCCCCTTTTCCTTGTTTTGGATGACCTCGGCAGAGTTGTGGTCAGGGATTTCATTTTATTATTTTTTTCTGTGGTATTAGGATTGAGCTCAGGACTCTTTGCATGCTAGGCAAGTGCTCTGCAACTCTCCTTGTTTATTTCTGTTGCTGTGATAAAACATCCTGGCAAAAAACAACTTAAGGGAGGAAAGGATTTATTTCAGTTTACAATCTCAGATCACAGTCCATCATTGAGGCAAGTCAAGTCAGGAACTTGAAGGCACAACTACTTGCTATCCCATACAGTATTACCTCTGAGCAAGGAACTCAGTTCATAGCCAAAGAAGTACTTGAGAAATGCTGGAGGATGCTGCCTGCTAGCTGGCTTGCAGGCTGGTTTACACTTAGCTAGCTTTCTCACATAGCCAGCCTAGGGATGGTACTGCCTACAGTGGGCTGGGCCCTCCTCTGTTAATTAACAATGAAGACAATCCCCACTGACATGCCCACAGGCCAATTTAATCTAGGAAATTCCTCAATTGAGGCTTTCCTCTCAGATGACTCTAGGCTGTGCCAAGTTGACAGTCAAAGTTAGTCAAACAATCACTAAGCTATATTCCTGGAACTTTTGTGACTTTTTTAGACAGCATCTTACTAAGTTGTTCAGGCTGGTCTTGAACTCAATTTCCATTTCACACAGACCTTGAACTTGTAAGCTTCTTGCCTCAGCCTCCCAAGTAGGTAGGATTAGAGACTTCTGCTACTATGCTTGGCGAATCAGGCATTTTATAGAAGGCCTATATCAGTTTGGGTTTGCCTAGTGTTTTTCTCATGAAGGGTGTGGGGATGTGGGCTATCAGGAGGAAGACCACAGAAGTAAAATGCCGTTCTAGTCTCATGTTGAAGTGCACACCATAAACATGACTCTTACTGCTATTGATCTTGCCTGCCTGCCAGAGGTGGTCGTTTCCCCATTCTTTTCTTTTTTATTGCCTTCCATATGGAGTCTTTTGAAGACAATTGTAAATACAATCGTTGCTTGCACAATGGAGCTTTCACCTCCTTGAGGGTGAAATATTTATGTTACTTGGAATTCTGCATGGGAGATTTGCCTCTTTTTGCCATTTGTTCAGTTGTCTATATCAGTAGTTTCATAGTATTATGGTTTGGAAAATGGCCCCTACAGGCTCATGTGTTTGATACTTGATCCCCAGCTGATGGAACTGTTTTGGGAGGTTGTAGAACCTTTAGCAGGTGGAACCTAGCTAGAGGAAGTGGTTGCTAGAGAGTAGACTTTGAGATTTATAGCCTGATCCCACTTCTGTCTGATTTTCTGTTTCTTGATCTACCTCGATGTGAGCAAGCAGTCTTACATTCCTGCTGCCACGCCTTGCTCCCCAGGAAGGACCCTATTCTCAGACCAAGGGTCAGAATAAACTTATCCTGGCCAGTGAGATGACTCAGCAGATAAAGGTACGTGCCTCTGAGGCTGATGATCTGGGTTCTATCCCTAAGATGTCTTCTAACCTCCATACACATTCTGTGGCACGTGAGCAAGTGCACACACACACACACACACACACTACATTGATACCTGTCAGGAGTTGGGTCAGTGATGAGAAACGTAACTAATTCACTGAGATGTTCACCCTTCTGTTATAATCTAGCACTCCAATTGGTCCAGCTTTGGTCACGGGGAGTTCTTCCTGTTGGTCTTTAGAACTATTTTTGCCATATTGCCATTGTCTGTGGCACTTCCTACGCTCTGACATTTTTGAATACTTAGCTTTTGTTGGGGGGAGCAGGTTATGCTGTAGATGGAACCCAGGGCCTGCAGCATGCTACTCCCAACTCCTAGATTTATTTAGCTGTATTCAATAATTGTTTTATTTCCCAGGTAAATAGGGAAGAGGTACAATCTTTGAGATACTAAGAGTCAGGTGAGAACCTATCCTGTGATTCTAGTACTTGGGAGGCAGAGACAGGAGGACCTTGAGTTCCAGGCTAGTCAGGGCTACATGGTAAGACTGTCACACACAAAACAAAGGAAAACCAAACGAAACTTAAAGAGTCTGGCACTACTTTTCTGAACATTGTGATTTATTAGTTCTGGGGTAAGTCTCGGATTGAGATTTTGTAAGTAGTACAATAGATCCCACCCTACCCCAATTTTGTTTTCCATGACTTGATACCTTCAATAGATCTGAAAATATTAAATGGAAAATTCCAGAAATAACTTTTGAAAATCCTTTTTTTTTTTTTTTTACATTTATTTATTTATTGTGCATGTGTCTGTGTACTTGCCATGGTCTGAGTATAGAGGTCAAAGGACAACTTGCAGGAGGCAGGAGTTGGTTTTTTTTCTTCAACTATGTGAGTTTTAGGGATCAAACTCAGGTTGTCAGGCTTGGTGGAAAGTGTCATCACATCAGCCTAAAATAAACAATTGATAAGTTTTAATGACTAGTATGTTATAAATATTCTACATTGCTATTATTGCTAATATCTCACTGTGTCTAATTTGTAATTTGGACTTTATTGTAGGTGTGTGTGCACATATGGGGTTCAGTAGAATGCCCCATTTTAGGCATCCTTGGAAATATGTCCCCTGCAGGGAGGGGACAATACTGCATCTCTAGGCAGTTCTTACTATCCAAGAGCAAATGGGGTGCTAAGGTTCATCCAAGAAGGCTCAGTTTAGACAGATAAATATAACTCACAGCATTTGGGAGGCTAACTCTTTACCATTGGGGTTCCAAGTGTTTTCAAATGCACTACCCCAAAGGATCCTCATTTTAAAAGTGTAAGGTAAGAGAACATTTTGTAAATGAGGACAGTGAAGCCCAGCAGTAAGGGGCTTCCCAGTGTCACACAGTTGTACACATAACTGTCCTATGGTGAGTAGCACAGACAAGCAGCACAGGAGCTCTTCTGGGGACTTGTAATAGCATTACTGGGTAAGGTAACTAAAAACACAGGCTTGGTTTGCTGATGAAACTGAGTTTTGAACACTAAGATTTATACTTTAGTAAAATTTACCTATATATTCAAAACATGATTCTTAGTATCCTTTCTACTAATGTAGTATGTCCACTTTATTTTGTGAGCAGCTACAAGTATAGCCTCTTGTAACTGCTCCTTCAGAGACACAATCCAGCCTGTAACAAGTTCACACACTATACCCTTTTCAAAAATTTAGCTGGGGGGTTGAAGAGATGGCTCAGTGGTTAAGAGCACTGGTTCTTACAGAAGACCTGGGTTCAAATCCCAGAATCCACATGGTGACTAACAATTGTCTGTAACTCCAGTTCCAGGGGATCTGAGCCCCTCTTCTGTCCTCTGTGGGAATTGCATGACACAGGTGCATTCACATACATGCAGGCATAACATTCATACATATTAAAAAATAATAATATTACAAAAAAATTAACCAGGCATGGTGGTGCATGTCTTAATCCAGTACTCAGAGGCAGATCTTTGTGAGTTTGAGGCCAGTCTGGTCTATCTGGAGAGGTCCAGGCCAGCCAAGGCTAAATAGTAAGACCCTATCTCAACAAACAAACAAACAAGAAACAACAAAATTACATTTATTTTGTGTGTGTGTGCACATACCATAGTGTTCATGTAGAAGTCAGAGAACAACTTGTGGAAATTCTTTTCTACCATGTATGTCCTGGGGGTCAAACTCGGGTCATCAGGCGTGGTGGGAAGTGCGATTACCTCCTGAGCCACCTTGCTGACCCGGAAGTTACCCTCCTCGTATGTACTCTTCAGCTGTGCATGGTCTCTGGGAGAATGAAGGCCGTCCTCAGCAATCAGTCTGCTGACGTCCCAGAAAGTGTCCGCACCACTCTGGGGACGCAGTTATTACGAGGGCCCCAGAGAGATGCTGTGGAGGGACTTCAGTCATGCAGTGTAAGCCCAGTTCCTAAGAAACAAAAAGAGGCACTGTGTTAACAACTGTTGGGGAATAGAATGTCACTAGCTACTGCTCATACTACCTTAGATATGTTCAGAACACAATGAACACATTACATCGGGCTTCTGACAAGACGAGTCCCGAGCATGGTCACTTTCTTGCCGAGGTAATTATTTAGAACAGGTCTCTTGATTTCATTAACTGAGCCTTGATTTTCTAGTTGAAATCCAAAATTTGTTGGGTGAAAAATACATCTTTAGGGTTATTTGAAGCCTGGTGTTGCTTGTCTAGGGTCTCATCCTTGAAGGGAAGACAACTGAACTTGTTTCAAACTCAGCTGTTTTGATCTGGCACAATAGTTAAAAACAAGAATACAGCTGGGTATGGAGGCACAGGCCTTTAGTACTAACACTAGGAGACAGAGGAAGTCGAATCTCTGTGAGATCGAGGCAAGCCTAAACTCCAGCTCTGGCTACCGAGAGGCTCTGTCCCCGACCCCTCACCCCCCTCCCAAAAAAAGGATAAATTTTGCGACGGCATCTATGTCTCCAAAAAAGGAACAGTTAAGCAGGTGACAAGATATATGATTGTCCAATTGCAGAAACAAGAGCCCAGAATTTAGGATGAACTTGTGACATTTTAATGGTACAATAAAAGATCTCTTGAAAACCACCCACAATACCCCATTCAGTGGTTTCTGTTCAATTCACAAGATTGCACAATCACTTTGATCTAAACCATCATTCTAAAAGGAAATCCCTCCCAGGAACCATGGCCCACACCTCACCCCAGCCCCTGAGGGCCAGACACAGGAGGATGGCAACAAATTCAAGACTGTCTTGGCTACATAGTGAGAATTTGTCTCGAACACACAGAAAGGGAAGTTCTTACCTCTGTTGACACACAGCAGTCACTGATCTGCTCTATTCATAGGTATTTTGTGGAAATGGGTATTATCATATAAATTAAATTCCACAATAAGAAGTCTTTTATGGGTCTGGGTGTGATTGTGCACACCTTTAGTCCCTGCACTCAGGAGGCAGAGCCAGGCAGATCCCTGTGAGACTGAGGCCAGCCTAGTCTAAGTTCCAGGCCAGCTGGGGCTACAAGGAGACCCTACTTCAAAAAAAGACCAAAAAGCACCCCTTATTACTGGTTTCTTAGCATTTATTTTTCTTTTTAAAATTTCTATTGAACTTATTTCTGAATGGTTGAGAACTCTGTTAAATTTACATGTATGTGGTGTGTGAGCCTATGTAAGTTCATGTATACCACATGTATGCAGGAGTCTTCAGCGGTCAAAAGAGGGTGTCAGATCCCCTGGAACTGGAGTTACAGACAGTTGTTAGCTACCATGTGGGTTCTGGGAACTGAACCCAGGTCCTCTGCAAGAGCAGCCAGTTCTCTTAACCTCTGAGCATCTCTCCAGCTCTTTTCTTTCTACCTCTTTTTACATTTATTATTATTTTTTTAATGTGTGCACCAGGTCATGGATGTGGAGGTCAAAGGACAACTTGGGGAAGTGAGACCTCTCTATGCACCACATGAGTCCTAGGGATTAAACCCAGGTCCTAAGGCTTGGCAGGAAGCGCCTTTACCTGCCGAATTATCTCAATGACCCATCAGCTTTTATCTTCCTGATGTATCAGCACTCCGTTGCCTTTTACGGAGGAGTAATATTCCAGTCTTTGGATAATAGTGCATTTTCCTTATATGTTTATCAGTTGATGAGGATTTGGTCTTTTTTCTTTTCTTTTCTTTTTTTTTTTTTTTTCTGGTTGAACAATGCATGTGCGTGGCTGTGTGAATGCTTTTGAGGCAGGTGAGCATAGGAAGTAGTTTAGCAACCTCGGATCCACTTGTGTCGGACTCCACATACTTCTTTTTGTGTGTGAATTTCATAAAATGTGATCATACTGAGACCCCCTCTTCTATCTGCAATTTTCTTATAGCTCCCCCTTCTACTGGATTTCACATATTTGGTCTTTTATGTTAAGGCCCAGCCAGCAAGTTTGTGTCCCCGAATGTCCTTGGGCGTGCGACCATTCACTGGACCCTGGTTAACTTATCTAGAGTCACACTCCTAAAGAAATCAGCTCTCCCTCTTACAGTAGTCATCAGTTGCCAGCAGCTCCTCGGCCAAGGCTGAGGCTGAGGCTGCCCGCCCACTCTCCCGCAGCTGTGCTGGTCTGGCTTGAGCTTACAGGGGACTTGTGCATGTTGTTGCCGTTACTGTGGGTGCATGTGAACACCTTCCCAGGCGTCTAGAGCCACGTCTGGCTCTTATCATCTTTCTGCCCCTCTTCTACTATGGTCCCTGAGCTTTGGTTGGCCGGGATTTGATATGGGGGTCAGCTCTTAATCTCTGCACTTTGGCCAGTTGTGACTTTCTGGGTTAGTCACCACTGTTATTTTCTGCATTTAACCAGTTGTGGAACTCTGCAATAGTCTCCATCTATTGCAAAAAGAAGCTTCTTTGATGAGTGGTGAGAAGCATACTTGTCTATAAACATAATAGTTCAAAAGCCTACTGAAAAATACACAACATGTGTGTGTGTATGTTTGCTAGTAGCTGAAGGCCATATAACAAAAAAACAGTGCAAGACAGAGGAACCTCCCATTGAGCTATTGGTAAGGGTAATCCAAATTGAGCTATTGGTAAGGGTAATCCAAGAGACTACAAAAATAAAAAAGGCTATTGCCACAGCCTTTGGTTGCCTCCCAGAACTTGAAGGTAAGACTGTTGAAGAAGGGCATATTTTGGACACAGAACTTGAAGTAATTGAACTGAAATGGACCTGGAAGCTCCTCCCTCAAGACTGGCTTCCTGAGTAACCGGAGACACCGTGCAAACTGGCAATGGAGTAAAACCAACCAATGCTGTAAGGTCTATGAATCACAGTCTTTACCTGTGCAGTTGTGGCACTTTTATCTTGGGGATCAACAACTGTCTAACTGAACTTAAGGCCTGTCAATGGGAGGGCCAAATACACATGCTGGAGAGGTCATAGATCCTAGAGAAAAACCTACTTTTGTCACATCTCTAGGCCAATGTAATTTCTCACTGCATTCTAAATATCGCTCATTATATTTACCCACATACCCCTCTTCTAACACTGCAGTTGGCAGTCTGAGACCCTTACGTGCATATACATTATGCACACCCCTCTCTGAACAATGCACCTAGTAACTTACCTATTAGCAACTTAGGATCCCCACCTGCATGGAGCTACACACATAATCCACTCTGAACAATGGAATAAGTTTATCCTCCCTGAATGATTATCAAACTTAGATTCTACTAAGTTATACTCTGGTCTGACCTGCATGCATGATCTTATTGCACATGCAATAAGGCAAGCTGTTTTCTAAGTAAACTTTTTCAGAGAGTTCCCTATTTACCGTCTATGTCTATGCATAATTGAGTTCGTGTATGATTAAAATCAGCTGCGTTTTGTGAAGGGACATGTGCAGTAGAAAAGAGGTCATGAAACTTGTCAACCCCTAGTAGTCAAACTCCTCCTTCCCTTGAACCCTGTGAATAATTATCAGGGGGCTTGGCCACTCATGTGGCCAGCTGTCATTCTTAACAATGTATTTCTTCTTTGGTGTTTGTATTTTTTGAGACAAGTCTCCCTGCAACCCCAGTTGGCCTGGAACTTGCTATGTAGACCAGGCTGACTGATCTCACAGAGATCTTCCTACCTCTGCCTCCCGAGTGCTCAGTTTAAAAGCACACACCACCAAATTTGACAATATATGTCTTTCTTTTTTTTTTTTAATGTGCATGAGTGTTTTGCCTGAGGGTATGTGAGTACACCATGTACGTTCCTGGTGCCCATGGAGGCCAGAAGAGGGCGTTGGATATCCTGGAACTGAACCCAGGTCCTCTGCAAGAGCAGTTAGTGCTCTTAACCACTGAGCCATCTCTCTAGACCCCCACATATTTCTGATCTCTACTAATGCTTTGCTTTGAATAAAGTATTCTTGCCATTTTGCAATCTGTGTGACTTAAAAAAAAATCTTACATTAAAAAAAAAGTTATTAGAGACAGACAGAGCCAGAGAGAAAGAGCTACTGCACATATGTGGAGATCACAAGACAACCTGCCAGAGTCACTTCTCTCCTCTGTGGGTCTCAGGATTGAACTCAGGTTGTCAGGCTTGGCAGTAGTTGTCTTACCTGTTAAGCCATCTTGCTAGCCCCTATTTAATTCTTGGATAAGATGCCAGGAATCTGGAAACACCTGGCCTAAACCCTGGCCATGGGTAACACTTGTGATTCTTTTATGTGTAGGTAAAGAATTGTTGAATCATGTTTGACTTTTTGAGAGTCTGTTTTCCAAGCAATTGAACAATTAGATTCTCGCCAACAAGGTAGATCTAGATCTCCCACACATCTCCCCAACACTTTAATTAATTGTCCTTTTTGAGACAAGGTCTCACTATGTAGATAGCCTTTGTTGGCCTGGAACTTGCTATGTAGACCGGACTGGCCACGAACTCACAGAGACTCACCCACTGGGATCAAAGGGGTCCACCTCTAGGCCTGGCAATTGTCCTTTGTTCATAGGTATCCTAGCAGTAAGTGGCATATCTCACAGTGGGTGGGTTTGCTTTTCCTAAGGACTAATGATTTGAACACCTTTTCATTTGCCTATTGGTCACATGGATATTATCTTTTAAGAATGGTCTCCTTAAATCTTTTATCATTTTAAAATGAGTGACCTTTTCAGTGTGGAATTTAAAGAATTCCATATAATGCCTTCTGATTGCACATGGGACTTGCACACAATTTCCTTCTCACATTGCTTTTTATTTTTATTTTGTGAATTTTCTGAGAGATGGTCAGGCTGGCTTCTAGCCTCAGTCTCACAAATGCTAGGATTACAGCCATGTGCCAGAAGTCCCAGATCCTTTGTTCATTCCTTCATTCGTTTATTTAATGACAGGGTGTCACAGCCCAGCTAGCCTCAGACTCCATAAGTAGACAAGGAGGATCCCCACCCCCCCATCCTCCTGCCTCCACCTCCCAAATGCTGGGAGCGTAGACCTGGATTACCACATGCAGAGCCAATGTTTTAAAAAGAATGAATTGGGGCCTGTAGAGATGGCTGGATGGTTCAGAGCATTTTGATTCAACACTGGGTAGCTCACAACTGACTGTATTCCATCTCTAGAGAATCTAACACCTCTGGCCTCCCCTGGCACCCACAATTTCAGGAACATACTCCCCTCACCCCCACTTTACACATAATTAAAAAATAAAATAAATCTTAAAAAGAATGAATTGTTCTAAGTGGTTTAGGCACGCTTTCATAGAAATAATCTGTAGGGTGAACCTGGAAGCTCAGCATTATATTAAGAATGAAGACCTGACATCATAGCCCCCTGTGAAAAGAAGCACAATCGGCCTAGGAAAAACCTTGTGGAGCTTGCTGCTGAGCCTGACAACCTGAGTATGATCCTAGAACCCACAAAAGGCCAACGTGGTAGCTTGCACCTGTGATCTCAGCACTACTGTGAGATGGGAGGTGGAGACAATTGTCTGGAAGCTCAAGGGCCAACCAGCCTGGAGTGCACAAAGCTGCAGAGCAAGAACAAACCTGCCTCAAGGAGGAAGAACTGACTCTGCTGAGTGTCACATGTGCGCACACAGACAGACACACACACACACACGTGGTGGCTCACATATGTCTGTAATGGCCTAGGAAAATGGGATAAAGACTTTTCATTTTGTGGTTTGTCCAGACTTAAAGTCTGCTGGTGCTTGACCTTTGCCCAACCCCTCCTAGCCGCACACCCAGAAAGGAGCGACTTGCCAGTTCCAAAAACTGGCCCAACCATACCCCACGTGATGTTCTAATCTGGGAGGGGCATGTGCAAATAGATAACACCCTGGTCTGTTTTTGTTAGGAATGTGCACATGGGCAACTTTGAAATGCTTAATTCTTATTGGATGCTGCAAATTGTAACCAGTCCCCACTGCCGAGGAGACCGTATAAAAGCTTCTAAGTATGATTAGGGTTCACTATAAGTGGCCCTGGCCAGTTGGAAATAAAATACCTTGCTATTCCATCCACATGGTGTTGGCTTTTTATCTCAACCCATGACAATGTCATGCCAATACTTGGGAGGCTGAGGCAGGAGGATTGTTCTAAATTCAAGACAGTCTAGTCGAAAAGACATTGTCTCAAATTCTCCCTTGCCACCCCCCACAAAATCTGGGTGAGATGGCTCAGACTGTTGTACCAGCACTAAAGAAACAGAGGCAGAAGGATCTTCACAAGTGGAAGGCCAGCATGGTTTACACAGCAAGTTCTAGAGTAAGGCCTTCCTTCAAAGGAAAATGTTTTTTTTTAAAAAAAAAAAGGCAGCAATATTTTATCTGTATACAAAACAACTAAGGTCTCACTATATAGCCCGGTTGGCCTTGAACTTGGTGATTGGCTGCCCTCAGTCTCCCAAATGCTGATATTACAAGTGTGAACTGTCACACACAGTTCCTATACAATTTTCTAAACAATATTAATAAATCAGAATGGTCTCGTAAATGGAGAAAGCATCTGCCCTGCAATCCCAGTAAGACAGAGCATCAGCACCACCCACTGTAGAGCAAGAATCGAGAGGCCTCACCACCTTGCTTTGATGCTGGCTCACATAGACCTGTGGACCATCCTAGCAGAAGCCATTCCCTAATATAGACAGTCTATTTTTAAGAAGCTTTTGTATTGAAACAAAGGCTAGATGTTGTGTCTCGTACTTAGCAATGACTGGGAGGATGTGGAAGTGACTTACCCGGTCAGCTCAAGTCAGGGGCCCAACATACTTGATTGATTAGAAAACACTGTTTTGAGGCCTGGGCCAGTGAGATGGCTCAGCAGGTAAAGGTACTTGCTGCCAGGTATGATGACCTGGATTCAATCCCTGGGATCCACAGGGTGAGAGGAGAGAGCAGACTTTTCTCAAGTTGTCCTCTGGCCTCCATGTATGTGCACACACACACACACACACACACACAAGTTAAAAAAAAATTAGAAGGTCCAAAACTAATACCTTTTAGTTAATTAATTTGTTAGTGGTACTGGACATTAAACCAGGGCCCTGGACATCCAGGCTGAGCTGTATCCCTTGGCCCTGGTGTTTTGTTGTTGAATGTGGCTTTGAATTTGTGAGCCTCCTGCCTCATCCTCCTGGTGTTTAGCTTAGAGGCATTTTCCATTAGACTCTGTCCAAAGCTCCTTTAATCAGACCAGAAACAGGAAATCAGCTGAGAACCCCTGGGGTTCACAGCCCTTTGCTCAGCAGTGACAATGCAAAACACAGTCTCACTTCAAACAGAGCTGAGTTTATTCTTGAGGAAATATGAGTGACTATGGCCCAGGAACACGACTTGGGCTGCCCCAAATAACATGTCCTAACATGGAAATGCTGTCATGAAGTTTTTTATAGTTAACAAAATAAAGTCATAAATCAAGGTACTCTTCCAATACATGAGTGGGACATCATGTAGGCAGATCAGCAGAGCAGGGGAATCTCCCATGGTTTCAGATGCTATCTGCTGACATTCTCCGCTTTGGATTGGTGGAAGCTCGATAGCCTGAGAGTCACAAGGATCTTAGGTCAGACCCAGAGATGGGCAAGGAATGGCGACTCAGGGAACTAAAGATAGCTCAAGATAATTGGCTCTGGATCTGTAATAGTACAACTCTTCACAATTATGAAGCTATAGACAATCAACTAGCCTTCTAAAATCTTTAACACAGTGTGGCTGTTCTCTGGGTATTTCAGTTCAGAGCAGAACTTTAGTTTTTAGTTCCATATATATGTTTTTTTCCCCTTAGGCCAACTATGCTTCTTTAACAGTCACACCAACTAAGCTGCTTTGTAGTGTCCCTGGTACATTCTTAATTGCTTTAAAAAGGATCTTGCTTTGTTCCTTCTTAAGCTATTTTATAAAAGCAATCAAATTTGAGGACTGTATGTCTATATATAAAATTTCTACTATTTCCTTTTGCCTTTAGTATTTTTTCAAAAAAGATTAGAAAGAACCCCCATTGTCCTGGTCTGGAGGTAAGGTTCAGTAGTTATGAGCACTTGCTGTGCAATCATGAGACACCAGAGTTCAGACTCTAGCACTCACAAAACAAGCCCGGCATCCCCCAGTGCCTGTAACTCCCAGCTCCAAGGCATGTGACATGCGCAAAGGTACTCTCACCCCCACACACAGTGTAACAGAAAAATGGTTAGTACTTCAGAGGCTGGAGATGGCTCAGGGGACGAGTGCTTGCTACACCAGCATGAGAATCTGTGCTTGGATCCCAGCACCCATGTGCAAAGCGGCCTGGTTTTACACACAAGTCTAACCCCAGCATTATGGGGGGACAGGAAGAGTGCTGGAGCTTGCTGTCCATCAGCCTAGCTCCAGGTTGAGTAAGAGATCCTGTCTCGAGGCTGCAAGTACAGCTCAGTGTTTAAGAGGACTGGCTGCTCTTGCAGATCTGGGTCTGAATCACAGTACCCACATGGCAGCTGGTAATTGTCCATAACTCCAGTTCCAGGGGATCCAATGCCCTCTTCTGTCCTCTGTGGACATTACACGACACAGTTACACTTGCATACATGCACAGAACACACACGACACAGGTACACTTGCATACATGCACACAACAAACACACACACACAAAAAAAATAAAAAAGGAAAATTTTTTTAAAAAAGGAAAAGAAAAAAATTTAGAGAGAGAGAGCTCTTGCCAAGCACGGTGGTACATGCCTTTAATATCTGCATTCTGGAGGCAGAGGTAGGTGGATCTCTGTGAGTTCAAGGCCAACTTGGTCTATACAGTGAGTTTTAGGCCAGCTGGTACTACAGGTAGACCTTGTCTCAGAAAAAAAAAAAAAAAAAGAAAGAGAGAGATCCTGTCTTAAAGGAAAAAGGCAGAGTGTGACAGATCAGGACACCTGATGTCTTCCCCTGGCCTCTATGAGAAAGCAGAGAGGGAGGGAGGGAAGGAGGGAGGGAGAAAGAGAAAGAGAGGGGGGGGGGGAAGATAGCATCTTTTAGAATTTCTATAATTTGAGACTATTTGTGGTCTGTACTAGCTTTTTATCACAAGATTTTCCACTTCCTCCGAGCTAAAAAGCCCAGACATCCACTAAAATAGAGTGGTAAGAAGTGAAGATGCCATCAACTGGCTCAGGAAACTGAATTTCTAGCAAATACAGAGGTTAATTTCTTTTGATAAATTGAGGTCTTTCAAGGGTTAGCAAGTGACTTGTAAAAGGTAAAATACATTCAACTTATGGAAAAGATGCAATCTATGTAATTACCCTGATCTTACAGTTCTGAATATTAATGGAGCCCTGGAAAGATATAGATGGATGAAGCTTGTAATGATTCAACATTTTAACTAGAGTTTTAGAATCTCAAGTTATTTCATATGGTCAATTTTGTTTCAACATTTCTAGTTTATTAGTTTGAAAATTGAATTTCTTCCTTCATAGCACACATTTAATATTACAATGAAAAGATAAAGAGAATTTGCTTTAAAGCTGTTCCAAAAGGGGGCTGGAGAGATGGCTCAGTAGTTAGGAGCACTAGCTGCTCTTGCAGAGGACCCAGGTTTGGTTCTTAGCACCTACAGGGCACCTAACAACCACCTGTAACTCCAGTTCCAGAGGATCAATGACCTGTTATGATCTCTGCAGGCATTGCACTCACATGGTGCATTTACATCAACGCAAGCAAAGCACTCATATGCATAAAAATAAAATAAGTAAAAACTGTTACAAAAGACTCTTGGGTTATGCATCTGTCCATTAAGTAAATGCGATTTGCTAAGCATGGATCCTATGAACTTTTTCAATGAAGTTTATCTTGGAGACCCAGTTTTCTTTTCTGGCCCCTCAGAGCATTATGCTTAGGCCTCTCTGATACTTTTGTTGTTGATTGACACAGGATCTCATGTAGCTCAGGCTGGTCCCTAACTCACTACATAGCTGAGGATGCCCCTGAACTCCTCATTTCCTTGCCTCTATCCCACATTCTATGATTAGAGGTGTATACCACCATGCCTGGTTTATACCACACTGGGGACTGAACTCTGGGCTTCATGTATACTAGGCAAGCACTCTACCAAGGGGGCCACAACTTCAGCCTTTCTACTTTTTTATTTTTTTTTAATTAAAAATTTAAAAAATTATATCCAGGTTCTCTGCAAGAGCAACCAATGCACCAAACTATCTCTGCAGCCCCCTTTCTCCTTTTAAATGTGACTAATGTTCTCTTTAAGATGATGGTAAAGTTTACTTTGTAGATTAAAAATTTTGTTTCAGTGTTTTATTAATAGAAATTTGCTACATGCAATGTTGTCTTTTAAACAATGGGTTAAATACAATAACTCAACTAGTATCTTTGCCCTCTTATTTCCAATAGGGGAAAAAAAAAGTAGCTCAAGACAAATGTTGTGTTAGTCTGACACCACTGTGACAAGACACCTGAGAGAAACACGTTAAAGGAGAAGATTCATTTCAGCTCAGTGTCAGAGGTTTCAGTCCATGGTCACCTGGCCTCATTGCTGTAGGTTCATAAGCCCAGGGTGAGCAAAGATGCTCACATTGTGGAAGGCAGGAGTTAGGGAAGAATGCACACCCTCCTCAAAGGTACACCTCACTGACCTACCATTGTCAGTCAATCACTGCTGGGTGAGGGGAGTTGGCTTTTTTTAAAGGAGTAATGCTAGATAGGCTGAACAGGCTCCAGTGGATGAACTTACAAAGACATTTGGGAACACACCCTTGACTCAATAGTTTTTAACATACATGACAGAATTTTGGTTCATTTTTACTTTTACCTACTTTATATAGTAGAAATCATCTGGTTATAATTCAGAGAAACATAACTGAAAACCCTTTCAGCAAAGAATGAGGAAGGCCCTTAGGGGAAGAATGCCTTACCTTAATGGAGCCAGACCTGCAAGTCTTCAGTATGGATGCTGGGATCAAAAACCCTGTTCGAAATCTCAGCCATTAACACCTAACTGTTCTTGTCAGTAAGATGACATTTGATAATTAAGCATTATTAAATAAGATGAAATATTTATAAAAGTTTACATAAAATCTCACTTAAAGCTTCTAATTTCAGGATACTGGATATAAAATATATATTTTTGTGTGACTACTAACATTCACAAAAGGACCAAGGACAAGGCACAGAAGAATCTCAGTTACTCCACAGAAGTGATTTTTGGGAAATGTGTAAGAATAAGTGGTTGTTTTTCTTAGATGAAATAATTCAAAAGACAAGCAAGATAAAGAAAATTAGCTTTATTTATGCAATATAGAAAAACTGATCAAGGTGTTAGAATTTGTGAAATGTTTTCCACCTTGAATACTTTGTAAGAGTATTTACATACGAACATAATAAAATAGAATACATCACAAAGCTCCTGCTTGAATCAGTTTTTCTCAATACTGAAGATCCCTCTGTCACTTCAGTTTGCAAATGTCATTAGGAAAAGGCGTTATTTTGACATAGAGCTAGATTCACATGGTAAATCACTGAAGTGGAAGGAAAGTTAAGGATCATCAACAGCTAAAAATATTTTCAACCAGTGACTTTGTATTTTTTCATATTAAAATATGTTCTGTTAAAAAACATATTTGTATTCATTGAAGTACTAAATTTGACATTCATATAATCCCATAGTTGATCTAAATACAATACAGATATGAATCTATATTATCTGTATTAAACTCTCAATATGAATGCTTTCCACAAACAAAATTGTAGGAGTAAGGGTAACAGAAAATCCATCTGAGAAACAGTAAAATGGAGATGCTCTATTCTATTTAAAATGAGTAAAATTTTCTTTTTGTGAACTCAATATAAACTCACACAGAAGATGATGAAAGTCATGATATATACAGACACCGAATCTTCTGTCACACTGTAGGGCTGCAACTGATTTTTTATAATTATATAGTGGATAATCCTAGACCTGGTTTCCTAGTAAGCTTTCTAGTCATTTATTGTTACTGTTATTATTGTTAATCTTTTTTTTTCTTTTGGAAAGAGGTCTCATCCTGATTGGTCTGGAACCTACTGTAGACCAGGCTGGTCCCAAACTTAGTTGAGCATCCTGCTTCCACCTTCAAAGCACTGGGATCACAGGTATGTACCACCATGCCTGGCTGGAATGATGTTGTTTGAGAAATCCAAGAAGTTTGACACTAATACTGAATTAGGCAGAATTTTAAATTAGCAACTGGGATATAGTACAAGTGCAGGTGGTTTATACTAGACTGAACTCTTTATCTGCTACCGAATTGAGCGTGTGGATTATTAAGGAAATCTATTTCATTTTCAAAGCGGTTTTGTCAATTTAGTTCTTTAGCACTTTCCTGGAATGCCTGGCAAGAATTCTGACAGTTCCATGGCTTTATTAAATGGAAAAACAAAAACCAAAAAAAACTACCCAAAACGCTGTCTGCTGTCACTTGTAAAGTTAAATAAAACAATCAAATAGACCTCCAAGTGCACTTGTGTCTAAAATTTCACTTCTGTCCCCAGAGAGAAGGAAATAATCAAGTATTATATTAAGGTGCTTACTATTAAAAAAAGCAGCATCAGAGGAAATTAGTCTTTAACTGGATGCTTGCATTCTTCCTGGGCTTTGCAGCATGTTTAGATGGCGGCAGCTCATCTGTGACACTTTCCTGATTGCCCTTCACAGCAGCCTCAAGCCGGACTCTGAGGGCTGGGGAAGAAGCCATTACACTTTTGAAGACTGAGGAGTACTGAGGCCCAATCTGCATGAGATTCTGCAAAGCAAAGTCATGCAAACTTCTCATTACTGGAGTTGCTGATCCCAGAGCAGTCTCATCCAAAAGGAAGGAAATGAGGACGGGCAGAAGACAGGCCACCAGCTGAGAACCTGGTGAATAAACCAACAGAAGATGAACGTTTGGGGATGCAATGTTCTTCATTGCTACACATTCTTCCCTTAAAGTAAAAGCAATTCTACTCTTTTCCCCAAATTTATACTAGTATTAGCATCTGGGATCAACATCTGTGCTGGATAGCTTTAGTTGTCAACTTGATACACCTGGGTTGAGGGAGCCTCAATTGGGAAACTGCCTCCATTGGGCTGGCCTGTGGCTATGTCTTGGGGGTATTTTCTTGACTGCTAAGTGATGTGGGAGGCCCCAGCCTACTGTTGGGGGTGCCACCCCTGGGCAGGTTGCTTTGTATTGTACAAGAAAGCAGGCTGGCTGGGCGTGGTGGTGCACACCTTTAATATCAGCGCTTAGGAGGCAGAGGCAGGTGGACCTCTGTGAGATCAAGGCTAGCCTGGTCTACACAGTAAGTTCCAGGCCAAGTGAGGCTATAGGGAGACCTGGCTGAACACAGGTCAGGGGACAAGCCAGCAAGCAGCATTCCTCCATGGCCTGTGCTTCAGTTCTTGCCTCCAGGTTCCTGTCCTGAGTTCCTACTCTGGGTTCCCAAAGTGATGAACTGTGACCTGGGAGATGTAAACTAAATAAACCCTTTCCTTCCAAAATTGGTTTTGGTCAGAGTGTTTTGTCACAGCAACTGGAAGCAAACAGAAGAGAAATTGCTACCAAGATTGTGGGGTATTGCTGTGACAGACCTGATGTTGGTGTTTTGGGAAGGATTGTGGAAGCATTTGGAACTTTGGGTTAAAAAAGTCAGTGACTGTTTAGAGGTTGTTGCTGTGGAGCTTGGAATAGTTCTACTGAGTTACAGATGATGGAGGTCTGGCTTGTGAAGTTTCAAAGGGAAGTGGAGACTATCGGGCTGTTATATAGTATTTTGAATTGAGAATCTATGGTTTCTGGTTGGCTGGGGCTGAAGAATCAGCTGTGATTAAGAGATCAGAATCGCTAAAATAAAACCTGTGTTTTATTGGGACAATTGATTCTTGTTAGTTGGGGTTGAAAAATCAGCTGTAAGTAACAGGAGACCAGCATCATTGAGGTAAAATCTGGGAAGTATTTCCTTGGGGCCAACACACAGAAGCTGTGGTCCAGAGGAGGCCCAAGGCTCCATCTCAAGCTGGAAGCAGGACTTGGTAATATGTTAAGAGCCTCCTGCATGGTTCTGGTGTTGAAAGTGTGAAGGGGTCATGGAGAACAACAGAAGCTCAGTACCCTAAAAGGTCAGGAAAGGCCATTGGTGAAAGTGCATCCTTGGTTGTAGTGAAGACACCTCCCCTCTCCTGGGTTGCAGGGGTCATGGAGAGAATCTGAGGTTTTCCATCAGGAGAGGACAGAAGAGCCCATTGGCAAAGGTACAGGGAAGCCTTAGGTTCAGGGAGACCTCAGTTTTATGGAGATGCCAGGGCCATGGGGTGACCATTAAGGGCAGCAGGTGTGAAATAAGCCTGCAAGACAAGGTGTGTGAACTGTCCACAACAGAGCCAGGGAAGTGGAGCTGCTGAAACCCTTTGGAGACCAGAAGATCTTGAGTGAATACCAGTTGACCAGCTTTGAGCTACATTGCCGGACTTTGGTTTTGCTTAGGTGTGCCTGATTCTTCCCTTTGAAATAAGACAGTACTTCTTTTGGATCTAACAGGAGCCCACAGTTGAGACTTTTAAAAGAGACTGAACTTCTAGGTGTTTAGATTTTTTTAAGTACTGTGGACTTCTAAGGTTGTACTATCTTATGTTGTGATACTAACATCATATCTTGGGGACAAGAAATGGAAAGTTTATGGTTTAATAGTGATGTGTTTGTGTGTCAAGCTGACAAGGGGTCAACTGTGCTAGATAGCTTTAGTTGTCACCTTGACACATCTGGGTTGAGGGATCCTCAATTGGGGATTTGCCTCGATTGGACTGGCTTATCTGTGGGGTATTTTCTTGACTGTTGAGTGATATGGGAGGACCCAGCCCACTGTGGGCAATGCCATCCCTGGGCAGGTTGTTCTGTATTGTATAAGAAAGCAGGCTGAGTATGGGCCTGGGGAGCAAGCCAGTAAGCAGCGTTCTTCCATGGCCTGTGCTTCAGCTCCTGCCTCCAGGTTTCTGCCCTGAGTTCCTACCTTGGGCTTCCTCGGTTTTGAAATATAACCTGGGAGATGGAAGTGAAATAAACCCTTTCCTCCCCAAGTTGTATTGGTCAGTGTGTTTTGTTACAGCAATAGAGAGAAGCAAGCTCCAACAACATCAAACCTGCTTTTCTTTTGTGTGTGTATGTGCACATGCATGTGGAGGCCAGAGGACTACCTTCAGTGTTGTTCTTCAGGAGCTGTCTACTTTTGCTTTTAGAGCTAGGTCTCTCACTGGCCTGGACTTCACCATGTAGGCTAGGCTGTGGCCAGTGAGCCCCAGGGATCTGTCTGTTCCAGACTTTTTCAGCACTGGGATTGCAAGCAAGCATTGCCATGCTCAGCTTTCATAGGGTCTCATGTAACCCAAGCTGGTCTCAAAAACCCACTGAGGCTGTTAAACTTCTGATCTTCCTGCCTCCACCTGAGTGTGGGAATTATAGGTGGAGTGTTTTTACTCAGATCATCATCAAAGGGCTTTACTAAGCTAGCTCCCTAGCTCTTTTTCTTTTTTAAGAACTTGTAGCCCAGGTTGCCCTCAAATTTCACAGTGGTCCTCCTGCCTCAGCTCCTGAGTGACAGGATTACAGAAGTGTGCCCCACCACACCTGACAATCTTTGTTTTGGGGGGGAGCTTTTTGAGGCAGGGTTTCTTTGTAGCCCTGCAGGTCTAGTACTCACTATAGAGCCCAGGCTGGCCTCGATCTCACAGAGATTTACCCTTCTCTGCCTCCCAAGTGCTGGGATTAAAGGTGTGCAGTGCATAACCACACCCACTGTGGCAATCTTATTTACTTATGTAGCCCCCTCCCCAAGTGCCTTAAGGACAATAGCACTCCGATCCATAATAGTTAACAGACTCCTAGCACTTGGCTCTATAGCCATTCACAGACTTCTCTGGGGTTTACTGCCACAAAGGCTTGAGGAGGGGAGAGTCTGCTCTCAGGATGCTGGGAGGGGAGTGATTAGATCCCTGGGGACAGGTTGTCATGCCCCTCCCCTTGATGCATTAAAGGAGGTTTGTTGCAGGCCAGCTGCCATTGCGTTGGGTGCACTGTGCTGTTTTCTTTTTTACTATAACAATAGGAAAATTCCTATGTTTCGCACTGCTTGAGCTCTTATATATAAACTCTGTAAACTTCAAACACCGAACTTACAATAAAGGCTCTCAAGGTGGCAGTGAAAGCCCTCCTGAGTGGCAAAGCCAAGGGACACCTGGTCTAATCTAATTTCTCAGCACTCGTCAAGCAGGGCATCTAAATACTGTTTTTTTTTTAGATAGGGCTTCAACAAACCCTTAGCCTCAAGAGATCCTGTTGTCCCAGGTTCATGAGTAACAAGGGCTTTGGCAGGCATCACTATGTGCAGCCAATAGCAGTTTTTTGATGAAAGTGAAGTACAGATTAGAACACTGGGAATCTTGACACTGAGGTAGTAGGGACTTGGTGCCAACACTTACGATGCTGTTCTTCAGCAACAGTGACCAAAGCTTCCAAGACCTTTATGCCCTCTTGAAAGATCTGCAGCTCCTTAGTGTCTTCAGGCTTCCTCTTGTCTATTTCCTGCAGGTTTTCCACAATAGCAGATGCTAAAGAGTAAATGTATGGGTAGGAAATGGCTGGATTTGGATACTGAAAAATGGAATGAAGGAGCTGATAGGCTTTCATTTGCACCTAATCAGGTAAGAGACAAGAATAAATTGTAAATTAAAAACATTTTAAAATTTATTTATTTTTATTTTATGTGTATGAGTGATTTGCCTGCAGGTACATAAGTGCACCACATGCATACAATGCTTATGGAGGCAAGAAGAAGGTTTTGGAGGTCCCGGAACTAGAGTTATGGACGGTTGTTAGCTGCCATGTAAGTGCTGGGAACCAAACTTTGGCCCTCTGCAAGAGCAGCCAATGTACTTACCTGCTAAGTCATCTTTCCAGGCTCCATAAAATTTAAAAGTCCCCCAAATGAATAAACAAATGTTCCTGAAAACGCCTGCCATTAAAGTCTCATGCAGCCTAGCTAGCTTCAAACTCACTATGTAGCTGAGGATGACCATGAACTTCTGATCTTCCTGCCTCTACTTCTCTAGTGCTGGGATTATGGGCCTGTACTACCACACCGGATTTACAGTGCTAGGGACTGGACCCAGGATCTTGTGAATTCTAGGCAAACACTCTACCAACTGAATGGATCCCCAGCCCCCTGGTAGTTCTTGTTGGAGCTAACAAAATCACAAAGAACTGTTTGCAAGGCTAAGCATATTCCTACTACAGACACATATCTTTACTGAAAAGACATTTACCATAGGATCTTTGATCTCAAGGGCAGACTTAAACTTCTCAATGCAGCGCTTCTGGAGGCAGGGGACGGTGGTCACTTCTGGACTCGTAGACAAAATAAACACTGTGATGGCAGTAAGCAGGCTGACTTCATCGAGTTCTTGCTGTGCTCCATCGACTAAAGAGAAGCCATCCATTAGAGCAGAGCATACTGCTTTATGTCTCTGTGAAGCTGTCTTTAGTTTGGTTAGCAACTTTTTTTGTGTGTGTGTGTGCATATATAACACATGCATACCATAAATACTGACTGACTCTTAAAGACCCCAGAAAGCTGGGGATGTGGCTCAGTGGTAGAGTACTTGCCTAGGTACATATAAGTTCAACCACCTCTGTGGTGTGTGTGTGTGTTGGCAGAAAGCCCTAGCAAATAGTTAAGACTGTTTGACCGTGGTCATGTAAGTCTCTCTTCAGTTTTCTCATTTGAAAATTGGGTGTAACAAAAAAACTCATATTGACTGGGACAGTGATTAAATGAGTTCATCTATGTGTAGCATTTAGAATACATGCTGCACCAAGTTCTCAGCTTGTATTAGTTATTTATTATGCCATTGTTCTTTGTTTTGTTTTTAACACAGAGACTGGCTATGCTTGAGCCCCAAGTCCCATCCCACCTCATCCTTTTGAATGGCTGGTGCATACCACTCTGCACAGTCTATTATTATTATTACTATTATTTTACAGTACAATTGAAGTGGGTAACTGTTCTGTTCTTTTTAAGAATTTTCTTACTATTAGTGCCACATATAAACATCATAGTACTTTGTCTACACATGTCATTTCACAACAGTTCAGAAAAGTCTGAAAAGAACTGTGGAGGGCACAGTTGCTATTTGAAGGAATTTTCTTTTCTTGAAACAGGGTTTCATGCAGCTCCGGCTGGCTTAATACTTGCAATGTAGCTAAGTATAACCTTGAATTTCTGATCCTACTCTGATCCACCTCTTGAGTGCTGGCCTTGGACTCAGGACAATCCTCCTACCACTCACCACTTGTGGTGAGCTACACCAATTTTAAGATATTCTCATTTAAAATTTAGTTTTGTTTATTACAGGTGGGACTATATAGATGTGTGCTGCCATGCTTAGTTTATGTGATGTTGGGAAATGAACACAGGGCCTCATGGCATGCTATATAAATACTCTACCAACTGGACCCTACCCCTAGGCCTCTATTACAGGGTTTCACTATACCACCCTGGCTGGCCTGGAACTCACTATATATACACCAGGCTGGCTTCAAACTCTCAGTGATTTTCCTGCCTGACTCTCTCAGTACTGAGATTAGGGTTATAGGTGTGTGCACCACCATGCCCACTGTAGGAATTTTCTATTAGAAATAATTAATCTTCATTTTCCACAGTGATAAATCAAATAATTTTAAAGAAAAATTGGCCATTTTGAAAGGGAAAGGTGTGGCGAATTCAACCTACTAAAGTGTTTATTTTTTTCTAGTAACTTCTTGAGCTTTTGACTAAGATTAGGCAAGTATATATATTTTATACATATAGATACACATATACATATATTTTCAGGTATACAGCACATGCAGACACTAAACACTAACAGACTTTTAAGAATATATGAATATATATCGGAAGATATATATATATATATATATATATATATATATATATATATTTGTTGCTCTGTTTTTGTTTTAGAGACAGGATCTCATATAGTCCAGGATAACTTTTAACTTTTAATCCTCTTGCCTGTACCTCCTATGTAGTGAGATTATAGTTTTGTGCCACTGAGCCCAGTTTGAGGTGCTGGGGACCTAACAACTCAGGGCTTTGTGCATACTAGACAAGTACTCTACCAACTGAGCTATTATAAAGAAACGACAAGCATAAACAGTAGCATCGGTCTTCATTCAATAAATACATAAAGTCTATGTGCCAGTCCTCTTAGACACTGGAAGTACAGCTTATAGAGAAGACATATATAAAGTGGGAAGAAAATAAAGAATTTAAATTTAAAAACATATTGAAAAACCCTAGAAAGCTATGTGTGGTGGCTCATGCCTAGGATCCCAGGACTTGGGAGGCTGAGGGCAGAAGAATCAGGAATTCAAGGTCATCCTCTACAGTGGTACATTTAGGGTCAGCCTGAGGTATATGAGCCTTTGTCCCAACAAACAAACAAACAAACACCCAAAAATCCAAACCAAACCCAACCCCCCAATCAAACTAAACCATAGAAGCACAGACAGCTAAGGCTGATGCGTGACAGAGGTGCTTCAGTGAAAGCACAATTTTATGGCTGAGTGGGATCTGTCAGAGAAGACATCTGACTTATTTTCAGGTGAGACCGGCCGGGGGAACAAAGTGAACCTTCAGCACAGCTATAAGCACTTCGTACCGCTAGTATTCAACCCTTGGAATGGCACCGTGAGTTAGGTACCTCTCGTTTCCTCCTTTTTATGTGTAAGAAATAGAAATGTGGTCATTTGCCCAAGTCATACAAAGTCAGCAGGGCAGTTTGATCCCAGAGAGTACACTAGCAAGTAAGAGGCTGTACTGCTTCCTCTACAGCAAAGTTATTTTTAGTCATTTAGGGCAACTTGAAACTTCGGCATACTCAGCTAGTTAGTAAAAATTCCGCTTTAATGTTGTTAAGATAAACGCATCCTGGTTCCTCTTCCCATATATTTTAAACTCCTTCACTGCCCCTTATTTATTGAGGATAGATGAAAAGTTTGCTTAGCAGTACCCCTATGGTGAGGCCTATGCGGTAAAGAACAGGCCTCTTGCCAACAGCTGCTTGAGTGAGTCATCTTGGAATTCAGTCCTCCAGCTAAGGCTCTGGCCAATGTCTTAGCAGTAACTTTATGAGAAACTTGAGCCACAACTACCAGGCTAAACTCTGAGCCACAGAAACACTCAGATTTAAAAAGAAATGTTTTCTGTTTTAAGTCACTAAGTTTTGGAGAAAAAGAAAAGAAAAAAAGCCCTGGCTTACCTAGAATCACTACATTATTGAGGATGACTCTGAACTCCTGAACCTCCTGCTTCCACCACCCAAGTGCTAGGATTACA
The DNA here is from genome assembly GCA_035773235.1 of Eospalax fontanierii. Classification (NCBI taxonomy): domain Eukaryota; kingdom Metazoa; phylum Chordata; class Mammalia; order Rodentia; family Spalacidae; genus Eospalax; species Eospalax fontanierii. The sequence continues at coordinate 10,875,253 of CM069536.1, read as the reverse complement.
GGCCTAGCAATTTGTCACACAGCAAACATTTCATCTTTCATGATCAGCACCTACTTTAATTTATCTGACTAGTTAGTCTAATGGCTAACTCCTGGCTTGATATACAACAACTGAGACCAAAACTACTTATGTGAGCTGAAACCCAACATAAAAAACTATACTTCATCTTTACCTCCTCTTCCTCACCTTATATTGGCAGAGGTTAATACTTAAAATGTGTTCTAATTTTATTCCATCCTGTCTTAACTGTACTGTTGCTGTCTTTGTAATAATTCTAACTCCAGCCCATTCTCCACTTTCTTATTTTAAAATTATTTTTATTTCATGTGTATGAGTGGTTTGTCTGCATGCATGTAAGTGCACCCTGTGTGCAATGCCCAAGGAAGTCTGAAAAGGGAATCTAGATCCCCTGGACCTGCAGTTAAGGACAGATATTAACTGCCACGGACTGAACCCTAGCGCTCTTAACGCCGGCGCCATCTCTTCAACCCCTTTCCACCTTCGTGTATCTCTTTACCATGAACTTACACTAGAGTCTCATCTCTGAAATAAAACATTCCTGCCAAGTGCAATGACATGGTCTTGTAATCCCAGCACTTGGCAGGCTTAAGATGATTCCGAGTTCAAAGCAATCCTGGGCTACACACTGAGACTCTGTCACAGGGAAAAACCAAACTAAACTTTGACTTTATCTATCTATACCTTTCCTCCTACTGTTTCTCTTCTTCCTGAAGAGCAACCCATCTGTAACCTTTCTTCTTCTTGAGCTTATTTGTACTTTAACACTCCCTGCTCACCATTCTATTACAACTCTTTTTTCTTTGACTTCTCTCACTGCTTTATCTTCTGAATCATTTCCCATCTGATCTTGGTCCTTTTCTTGTTTCACAAACTCAAATTGAGAAAATTATGACAATTACAAACAGGACAAGGAAGGGAAGGATAATGTATAATGTATATCTAAAGACTTTACAATCAGTATAATATACTACTGAAAATAAAAACGATACAATATGAAGAATTTTAATGCATATAAAAATAGTGCTATCATTTATTAATATATGCCAAGTAATAAGTAGAATTTTTATTTCATTTTGAGACAGGGTTTCACTATGAAACCAAGATTGATCTTGGCCTTTCGACCCTCATGCCTTAGCTTCCTGAACTGTATGATTTAAAAGCTTGCCCCGACATTCCCTGCAGCAAGAAGCTTTTCATATATTATGGGCACAGCAATAAAAATTCCTGCAAGATAGTATCTTTATTTGTTTATGAGACAACTGGGAGAAATGGGATAATTTGGCTAGTCTCTTGGGCTGTAAACACTGGAGTGATGAATTTGATGATCTTATTTTTAATGCATGGCTTATGCACATTTCAGGACACTGTATACCAAGTCCTGTCAGATAGACATATAACACACTATACTTTCAAATAAACACATTACCAGTCTTGGAGGTAACTCACTGTCAGCATACAGGCTAACTACCACTTCGCTCCATTAAAAGTTAAAGATCCCAAAACGTACGCATATCTTCTGAATACATAATTCAGCCTCCTCTAGGTAAGACTGCCAAACACGATCAAGTGAATAGATTATCCTCAAAGACTCATGCCTCTCACTTTTAAACAATGAGCAAGTGCCTCTAAATGGTCTTACTGACCTGGGCTCCAACAGTCAAGCACTGTAGCTAAGGCGCTGCGGAGGAGGCCTGTCCAAGCAGCGTGGCTCTTTTCTGCTTGGGCCATTGGGGAAGATAAGATTCCTTTCAGAGCTTGCAGGGAGGCTGTGACGGTTGAAGATAACTGGCCCCCAGGTAACTTCACAGCAGTTTCTCTGAGGACCCCAATTGTAAGATATAATGTAGTAGGTAGAATTGAGATGCTTCCTGCAAGATAAAATAAAAACACTCTGGATTTAGCATACATCCTCCCTGAAGTCATTGTGGAATAAAACAGTGCCAGTGAAGCCTAGTGTTTTCTCTCATTTCTCTAGGTTCAGGGCTTGAGCACATGCTCAGTGCTCACAAGGTCCTGGGTTCAATCTTCAGCACCAACTCATTCTTTCCAACAAAACAAAACCAGAAAAATCCTAGAGTATTTCCCATAAAAGATGATAATATAAAGATAATTTCAATAACTCAATTAAGATTTTTTAAATTTACACTTAAAATTTTTTTTTGGACTAGGGCCTGTCACTGGCCTGGCCACCAAGCCCCAGGGATGTGCCTCTCTTTGCCTTCCTAGTGTTGGGATTATAAGTATGTGCCACCATATCTGACGTTTTTATGTGGGTTCTTGGGAAGGAATTCAGGTCCTCATGCTTGCAAGGCAAGCATTTTACCAACTGAGCTACTTCCTGAGCTCATCAATGAACATTTTTACAGCTTTATCAGATTCTGACTGTTATAATTGGAGATCCTGTATCTTGTATCTCTTACTGTCAGGCTTTTGATGTCTTATTTATTCTAGTTTGTTTCTTTTGAGACATTGTTTATTTACTATGTATCCTAAGCTAGGCTTGAACTCCTGATCTTCCTGCCTCAGATTCTGGAATGCTGGAATTTCACCACTCTACCCAGTCCCATTTTGAGACATACAATCCAAGGATTCTAAGTATATTCACAATGTGGTAAAGCTGTCACTGCCACTCATTTCAATTATTTTTTAAAGATTCTTTGTTCTGGAGATTAAATCTAGGGCCTTACTCATGCTAGAAGCATTCTACCATGAGCTACATTCCTGGGCTTTTTTTTTCTTTTCCTCTTTTAATTTTAACTTTGAGATAGGGTTTCACTAAGCTGCCCAGGTTGGACTTTAACTATGTAGTCTGTGCAAGCCTCAAATTTGCTATATTCCTGCCTCAAAAATCCTGAATAGCTAGGATTACACGTATGTGTTCCCATACCCAGCTCAAATTTACTGTGTTATCTTTATTTTGTATAAGTGTGTACACACATGTATGGGGAGATGCAGAGGTCAGAGGTTGACAACAGGTTATCTTCCTCTATTGTTTTCTACCTTTTTTTTTTTTTTTTCAAGACAGGGCCTCACTCTGTAGTCCTGGCTGGCCTGGAACTTACCATGTAGACCAAACTCACAGAGCTCCACCAGCCTCTGCTTCCTGAGTGCTGGGATTATAAAGGCATGTGCCACCAAGCCTGGCTACCTTATTTTTTGAAATAGGGTCTCTTACTGAACCCAGAATTTACTACTTGGCTAGACTGGCTAATTAGTGAGCTGCAGGGATTCACCTGTCTCTGCCCCTTCCCTAAGCTAGGGTTATAGACATGCACCACCATTCCTGGCTTTTTAGTGGATGCTGGGATCTAAATTCAGGTCCTTATACCTCTATGACAGGCACTTTACTGACTGAGCCATCTCTCTAGTCCTTTGAATTTATTTTATATGATAAATTTTCTATAAGGAATTTGTAGAAATCCACTTACAATGACATATTCAAGTTTGTATGGAGCCAGGAATGATGAAATACACATATAATCACGTAACTTGGGGTACTGAGGCAGGAACAGCTCAAGTTAGAGGCCATTCCAGGCTACACAGTGGGACTCTGGCTTTTAAAAAAAAGAAAGAAAAAGAGTTTCATGGCCAGTGAGGCCCTGTGGCCTCAGCTAGCTGGACTAGGCTGGTCTCAAATTCACTGAGATTCACTGGCCTCTCCCTCCCAAGTGCTGGGATTAAAGGCATGTGCCATCACAGCCAGCTAATGCATATACTTTTAACCTAGTCCTCTGATAAATTACTCTTTGTGCTGCTCTTAGTAGTATAAAACAGTACCTGAGAACAATGAATTCTAATTTTAATTCAGTTGAATCTTGAAAACATGAGGCTAAACATAAGGTAGCCCATAAACCAATCAAGCAGATATATTCTTACCAATTAAGAAGTATTTATTAAGTCCTGAATACCTGTTATGTATTAAAATTTTTTAAATAAGTAATCTTTCCTAATTGATGTATGTTTGTGTGTACAACTGCATGCACACATGCCACAGTATGCATATGGACTCAGAGAATATCTTGTAGGAATCAGTTCTCTCTATTTATCATGTGTGTTCTGGAGGCTGAACTCAGATTATCAGGTTTGATGGCAAGCTCTTTTACCCCCTGAGCAATCTTACCAACATTATATACTAGATTTTTTTGAGAGAATCTAGATGGCTCAGTAGTCAAGAGCACTGGCTGCTCTTGCAGAGGACCTGGGTTTGATTCCCAGCACCCACATGGCAGCTGACAACTGTCCCTAACTCCAGTTCCAGGGATTCTGATACCCTCTTCTGACCTCCATGGGTATCACAGGACACTGGTGCATTTACATCCATGTAGGCAAACTTGGAGCTCACTGACTGGCTACAATGGGTGGACAGTAATCTCTAGGGATTCACCTGTCATTTTCTTCTCTCATCCCAGCACTGGGGTTACAGGTACATCGTGCCATGCTCAGTTTTTATGTGGGTTTTGGGCATTCAAAATTAGGTCCTTATGTTTGCATGGGAGGCACTCTGCCAACTCGACCATCTTATTAGCCCTGTGTTAGATTTTGAATAGAATTCAGTTCAGAAATAAGACATACCTGTATACATTTTTATCATTTGTATGTAATGATTACATAAAATGCATTTATATGGGAGCTGGAGAGATGGCTCAGTGGTTAAGACACTATCTGTTCTTGCAGAAGACCTGGGTTTGAATCCCAGCACCATCATGGCAGTTAACAACTGTCCTTAACTCCAGTTCCAGGTGATCAGACACCTTCTTCTGTCCTCTGTGGGTAATGCATGACACAAGCACACTTATATACACACAAGCAATACATGCATACACATAAAATAAAAATAATTTTAAAAAATGCATTTGTAGCCAGGTATGGTGGTACAGGCCTTTAATCCCAGCACTTGGGAGGCAGAGGCAGATGGATCTCTGTGAGTTCAAGGCCAGCCTGGTCTACATAAATAGTTCTAGAACATCCGGGGCTACAGGAAGACACCGTCTCAAAAAAAAAAAAAGACCAAAAAAATGCATTTATATGAAAGAAAAGCTATAGATCTACACATAGAAATAGAACATATACATGAACAAACAAAACTCAGTGTGAGTTAGTTTCTAGGGAAATCTTCTGATAAAGTTAAGATTAGAGCTTAACTTTGAAGGAAGAAAAAGTTTAAAAAGCAGGAAAGTGGGATAAGGGAGATGGTTCAGTAGATGAAAGTGCTTGCACTCCAAACCTGATGACCTGAGTTTAATCCCCAGAACCCACATAAAAAAAAAAAAAGGCTGGATGTGACTGCCTGCATCTGTGATCCCAGCATTTCAATGGGAAGATAGAAGGTAGAGACTGGAGAATTGCCTGGAAGCTTGTGGACCAGAGAAAGCCTGACTCCAGAAAAGTTGTGCTCTGATCAGCACTGTGGCTCCCTCCGCTACCTGAATGCAATCATTCAGATCAGGGAACAGCATGGATAATTGCACTATACAGGATGAATATGAAGCCTACATGGATGGTATTTGCGTAGGAAAATCACAAAAAGGCAGTGAACTCAGCAGAGCCTACAGAGAGCCCTATTTACTATGTAGAATTTAAAATGGATACAATCTTAAACAGAACTGGGCAGTATGATAAATTTGTCTTGAGTAAGAAAAGATCACTCAGTCTTTTGCTGTACAGTGAAAAAGTGCTACTATTTGATTTAAAATACTGTCAGCTACTGGAAAGTACATGCTCTAGACCCTGGGTTTAGTGCTCAGCTCTGGAAAAACTAAGTCAATCACAGAAAGCCCTTTAGTCTATAATATTTGCTGTCTCTGCATTTTACTTTCACCTTAAAAAAAAGTAAACTGTATTAGAAAGGAATGCTAATTTTACAGGATCATAAAAAATACTCCAACGTTTGTTTGGGTCTGCATTTACTTAACGGGACAAAGACTAGCAACTAGGCCCCTTTCTTTCTTTGGGTCAGTGGCACAACACAGCATACCTTCAGGAGAGCATACTGCAGGAAGTTCAGCGAGGATAGCCAATGCAGCTGAAACCAGTCTACTTCCGTCCTCTGACAAAGTCTGTGGCTTTGCAGCTTTTATTCCTGGGCTGCCTGTCAATTTAGGATTTAGTTCTGGGAGCTGTCTAACTAGGATGCATACACACAGTTCCAGGGTTGCAAAGACCAAAGACTTCCCAGGCACAAGTCCTCCTGTGTCCTTTCCTTCACCAAACTCCGGCAGGGTTTCCTTTTCAGCAGCCCCATCATCAACTAAAAGTCAGAGAGAACAGTTATTGAAATATATTTCCTGCTTGCTGTACTTCAAGTAGAGAGCAACTCAATTCATGTCAGATATAGGCAATATATTTAATGGCTGAAATCTTGGGTGAGAAAGGCTGAAGGAGAAAGCAGTTCTGAAATTAGAAGGAGTTATCTTTATTATTTCTTATTCAATGGACTAAAAACAACAAAAATCCTTGTCAACTTATCAGTCTTAAAAAATGCCGGCTTAACTTCTCACTGCTGTTAAAAATATGAGCCTGACAGTTGGATCGCAGCAGTGACTTTATCACCTTAGGTACTGGTAGTGGCTGGGCACAAAGGTAAGAACCCTGGTCTCTGATGCCTTTAAGAAGCTGCCATACCTGCCCTGGACTGCCTACCTCTTGACTTTATGTATTTACTTACTTTAATTACTTAGTTATTTATGTTAAGTTGCATGTATTTGTGTGGAAGCCAGAGGATAATCTTGGGTGATCTTCTTCTTCAGGCACTGTCTAACTGTAAAAAACCCCAAATGCAAAAAACATTAACTTTTTATTTTGTGAGTATATGTGTGTGTGTGTGTGTGGGGGGGGATGTTCGCATGTCACAGCATGCACGTGGAGGTCACAGAACAACCTGTTTTCTCCTTTCATTATGTAGGTCCCAGGGACTGAACTCAGATCTTCTGAATTAGCAACAAGCTCCTTAACCTGCTGCGCCATCTCAACAACCTCCACCTTGTTTTTTTGAGGTGAGGTCTCTCATTAGAACAGGAGGCTTATAGATTAGGCTGGGCTGCCTGGCAAGGGAGCTAGTGGGATCCTCCTGTCTCAGCTTCCCCAGTGCTGGGATTACAGATGTGTGACATCAAACTTGGGTTTTTACATAGGTGTTGGGGACTGAACTCAGGTCCTCAGGCTTTGTGGCAAGTACTTTCCCAACTGAGTTATCTCCCCAACCCTGAGACCTCTTTTTTGAGAGGAGAATAAACACTTTGGCTTTAAAACATTTAAAAAAAATTTAAAAATATTTTATCATTTTATGTGTATGAGTATATTGTCTGCCTTTTGTCAATGCATCCATGTCATGAAATGCCTGTGGTCAGAAGAGAGCATTGGATTGTCTTGGAACTAGAGTTAGAGACAGTTGTTAGCTGCCATGTGGGTTCTGGGAATTGAACCTGGATTTTCTGCAAGAGCAGCCAGTGCTCTTTACACCTGAGCCATCTCTCCAGCCCCATTTTAGTTTTGTTTATTATTATTGTGTGTATATGTGAGATGACTCTAAGCAGGAAGGTGCACATGTGCCACGGCACTTACATGGAGGTAAGGCTCATGTTTTACACTGTTATATTGGGTTTTCTATTACATGTAAACAAACATAATCCTAAATGATAAACTCACCAATACCATATTAGAGTTGAAAGCAAACAATCTGCAAACCAAAGATATTAAAACCTGTCAGTGGTTCTTTTCAGGTATGTTAACAAACACTGCTACAGCAAGTACCCTAGCAGTATAAGGGATTTTTTTTTGTCCCAAATTTGAAACAAAAGTCTCATTTTCCCCCAAAAAACAAGAGCTTAGCTACTGACAGCACACAAACTAACCCAAGAAGGAAAACTTAAAAGATATGCCTAGAGATCTACTATTTGCCCTACATATAACAGATACCAAGACTACACAGATTACTGAGGAGTACTTTTAGAAATAATGATGCTGGGCTAGGGATGTATCTCAGTGTTCACGGGTAGAATGACTGCCGAGTGTGTGGAAATCCGTATGTTTGAGTTGATTTCCAGAACTGGAATGAGAGATACTGTATCATCAACATGGCATTAAAGGTTAACACCTACCTTCTGCACTTCGTCTTTTTTCCTTCACATGTTCTTGAGCTGCACAGATAATCTGCCTTACCACCTCAAGTGAAGCCAACTGAATGGCAGGCGATTCCCTGGTCAAAATCACTCGGTGTAGCACATTTAGCAATTCAATACCCAAGTCCTAGCACAGAAAATGTGGTGAACACTATTAGAAATCACATCTGTTTTTGGGAGGGAGGGCAAAAATAACAATGTTAAATGCTGGGACAAAACTCAGAAAAAGATAAAAGAAATTACTCATTAAAAATTACGATGCTAGTTCAATAAGGTTATGTAACAATTCTTGTGTTTATTTTGGGGCAGATTTAAAAAATATTTTATTATTTTTATTTTATGTGTACAAGTATATTATTTGCATGTAGGCAGGTGCACCCATGTCATGCAATGACCACAGAGGTCAGAACAGGGCATTGGATCCCTTGGAACTGGAGTTAACAGTTGTTAGCTGCCATGTGGGTGCTGGGAATTAAACCTGGATCCTCTGCAAGAGTATATAGCCAGTGCTCCTAACCACTAAGCCATCTTTCCAGCCTCACGAGGCAGTCTTATGTAGCCCTGTCTGGCCTCAAATTTGCCAAGGATGACCTTGATCCTCCTGCCTTCACCTCTCCAATGCTTGAATTTTAGTTGTGAAGCATCATGCCCGGCTTGTAATATTTTAACCAATTCTAGAATGTTTCTTGGCTTGTTTTGGTAAAAGATGATACTATGACAAAGATCATTTTCATACAAGTTCTAAAATGAGAAAATTAAAGAAATGGAAATTTCCAAAACAAGATGGGAGACAGGACTAAAAGAGCATAAAAGCTGACATATAAGTTCTCAGATTTACATTCAGGCTGCCTAGTAATAACAATGACTGAAGGAGAAATATGCCATTAAAATGAATTTCTAGCACAGGAGAATAACAATTCCATTTCTCTTCTCTTGCTTTTTAAAAAAGATTTATTTATTTACTTATTTTTTTGAGACAGGGTCTCAATATGTAGTTCTGGCTGACATGGACTCTCTATGTAGACCAGGTTGGCCTCGATCTCACAGAGATCTACCTGCCTCTGCCTTCTGAGTGCTGGGATTAAAGGCATAAAAGATGTGTGCCACCACATCTGGCTTTTTAAAAAAATTAATTATGTATATGTCTGTGTTTGTGCATGTTTAGTGCAGTGCCTATGGAGGCCAAATAGGGCACCAGTCTCCTGGAGTTCCAGGCAGTTGTAAGGTGCTCAACATGCAAGAGCAGTATGAGTTCTTAACCTCTCAGCCACCTCTCCAGGCCTCCCTCCTCCTCTTTTTTTATTACTTACTCTGGTTGCTTTCTTTTTTATCCTTAAGAATAACTGGATAAATCTGTAACTAAATAATACTTGTTTGAGGGCTGGAGAGAGAACTCAGGGGTTAAAAATGTTGCTCTTGCAGAGGATCAGAGTTTGGTTCCCAGCATCCACACTGGGCTGCTTCCAAATGCCTGTAACTGCAGCTCCAGGAGATACCTTGGAGAGAATCCCACAAACCTGTGTACAGACACACACACACACACACACACAAATAAAAATAAAATAAATTGCTTGAACATCCATAGAAAATAAACACAAAACAGTTTGCACTTTAGTCAAGTTTAATTCAACTCAGATAAGAACTTGCTAATTAAAGCAAATCCTAATTAATGACAGCACTAATTAAATAATAGCTCAGAGAGAAAATCACAGTGCTCATTTACTTAGTCAATGACAACAAAATGTGGTGTATAGTACCTGATGCTGAGTGCCTCGCTAATGCATATCTGCCCTAGAGTGCCACACCATGCAGCAATTCTTTTGACATAGACTGGGTCACGTGAGTATCTCACTCCATCTATAGGCTAGTCAGTAATGTCTTAAAAAAGACCTGGAAGAGCAACTGGAGAGATGGCTCAACAGTTAAAGAGCACTACCTGCTCTTGTAGAGGACCCAGGTTCAGTTCCCAGCACCCACATGGTAGCTAACAACATTCTTAACTCTAGTTCCAGGGGATCCAACACCCTTTTCTAGCCTCTCTGGACATTGCACACATAGATACACTTAACGTACACTCAGGTGAAACATTCACACACATAAAAACAATAAAAATAAATCAAAAGGATTTGCTTTCAATTGTGAAGTGGCTTGTCAAACCAAAATCTACAACATAGACACACAACACAACTCAAGACAAAAAAGAAAAAGACCTGGAAAAGAACCCAGTCATATTTGGCAATGGACAGTAAATATATACATCAATTCCACTGTCTCTTGGGGAAGTGATATAAGGTACAGAGGAATGCAAACATTAGAGTTGACAGAAAGTGAGAAGGAACAAATGCCATGTGTAACCAATGGCAACAGTGCTGCAAAATGCAGCAGAGAACCTTCCCGTCATCGCAGAGGGCGGCAGAGCCTGAAGCGGCTGCCAGAGGCTTGCTTGCTCCTGGCTCACCACCAATCCCAATGGCGTCCCAGGCCTGGCTGTGCAGCTGTTCTGTTTTCCTTTTAGATCTTTGCTCAGTTTCTGTTCACTGTGGTAACCCAAACATGGTTCTGTTTTTTGAAATGTACAGACACAAGACATCACCTGATCACTGCCAATTTTAGATCTGGGCCAAGGAACATCTAGGAGGGCCTGCAATGCATGTAAACATGCAGTAATGCTTTCCATGGTTGCATCTGAGCGCAATGAACACAGAAATCCCACGCTAATTCCTGCAGAAAGCATAAAGAAAAAGTGGCTTAAGATTCTTAGTTCATATAGTTAAATAATATTCTATTTAATAGGATATACATATCAACTTAGTAAAAAGGAAATTCAAGTAAATCATAATTTTAGATTTTTTTTTTTTTGCACCCAGGTTTGTCTGGAACTTGTGTTGAATTCTTGTTCCTCCTGCCTCTACCTCCCAAGTACTGGCATTACAGGTGCATGCCTCCACACCGGGCTAATTTTCTTTTTAAAAAGTCATTGGGCATACCTTCTTGAAACCTGCAATTATTTAGAAGAACTTATTGAAAACATCTTAGCATTTTCTTAATGTATATACTGAGAAATTCACCTTTTTTTTAATGTATATACTGAGAAATTCAGAACATTTGTAGATAGCACACAAATCTTTTAAAAACTATGTGGAGGGGCTGAAGAGATGTCTCAGTGGTTAAGAGTTCTTGCTATTCTTGCACAGTATCTGTTCCCAGTACCCACATCCTGGGGCTCACAACAGCCTGTAACTCTAGCTTCAAGGGTTTGGATGTCCCTCTTCTGGCTTCCATGGGCACTGCATACATGTAGTGTACATACAGACAAAACAAGCACACACACACGTACACATAAATAAAAATAAATAAAAGCTGTGTGGAAGGCTGTAATCTCAGCACTTGGGAGGGAGGTAGGTGTTCCAGGCCAGCCTGAGCTAGACATATTGAGATTTTTTTTTTGTGGTTGTTTATAGTCTTACTATACAGCTCTGGCTGGCCTGGGATGAGATTCCGTCTTTAAAAAATGCCTCCTGTATCAACTAAGTGAAAATTATGTAGAAACAAAAGGAGTAAGTTTCACCTCTAGTTTCTGTAATTTATTCAACTTGATACTGAAGTCAACTTGTAACAAGATCCTAGACTAACTATAACAAAAGTTATGATTTTTATAAAAGACACATGATATATCCACTAATGCAAACAGAGTGAGGTAACAGCCTCAGGAGGAGGCGACAAGGCACAGGTCAAATGCCTCGTGTTATGAGGTCTTTTACTGACCTAAAATCAGACGGAACCGATCAGTGTAGACATCCTCAGGGGACTTTACTGTGGCCCCTGATGACGAGCCCTGACACATGGAAGTTGGTGTTACAGGCCTTGAGAAATCGGTGCCTCCTTCATCTGGGTCAGCAACCACAAAGCCTGTGCTGGTGAGCCACAGAGCTGCAGCGTGGAGGATAAGTGCCCAGGAGTCGTGGTAATGCAGCCTTGCATTTTCCATGGTCTCTGCTGTGTAGAAAGCACCACCTATGAGAGTGGGAAAAGGGAGACAGTTTTAGAAGGACCTAGAGAAATTACCTTCTGTCACTGTTACAAAGGGCGGACCATCTCTAATTTCTGACCTTCTGAAAGTTCATTTGTACCTGGTTTCAGGCAGTCCCTTATGCCCCAAGGTAAGTACTTTCTGATCTTTATGGACACACATTAGTTCTGCCTGTTCTTGGGCTTCAAATATATGGATCATACATACAACTTTGTGGCAGGGTCTCACTATCTACCCTTGGCTGGCCTGGGACTCAATATGTAGTCCAGACTGGCCTTGAAATCAGTCTGCCTCTGCATCCCAAGTATCAAGATGAAAGGAGCCCTCCATTGTGCCTAGCAATACCTAACTTTTAACAAGCTAACCATAAAATATTTTTAAAACAAGCAAATGGTATATATATTTATTTAAAACAAATACCGACCAACATATATTCATCCAGTTGCAAGACTGACAGTAACACTTTGCCTTATTTTCTTAAATCTCTTACCCACATATATTAGAAAACAAAGAAACAGTAATAGTCAAGATATTCTGAAAAAACATTAAGATTAAAAGTGGCTACCAACTAATACATAAAATACAGTATTAGTAATAGTCTAAAGTTAGATCTCAACCTCTCTTCCTTATAAAATAAATTCTAGTTTCATTAACATTCAAAATATAGCAGGTCCAACTATAAAGCTTATAAATTTTTATGATCTTAAGTGAAAAAATGTCAGTAATACATAAGAATACAAATCATAAGTAACTGGTTAAATTAACTTTAAAAATATTTTTTAAAGTTATTGATCAGGAGAAAGTATGTGTAAGTCAAGTACCACAAAGGAACAATATTAAAATGTATATAAAGAACTAATGAGGACTGGGGGATGGCTCAATGGGCACAGCACTGGCCATGCCAGTATGAGGACTGGAGTCTGGATCTAGAACACACATTAAAAAAATGTGTGGGCATGGCAACCACCTGTAATCCCAGCACTCAAGAGGTGGGGACTGGATCTCTGGGCAAACTGGCTAGTTAAAAATTGGTGAGCTGAATTAGTGAGCTCTGGGTTTGGTAAGAGACTGCCTCAATTAGTAAACTGAAGAGTGATCAAAGAAAAAGACCTGAAGCCCACCTATGGTCTGTCCTCTCCATGTGAACACACACGCGCACACACTCATTCCCGTGTACACACAAGCACATGCACACAGAAAGAAGAGCAAACCCAAACCCAAATAAAAGGAGGGGAAAGAAGAAGAGGAGGGACAGGGAGAAGGGAGGAGGAGGACAATTAATTAGTACAAAAAGTACAAACATAAACTAGAAACTGGGTAAATGTTATGATTAGGATATCTATGGAAGAAGAAATTTAAACAGCCACAAATTAGAAATAATGACCCTTAAAATTTCTTTTAAAAACACTATTTTATACCCACTAGATTAGCAATAGTTAAGTAATATACCATACTGGAAAGGTGTGAAGAAACAGAAGCATCCTGCTGGTGGGCATAGAAATGATTAAACCTGCCTCGGGGAGGAATTGGCAGTAGCTTAACTTGTGGGGTTAGATGACTATGGTCTTGAGAACTAACTTCTGGTTGTATAACACTTTACAAAAAATTTTATTTTATGTGTGAGTGTTATTCCTGCATGTAAGTGTACCTTCATTATGCAATGCCTACAGAGGCCAGAAGAGGGAGTCAGATCCCCTGGAATTGGAGTTATGGACAGTTGTTAGCTGCCATGTGGATGCTGAGATTTAAACCCTTGTCCTCTGGAAGAGCAACTAATGCTCTTAGCCACTGAGCCATCTTCCCAGCCCCTACCCTGATATAACTCTTAAATGCCTGTCCTGTGAATAAAAAATGTTCTGGGGAAAATGTTTCAGATAAATATCACATGCTAAGAGAGAAATTCTGGAATATAAGCTACTGTCACTCTGGGAATTACTGAATTGTTTTTCCTCCTTACCTTCAACAGGAAGTTGGGAGGCAAATTCTGAAGGCAAAGTTAAGAGAGCAAAATCTTGAAGTGCAGCAAGCCAGAGTCTGCTTAGTGTGCCAAGGTCTGTGCAGACTAAGTCAAGAAGACCATCGGGTGAATGGGACCCATTTCTGACATTCTCTTCTGAAGAAGTGGCAGTCTTCAAAGTTTGTTTGTGATTTTTATGTCTTTGCACAGCAATTATGTAAACCTGTTAAAAGTTAATTTATAAGTAGGAAAATCTTGTATCTGGTATAGTGATTATCATATTTTGATGTTTTCCAGAAAAGAAAGATGTGAGTTTGAGCATACTGAATTTGCAATTTGAAATGAACTGTTCCATTAATGTGTATGTGTGTATGTGTGCAACCACATACATAAACCTGGAGTAAAAAGATTTTAAAAATCATCTCTAATGAGAGCATTAGGGATAATAAATACCTACTAAATAACATGCTGCCACTGGATACTTCAACAGCCATGACATCCATAGACAATAATACTCTAGGCTATGACCTAATAATCCATCCCACAATCTGGTTATAGAAAGCCATTTCCAAACTGAACTATGGTGATACTTAAAATATGCTTATTAAATTTACCAGTAAGCCACTATTACTTACATAAATTTATGAGCTAAAGAATGTTAAAACAATCATCATTCAACATAACACGCACTGTCAGTTTACCACTCTAAAATCTATAATAAAAAACATACCCTAAAACAAAACAAAAGAGAAATCTTCTGAAAAATTTAATATATAAGCTAACATAATGGCAAAACTGACCAAATTTAATTCAGTCCCTATACAACACAGTATGAATATTCATATACTTTACTATGGATATACTAACATATTTGATCATAGGGTCCATGTTACTGTCCCAGGCTTCCTACATACAATATATACTGTATTAGTTTTATCCTTAATTCTGAATTCCAATGGAATCTAATTCTGACTCCAAGGATTTCAGATAAAAGATTATGAATCTCAATTACATAGCCTATGTTGGTCAGCCATTATTTATCTAACTGAGATAAGACTAAGAGGAGGGAATGGGCTTAATGAAAAACAGATGAAATGTTACTTTAAATTTTAAATACTATTGCATGGTTCTGTACGATGTGTGTGTAGGGGGGATGTGTGTACCATGATACAAGTGCAGTCAGAAGACGACTCTGTGGAATTGATTCTTTTTTACCTTTACGTGGGATCTAGGGATTGAACTCAGACAGCCAGGCTTACACAGCACGTGTTTCTACTCACTGAGCCATCTCTCCAGCCCTGTCTCTCCTTTTTCCTTCCTACCCCTCCTCTTTCTTCCTCTTCTTTATCTTCTTTTAAAAATTTCTTATTTATTTTTATGTGTATGTGCACCCACATGCATGCAATGCCTGTAGAGGCCAGAAGAAGGTGTCAGATCCCCTGAAACTGGAGTTAAGACAGGTGTTAGCCACCATGTGGGTGCTGGGTTCAAGAACCCAGGTCCTCTGTAAGAGCAGTCAGTGCTCTTCTCTGCTGACTCATCTCTCCAGCCCCTCTTCTTTTTAAAAATGAGACAGGGTCCTGTGTAGACCAGGTTGGCTTGAACTTGCTATGTAGCTGAGGATGACCTATAGCTTTTCATGCTCTGTCTCAATCTCCATTTGTACTGGGATTAATAGGCTTATGCAATTATACCCATTTTTATGCAGTAGCAGAGACTAAACCTAGGGCTTCATGCATGTTTGACAAGCATTCTACCAATAGAGCCTTATTCCCAGCCCTGAAAACACACATGCACACATGCAAACACACACTTTTATTAAAATAACATATGAACCAAGATTGGTCATGTTTGACAAGAGATAAGTGTGATGGGTATATGTAAATTATATTATTCTGTATATGTTTGTGTATGCTTAAACATTTCCATTGTAAACTAAATATAACTTTCCTTCTGATTAGGAAATTAATATTAAGCATTTTACTACAAGATTGTTTTAGTCTAAGAAAATGATTGCCACTTATTTAAACAGCATTCAATAAAAGAGCATTAAAAATAGTGAAAGTAGAGCCAGCGAAATAGCTGAGTGGGTAAAGGTACTTGGTGCCAAGTCTGACAATCTGAGTGGGATCCTTGGGACACACATGTTCCAGGAGAGCACTGACTTCTTCAAGTTGTCCTCTTTGACCTCCACATGTAAGCTGTTGAATATATGTACACATACATACACATTCAAGTTGTCCTCTCTGACCTCTACATGTAAGCTGTTGAATATCTGTACACATACACACACATTCACTAAATGAATGTAAAAAAATCCTAAAGTACACATAAGCAATGCATATATACAATAAATGATTTCAATAAACGTTGATGTTCATGGGCTATTACAGTTTCTTTAGTTCATAACTGCCCTTGCTTGATTCTTCAGATCGCTTGGCCAATGCCAGTTCGTATGTAAATAAACCTTATATTGGAATTCTTTTGTTTACCTTGAAAATGGACCTACTGCTTAACATGATAATATAGCCTATGGTCTCAGCACTTGAGAGGTGGATGCAGAGTATCAAAATTTCAATGCCAAAATTTCTACATGGAGAGACCCTGCCTCAAAAAACCCGTAAGGTGTGGCTCAATGGTAGAGTCCTTACTTAGAATGCCCCAGGACCTGTGTTCACAGACACAAACCAAAACAAACACCAAAGACTTCCTCTATAATTTTATTTTATAGCCTAAGGTGTTTACTAACAGCTTCCATAATTCTCACTATAAATTGAAAAGTACCAACCTCTGCCCAAGCTTTCAGCACAGCTAAGATCTCCATGGTAGAAGCACTTTCATTATACAGGTGACTTAGAGATTCTTTTCCAGCTTGTATTTTTGTTAATGATGAAACAAGCAACTGATGAACTCTTCGGAGATCATTAAGGTCACTTACAACTCCACTTGCTATCCAGGCACTGCAAACCTGGTTTTGAGAAGATCAAAAGCTAGATTCAATAATTATATATTTCTTCTTTGTGAATTTAGCAGAACCCACCCAACTCTTAGGAATTTGGCCACAGAAAGGAGCTTGTTATAAGAAACCCAATAGAATACAGCAATAAAGAATCAAAAATCAGTATT
The DNA here is from genome assembly GCA_035773235.1 of Eospalax fontanierii. Classification (NCBI taxonomy): domain Eukaryota; kingdom Metazoa; phylum Chordata; class Mammalia; order Rodentia; family Spalacidae; genus Eospalax; species Eospalax fontanierii. The sequence continues at coordinate 10,858,002 of CM069536.1, read as the reverse complement.
TCAAAAGTGGACTAAAGTGCCAAGAAGACAGTCTTATTTAGTATATAAGATGAAGAGTGTTAGATATTGTTAACATAGACAAATGAAGCTATGAAATTATAATCATAAATGTCTGGATTAACATTTTAATTAACACTCTAATCTTGAGTATTCAACCTCATTATTTAAGATTAGGAGACTGTGCGACTAATGTGACTTAATGAAAAGATAAAGCGCCTAACATTTAAAACTCCAATGAAGTTTTTATTTTTATTTTTTGCAGTGCTGGGAATTTAACCTAGTCTCACACATGCCAGGCAAGTATTCTACTGAGCTACACTCCCAGACCCCAAGGAAGACTTTGATTCTTTTAATGACAGTCTATTTTTCATTAAAATAAAACAAAACAACAACAAAAACAAAACACTATGACTAATCTGTAATGCAGGGCCAGATATACTGCTTCATGCCTATGTCCCAGCACTAGGGACGCAGAGGCAGGGGGATCAAGAATTTAAGGATAGGTTTGGCCAGCTGGAGCTTAAATTTAAAAAAAAAGGTGGGGGGGGAAAACCTGCAATGTCTTACGTTTACTAAATTATTAGGGACTACAAGTTTTTCCAGGTGCCACGGTATTTCTCTTTCTTAAGAAAATATTTTTCCCTCGTCCATATGCAGCTGGCTTGTGACACTAATTCCCAACTTTCCAATGGCACAAAGGCAGTATGCTTCAGAGAAGCTGTACTTTCTACTGATAGGGAATACAACAAATTCCTGGAATGTGGGGCAGAGGCAGCAAGCCACAGCTCCTATTAGCCACAACACCATCACTGAAGACAGCTCCAACCCTGAGTGAAACAGGTGGTTGAGGTGCAATAGGCTGGTAGTCTATGCAAAGTAAATGTCTTTTCTATACACAGTATCTGAGCTTAAGACACATTTAAAAAATATTTTATTGTTTTGTGTGTGTGAGTGTATTGTCTGCATGCATGTAAGTACACCCATGTCATGCAATGCCCATGGAGGTCAGAAGAGGACATAAGATCCCTTAGAACTAGAGTTAGAGACAGTTGTTAACTGTCACATGGGTGCTGGGAATCGAACCTGGGTCCTCTGCAGGAGCAGTCAGTGCTCTTAAGCACTGAACCATCTCTCCAGCCCCAAGACAGATTTACTGATACATAACCCCAATGTAAGTTGCAAAGAACATCTACATTTCTATATATCTATATTTATTGAACTTTTCCATTATTTCCCAAGATTTCAAGGAGTTTACTGCAGAAACACATATAATAAAGTGATAAATTATGGACTCAGGACAAAATTTAACAGTGTTCCCTTAAGATTTAAAACAAATTTTAATCCATTTTAGTTTATGTGTACGAGTATAGTGCCTGTATGTATGTAAGTGTACCACAACTATGCCATGCCCGAAGAGGCCAGAAGGTGTCAGATCCCCTGGAACTGGACCTATGGATAACTGTTAGCCACCATGTGGGTGCTGGGACTTGAACCTGGGTCCTCTGGAAGAACAGCAAGCATTCTTAATCATGGAGCCATCTCTCTGGCCCTAGTTCCCTTTATACTGATGGCACTCAAGTACTTCCTAAATTCAACTGGTAAAAGGTAAGGTGATGAGATTATAGCTCAGTGGTAAGAGCATGGCCTTAGCTAGCATGCAACAGACCCGGCACACAACTGCAGCATCAGAATCCCAAAGTTCAAATATAAAGAAAAGAAAAAAGCTGAAAGGAATGATTAAACTGGATTTTCCCATTATGTTTACTATTAATTTATTCATGCAAAAATTCAGGTCTCACACACAGGGTTAGCTACTGAGTATTTAACAATCCATTCCAAGGAAAGCAAAGTTTACAGTTGTGTATCATATTGCTCTTAGAGATATTTAAAAATGTCTAGTTTTGCTTGAAAGACCAAACTATGCTCTTCTGAGATAGTTTTTACTTTATCAAAATCTAAAAGTCTGACAACTCATAATGTTGCTGAGACTGTGGGAGAACAGGTATTTGTGTACATTCCCAGTGCCAGTGTGACACTCTTAAATTGACTAATCAATTTAATTTGGAGAATTTATTCCACAGACATGTTTGCATTCAATGAAAGGACCCATGCCAAAGATGACACACTGTGGCACTATATGTAATAAAAAAGATGAAAAGCACACGTGTCCATCAACATGGAACCATTCAAATAAACATGGTATGCTCATAAATTAGGACCCCATACATCTTTGAAAAAGAAATAGGAAGCTCTCTACCATTTAAAAAGAAAAGGTTGTACAGTGAGATGAACTATAAGACAACTATGAAGAAAAACCTTGGAACTACTTCTAGACTTTTTTGGTCAGGGTCACAGTCTGTGGCCCAGACTGGCCTTGAACTCATGGTAATTCTCCTGTCTCAGTGTCCCAAGGACTGGGATTCCCGGCATGTGAAACCATGTCTTGCTTCAAAGATTACTTCTTAAGCTTTGACTTTTTAGCCACTTACCTGACATGCTTTGGCAGTGACATCAGGTGGTGTGTCTGAAGTGAAGGCTGGTCTAAGAGCTGCTCCAACCTGACAAGGAATTACATGTTTCATCAAATATCAACAAGAACATATTTTTTATGTAACTATTCATTATTAATAGGTATTATGGGCTCCTCTGATTTCTGTCTGCTCTATTTTTTTTTAGACAGGATCTCACTATGTAAACCTAATTGGCCTGGAATTCACAGAGATCCGCCTGTTTTTGCTCCTCAGTGCTGGGATTAAAGGTATACACCATCCCTGCCCCTTTTTAAAAAATATTGGTACCACAGACTTTCTTTTGATGAAGCATCTCTTCTCAATTCTCAGGTGTTGCTTTAGAGCTAACAGCACTGTGTGACTCAAGGGACCCACAGGGGATCCCAAAAGCTCTGAAAAGTCTTGCTGAAAGAGGTATCTCTTTATATGAACTTGAGTGCAGAGAGAATCATGTTATTCCTTAGAGAAAGAGCACAATTCATAATATAGCCAGTGTAGAAGGAAGCAGAGCCAACTCTAAGATTCCTCACAGTATTTTCCTTTCTCTGGGTGACATTCATTTTTAGTACTTGCTTAATTAAGTTGAATTATAGTATTTTATTCTAATATGACAATTCTGTGCACTTCAACCTTTCCTTTTGCCATCTCTCTAAGCCCCCACTCATTCTTTCTGCTAGAAAGAAGTGATGGAGATAGCTGACAAGGTAGTGAACTGCTTTCCTTACTTGCTGACCATCACAAGTTGCCGCTCAAGAGAGAGATAGCTTTGAATGAACAGTGCTAGTGGATTATAAAACAAGCAATGATTGATTCAACTTTTAATCTAGGACTAGTTAAAAACTGGTTAAAAAGATAATAGAACCAGCAATAGAAGTGGATCCTTTCCTAAATCTAGAAAAAAATAATGGAAGTTCCATATAACATTCTAGTTTAGGAGTAATGAAGTTAGAGCATGTGGCATGGATACTTATTGTTATGTTGCTTAGACATTGTGTAAAAAATTTTCTCACTAAAGTCCTCTATTCCTACAACTTAAAAGACGTTTTAATTACAAAAACAAATCCTCAAGGTCATAAAACATCCATTTTATGTACTTACTTGAAGTTCTATAAAATACTATTAGATTTGTTCTCCAAATATGTATATTTTCTGTGCAGTTACAATAAGGGCCATGTGTTAGAAGAGATAGCCTTTATGAACTGAGAGGTAACATGACAAACAGTTTCGAAGACTTTTATCAGTGTTAATAATAGAACACTTGTATCATAAAAGCTTACATTGGCTTGGTACTGTTCCAGAATCACATGACCTGGAAACTCTGGTTCTGCAATAGCTGCAAATCGCCGAATGACAACTAACAGTGTTTCAAGGCCAGAAAGACGAAGCTGGTCACTGTGGTCTGTGGCAGCCATAAAAGCCATGCGAATTAAGTCAGCAAGATGTAGCACCAAAAAGTCATCTACAAGATTAAAAAATCTTATCAAGGAAAAGAAGATGGTGAAACTAAGGTTTATGGTAAGTGGTAAATGTTCTCTCCCTTTACTTATAACCTACCCAATTTTAAAAGGTACTTTCTAATTTGATTACTGTTTTGTTTCATCATGTGTTAAAACATAGACATTAAGGCTATATTTAATGTACACTCAAACATACAAAACCATCTGAAACTAAACAATTATATACAGTTATTAAAAAGCCAAACACAGAAATAACATTCTTTAAAAGAGTGCTAATAGTCTCTTCAATAAACATTTTGTACAGACTTCCGGATAAAAGTATATTAGTTTTACTTAGCAGGCCTTGGGCTTTGACGAATTAGGCAGTAGTTTATACTCTTTATGTCAAATTAATGCTAAGAGGCTTTTAAAAATGTTCTAAGTGGTTCTTTATATAGATTATATTATTTTCTGCATTTCTTGCCAAACATACAAATGATGGGCATATAAAAACCATCTCTACCTACAGAAATGATAAATGTAATTCCTTTCATCCCTACAACATATTCTTTGGTATAAAAATTCTGGGGAGAGTAAAAGAAAGTCATTTAATAGTATCCCAATGATATTTAGGAGTATGGTTAACTTTTACCTAGAACACATGAGACTAATTCAAAGAATACAGTTATAGTTCAATATGAAAAATGACCACATCATAGTAAGTACCAGCTACAACTTTTATTGGGAGTACGGGAATCAGGAAATATCTGTAGTACATTAATTTTATAAGTATCTTCTACAATACTCATTCCAAACACACATCAAAACAAATGCTTGTTTAAAAACACATAATATATACTCAGGTTGACGATATCAACATTTTACTTTAAAAATTTATTAAAATATTTTATTTATTATTTTATTTTATGTGTATGAATATATTTCCTGTATGAATGTAACTGCACCCATGTTATGCAATGCCCAAAGAGGTCAGAAGAAGGTGTTAGATCTCCTGGAACTGGAGTTATATATGGTTTTTATCCGTCACGTAAGTGCTGGGAACTAAACCCAGGTCCTCTGAAAGAGTAGCCAATGCTCTTAACTGCTGAGTTATCTCTCTAGCCCCCACTTTTTAATACATTTTAAAATTACATTTGCTCATTTATTTGAGTGTGTGTGTGTGTATGTGTGTGTGTGTGTGGTGTGTGTGTGTGTGTGTGTGTACTACAATGCATGTATGGAGGGCAGAGGGCAAGTTGTAGGAACTGGTTCTATACTTCTACCATATGAGTTCCAGGGATGGAACTCAGGTGACAAGGCTTGTTATAAGGCAAGCACCCTTCTGTGTTTGAACCATCTTATCACTCCCAACACTTTGCTTTGTAATTACTTCGTCTGATTAAGAATATTCCTAGGGCAATTAGAAATGTACAACATGTCTTTGAACATATGTTTGTACAGGAATTTAAAAAACTAAGACTTTAAACCATAAAAATATACCTATGTAGGTAAAAAAATTGAGCAAGAAGTCAAAATGGTCTTACAGTCATATTTATTTTATACTGAGATAAACTTGAATGTTTCCAGGTAATATCCATGACACTATAATAATCCTAAGCAAAAACTGATAAAATTTAAAATTCTGAAAATAGTTTTTGTGAAATAACAATTTTACATTCCACTGATCAAGGACATAAAGAATCTCAATGTGCTTAACACATGTATAGTCAACAAAGGTAAATGCAAGTTTAAGAATCTTAATCATTAAAAATGTATTTAAACATTAAAAATGTAGTAACCAATAGCTTATATAAGCATTATGATTAAGCATCCTATTGATTTGGAAGAATAAGAATAATGTTTTATTTACATTTTTAACAGTTTATTGGGTACACTGAAAGAAGGCAGCAGGTTAGTCAGTAACTAGAGTAAGGCCTGCTGACATTAGAGTTTTACTTTCAAATGAAAACCACTGCAGATAGTACTTTATACTTGTATCATCTGGTCTGCCACTTACTTCTTGAATCACTTTTCTTCATTTCTTGTGCCAAAGCAATGTCAAAATGTGCTCTGTTTGCACTCTCACACTGGTTTATTATTCTACAGACACAGTCAGCAGCGAAGACTCTAGTGGCCCATCGGGGATTGGTGAAAGGGTGGAATTTTGCAACACTTCTGGTGGTTAAAACTGAGGCATCATCACCTTTATCTCCCTCCTCTTCTTGCATTGTATCCACGCAAGTTACAGCTGAAAAATCTTTATGAAAGAAAAACACAAATAATTGTAATCAATTAGAAACATAGCTATAAAAGAAGACAAAACATGACTTCAAATGCAGACCAGAATTACTTACCATTGGTCAATCATATACCTTTGTAATAATATAATTAGACCTAATAACCACTGTTAACAGTACCGACTTAAGGAAATGCTATGGGAACTACTCCAGGTCAAAATGACAAAGCTGTTAAACTATATTCAAAGTGAAAACCAAACATGATATCAGATTCTGAACCCTTGAGATGGCTCACCACGTAAAAGCACTAACTAAGCAAGTCTGATGATCTGAGTTCAACCCCCGGAACCCATGGTGAAAAGGAGAGAACCAAACCCAAAAATTGTCCTTTTATCTCTACACATGTGCCATGGCATGTGTGTAATCCTCCCTACCCCCCAAAATAATAATGATGATTAAAAGATACCAAGTATTAGGATGATTACCACTTCTTTATATTTGAATGGCTACACATAATGAAATACAAAAGACTCTAACAGGCCGTATGAGTGTGGCACACTGGTAGACATAGACATAGACAAGTAGCTAGAGAGATATAGAGATCTCCCTTCCAAACCTAATCTTATTAATTAAATTGCAAGTATATACCATACTATCCACGACCGCTTCTTCTCAATGGTTATTGAACTCAAAGGGGCCCTGTTTCTAATGGGCTAGAATGACATTTGCATTGGTTCATCCAGCAGCTGTGATTGCTCTTGCAGTTAATATTCTATTCGGGAAATAACAGTGATTATACCAGGCATTCTGAGGCCCTAGACTGGGGAACTATTTTCAGAACAACTGAAACCTACCATAACCAAGTCCCAGCTAAACACTGCAAATACTTCAATTAAAAGAATACTGCTCTATACACAAATATGCAAACAATAACAAAAACTCCACAAACAACAAAATAACCCCAGAGGTATAAATCCCAATTCAAAAAACAAGAAAAACCAAGGCAATTTCTCTAAAAATTACCAATACTGTAGAAGAGGAATCCAGTTAGAGTGAGTCAGATGAAATCTAAGATACAGAACTCAAAATACTGATTTCAGGTATGTTTAAGGATACCAAAGCTCCCAATCAAGAGCACAATAGCTGAATGAAATAAGAAGGTGACACAAGATATTCAACAAAGAGGTAAAAATACTTAAGAAAAACCAATCTGAAATACTGCAAATGAAAAACATAAAAAGTTCCGTGGAAAGTCTCACCAATAAAATGGATCAAGGAGAGCATAAAATATTTGAGCTTGAAGACAAGGTAGAGGAACAAGAACAAATCCAAGAAGGACAAAGATAAAATCATTAATAAATATGAAAGGGAATTCCAAGATACACTCTGAAAAGACTACCTGTATAAATCATGGGCAAATCTATACATACCGTTTCAAAAGGTATAGAAGACATTTTCAAAAGAATTATAATAAAAACACTTCCCAGAGCTAGGGAAAGAGATGCCAATCCAGATACAGGAAGCATTAGGACATCAAACAGAGGACTAGGAAAGAATCTCCCTTCCTGTCACACTGCAATTAAAACACTAAATTAAAAGACCCAGTGTAGTAGCCTTAATCCCAGCATTCGGGAGGCAGACACAGGTGGGTCTCTATGAGTTTGAGCTCAGTCTGGTTTACACAGTGAGTACCAGGTCAGCTGGGCCTACAGGGAGACCCTATCTCAAAAAGACCAAAAACACCCAAAACAAACAGCAACAAAACCCACTAAAATTAACAGAACAAAGGAAGTATACTGAAAGCAATTAAAAAGAAGCAGTTAAGTCACACCATAAAGGCAGGCCCATCAGACTAACAGCACCCCTGCCAATTGACACTTTAAAAGCTGGGAGACCCTGGAAGGATGTACTTCAAGTTCTCAAAGACAGTAACTGCCAACCTTGACTACTATCCCCAGCAAAGCTGTCTGTCATACTGACAGAGAAACAAAAACTTTCCATGACAAAAGTAGGCTAAAGAAATTTATGACCACTAAGTCAGCTGTATAAAAGATGTCTGAAAGAGCCATCTGGATTGAAGAGAGAAAGAAATTCATCCATGAAGCCACAGGAAAGAACAAATCATGCTAGAATAGTTAAGAAAGAGAAGAGAAAAAAGACCACACAGTACAAAATCAATAAAAATGACAGGAATCGGTAGAACCACTGTAGAAATCAGTGTGGAGAACACTTAAAAAACTAAAAATAAGTCCACATGATGTAGTTATACCCTTCTTGACAGACACCCAAAGGACTCATCCTGCTGCAGTGACACTGGCGCAGCGGTGTCTGTGCTGCTTTTTCCACAATAGCCTAGGATGCATAAGGCTATTGCCTTTTGCATTTTGACCTCAAACTGTCAGCTAGGTAAGTTTTCTATTATGACAATTTGTAGCAATTTCTCAAACATTTATTATATAAGCAAAGAAATGGGGTAACTATAAATTACTTATACATTTTATAGCATAAACTACTTTTTAATTGGCTATAGAAGAGTTGAGTGTGGTGCTATACTCCTGTAATTCTGCACTTAGGTGGGTGGAGGCAGGAGAATGAGTAGTTCAAGATCATTCTGGGTCAGGCAGCCAGCTGAGGGCCTACCTGTGGTACATGAGACCATGTATCAAAAAGCAAGGCAGGAGAGGGCCCAGTGTTTAAGAGCTCTCTTGCAGAGAACCCAAGTTTGGTTCCTAGCACCTATGTAGCAGCTCAAGATGAGCAACTATAACTCTAGTTCCAAAGGATCTTATGCCCTCTTCTGGATTCTGTGGGTACTCATATGTGCATAAACCCACACACAGGCACAAGAATATACACATAATTAAAAATAAAATAAAATCTTTTTTTGTTTTTGTTTTTGTCTTTTTGAGGCAGAGTCTCCCTGTAGCCCCAGTTGGCCTGGAACTCACTATGTAGACTAGACTGGCTTTGAACTCACTGAGATCCGCCTGCCTCTGCCTTCCAAGTGCTGGGATTAAAGGTATGAGCCACCACACCCAGCTTAAAAATTAATCTATTTTTAAAAAAGCAAAACAGAAATTGTTACAGGAAAAATTATTTAAGACAGAAGAAAAAGTCAGCTTAAACAGGACTGGAGAGGTTTCTTAGTGGTTACAAATACCAGCTGCTCTTGCAGAAGACCGAGGTTTGGTTTCCAGCACCCACACAGTGTCTAACAACCACCTGTAATCCCGGTTCTGGGGCTTTCTACACCCTCTTCTCGCTGCCATGGGCACTGCATACATGTGCACTTACCCACTCACATATAAAATCTTTTAAAAAATTAGCCTATGCGTTAGATTTATATTGTTCAAATTAAAGAGAATTTGAAGACACTAGAAGTAGAATCTTCATTTGAAGAAAGCAATGACTATACAATCATAATTCAGACAGAAAGGCCTAAAGAGTAGTTAGTGGCAAACAATTTCATACCAGATTTTTTTCTTTCAATTTTACTATTTCGACTGAGAATTCCCATACTTACCAGCTGACGCAGCAAGCACATCTTTACAAAGCTTTAACCAAAGGGAAAGCTTTTCCACTGCCATAGATGTGAGCATGTGATTTAAAGTCTCTCTGATATCACAGCATAAGCTCTGATCCGTCTCTTTGTCTAGTAAGGTCAGTAACGCCCCTTCAAGGCCCACTTCTCTGATGTTAGCATCTGACAAGAAGAAAACTGATGATCTAAGTAACACAGAAAACAAAACTGCCATATGAGAAGCACACACACTGCCAAAGGAGAAACACACTGAATAGCATTCAGTGGTTATTAAACATTACATATAAATGTATTTTTAAATGCTGTCTAAATATTGTGCCTCAATCTACTGAAGTTGATCTAAATTCATAGTTGACCTTTAGGATTATTTATGATCCTATACAGCCATTTAAAAAATGGAATGTTACTGAATAACTCTTTTAAGAGTTATTAATGTTGGGCCAGCAAGATGGCTCAGCAGGTAAAGGCTCTTGCTGCTACGTTTAATAACCTGAGTTTAATCCCCTGACTCCACATGGTAGAAGGAAGGAACCAATTCCTGCAAGTTGTCCTGACTCCCCATGGATACCATGGCACAGGTATGCAAGTGTATATGTGTAATTTATAGTCTAAAGGTGGATTATCTTTTAAAGATCAGGAGGTGGTGGTAGGAATGTTTTAGATTGGTAAAAATTCTACTGCACCCCTAAGTCATTGTCAGTTTTCGTGGGTGTGGAAATGGAGTTCGGGCATGGAGGACAAAGATCTTCTTGGGAAATAAAAACTCAAGTATCACAAGTGAACCATAAATTCTACAGCCTGCTTAGAAATGACTGAACAAAAATTATACTGTGTATATGGATGGAGAGACCTATATAAAATGAGCATCATAAAGATATTAATAAGGTGAATCTATGTGTTGACTAGTTCTTTCAAGTTTTCTATGAGTTTCAAAAACTACTTAATTTTAAACTGGGTGTGGTGGCTCATGCCTTCAAACCCAGCACTCCAGAGGCAGAGGCAGGCAGACCTCTGTGAGACTGAGGTAAGTCTAGTCTATGTAGGAGTTCGAGGACTGTTTGAACTACAGGGAGACCTTGTCTCAAAAGAATTAAAAAAAATAAAATTGATTAAATTTTTTAAAGGAACAAAAATTTCTTCACTGTAATTTTACTCACACATCTAATTCAATAGTTTTTCAGACTGATAAGCATTTGAAAAAAATGCTCAAAAAACTTAAAAGAAAAATGAATGGGTTGGAGAGATGGCTCAGTGGTTAAGAGCATTTGCTGCTCTTCTAGAGGGCCTGAGCTTGGTTCCCAGTATCCCATCAGATATTTAATAACCCCCTGTAACTCAGTTCCAGGGGATCTAATGCCCTCTTCTGGACTCCTCGGGCATCATAGTACACATACAGATACAAACATGTACATGTAAATTAAAAAAAAAACATTTTACTAATCAGTATTTTAAATAACTTATGAGAGCTGATTCTCTCCTGCCATGTGGATTCTGAGGAATCAAACTCAGGTTGTCAGGCTTAGCAGCAGATGCCTTTACCTGTTGTGCCACCTCTTGGTCCCTTAAACCCAAATTCATCTAGATGAACAAAACTTGCTTTAAGTCAATGTCTCTTTGTCTCTTGAACTTCAGTACTAACAAAGAGGTTGCAAACATGTAGTTCATGAAAACACAGATTGCTGGGTTTTGACTCCCAGATTCTAGTTTAGTAGGTCTGGTGTGGGAACTAATAATGTGTATTTCAAACAATTTTCCATATAAGGTGGGTGCTGCTAGTTTAAGTGTCTTGATTTGAGAATCATTGTTCTAAACCACTACTCTCACTAGATGCAACGATACCTGTTAGCAAATATTTTTTGCAGCAGATTTAAAACATGCATTAATTTTTAAACATCATTTTAAATTCAATATTAAAGCAGTTACTCAAGCAAAACACAAAGGTAACCAAAGGGAGTACCTGCTGTCAGGTCTCTGTTGTCCTTAGCCAGCATAACAGCATGCTCTGAAACTTCAGCTGCTTCTCTCTGTACAAGCTGACGTAAACAAGCCAGAACTGCCCTTCTCAGCAACAAGTAGGGACTACAAAGATTCACCTGAAAGATACCATTTGGGGAACGAAAGCTAAAATTTTTGGTGGCACTCAGTAAGTCTAATAGATATTCACTGAACTGTCTCTTGATTCTATTCAGCCCATCAATGGGCTGGACAAAATTTATCAAATACAATGAAACTTTTTCAAACTATTCTAATATATATATGATTTTATAACCAGAAACCTCTTAAGAAATATGACATGTACTAAATTATTTAATATTTGTATATACATTCAAGCAAAAGCTTTGACACTGTTAGAAGATACAGAATGAGTAAAAATAGTTTTGAGAGATAAAAGAAACACAAATAAAAGGACTTAAACATACATTTGTGTTCATGCAACTATATCTTATCTCTTATGATTCTCTAAGAAATGAATACCGTAATTTAGGCAAGATGGCACAATTGTTAAATTGGAGGCCTTGGAGTCAAAAAGTCTCAGCTCCTGTTTTTGATCTGCCATTTACTAGCTGTGTGATCTTGGGCAAGTAATTTAACTTCTCTGTATCTGAGTTTCTTATTTATAACATTATCTCACCCCCACAGGACTCTTGTGAAGTTAACACAAAGTAACATGCAAAGTGCTTACCACAGAACCAGGCAAACAGTGATGCTCAAAAAACTGTCAGTTATTGTAGTGTAGTCCCTAATAATAGTATCTTACTTAGAAGGTATACAGAGTAAGAAAAGGCATTTCAAATGAAATAAATTTTACCCAGAAAACATTCACCAAAACATTCTTTAGCAATATTAAAGAGTAAATTTTATGTATGTGTCTACATATGTGTATCATAGAGCTACAATGTAAATCACAATAAGCTTGGCAGGAGGTTTATCTACAGCAAATGATAAGCTTGATGATAAACTTCAAATGATCAATTACAAGTCAGAGGTTTCTGGATACAAATTTCTTAATTCTTTGAGTATCTTGCTATGGAGCCCAAGTTAGCCTTGAACTCACACTCTTCCTGTCTCAGCCTCGTGATCATAGGAATGCACTACCATATCCAGCTCCTGGATACAAATTCTTACTCTTATAAGTGATAGAAAATTTAGAGGTATAAAATACATTTTTTTTAAACTAGGAGAGTAAAGACCAATTTGGTATGGTCTACACTAATTAAAATGTCTTTTTTTTTTTTTTTTTCTTTTGGTGGTAGGGATTAACCCTAAGGCCTCACACGCTGAGCACCTGCTTTCTACTGAATTTCACCTAAGCCCAATAAGTTCTATCATAGTGTCCTACCAAAGTCAAACTTGAGAACTAATAGCATAACTGTGATAGAGATCTTATGATGATGTGGCACATATGGGAAAACCAGGACTGAAGTGGGTAAGTTTGTTGTAGAGAGCAGAAGCTAGATTCTGAGATAAAAAGACAGGCAGCAGCAGATACTGTTCAGTGTGTGAGAAGAAACATGCAAAGAATTTTGTAAGCCAAAAATATTAGCTCAGTCATTAGTGAAACATAGGGATGGGATCTCCTATAAGTACGTTTGATTAGATGCCCAAGTCACACATTCAAATGTGGGTGGAAAACAATGTCATTCACAGTCAGCAGGGAAATGCCACCACAGTCACAGATAGGGACTTTTGTTGTTAGAAACTAGTACACAGGATAATAGAAAAGTTAGAACAGAAAAAAAAAATGTTTACTGTGCCCAAGATTACCGCTATAGGTAGCAACAATGATTGAAAAACAGCATTCTACATGACTATTTAAAAGAAAAATGAGTGGATTGATTAGTTATTTTAATGGGAGTTTTAATAAGCATATAACACAAGGCAGGTGCAGCATCTACTCAAGCTGGTCAAACAATCTTCTTTAAAAAAAGCATGCTTCGAAGTACTCTTCAATGTTTGGGGAAAAGGAGTTGGGGTTTGTCATACAAAGCAAGATGGAAGGCTTCATAACTCCATGTCATTCTCCAGCATGTCAACTGGGAAAAGGAATGTTGGTGCATTAAAGCAAATAAACAGCAGGCAAAACACAGAAATCAAATAAAACCATAAGTGCATTCTTTTCTAAAACCAAAATGATGCAAAATTCAGTGCAGGGAGTGAGTGCATTAGGAAGAATGTGTTTATACCAGTATTAAATAAACACCACAGAACATGCTGTACATACTGCACTTTGCATTAATGGTTAGCTTCAACATAGAGATGCAGAGGAAAACATCTACAACCAAAGAGGACACAAAGGAACAGCACTGCAAACCTCAAAAAAGTTAGGAGTCAAGGGTCAGGGACCTACCAACACAGAATTATCCAACAAGATCTCCTGCACAAAAACAAATGACAGACCAGTCATGACAAAACCACAGGATAAATACTAGAATGATTATTACAACAGTTAGCTAAGCATTCAGATATAAACGCTGATTTATCATTCAAATTGGCTTAGCTTCAGTCTAAAAAGGGGGCACAAATATTTCATTTCCCAACTTGATGAAGTAAGAATTGAGCTAAGATCTTGAAAATAGACAAGTCAAGAACTCCAGGACATAAAAACAGAAAATACACAAGATCTTAAAAATGTGTGTTTGAGTAATTTTCCTGGGAATCTCAACTAAATCCCTGAATCAAAACCAGATCAAGCAGACGTGTCTGTGGCAGGAGCAATCTGGAGTGTTGGCATTAGCAGGTGTCCAGCAAGACAGAAAGTGAACCAGTTACCTCATAACAAGTTCATCATAACTTTGCCTTTTTTAACAGTTGGAAGTCAGGTTTTTAAACTAAGAGTATTCAGAATTGCTAACGTAGCTAAGGCCAAGTTCAGAATGGAAGCTAGCATGCAGTAAAAAGGGTGCCTTCACTGTATGACTCTTGCCTAATTGTGAAATACAATTTCCTTACTTGAGAAAATATTGTAAAATATAACAAACTCAATCTAATAAATTTAGAATAAATTGCTAACCAAATTATTAAGACACTTTTGTGAAATGTAATGAAAACCACTTTAAAATATGATTTCTATATGAGAAAAAAATAAATTTATAGCTAGGTATTATGAATAACATATATGACTCAAATTACTGCATATTTTTCTTAACTGCACAGAATAAAATTATTCCTAAAGAAAAATCTCACAATATAAAGTCTTTTTTATATGTAACCAGCCCCATCTTTTTTTTTTTTTTTTGCATAGGAAAGGAAAAAAGATAAGCCCAACCAGATCTTATTTATCACAGATTAATGTTGGTCTTACACTTTGTTTCTCAGTAAACTTTGTAATTGAATTCATATATTCATTAGGAGAAATTTAAAGATTATTCATTAGTGAAGGCTACTACAATTTTAAGAAGAAAAACGGTAATTCTGCTGGATTTCAAAGGAGAATAAGAGTCAGATCAATTGGCAAATGGAACATTTTTCAATAACTGAGTTTGCCAACTTTTTTTGGATGTAGTTTTTATTTATTCTTTTTATTTTATGTGTATGAGTGTATTGCCTGCATGCATGTAAGTGTACTCATGTTGTACAATGCCTGCAGAGGTCAGAAGAATGAGATGGATCCCCTTGAACCGGAGTTACAGAGGGTTGTTAGCTGCCACATGGGTGCTGGGATTCAAAGCCAGGTCTTTTGCAAGAGCAGTTAGTGCTCTTAACCTCTGAGCTATCTCTCCAGCCCCTGGCAACAATTCTTCAAATATAAATATTAATTAATATTCCTACAGGGAAAATTGAAGGTACAAATCTCCCTGTGTTATTTTCCTTGACAGAAGACAGACCAATATCTAAAACAAAAAAGCAACAAAAGTTTCTATCAGAAAACTTAACCACATCTTCTTTTCAAATGACTATTAGTATCAATAATTAATAGTATATTGTTTACGACATGTCAACCACCATGTTGAATGTTCTTTCAATGCATGATACATGTTCTAGCACATGCAGTATCTGTGTAATCCTCATATTTAATAGAGGAAGTAGCTGGGGCTGGAAGAGGTGGCAGAGGATATCATCATATGGTACAATTTACAGGGGCAGTTGATAGTGAAACAGTAAACGGACAAGAAGTCCAGAAGAGAGAAGACTGAGAGTGAGTTGCCACTGCCTGCAGCAAGCTAAGTGATGCTCTGGTCCAAAAAGCTAGTCAAAAGACTAGCTTTTAAATATTTAATTTATTTATTTTTAGTTTTTTGTATATGAGTGTATTGCCTGCATGTGTGTATGTGTACCTGTGTCATGCAATGCCCATCAAGGTCAAAAGATGGTGTCAAATTCCCCCGGAACTACAGATGTGGATGGTTGTTAGTGGCCATATGGGTGCTGAGAATCGAACCCAGGTCCTCTGCAAGAGCAGTAACTGTTTTTAACCACTGAGCCATCTCTCCAGGCCCCATATTATCTTTTAAAAGTGCACTTTAGGGATACAAAGACTATTCTACAAAAGTAAGGGTAATGTGATAGTTTTTTAGATGTTATTTCCAAGCTCTGAAATGCTACATATTTTGTCCCAATTTGAAAATGAAAGGACTGTGTAGCAGTCATAGTCAACATTTTATAATATTTACAAATTTTATGATTTTTGTGTTGTGCTATACTTTCAGCTGTCCTGGGACTCAATTTCTGAGATAAACCCAAGTAAAATCTTAAAAGCAAAGATGATTATGATATATTTCATCAGAACTTTTGGTTGACTGACATCATCTTTCTACATTTGTTAGATACATTATAAGGACCCAGATATTGATATATATGCTGCTAAAGGGTTAAGGAAAAGTATTTCAATCTCTCTCTCTCTCTGTATATATGTATATATGTGTGT
The DNA here is from genome assembly GCA_035773235.1 of Eospalax fontanierii. Taxonomy (NCBI): domain Eukaryota; kingdom Metazoa; phylum Chordata; class Mammalia; order Rodentia; family Spalacidae; genus Eospalax; species Eospalax fontanierii. Next base: position 10,841,413 of record CM069536.1, on the reverse strand, counting down.
GTGTGTGTGTGTGTGTGTGTGTGTGTGCGTGTGTGTACATGTGCAACAAGGAGCATGCCTGTGAAGGCCAGATTAGGGTTTTTGGTGTCCTGATCTGACATTCTCTTATTCCCTTGAGACAGCGTATGTCTCTTACTGAACCTGGAGCTTGACCCTTCAGCTACACTGACTTGCTTCTGAGCTCCTGGCCACCTATCTCCACTCCTCAGTTATAGGCATACATGGACAAGCCCAATGTTTATATGGGTCTAGTAAGCTGAACTCAGGTCCTAATGCTTTCACAGCAAGTGCTCTTACACACTAAGTCACATCCCCCTGCCCCAGTTCGTATTTCTTCATCTGTGATATAATTTTCTTGTATTTTATTTATTATTTTTATGTGTATACATGTACTGCCTGAACTTGCACCATGTCATGCAATGTCCACAAAGGTCAGAAGAGGGCATCATATACCCTGGAACTGGGGTTAGCAGCCATATGAGTGCTGGGAATCAAACCCAGGTCCTCTTGAAAAACAGCAAGTGTTCTTAACCTCTGAGCCATCTCTTCAGCCCCTGTGATATAATTTTTAATGTAACAATTCAGAAGAAGGAAAGACAAGCATATCTGTAGGTTCCATAGCACATATACAATAACTGGGACATTATAAGCCCCCAATGTTTAAAGACCAATGAAGATTTACAGTCAACATTAATGGGAGAAGAATGAATCCATATATGAGAGGTTTAAAGGTAGACATAAGAAAATGGCCCTTCATTTCCAAAACTCACCAAAAGAAAATAGTCATATATAAAGCATAGTTTTTACGTACTCTAGAAAATAAATTAGAATAAATCGAAGTTTCAGATAGAAGAAACTAAGACTATATGTATACTTTCATACTCACACAAAGGCAGCTAACTAGGCTAGACAAGTTGACATGCTGTGGAGCAAACATGTGAAGCTGCTGAAGGCAAGAGATGGCCTGTGCCTGAACAAGGCAGTCTGGGTTATCTTGCATCACTGCACATCCCAACAGACAGGACGTCCTTAAGGTAGAAACTGAAGTATGGTTACCTGAAGTAAAAAGGCAAAAGCTTTTAAGTAAAGTATTGTTACCTGAAATAAAAAGGCAAAAGCTTTTAATAACTGGCCTATCAAGATGGCTCCACAGTTAAGAGCACTGGTAGCTCCTGCAGAGGACTTGGTTTAGTTCCCAGCACCTACATGGCAGCTCACAACAGTCTATAATTCCAGTTCCAGGATCCAATGCCCTCTTTTGGTCTTGTGGGCACTACATGTATGTGGTACACTTACATACATGCAGACAAAGGACCCATATGCATAAAATAAAAATAATTTAAAAAAGAATTGGCCTATAAAATCATTAGTCTTTAAACATATGCTAGGTGTTAAAATTCTTTAAAATTATTTCATGGACCTGTGAAGTAAGATTCCTACCACAAAAGCAAGGACACTGTGGGGGGGAGCATATTCAGTAGCAAAACATGTGCTTAGTCCATGTAAGGGCCTTGAGCACACACGTTAACAAAGGAAGGATGAACAAGAACAAGGTGACAAACTGATAGGATAGCTTATTCTTAAGATGTTAAAATTGTATTTTTTTGTGTGTGTGTGTGTATGTGTGCATGTGTAAGTACAATGAAACATGTGTGAAGGTCAGAGGACAATCTGTGAGAACTGGTTTTCTCCTTCCACCATGTATGTACTTAGGTTGTCAGTCTTTTGGGGAAGTTCCTTTACCTGCTAAGCCATTTTGTCTTTTCAACTCATTATTTCTTGGAGACCAGAATTCTTCATACCATTCTACTTTGTGTCTATCATTCTAATTATTTAGGGAAGCATCTTTAGGACATATCCCATCTTTCTAAATATGGTACCCTTGTCTTTTCAAGATAAGAGATGCCAGGCTAAACAAACTGAAACATTCCTTTAATAAAATACACTGAATACCTACTGTATGTCAAGCAGAGAGACTAAGAACTGCATTTGTGAACATATTTTTTAAGGTAAAACATCACAAAAGCAGCCTATGCATACCTTGTAACTCTGGGCCTAACGTGGTAATAAGGGTGTTCAAACAGCGACCAAGACTCTGGTGAACTTCGGCATGAGTTGGAGGCACATTCAACAACAGCATGATAACAAGTGACAGAGTAGGCTCCAAGTGCATGTTATACAGCGTACCAGCAGAATCAATGATCAGTGAAAGAGAATGGAGTGCCCACGTCTGTAAAGAGAGAAAAAGGAAAATGCTGTACGTTATAAAACGTGAAAGCCATTCAATTATTCTTTGTTGAAGCAAATTAAAAAGCAAATTCAGGAATGTATGTGCTACTACTAATTTGGGAAGAGAACAGGTGAGTCTTATGAGTTTAAGAAAATTCTTATCTTTAAATACCTAGTATTATAAAACCAACTCAGAGATAATCATCAAATTTAGAAGGCTATATTTAGATGTATTTCATCAGTACTTGCTACTTTAGCTAACAGCTTAAATCAAACTCTTTACTGTTCAAATAAATAATAAAAATGCAAGGATTTTTTGGTCTTTTTGAGACAGGGTCTCCTTGTAGCCTCAGCTGCCCTGGAACTAACTATGTAGACCAGGTTAGCCTTGAACTGATAAAGATCCGCCTGCCTCTGCTTCCCAAGTGCTGGGACTAAAGAAGTTGTGCCACTACAGCCAGCAAAATTGCAAGTTTTTAAAGTGATTCAAAAAAACAACAACGAAGTACAACAGTATTGGTAAATCTCTTGAACATAATGTTGAATGAAGAAGGCCAGACAGAAGAGTATTCCCTGTATAATTTCATTTATATACAATAAAAGGCAGTGAACCTAATTAATACTGCCTCAACATGACAATGGCTAGCATGCGGGGGGGGGAGGGGCAGGTATTCAACTACAAGAGAGCACAAGCAGAGTGTCCATGGTCCTGCAATGGATGGCTTCCCAACTAGGGGCTTGACAAGCAGGCTATTCAGTCTATTCACTATTCATACAGGTACAGTACTTTTTATATATAGAAATGCATACTCTGGTTTAAAGGAAACAAATCTGGCCTTATCCTGATAACCACTGAGGTTGAATTATAAGCAAAATAGGTACATCACAGCATTCTTTCTACTTCTGTGAATGTTAGGTTGCTCCATTTATAAGAAGTAAACAAGAAGTTCTCTCTTTAGAAGTGAACCCAAACTTTTGCTTTGTTTTTTTGAGACAGGATCTCCCTATAGCCCCAGCTGGCCTGAAATTTGCTATGTAGATCAGGCTGGCCTCAATCTCACAGAAATCAGACTGCCTCTGTCTTCTGAGGGCTGAGATTAAAGGCATGCACTACCATGTTCAACTGAAGCAGAACATTTTTATCCGTCTTACGTATATTTCCTACAAAACCTTAAATATTACAAAAAATTGAGTTCCTGTCTTTAGGAAAGAGAGAACAGCAATGAAGAAAACTTGGCTTTCTTTTGTGTATTCTAGGGATGCACTCTACCAATGATTATACAGCTCCAAGATAAGCATTTATATTATCTACAAAAAGACATTCAACATAAAACCATGTACATTAGGACACACTTCTTGAGTGGAGAGGATTCTAACAGATAGAAACATATAATACTGTTCTTATTTTTTTTTTTTGTGGCAATACCAGGGACAAATGGAGGGCAAAGGCAAGCACTCTGTGAATGAGTTACATCTAGAGTAATTTTTCTTTTTTCTTTCCTGAGATAGAACTACAATAAGTTGTTAGATTGGCCTTGAACTCTCTTTATAGGCCAGATGAACCTACAAATTTACAGTCCTTCTGCCTAGCCTATCGAGCAACTGTCATCAAGCCTTGCCATTTGTGCTTTTGTTTTTTGGGAGACAGATTCCTGCTGCCAAGGTGGCCTTAAACTTGATCAGTCCAGGATGGCCTATAATTTATGATCTTTCATTTGCTCCTGAGTTCTGAGATTACAGGTGTACCACACTCTCCCTAGCCAAGTACTGTAATAACAGATGGATGCACATGCCTTTTATCCCAGCACTTGGGAGAAGGAGGCAGGAAGATCAAGATCTCAAGGTTAGCTTTGGATAAATGGGAAGTTCAAAGTCAGCCTGTGTTATGTAGATGAGTAAAAAAAATGTAAAACTTTCTAAATCAATTCAATTAAGCTAGATGAGGTGGAGGATTTTATAAATAATATGATAATTCAGAGCAAGAACATTTAAAGTATAAATGTTGAAATTTGAGACAGACTGGATCTTCTATCCATCTCTGAGTATCTATGAGTAGGTAATGTTTGCCGAGGAAGGAAGACACATCATCATTGGCAAGGAGCTCATGCTTCCATAAATAACCCCTCTCCCATGCTCCTATAAGCAACCCTAATGAAACTCACTGGGTGCTCTCCCCCAAGGGGGAAAAATACATTAAATCTATGGAGGACTAGATGGGAAGAGTAAGGAGATTAATGGGAGAGAGAAAAGAGGTGGTAAAGGAGAGTGAATAGGAATGATCAACACTTCATATACAGGTATGAAAATGTCACAATGAAGTCAATTATTATGTATAATTAAAAACACTCAGAGGTCTAGATTATTGGATAGAGGTGGGAGGAAAAACCTCAAGTTCAGATACGAATGATGTATGTGGGTGTGAAGAAGACGGACCATCTTGTAAAAGCTGATAGAGTGCAGAAAGGAACAGAGATAGGTTTGGTCGGCTGAGAAGCTGTTTCAAGAAGCAGTTTGGCGGGGGCATGGCAGTGCAGAGAATGATGACTTTGATGCCCAGTCACACAGAGAGACGTCATCTCAAAACACGACAATGTAAAATGAAACAACATGCCTGTAATCTTTGTGACTTAGGAGGCTCAAGCAGGAGGATCCCAAGTTTGATGCTTGCTTGGGCAACACAGCAAGTTCAAAGCCAGCCTGGGGAACTTAGTGAGACTTTACACAGAAATAAAAGGGGGCCGGTGATATAGCTCAATGGTATAGTGCTGAAAAAAAAAAAAAAAGAGTAATAAGCAGTTTGCCCAGCTTTTCAGTAAAGAGGTGGCAAAATACAAAGTTTTAGACAAATTTGGTATTCTATCTAGAAAGGACTAGAAAGAAAAGAAAGAATTTAAGAATAATAAGGCTCTTCAGGAGACTACTATAAATAATTAGGGCCATACATACAAGAAAGAAGGAAAGTAAAAGAATAGAAAAACCCTCGAAAGGATGAGGAGGTATGATCACCAGCTGAGGTCAGTCAGGGCTATGTAGTGAGATCCCACTGGAAACAAAATAAAACAAAAAACCTAAGGGCATCTGTAAGAATGACTTTCACAAGATGGACATAATCTGGGCTAAAGACCTTTACCTAATCTTGCAACCAAAAAGCTGCTGTTTATAATGTAAACAAACTCACTGAGCCATGTGCCTTTCTTGTGACTGGGCATATGATTTTAATCCCTCAGAATCCCTCCTCGATGTCCACCCAAGATAGTGAATGCATGCATGCATGCTTTATTTATCAAAGTACTGAAAGCAGTGTGATAGTCTAGGTCCATGGATCAAAGGGCATGATTCTCTGACTTCTACTTCTCTATTTCATGTTGGAGATACTGTTTTGATAAAGAATGAGCGAAGTTCTAGCTGGACAGCACAGTTCTGAGAGGCATCTGAATGAACAGGCAGCAGCTGAGGTTCACTCCTGGACTCAGAATGAATGCTAAGAGCCAGGCTGTCACTTTTTAAGCATTGAAGCAATGTGACTTACAAACGCTGCAGACATCTGAATAAAGTATGACCTTAAATAAAAACGGAAGGAGAATAAAAATCATTCCAGATTTAAACTATCAGGAGAACAACGACTTTCTTACCTATAGAAATGGGTAAGACATATGTAAAAAATAAAGTACAGTGGTTAAAAATACGGCTTTTCAGTCCATAATCTGTGTTTTGATTCCATTCCATGATTTATTAGCTTTTCAGCAATAATAAAGTAGTTAACTTCTAGAAGCCTCAGATTTTCCCTCTAGAGGACTACATACTCTAAATGACCACAAGGACTGAATGTGCTAATACACATGGAAGAATATAATAGAACTCCTGGTATCTACTAAGTTCAGGAGCTATTAATATAATGAAAGGGTTACCCATTTTTCATAACAGATAATCAAATTGGACTCATACTCTAGTGTGAGTGCAAGATAGATATGAACTTTCCAAATCTATCAAAGTCAACAATAGCTCTGACATTTAACATGGGGAACATTCTTTAATAATAACAGAAGTGCATCCATGACAAAACATGAATTCCCAGGGAGGTAGCATGTGAGGTACTCACCTGCACATCAGGGGAGGTGCTGTCCTGAGACAAAGTATAAAGAATTCCAATGCAAGAACTCAAGTGCTGGGAAGAACTAATTCCCCCTAGATACCTATGCAGGGATCCCAAAGCCAGCGAGTGGCCTGTTCTGGTAACCACGTCCCTTGCTGACTTCAATCTGTGATGGTGGAAATAAAAATAAAAACAAGCACTGAAAAGACATCACTTCTCAAAAAATAATGCATGTAAGGGCCACTGAGGAGGCTCAACATCTAAGGAACTTGCTGCCAAGCTCCAACCCTGATAATCAGAATTTAATCCATGAGACCCACATGGTAGGAGAGAACATACTCCCATAAGTTGTCCTCTGAGCTCCACACATGTGTACCATAGCATGTATGAAACCACACACATTCATGAACATGCACACACATATACAATAAATGTAAAAACAATTTTAATGCATGTAACTTGTTACACAGGCCAAACTTCACAGTTACAAAATGTAGAAATACAGTGTGAAGTGATAAACATTCTGAGATAAGCAGGAAGGTATCTTGTGAAGGTATACATGTATTTTAAAAGAAAAGGTCTTCCAATTACAGCATAACCATGTCCAACATCTTTCAGATATATACACACTGTGACATATACATTATATACGATATATCTATAATATAGGTATACATGATATGACATATATATTTATATTCACCACGTACATGTGTACACACAGTTTATAAGTTAGATGTTAATACTATTTTATTAAGTTACATTTTAAAAACATATATTGAAGCTGGGTGTGGTGTTACATGCCTTTAGTCCCAGCACTTGGGAGACAGAGCCAGAAAGATCTCTGTGAGATTGAGGCCAGCCTGTCAACACAGCAAGTTCCAGGCCAGCTGGACCTACAGGGAGACTCTGTCTCAAAAAAACAAAACAAAATAAAATAAATTAAAAATAAAGATATATGCTGAGATATTTTAATCCCACAGTTTCAGCTTAAGAACTTTGATTCTAAAATTAAATATGAACTGTTCTCTTTGGACCAGGTCTTGCTATGTGGCTCAGGCTGCTCTGGAACTTGCAGGGACCCTGCTGACTCTATTTCTTGAGTATTAGGTTAGGGGAATGTTTCCCTTCACCTGGCATGAGCATGGACTTTTATTTGTAATTCTTTTGATACTATTTTAAATTTTATAATATTTTCTACTAAACGTCTTTAAGAAGGATGGTATTACTGACCTTCTATCCAGAATAGTTTAAGAAAACTGACAGAAAGGATTTTAAGTAACATGCCCAAAGATACAGAATTGATAAAGAATGGTCTATGTTTCTGGTCTGCAGGCTACAGCTTTCCCTTTTCCTGTAGATTAGTTTTGCTACTTATAATCTGTAGTGCACATGACAGAACTGTCTCGCTGCTCTAGGGCCATTAAGTGACGGCTGATTAGAACACTCACATAACAGCTTGCTTTTTAGACCAAAAGGGTTCCTCTTTAATTTGAAGGACCCACATTGCCAATTTTTTTTTTTCAGCTGTACTGCGAAATGACATACTGTTCTATTAAACAGTATCCAGTTTTGATAACACCCCATGAATATTAAGAAACTCACTTGTCAAAGCTAACTTGAGCCAATCCAGCAGTAAAAGCTCCATCATCAACCACCTGGGCTAACCTAGCCCAAGCTTCTGCAGCTGCACATCTCAAAAGTAGATTGGGACTTTCCAGGGCTCCCAACACTAATGTTAGGACAAGTCGTCTTACTTCTTCAGGTCCTAAACTTCCTTTGGAGCCAGTCACATACTGAAATACAAAAAGAACAATTCAAATCTATAGTTGCAGCAAATCTTCTTATCTAGTTTGGAATGTCTATTCTGGTCCGTCAATTAAGAATGTTCACACATGAAAAAAATTACAACAGAGAAATCACTAATTATATAACTTGACGTTTTCTTCAACCAAAAACCTGAGACTTTTACCCCTAGACAAACAGTATGGCAATTAATTTTCAGTGTGGCATGAATGAGTTCAGAAGAGATAGCCACTAAATGAATGACTACTGAGCAGTATTATATTTACCGAGAACTTAAGTCACGTAACTGGCAGGGCTCTGCTTTGTTCACAGACCACAGATCACCAGTGTCTGGCCGAGGATATCAGGTTCAGATGGCTAAAGGCATGGCTCTAAGCCAAGAGTAACTGTTAACAAGTTGTTATATGGAGAAAAAAAAGGACTATTATAAATTCTGAGACATTTTCATTAAGGTATTAAGCAAATAAAGTTCTTTAGGAGCACCACTGTCTGACTCACTTAGCTACATGCTACTCTTTAAAAAAAATCAAGCAAATACTTGAAATAAAAAAATAGAATTACCTTCAAAAAATTAGAAATGGCAGCAACAACATGAAGCTGAACTATATGCTGACGAGCTCCTTTTGTGTGCTTTATACTGCCCCAAAGCTGTTCCAGTATCAGAACCCTAAAGTCAAAAGAATAAAATTGAAATGCAGTTAAGATTTGTAAGACAAGCCAAAGGGCAACTGAGTACCTGCTGCTAATTTATTGTTACATTATTCTGTGGGAAGTACTAAAATGAAAAACTGTTACTCAACACTTTGAAATAGTTAGGAAAGAAAAGACACATCACAAACAGGAAAAGATCCTTATTACCGGTTGTTCAAGCAACAGAGAGGAAAGCATTATTTTGTGAAAAGAATTATAAATGTATCTCTCTGGGCAGCATGGTGGCACAGACCTTCAGTCTCAGCACTCTGGAGACAGAGGCAAGCAGATTTCAAGTCTACACGGTGAGTTCCAGGGCAGCCAGTGCTGCAAAAAAAAGTATCTTTTAATGATTTTTCTTGGTTAATTCAGTTATTGCAGTACCTATAACTTGTTTCAAAGTTTTGCTCTCTTCCCCTAACTTCCACTATATTTTTCCTGAAACCTAGGGAAAATAACCCTTTTTCCTTTAATTCATTTTAATTTTATGTTTATGAGTGTTTTGCCAGCATCTCTATTCTCTATGTGTACTATATGACTGTCTAGTGCCAGAGAGGGCACTAGATTCCTTAGAACTGGAGTTAAGGACGATTGTCAGCCACCATGTGGATGCTGGGAACTGAACCTTTTCAAAAATAACCAGTGCTCTTAACCACTGAACCATCTCTCAGCCCTGAAAATGAACTTTTAAAAAACATAGTTCTGGGGCTGGAGAGATGGCTCAGCAGTTAAGAGCACTGGCTATTCTTGCAGAGGACCCAGGTTCGATTCTCAGCACACACATGGCAGCTAACAATCATTCAAAACTCCAGTTCCTAGGGAATCTGACACCTTCTTCTGATGCCACAGGAATTGCATGACATGGGTGTACTTACACACATGCAAGCAATACACTCATACATATAAAATTAAAAAATTTTTTTAATTAAAAAAAAAGGATAGTCCTTAATGCTTTAAAATTCATACTTCATATATTTCTTAAATTATCTACAAAGGTTGTAACTATGGGAATATATAATCTAATAACTGGTGCTATAGCTAGGTAAGTGCTTCCCAAAGATCCGTCTGGTAAGTACTCTATTTGTTGACACTTTGGTTTTTTTAATTTTGTTTTTCTTGAGTCAAGAGTCTCCCTGTAGTCCTAGCTGGCCTGGACCTGGTACTCACTATGTAGACCAGGCTGGCCCCGTGTTGTGCAATGCCCATGGAGGTAAGAAGAAGGCACTGGATCTCCTGCAACTGGAGTTTCAGACGATTGTTAGCTGCCATGTGGGTTCTGGGAACTGAATCCAGCTCCCCTGCAAAAGCAGCCAGTGCTCTCGACCACTGAGCCATCTCTCCAGTCCCAACAAGTTTTACGTTTATTAGGTCTGAACATTCCATTACAACAAACAAAACCCTGTCTCTATCTGAATATTTGATGTATTATTATAAACTAGGTAGAGTAAAGGATAAGCACATTTTTAAGTTAAGTAATAAAATTAAGATATTTTCTTGAAACGTAATTAAACAAGAAATCAGAAACTTGTCTAGAAGAAAAATAGTCACTATGTTTTAAAGGAAAACCTTGTGAGAATTGCTATCCACTAGGAGATATAACTACATAAAGGATAGAATAAAAGCCATGACCTAAGTCAAATGCACTGTGGTCGAGCATAAAAGGTAAGAAGGGAAAAGGAGAGAGAGTATGAGTGGATAAATGAGGATGGGAGGGACCTGTGAACTCCTACTCAGAACATTCATTTCTCAGATAACAGTTTCTGGGATGGTAGTCTTTGATCCCTAAGATAATTTATGCTCAGTCATCAATGAAGAAACTATCATCCTAAATGAGAAATTATTAATCAGTTTTAGGTTCTTTCAAGGGGGAGGCATCTTACATTTACTTATTTTCACAATCAAGCTAATCAACAGACTCATTTTCATCCAATTACTTTTTTGGTTCTGGTCCAAAGTTTATTTTCAGTAAACCACCAAAATCAAAATTTGAAATCCATGAAAATGGAAGACTAAAGCTCAAACTTGTAATAGTTCTATAACATTTCCAAAGAAAGCCTATGAGACCTAGTTTAAGTACAAAATAAATAAGGGGCTGGAGAGATGGCTCAGTGGTTAAGAGTATTGGCTGCTCTTCTAGAGGACTCAGGTTCGATTCCCAGCACCCACATGGTGGCTAACAACTGTCTGTAACTCCAGTTCCAGGAGATCCACTGCCCTCTGTGGGCTTTGTATGACATGAGTGCACTTACATTAGAGCATTTAATAATGTCTTCTCTTTTCAATTTGAGAGGTCATCTGTTGGCATCCCTCTCACCTACCAATTCTCTAGTAAGAATTTAACCAAAGCAGTTAAAATGATATTTCATGATAAACGACTACTGAAGAGACTTACCTCTGAGCTTCTTCTACATGGGCACAGACAACACCAAAGAGTTTGGCTGCGGAACTGCTGACAGACAGTGCTGGAGGCAGGGGCTTAGGCACAGAATCTCCTTCTACGTCCGTCTCATAAATAGAGTAAGGGTCATGTTCTAGACTTCCACAAACAACACCATCACCAAGTAAGAGCTAAATGGGAAAAAAAATGTGTATGAGGTTTTAAAAATCAAGATTGCATCCATCAGAGAATTATTTTAAGTGACCAAACCTGTTCTTCAATAAATCTATGGTCAGTCTCTTGCAGCAAAGGACTTAATATGAAAAGATCATCTGGATGACAAAGGGGTGGGAGTAAACATGTAGATGCTGCCGCCTGGGAATCAGGGGCAGTCAGATCAGCAGCCAGCTCTTTGAGGATAGCACAGAGGTTCCCTGTTGAGTCAGAGAAAAAGAGCAATTAGCATTTTACTATTAGCTTATAATTGATTAGAGTATGAGATTAAAGGAAAGCTCATGTTAAGCTTTAATCCACACTGGACAACTTTAATATATCACAGCCAAAAACTGTATTTCTCATCTTCAGAAAATTCTCTACAAATGGATGGTTTAGTTAAGTGTCCACAACTACCAAAGCTAAGAATGGAGAGTGAAATAATACTAAGTATGCACCTTATAATACTAAGTAAATGTTACCACTGTTTAAAATAAAATAACATGAACTACAGAAGTAGATGAATCCAATACTATCATATCTTAAGCATCTGATAAACTGTGTGTTCTTTTTTGTTGTTAACAAAACAATCAGGCTGGCCATGAAGCTCAGTAGTATGTCAAGAGGCCCTGGGTTTAATCGTTAGTATCAGTGGTAAAGATTAGCCTGGCAAGGTGCCATACTCCCACAGTTCTCTCTGCTCAGGAGGCTGTCGCAGAACCTGGTTGGCAGCATACAACAATCTCATCTCAAAAGAAAGAAAAATGAAGTCAGACAGTCTTAGGAAAAAAAATGGCTTTAAAAAATCAGAGATTGAAAATAGTATGCACTCATTATGGAAAACCTCAAATATGAAGAGGAGACGTTAGCATTACAATCCTGTCTCTGCAACCAGCATATGCTTTGCACTGTCCCTCACCAGTGGGAACAATTCCATTTCACCAATAATCCCACCATTCTTCATGCTATTTCGAAGTGACCCAAAATAGTACATCACTTCACCAACAAATACATTTAAAAAATTTAAATTTATTTTTATGTGTGTATGAGTGTTATGCCTGCATGCATTTAAATGCACTGGTGTTGTACAGTGCCACAGGAGGTCAGAAGAGGGTGTCAGGTCTCCTGGAACTGGAGTCACAGACAGTTGTTAGCCACAACTGGGAACAGAACCCAGGTTCTCTGCAAGAGCAACCAGTGCTCTTAATTGCTGGGCCATCTCTCCAGTCCCATAAATGTGTTTTAACTACAGTCAGGGATATTTAATTTTAAATATAATCTCACTCTGTAATTTCATGTTTTTAAAAAAATGACTAAACACCAATTATCTACCCGGTACCCAAATTTCCAATTGCTTCATAAATGCCAGTTTTTGTTTGCTTCTGTTTGAATCTAGAACTACTTAAGGTCTATATGATGTAGCTGGCTGATGTATTTTAAGTATCTTTTAAATCCAATGTTCTCCCTCTGTCTTTCTTCCTTGTAAATCATGTGAATAAATGTTATTTGTTCTGTTCAACTTGCTATAGTCTAGATTTTGATAACAGTGCTGGCACAATTTAATTTGTTCCTCTACCATCCTTTTTTAGTTTTTGGAAATGGGTGGTAGACTCTAGATAATACATTTTGGTGACAGGCAATTCAAGGACAGTACTGTGCTCTTTCATAAGATATGAGAAACACGCTTGTCTCATATTTGCATTGTAAAAGTGTCTCATTTTATAACATTGTCCTAAATTACCACTTCAAAAATATTTTATCCTAATTTTTAATGGATTATCAGCACAATTTCTTCCTATGACAGTGTCTCCCTACAGCCCCAAATGGCCTGAAAAATATCTATGTAGACCTGCTGCCAACCAGGTTCTGCGACAGCCTCCTGAGCAGATAGAACTGTGGGAGTATGGCACCTCGCCAGGCTAATCTTTACCACTGATACTAAGGATTAAACCCAGGGCCTCTTGACATACTACTGAGCTTCATGGCCAGCCTGATTGTTTTGTTAACAACAAAAAAGAACTCACAAGAGATCTGCCTGACTCTGCCTCCCTAGAACTAAGATTAAAGGCATGCGACCATGCCTGGCTAATTAAAATTTTTTGGTTATCTATCTATCTATCTATCTATCTATCTATCTATCTATCTATCTATCATCAATCAATCATCTATCTATCCATCCACCAATCTATCATTTATCTGTGTGTTTTACATACAGACAGGTATGTGTGAGGCCAGAAAAGAACTTGTGGAAGTCAGTTCTCTCCTTTTACCACATGGGTTTTAGGGATCAAACTCAGGTCACCAAGCTTGGTGACAAGGGCCTTTAATCTGAGCCATCTTGTCAGCTCCTAATGGTTTTTGCTAGTTTGTAATGTAAATATTGCAGAAATGAAGACTAAAATACCTTAGGGAAACATTCATTTTCGCAAGCTGATGCCTAGCTATTAGAAATGGTAGGTAAGATGGGTTAGGAAGCAGTGCTTGCTGCCATTTTCTTTTTTAAACTATTAGCAGCAGTAACACTAGTAACAACAAATATTTATTAAAAATGACAGGTGTTATAGAAGAGCCCTCCTAAGAAAGCCCATGAGATCAGTTCTATAGAGAAGTAAACAGGAATGGTTGTTACTGCTCAGGGATTATAATACAGTTACATAGCAGTCAGATTAAAACTGGGCAGTTGGGCTCCAGAACATAAGCTTTTCAACACTGTACTGAATTATTCATTTATTCAAATAACATTCAAGATGCAACAGAGAAGTTTTGCTTGTTTGTTTTGCAGTGCTGGGAACTAAATCCAGGGTTGTATATGCTAGACATGCACCCTAGTACTTGAGCCTCTGTTCTCTTTTTATTTTATTTTGGGACAGAGTCTCGATACATTACTCAGGCTAGCAATGACTCCATCTGTACCCCAAGCAGGCTCTCAGACCCTCCTGACTCAGTTACAAGATCATAAATCTGTGCTAGTAGCCCTGCCTGAGAAAACTGTTTAGTTATATTTAATCTTCCTTTGAAGAAGCTGTAAAATCTGGGGTACAGATATAACCATAACACAAAGACAGGAAGTACTGTTTCCTAAAAGGTGGAAACAAAAGAACTATTAAGCTTAGGTGGAGATTATAGGCAGGAACTTCAGACAGGGAGCAGTGAAAGCTTACCCATGAAAATTAGAGTTGTTCAAAGATATGTTAGTGAATTTAGCTACCAGTACATGACACGGAGTAAAATAATTTTGCTGTCAGTACAATATGCATTTTTGATCATTTAAGTGTGAAAAGAGTAGAAAATATATCTCAGTTAAAGTGATTCTTTGCATAATTGTCACTGGAAAAAGTACTTAAGGATTTTAAAATGTAAATATGCTTTTGTTGTAGAAATTCTTCACTAACTTTTTAGTAGTAATGAAGAGCTATTTTTGTTGCAGAGAATATGATAATATTTGAAAGGATATCCACACTAAACATAAGATAAACCAAGAACTCGTGAGTTCTAGGCCAGCTGGGCTACAGGGAGACCCTGTCTCAAAAAGACCAAAAAAACAAAACCATAAAACCAAGAACTCAAATTTTACTCCATAACCTTCAGAAAGCTAAGTCACTCTTTTTCTTTTTTCTTTTGATACAGGGTTTTATTCTGTAGCTCAGACTGGCCTGTAGAGAAGGCTGAACTTGAGGAAGTCTCCTTGCCTCAGCTTTAGAAATGCTGGGACTACAATACTGGAGATTATATGCATCAGTCACCATACCTGCTGGTTTAAGTCACTTATTTTTACCTACTGGACAATCATGAAGAAAAGTTTTTCAATTCTTAAAACTTTCCATGCATCAAAGGCAATTTCTTACATGTCTTATAAGATCAACATTTACAAATATGTTGAAACAATGGATATAGTCAGAACTTTAAACCTATTTTGTAAATCCTATCCTCCAAATTGTATAAATTTAGATAAATTGAAGACAACTATTTCTTTCTTTTCTTCTTCTTTTTTTTGGTCTTTTTGAGACAGGGTCTCCTTATAGCCCCAGCTGGCCTGGAACTTGCTATGTAGACCAAGCTAGTCTCCGACTCAAGAGATCTGACTGCCTCCCCCTTCTGAGTGCTGGGATTAAAGGTGTGCCAACTATTATTTTTTTCAGTGTTAAAGATTCAGGCATTATTATAGTTTTTTTTTTTTTACCATAAGCTATGTTATTTAAAAAGCCCATGAGTGTGTGTATGTGTGTATTTGTGTGGTTGTGTGTGTGTAATCCAGAGGTCAATATCTGGTATCTTCCTCAATCACTCTCCTCGTTATTTTAAAAAATATTTTATTTGTTATTTTTATTGTATGTATATGAGTGTATTGCCTGCATGTATGTGAGTGCACCTGTGTCATGCAACACACTCCAAGGTCAGAAAACAGCATCAAGTCCCCTGGAACTAGAGTTAAGGAGGATTGTTAGCAACCGTGTGGGTGCTGGGATCTGAACCTGGAGCCTCTGCAAGAGCAGCAGCAGTGTGTGATCTCTAACCATCACAATGACCCTACAAGACACGCATTTATAACTGCTGCTTCAGAAGAAACCTAAATCTGAAAAAAGTTAGGTGTACTGCTCCAGGTTTCCCATTCAATTAATTTTGCTCTTAACTGCTGAGCCCCTCTCCACAGTATTTTTTGAGACAGGATCTTTCACTGAACCTGGAACGTCTCGATTCAGGTTAACTGACTGGTCACCAAGTTCTAGAAATTTACTTGTCTCTGCCTCCCCAGCACTAGGGTTAAAGATGCATGCTGCTGTGTCTGTTTTTTAACATGAGGATCTAAACTCAGGTCCCCATTCTTACAAAGCAAATAATTTATCAACTGAACCATCTCAAGACACACACCTGTATTTTTATTGTGATCCTGGAGGCTGAATCCAGGACCTCACACATGCTTATTAATCACTCTATTACTGAGCTATTCTGTTCTATAATGCATTAAAGAGAACTGTATTTCTTAAATGGAAAAGTCATTAAAAACTAAGAACCTTATTTGTATTGCTATGGTTGCAAAGTTGAAAAATTATTATTACTATTATTATTATTACTGCTAAAACCCCAAATTCATTGTTACAAGTACAAAGAAAAATATATAACAGGCAGAATAATGGAGTAATAAAAACATCCATTTTTCTCCTCAAACCAGCTGACATGGGTTTAGCTGGGTAACTTGAGCTTGAGAATTCATGTTTATCCCTCTTTGAATGGGTTTAGCATTTTTGTCCTAAGCAAGGCTAATGTGATAAATCCTGAGCTTCTACCCAAAAGAGTCTATACAGCAGAACAACCACACCATCAGCGTGTCCTTTGCACCTGAGAAAATAATGCAAACAAAATGACAATAGAAAATTCCTCAATCACTCAACTACAAGGAGGTATTGTTGGCCACTGAGTGTGTGTGATCTCTAACCATCACAATGACCCTACAAGACACGCATTTATAACTGCTGCTTCAGAAGAAACCTAAATCTGAAAAAAGTTAGGTGCACTGCTCCAGGTTTCCCATTCAATTAATTTTGACTTAGAATTCCTTTCTTTGAATGAGGTTTTAAAAAATTATTATACAAGGCTACATACCATTTTTATGCAAGTCTATAATATATGCTGCGCATATTCTTGTATTTTCTATTAAGACAAAATACTGTCATAATTTTTCTAAAAATTATTTTTCTTTAATTCATGTTAGAAAAGTACATATATTTCAAAAAAGCAGAAGATAAATTAAAATTTTTTGTCTAAGAAATTCACAAGTTCTAGCTTTGTTTTTTTCAAAAAAAATTTTTATTACATTTCAGTTTACTGATTGGGTGAGGTGCAATGCATGTGCCATCGCACACATGTGGAGGTCAGAGGACAAGTTGAAGGAGTCAGTTCTCTCCTTCCACAGTGTGCAATTGAACCTCAGGTCTTCAGGCAACAACTATCTTTGCCCACTGAGCCATCTCTCCTGCCTCTGATTTGTTTTGTCTTTTCTTTTTGAGCCAGGGTCTCATTATGTAACCCTGGCTAGCCTGGAACTCACTATGCAGAGCAGGCTGGCCTTGAACTCACAGAGACCTGCCCTCTCTGGGAATCCAAAGTGCTTGGATTCACAAGGTATGCATCATCATAACCAGTCACAAACCTAGCTTTGTTTGATTTTTTTTCTTTTGAGACAGTGTCCAAGTGGCCTAGAACTCAATCTTCCTAATTCTATGTGTGTTACTGTGCCCAGCTAATAAACCTGTGTTTATTCTTGGTCCACTAAGATTTAGGGCATATATACTTCTTGACTTCACTTATCAACTCTCTAAGTCTTTATCAAGACAGGAAACTGTAACTAGATCAGTGTATTATCCTAGAATAAGCGAAATAAATGTTAAATACTATTCTTAGAGCAGTGTCTAAAATAGAAATGACTCAACTGATAGCTTCTGAAAAATCACAAATACTAATTTTGTTGCAGCTCTTTACAAGGACATATATACTACGTGGTAACAATGAACACTTTTCTGGGAACTTCTACAAACCATACAGAGAGTCTGGAACAATATTATTCACATAGCTACAAAAGCCACAAGAGAAGTTAAATACTAATATTTGGAAATAATATGGCATACGTTATATTATTTCAATTTTCAGAAGGATATAAGCAAAGAATGCAGTTTTGTAAGAAATATATGAACTGGCATTGGATTTAGCGTGTCTAAAATATTAAAAAGACAGAAGCTCTCAGAGAAGACAAACCTCAATTTTCAAATCCTAGAATGAACATCTTGAATTATTCAGTCACAAGAACAATGAATTTTCTTAAAACTGTATTTTACAATGGGCACAGTGGCACACACTGTAATTCCTGCACTGGGGATTACAGCAGAAGCAGGAGGATCAGGAGCTCAAGGTCATCCTCAGCTATGTAACAAGTTCAAGGCCAGCTTGGGCTATAAGAGACTCTTTCAAAAAAATTAAAAGTTAATCTTTTTAGCAGGCCTTTGATCCCAGCACTCAGGAGCCAGCTGGGTCTACATAATGAGTTCCAGGTCAGTCAAGGAGACAGGGAGACCCTTTCTCAAAAAGACCAAAAAATAGAAGCTAATCTCTTCTCAAGTGCAGAATTCAAGTAATCCAATGTCATTTCTTGGGCCTAGTAAAAGCAAAATTATTAAGAATGAAATAATTGAAAAGAATGTGTACTACAGATAGTCATTCTACAAGGAAACTAGGAATAGCCAAATTTGTAATAGATTTACATTATAAAAATCTGTAAGACAGGGAGTCTTTGTAACTCATTCTTTGCCCAGTAACACCATAGGCATTGTTCCTAAGAGAGAAGCAAGGCAAGGAAGATATGAAAAAGTAAATTCCCTCATTCACTCCCTCCCTCCCTCCTTCCTCTCTTTGGAGATAGGGTTGTAATGCATTAACCGAGACCAGCTTGTAATTCACAATGTAGCCCAGGCTGGTCTTAGACTATCAAGCCTGCCCCAACCTCTAAAGAACTCAAATTACAGGTATGTGCCACAACACTTGGCAAGAAGTAGGTTTCTAAAAATATATGTTATATTTAGTATAAAATAGTGAACCTGTGGATCAAAAACATTTTTTTGAGGCAGGGTTTCACTGCTCTCAGGCCCTAATGGGCCTGAAATTGTCACTATATAGACCTGTTTGACCTAGAACTCAGAGTTCCAGCTGCCTCTGCCTCCCAAGTACGGGGATTAAGACAGAACTCTTTAAACATTTAAGAAACAAGGTACTAAATATCTGCCATTATTCATTCAGTCAAGTGCTTAAGAAACAACTATTGATTTCAAGATATTAATCTAGTCACAAACAACAAAACATTTTGGTCTAAGGCACATACCTTTGTATGTCTCAGGTGGTAATAAAATCAGTAGTTCATAAAGCCTTTGTCTATAAACTACTGATGGTGTTTTCAAAGAATTTCCATATGTTTTTTGTATTGAAGAAAGCCTTAAAACAGAAGAAAAGTGCATCTTAAGTGTTTAAATTATATGAAAATGTACAAACATGGAACAGGTTGACACATAAACAGAAATTAATGAACATAAATGCTAATTAAATGTTTTAAATAAGGTATGATCATAAGGTATAAGCAGGATTATTAGACTGGGGATGTAACTCAGTGGTAGAGACCTGCCTAGTTATGTATGAAGCCTGGATTTGATTCCTGGCACTGAAAAATAAATAACCCAAACCAATCAACTAATAAAATAATAAAATATTTTCAGTCATATTTCATAAAGTGAAGCACAGAAAATTGACTCTATACTCAAAAGTCACAAGTATTAGATTTGAAACCTTAAATTCTTAGTGGAAAATTCCAAAATTTACAACTTGGCATTTGCCTAAAACTAAATTCTATTAGGTAGAAAGGTTATTAGTTCAGTAAATAAATAAATAAATAGTAAAATAAAATATTGGTTCCATTTTATATCTTTTAGCTTGGGGTAAACTCTACAGAAAACCTAGTAAAAGTCTTAATTTGTAGAAACTAAGAATAAATTCATTGTGGGACCTGGAGAGATGGGTCAGTGGTTAAGAGCACTGGCTCTCTTGCAGAGGACCCAGGTTTGATTCCCAGCACCCACATGGCAATTAACGACCATCTGTAACTCCACCTCCAGGGGAATCCAATGCTTTCTTCTGACTCCACAGGCATTGCACAGCATGGGTGCACTTACATACACGCAAGGCAATCCATACACTATAACAATAAATAAAATATTTTTTAAAAAGAATAAGTCCATTGCATTTTTGTGTTTCTTTAAAGTCAGTTCAGAAAATTACAACTAATATGAAAAGTATTCCATTCATATTCATAAAAAATTTAAATGATGAAATATATTTTAAAGCCCTCCATCATTCACTTTATTTAAACACATAAAATATAGCTGAGAGGAAATACTGGTTAATTTTTCTAAGTGTCAAATGAACAAAATAAGAATTTAGGAAATCATTTTTATTGGTTTCTACTTCCATTAGGATGGGAGGCTATAGTTTCCAAGTGGCCTTCCTAAAACAAATACATACAAATAAGTACATATAAGGACAGATAAAGTACATAATTTGCACACTTAGATGCTGATAAAGGAACTTTTAATCACTCCTTACTCCTCAAAAGAAAAATTAACATTAAAAAAAAGCATGGTGCCACTAACATAGCTCAGTGAGTAAAAATGCATAGATAAACCTGTATTATCTAACCTTGTTAGATAAACCTGATCAAACTCAAGTTTGATCCCCATAACCCAGGGTAAAATGAGAGAAATGACTCTCAAAAGTTGTCCTCTGACCACATGTATGCACATGCACACACCTATTCATGCACAAACACACAAACAATAATAATAGATAAAATTTAAAACATGAAACAAAACCCCAGCTGATTTAGAGCAGGAAAATAATCCCAATACCAACACAAGGGTCTGAGACCAGCTTGTACCCATGGTAAGGCGGAGACAGCAAGCAGTGTCCCCTTAAACATTAAGTGATCCCAGGCATATCAGATTAAATTCATCTGAAGAGAAAATTAGGGAACTGGAAAACAGAGGGAAAGAAATTACCCAAAGTATAAGAGACAAAAAGGAAGCCAAATATTAGAAAGAACAAGATATACGACAGATGAAAAGATGTAAAACTTACCTAATCAGCACCTAGGGAATGTTTTGAGAGAATGACAAGCAAGCAATATTTGAAGAGCTACCAATTAATTGTTGTAACACACAAATCTAACAAAACACACCAAGAAAGATAAAGAAATTTATAAACTGTCAGTTTATCAGAGTCAAGATTTGAAAAATCCAGGGGCTGGAGTGATAACTCAGTTGTAAAGAGCTCTTGTTGCTCTTCCAGAGAACCAAGTTTGGGTTCCCAGCACCCACACTGGGTGGCTCACAACTAACTGCCTGTAACTTCTATAGGCAAATGGCATATAGATATACATGTAAATAAAAAGAAATCCTTAAAAATAAATAAATACATCCAACTACATGCCATTTATAGACAAACCTAAAAACACGTGTTATGGAAACAAATCACACAAACAACAGCTATGAAGATCAGATTATAGCAAAAAGTATTAAAGGAAGCTATGATATATGACATAAAAAGTCAGAAAAATGGTCACTCACAAAGTTTCATGTGACAGGTCACTCCAATTATATATAAACACTTTCAAAGAACTTTGACAAAATATTTACCTATTTTATTCTACAAGGTTACTAAAACATCAGTGCTTGATGAGGAAGATAATAAAAGGAAGAAACACAGTACAGGTGAATATATATGAAGAATCCCATAACCAAACCATACCTGGAAGTTTCTAAAACTGATCAGTACATTTCTTTCATTAAAGTTTATCATATTAAGGCTGGACATGGTGGCACATGCTTTTAATCCTAGAACTTAGAATGCAGGAGAAGGCAAATCTCTGTGAGATAAGGCCAGCCTATTCTACATAGTGAGTTCCAGGCTAGCTGGGATTATAGGGAGAAACTGTCTCAGAAACAAAAAACAAAAACAGCCAAAAAAAGAAAAAGAAAACCCCCAAATATTTATGATATCAAAGCATTTGATACAAATCAAAATCTTTGAATGTTAAAAAAACCCCACAAGTTGGGCACGTTAGCAGACGTCTGTAATTCCAGCATTTGGGAGTCAGAGGCAGGCAGATCTCTGTGAGATTGAGGCCAGCCTGGTCTACATACACAGTAAGTTCCAGGCAAGCTGTGGCTACAGGGAGACCCTGTCTCAAATAGATCTAAGAAACAAAACAGCAGCAACAACAAAAAAAAACACAGCCTAATAGAATATCTATTTTAAAAAAGAAGTCTACAGCAAACACTACTGTTATTAGTAAAACAAAAGAAGCACTTCCTCATTTAACCACTTCTATTTAGGCTTCTTTTTAGATCCTTGGTTCTCTCTTTCCTTTCCTTTCTTCCTTCTTTTCTTTCCTCCGTCCCTCCATCCCTCCCTTCCCTAGAACTTGCTGTTTTGTCCAGAATAGCCTCAAATGTGTGAACTTCCTGCCTCTGCTTCCCAAGTGCTGGAATTACCAGTGTGTGTCACATTTGGTTTTCGGCCTTTTTTGTTTTAAAAGAGATGAGGGGCATGGAGAGATGGCAAAGCAGTTAAGAACATAGGCTACTCTTGCAGAGAACCCAGGTGTGTTCTCAGTACCAACCTTACATCCAGTTCCAGGGGATCCAATACCCTCTTCTGGTCTCTGAGGGCATTGCATGACACAGCACACTGAACCCACATACAGATAACAACACTCATACACATAAAATTTTTTAAAAAGTGAGGTATATGTTGCTGAGGCTAGGCTTAAACAATTCTCCAGCCTTAGCTTGCTGGAGACCATAGGCATGTGCCACTGCACCTGACCTCTGTGTAGTTTTGTTTGTATGTTTATTTTGAGACAGAGACTTAACTACGTAACCCATTATGACCTGTAGCTTACTACGAAGCTCAGGTTGGTCTTGAATTTGTGATGACCACTTTGTCTCCCAAGTGCTGGGATGATAAGTGTGCTCTACTGAACCTGCTTTTATGCAGCTGCAAAATGCATTTATATCACTAATGAGTACTTAAACAGAGACAGATTATGAATATGTAAGTAATATAAGAGAAAAATCCATATCTACAATTTGTGTATCTATGTTAACACATGGGACAGTGTGGACATATGCATGTGTGTGCATGTGCATACAGAGGCTGGAAGTAGATGTCTAATGTCTTCTTAGGCCACTCCCTACTTTACTGAGGCAGAGCCTCTTGATAAACCCAGAATTTGCCAATCCCAGTTAATCTAACAAGCCAGTTTGCCCCAGAGATCCTGTCTCTGTCTTCTAAGTGTTTGGATTATAGGCAGTAACATGTCTGACTAGCGCTAAGATGCGTTCAGGGGATCCAAATTCCAGCTATCAAGCTTGTAAAGCAAGCATTAATCTTTAATATAGAGGATTTTAGCAAGGTGGCTGATAAAAGATCAATTATTTTTATATAGCAATAATAAACAGATTAGTTATACCATATACCACTTATTTAATAACTACAACAACAAAGTTAAGTACCCTGGGTAGATGAATACAGAGAAACTGTGTTGTCTGGACATACAGGGTAGTTACACATATAAAACCACAGGGCTTATGACAGTACACACAAGAGCTGTGGAACACCAAGGCCAACAGGGGCCCAGCATGTATGGTGGAGGTGGACAGGAAGCCCAGGCCTAGTGGAGGATCTACTGGCAACCAACTGGGCGAGGGAGAGTCAGTTTTCCATACTGGTATGATGGTTGGTAAGCTGACTCCAAGGGAAAGACCCACACCCAAGAACACTTAGGAAACATAGATCAGACTTGATAGGTCTTTATCAAGAAAAAAAAAAAAGGACAAATAATAACAGAGATCATGAAGTGAGGAGCGGTAAAGGGGGGAGAGGAGGAGGGGGAGGAGATCTCAATACGATCAAAATACATTGTATGAAATTCTCAAATCAATAAAAACATTTTTAAAAAACAATAAATTGGAATAAAATTTTGAAAAGTCAAATTTTCTTCAATATTATGTATGTACGTATGTATTTATTTTATATATGGATTTCAGTTACAAATAAAATTTCAACTGGAAATGACCCAAAGTGCAAGAATGGCCCATATCATATAAAGGGTAAGATTGTGGAGCTTGTTCTAATGGTACGATTTATTATGAAGATGATGTGCTGGCAAAGAAACAGGCAAGCACACCAATGGGCAACAACAGAAAGCACAAAATAACCATGTATGTGGCAGAGAAGATGTGACATAAGGGATGGCAATCTATGAAGGAAGTACAGATTTTTAAAATAAAACGCGAGACAATCTGTTTTCCAAATGAAAAAAGAAAATGAAATTGGATCCTGGTTTGATCTAAACAAATTCATATACTGAATATTTAAAGATTGCCTTTTTGGCAGTGGACATGCCATCCACAATGAGGAGGACCCAGACACGCAGGGCCATGTAAGCCATGCCCATTGCCACATTTACAATCACCAGAGGCATCAGGTGCTGGGGTGAAAGAGGGGGGAACGCTGGTGTCACACATCTTCACAGGATCAAGTTTGACCGGTATCAGCCAGGTGATTTGGAGAAAGCAAGTATGAGGCATTGCTATTTGAAAAGGAAGTAGAGTTCCTGCTGTCAACCTTTACAGATTGTGGATGATGCTCAGTGAGCAGACAAGGGTAAATGTTACCAAAAATAAGACTAGAGCCATGTCTATTATTGATGCGGCGTGATCAGGCTACTACAAAGTTCTAGGGAAGGGAAAGATTCCTAAGGAGTCTCATCATGAAGTCCAAACTCTTCTGCAAGAGCTGAGGAGAAAATTAAGTGTGCCCTGGTGGCCTGAAGCCACACAGATGTAGGTTCATTAAGTGTTAACCAACTAAAACCAAACAAATAAACCAACAAAAACTTAATCACAAAACCAAAAGTGTTGGGAGGCTGAGCTTTCTACATCTGCCCCCATTTGACAAAGGCTGGAGGCTCCTTTTTCGCCTTCTTGTTCCTTCTGCCAAGTGAAGACATACCATTCACCCACTTGCAGGTGGAGACCAGGCTCTCACTAGACAGTGCACCTGCCAGCACTGTCATCTCGGACTTGGCAAGCTCCAGAATTGGGAGATACATTTTTGTTCTTTATGAATTTCCCAGTATGAGGTATTATTTTGTCATAGCAGCACAATTATACCATGAAAGATTCCTACTTCATTCTAACCAGAAAAAATAAATTCCATATGGATTAAGGTCTTAAATAAGAAAGATAAAACTTGAAATATAAGAAAAGAAAATACAACTTCATGGTAAAGAAGATTTTAAACCAAAAAAAAAAGTACAAAGCAAGATGTAAAAGACAGATAAATTTGACACTTAAATTAAGAACATGTTAATAAAGACATTTTTAGAATTTTAACAAACAGCAATAGTATTGCAAGTGTGTAAAAAGAAATCTTATAAGTCAATTAAAAAGAATAAACAACCTAAAAGAAGAAGAGACCATAGATATGTCTATAGTTTCTACTCTAGTTCTATGGTCTCCAAATACAGTGAAGTGGGATGTAGCCATATTCATTCATTCACACAGTATGTATGATCACTTCTCAACTACAGGAACTGAGCAGTTGCAACATAGACATCTCAGCCTATAAAGCTTAAAATATTTACT
Organism: Eospalax fontanierii; assembly: GCA_035773235.1. Classification (NCBI taxonomy): domain Eukaryota; kingdom Metazoa; phylum Chordata; class Mammalia; order Rodentia; family Spalacidae; genus Eospalax; species Eospalax fontanierii. Next base: position 10,815,762 of record CM069536.1, on the reverse strand, counting down.
ATGTGGCCCACAACAGGGGGGCTCTAGGAGTGCCAGATGCAATGGTGTTCATTCTATTTTTATAGGCCATATCATAAATGTATTTTTGTGGAGTTTTGGGGGGGGGTTGTTGTTGTTGTTCTTTTTGGGAAAAGGTCTCTCTGTGGCCCCAGCTGGCCTGGAACTCGATATGTAGACTAGGCTGGCCTCTATCTCACAGAGATCTGCCTGCCTCTGCCAACCTCTTCCTACCGAGTGCTGGGATTAAAGGTGTGCACCACCATGCCTGGCTTAAATGTATTTTTCTTTACAGATATAAATGTATCAATAAAATATTTTTAGAAATATTTTCTCTAAATATCTTATTAATTTGGAAATTGCAAGTGCTTGTAGCATCTTGGTCTTCTCTGTTTTGTCAGATAGATGTTAACTGTAATTTAAGAGAAGTAGGAACACACAAAAAGTTGAAATTATTAACAAGCATCTGGTTCTTAGGAACAAAGAACAGTACTAACAAATCAATACAATGCATACCTGGAAAGGTTAACAGGCTTAGTTTTTAAATTCTTGTTAAATCTGCCTGTATGAAAGGTATATTATTCACCAAGTAATTTTCCTTCCCTTTTCTATGCATTTTTCTTTCAAGATACTAGCCTAAAAAGAAAAAGAGTCACACTACTAAATGACTGCTTTCCCTTGAAAAAGGAAAATCATTCACCAACCATATCAACTTGCCAAATCAATAGTACCTGAGGGAAATGACATAATCAGAGAGTAACTAACTGCTCTTGGAAAATTATATCAATCTAAATAGTTGATCCTTACTGAGTTAGCAAATCCACAGCACAAGGAAGTGGAGGAAGAACACGCTGAATTACTTCCTCAGTCAGGAGATCACCACAGTGGGAAAGGAAGCTCTTGATAGCTGAAAAGAGATGAAAAAGATGTTAACTCAGAATGGTGCAATCAGGCATTCCATGAGGGACGGCATTTGTGACTACTGATTAGTGATGTTTATAAGTGAATGTAATTGATAAGCACAAAATAACTGAAGAGTGTGTAATGAGTCAAACTTGAGGAATAAAGAAATGGGCTCAACACACGAACACACACATATACACAAAAAATTTTGAAATTCTAGTGATTCAAAGGAAGCTAGCTAGCGTCTTCCACCTCTAATAATATTTTTCAAGAATTTCCTCGGATAACAAAGAGACTAATAATTAAAATAATAAATTAAATCTATTACCAATGGGCTAGACAGATGGGTAAGCAGTGAAGAGCACTTGCTGCTCCTGGAGACACTCTGGGTTTGGTTCCCAGCACCCACGTGACAGCTAACAACCATTTGTAACTCTAGCCCAAGGGGATCTAATACCCTCTTCTGGGCTCTGTGGGCATTGCATGCACATGGTACACTTCTATACATACATTCAAAACAGTCATAAACATAAAATAAAAATTAATTAACAAAATGTTGCACCCCTGGGGTTTTTACTTAGCTCTGAGTATAGAAGTTTAAAAAAAAAGAAGAAGATGACGAAATAAGGGCCAAAGAAATGGCTCAGTGGTTAAGGATGGTTGCTGCTCTTCCAAAGGAGACAAGTTAGATTCCTAGCACCCATGTTGGGCAGCTCACAACTACCTGTAACTCTAATTCCAGCATATTTGATGCCTTCTTCTGGTCTACACAGGCACCTCCATGCATGTGGCACAGACATACAGACACACAGACAGACATACATATGTAGAAAAATAAATCTTAAAAAAAAATCAGCTTAGACTTTCAAATCTGCTAATTTTACACTAATTCCAGAGCACCAGGTGGAATTAGTAGACTTAAGCCAGTATGTTTGGGTTACCTGAAACAACTTCAGATTACTTCATAGGAGAAATAAAATAAATATTTTAAAGTTAGACTGAGTTTCAAGATTAAATTCAAAACTGGTTTTTCTTTTTAAGAATAAAATGCCATAAATAAACAAAATCAAATTCATGTTTCCCAGTCTTTCCAGAAAAGTCATCTTTCCTTAATTCAAATTTTCATGGTTGAATATTATTTTCAAGTCTATATATACTGTCATATGCAGAGACTGGAAACCACACACAGTGAGAGCTAATTAAATCAAACCCTTAGCAACTGTTGTTTTTGTTTGGTTTGGTTCGAGACAGGGTTTCCCTGTGACCCTGGCTGGACTGGAGCTCGATATGTCGACCAGGCTGTCCTCAATCTCACAGAGATTCACCTGTCCCAGGGACCTGAGTGTTAGGATTAAAGGTGTGGTTCAATAAGTTCCTAAAACTCTTAATATTTCTGAAAAGAGGAATAAATACTTACTTGAGACAAAGCAACTGTGACAGTTTTCACCTGAGGTGTGTCTAGTGAAACATGCAGTACTTAGTCTGAAGATTAGAACCCTCAAGTTTGACTCATTACCCACTCTTCAGTTATTACCTGCTTATCAATCACATTCACTTATAAACATCACTAATCAGATCTCTGCCCCTTGCACCAAATGAAACATACATCTACAGACAAAGGGTGGAAAAGAGCCAAGAGAAGGAGAGAGAGGACGAAAGTCAACCTACCAGAGAGAGCACCAGCTCGGCCTTCCAAGGTTACCTGCCAGGTAAATGAGTCTCCTCGGCTTTTTTCTGTCTCTAGATCTTTAGGACATACTGGAAAGACACACTTCCAGAGCAGCAGAACTCGAGCAAGATGATGACTGACCACTGCAGGACCTACAAAAAGAACCTAAAGAGGTTACTCTTTCAAGCTCCTTGATTGCTCAGAAACTTCTCTTAAACATATACTCATTTACTTCTGCAGTATTTTGTCTCTTACCTTCTGGTTCTAAATACATCTATTACTGAGTCACTATTAGAAAGTGCTGGAGTACACAGAGAGAAAACAAACATGCTCAAAACCTGAGCCCTGGTATCAGCTTTTCAACTACTGTGTCTCCTTTGAGATTTAAATTATGTCTAAAGTAAAGCCAGTACCACCAACACTACTTGTCTCCAGAGTTTATCAGATCCAAGTGAGAGTACACTTGACAGTATTTGGAAAAACTGAGATGTGCCAAATAAATAGAAGGTATAACTGCTATGGCAACAAACAATGTGTGACTGTAATCCTCAAGATAACAGCTTTTAAATTTTGGGTGCTGAGGAGCTGGAGAGATGGCTCAGTAGTTAAGAGCACTTGCTCTTGCAGAGGACCCACACTCAATTCCCAGCACAAACATCGGATGACTCACAATCACTTGTAACTCCAGTACCAGGGGACTGGATGCCTCTTCTGGTCTCTGTGGGTACTTGTATACATGTGGCATGTGTGTGAGTGCATACACACAAATAAAAGGTAAAAGAAATCCTAAAAAAAAATTAGGTGCCAAATTTAAACCCACGGCCTTGTATAAACCTGCTCTGCTGCCAAGGTGAAGACAGCAACCAGTGTTAACTATTTCTTTTTTTCTTTGTGTGTCTTTTTTTGCTTGCGACTGAGTCAAGTTATGTCATTGAGGATGACCTTGAACTTGCTAGCAATCCTCCTGTCTCAGCCTTCCAAGTGCTGGGATAGAGGTATACACCAATACATCTGGTTTGTAATGTTAATTACTTCTATCTTTTGCCTGTTTGCTTTCAAGGGCAGAAGAGGGCATTAGATCCCCTGGAACTGGAGTTACAGATGGTTAAGGGCTGTCATGAGGGTACTGGAAACTGAACCCAGAGTTCTGCAAGAGCAGCCAATGCTCTTAACTGTGGAGCTATCTCTCTAACCCCTTGTTTGTTTTCTGAGATGGAGTTTCCCTATAGAGCCCAGGCTGGCATGGAACTTGCTATATACCACCAAGTTGACCTGTAGGGGGAGAACTACCTAGGTAAACTCTTTCTTCCCACTTAGATATGCAAACTTGGATGAGTAACTTAACTTTTTGTGCCTCAGTTTCCTCATTTATTAAGAGCAATAATAGTATCTTCCATAGAGGACAGTTCCTAAGACTCACAAATTCATACAAGAATAGTACTTGGCTCCTGGTAAGCATTTATATAATGTTTGGCGAGTAATTGTTATTTAAAATTCTGGCTTATTTCTACAAAAAGTAAACGTTAACAAAATGCAAAGGCAACTACAAGCAATTCTTTTATGCATGCAGTTCCTTAGATTAAACAGTAACTTCTCCACTTTTCTTCTGATTTTTAGGAAAAGACACTGTGTGTGTTTAAGTAGCAAAACATGTAACACTTGTTACTTTCTTGATGAAGTAGTACACAGAAACAAGAACAAACCACAAGAAGTAGGAAAAAAAAAGGGGGGGGAGTGAGGTAATGAGCTGAGACTGTAAGAGTTTGTGTCTGAATGCAGTCAGCATGCAATTCAGTTACACACCAAAACCAAGTGGGTAGTTACTGAAAATATCCATCAATTGAGAAAAGTTTCACAATAATTGCCACTGTATCTTCCTTAGATACCTCACTCATTGAACAGTGGACAAGTAGGAACTCTCCCGGAGAGGTTGGAATATAATGTAATTCTGGAGACATATGAATGAAGCTATTAAAAATTTCCTTGCAGCAATTCCAAAACATAAACATGAGTTTTTCCCATCTAAAAACAATAGTACTGTATCTCTTGATGAGGAACATGCACACTTTATGAGTGATCCACAGATCTAAAAGGCATAGATACACCTATAGTTGAATCAAAGTTGTTTTACTGCATTGAATAAATTGGAAACAGAATAAGAAAGGTTAAAAACTGTTAGCTCATAATTGAGAAGAGAATTTAATATGGTTTACTTAAGTTCAAGTTAATTCTGAGTAGTGAATATATATAAAAAATGAAGAAAATTACAAAGTATAAAAGGAATGAAGAAAAAGCAAAAGTTATTAAAACTGGAAAGCAAAAATTAATAAGATGCTCAGCTTCCTAGGTGAAAATCATCTCTCACAAAAGAAGAATCAAGCTTGTGGAAGACACAGTGGCTACAACCTTGGGAGGAGGAGATGGACAATGTAATTCGTAAGCCATTTTATCATGCCAATACCAAAGAATGCCAAGCTCATGTTAAGAGGACATGTGAACCACGTGGACCAACTTGCAGGGACTCTTACTGACCAAAGACAAGGGTCAAAAGTAATGACTACACTGGATTGAAACATACAAATATATAAAATTTCATGCGTTTACATGGATATTGAAAAGCAAAAACTTCACTTGTCTCCTTTGGAAACTGACAGGACTTCATTTGTTTGGTTTCTTTTTTCAGCACTGGGGTAGAATGCGGGGCTTCTCGCATGCTAGGCGGCCCCTCTCCTGCTGAGGGGATCCCCAGCCCTAGGGTTTTAGCATACTCTAAAAACTGGTAATAAAGTGAAGAATAAGGAGCCAGAGAGATGGCTCATTTAGTGAAATGCCTGCCCTGAGGGCATAGACACCTGATTTAGGATCCCCATCATCCACATAAAGTGCTGTGGGTAGTGATGCACTCCTGTAACTCCTGTGCTGGGGTGCAGGCACAGAGACAGGTTCATTTTGAGGCTTGTCAAAATGGTGAGGTCCAGGTTCAGTGAGAGAACTTATCTCTAAAAATACGGTAGTGATGACCTCTGGCCTCTGCATTCATGGGCACACATATGCATGCTTACCTCCCCTCACCCGTGAACACTCACACACATACATATATACATGCCAGCGAAAAAAAGTGGAGGAGTAGTACATTTTAAAAAGTCCAAAAGGGTTGGAAAGATGGTTCAGTAGTTAAGAGAACTGACAGCTCTTGCAGAAGACCTTGGTTAGGTTCTCAGCACACCCATATGGCAGCTAACAACTGTCTATAACTCCAGTTATAGGGAATCCCTCTTCTGGCCTCCATGGGCAATACATGTTCATGGTGCACTTACATTCATGCAGGCAAAACATTCATACACACAAAAATAAAAATTTTAAAGTCCAAGACAACATGGTAATTAAACACTCATAAAAATTAAACTCTTCTTTGTATGGTGCTTATAAATATACAATAAAAATAATGTGTATAAATCTCCTTTTTTGAGATAGGGTCTTATTCAGTAGCTTGGGCTGGCCTCAAACACACAATCCTCCTGTCTAACCCCTTGCATCACTGTACTGGGATTACTCATCTTTTTTCTTAAAGGAACAAGGTCCTTGTGTAGCTTTCCTCCAATGGAATGACACTAGCTGTAAATGTTTTTATCAAATACTGAATTTAAGCCAGGCATGATGGCACATACCTTAATCCCAGCACTTGGGAGGCAGAAGTAGGAGATCTCTGTGAGTTCAAGACCAGCCTGGTCTACATGATGAGTTCCAGGCCAGCTGGGGCTACAGGGAGACCCTGTCTCAAAAAGAAAAACAAACAAACAAACCTGAATTTATTGCAGCTACAGGGAGGACTCAGTGGTTAAGAGCTCTTATTGCTCAAGTGTGAGTTTAGATCCCAGGACCCATGTAAAAGGTGGGCATGGTCCCACACATTCCTGTAACCCTAGCACTGAGTAGGGTGGAAAAAGAAGGATGACCATGACTTGGTGGCTGCCAGCTTAGCCAAACAAACAAACAAAACACCCCAAACCACAAGTCCTAGGTTTTGTGAGATCCTGTCTCAAAGGAACAGGTGCAGAATGACAGCGGGAGATATCTGGAGCCCTCTGTGGTCTTTCTGTACGCACCCACAAGTGCACAGGTACTTATACCCACATACAAAAATACTGAATTTATTAAATGGTTTATTTTTCCCTTTAACTTATCCACACCATCAATATGGCAAGCAGGACATATCAAACAAAAAGCAAATGAAAGCTTGCTACAATATACCTATCACATAGCAAAATAATGATCTAAGGACTAACATATTCTATAAACACCTTAGGCTTCTAGAACCATACACTGTTGTAATTATAAAGCTCTGTCACTACAGTACCTAAAAGTCACGGGCAATACAAAAACAACTTTATTTTAGGAAACCGAAATTTGACTTTATATAATTTTCAGGTATTAAAAAATATTTTCTGGCTGGGTATGGTGGTACATGCCTTTAATCCCAGCAGAGGCAGGTGGATTCCTGTGAGATCTAAGTCAGCCTGGTCTACTATTCCAAGACAGCAGGTGCTATAGGGAGACCTTGTCTTCAAACAAACAAAAGTTTTCTCCTTTTTTCCTCCTAATTATTGAAAAAAATGTAAAAGGCATTGTACAGACTGTATAAAACCAGGGGACAAAAAAAGGAGTAGAACAAAATAAAATAAACTCCAGGTGGCAAGCCAAACTTAGCTCTTAAGGCTGAACCTGATCTAATAAATTCCTTAATAGAATAAATTTCTTTAATCATCTTAAAAATATTAAAGTAGTTCTTTTCTTATGATTACTTAATTTAAGCTTTTTTATTATTTCTGAAAATATTGTTTTTATTTTATGTGTATGGGTGTATTCTCTGCATGTATTTACGTGTACCCATGTTGTGCAATGCCTGAGGAGGTCAGAAGAGGATGTTGGATCGCCTGGAATTGGAGTTATGGATGGTTGTTAATCGCCATGTGGGTCCCGGGAACTGAACCTGGGTCCTCTGCAAGAGCAGCCAGTCCTCTTAACCGCTGGGTCATCTCTCTAGCTCTGAAGCTCTTTTTTGGGGGGTGGGGAGTCATTTTGAGACAAGGTCTCCTTATCGCCCCAGTCTGACCTTGAACTCACAGACATCCACCTGCCTCTGCTCCTAAGTGCTGGGATTAAAGGTGTGCACCACCATGCCCAGCTCCTTAAGCTCTTTTTATATCAAATTACTTCATCTCCAAAATACTGGTCAAACCTTTCAGTTTTTTCATATCCTAGCACTAATTCATCATATAAGAAACTTAAAATATAACTGTGATATAGTACTAAAATTTTAAATCTGAGAGTTCTTGACTTAAAATTAGTCATAATCATAAAGCAATTTTTGACTTTTAATAAACAGAACTTATATAAGCCCCATTCCCTTCAATACTGCATGGAACCTCACTGAATGTTACCAACCCTAAAAAGAATTTAAAAGCTGGGTTTGCAGGCCATGGCAAGTTTATTTTTTTTTAATATTAATTTATTTTTATTTTATGTAAATGAGTGTCATGTCTGCGTGTATGTAAATGCACTCAGGTTGTGCAGTTCCCACACAGGACTGAAAAGGGCACTGGATCACCTGGAACTGGATGGCTGTTAACTGCCATGTGGGTGCAGGGTTTTGATCCCAGGTTTTTGATCCCAGCAGCCAGTGCTCTTAATCACTGAGCCATCTTTCTAGCACCCTATGGTAAGTTTTCTTAATAATCCCAGTACACTGAGGAAGATGGATATGAATAATTTGTGGACATGTTTGACTCATTTTAAGCTTGAAAATGAGAAAATCAGTTCACACTACTTTATAAACTCATCTGGAAGAGAAATTCAGTAGATAATTGAAAATATTTCTAGGAACAGAATAAGTAAATGGCTGCTGGTATGTTTTTTGCTTACTGGTGTGTTTGTGCATTTGTCTGAGACAGTATCACCCTAAGCTGTCCAGACAGTCTTTAACTTTTAGGCTTCTTCTATGCTGAAGTGATCCTTCTACCTCAGCCTATAAGAGCTGAGACTAGTCTGTGCTCAGGCATCTTCTTAAAGCCACTACAAGGAGGATGTTTGTGTGGCCATTTAAATTCTGAAACATATTAAAAGTCAGTATCATCATGCCATACATAAGAATTCTTTGACTCAGAAAACAAAATAATTTCAGAATATGGAAACACTCTAAGGGATTTACCTAATGTCATCAAAGCAGAAACCAACAACCATCCAGCTTGTGTGCGTTGAACTGACAGACGACTATTCTGAGCAGCAGAACACAGCAAATCCTCTGCTAATGTCATAATGATCTGTTAATGTGTCAAACAAGGGAATAAAAATCTGATTTACAAATTAGTAGAGAGCAACTAATCACAATCTCTTGGAAAACTGACTCATATGACAATATCTCCCAGGAAACTATAAACAATTACATTTTCAAGGTTAAAAACTATAACATTAAACAGTACACAAAAAGGCACAATTCTCTGGATAGCACAAGTGACAATGCTGTAGGTGGGACTCTTCAAATATAGCTCTCCAGAATTCCCATTTGCTTTTAATTTAAAGAAATTAACTAATCTCTTTGATCAATAATTAATTACCAGAAAGTTTCATACTAAGAGTTTCCCTTTATAAAACCTATATACTAGCTTGATATCTTTGTGACTGATAATGGTATTCCTACAAGCAGTAGAGTGGGATTCAGAAAAAGGTTACATTTTAAACGTCTCCAAAATAGGGCTAGAGAGTTGGCTCAGCAATTAAGAGCACTGGTTGCTCTTGCAGAGGACCCATGTTTGATTCCAAGCACCCACATGGTGGTTAACAACAATCTGTAACTCCAGTTCCAACAGAATTCAACACCATCTTCTGACCTCCTTGGGCACTGCATAACATAGGTGCACTTACATACATGCAGGCAGTACACTCATACACATAAAATAAAATAAAAATAATAAAAGTCTCTAAAATAGGGCCAGGCCTGGTGCCACATGCCCTTAAATCCCAGTGTTTGGAAGGCAGAGGCTGGCGGATCTCTGTGAAATGGAGGACAGCCTGGTCTACATAGCAAGGCCAGCTAGGGCCAGAGGGAGACCTTGTGTCAAAAAACAAAAGAAAAAAGGAACTACTTATCCACTCTATATAATTACAGATGAACTAATTCTGAAGTAATAGCATCAATAATGTTAAAATTATAAATTTATTAAATGACATTTAGGATTTCTTTCCCAGGTCTACTTTTCATTTACAAATAAATGCTTTTTATTTTTAAATTTTTTGGTTTATTAATTTTTATTTTTGTGCGTATGAATGAATGTTAAGTACACCTATGTCATGCAATGCCCATAAAGGCCAGAAGAGGGTGCCAAATCTCCAAGAACTGGAGTAACAAACAGTTGCCACCACATGTGTGCTGGGAACCAAACCTAGGCTCTCTGGAAGAGCAGTCAGTGCTCTGAATTACTTACTGAGCCATCCCCCTACCTCTATTTTTGTTTTTTTGCAGTTATTTTTGTAGACAGAGTTTCACTCAGTAGTCTAGGCTTGCCTCAGACTCCAGAGAAATAGGATTACAGGGATGCACCGACATGTCAGGCTTATAATAGTATTTTATTTGTGGTGATGATGATGATGACAGTGATGGTAACAACGATAATGATGATAATGATTTTGAGGCAGGGTTTCTCTTTAGCCCCAGCTGGCCTGGAACTCCTTGTATAGACCAGGCTGTCCTTAATCTCACAGAGATCCACCTGCTCTTGCCTCCTGAGTGTTGAGATTAAAGGCATATGCCACCATGCCCAGCTTTCTAATAGTATTTTGAAAGGCAAAAGATTTATGCAATATAAAGAAAAACCATAGACTACAATAGGATTTTAAATAGACTTATGTGGCAAAGCCAGATACATAGCAAAATCTGTTACTATACAGAGATACTTCTAATAAAAAGTACAAGAATGCTCCTCTCCCCAACCTAGTCCTGGGGATCAGACATAGTAGGCAAGTACCCTATCAGTGACCCAGAAAATATTACTTGATAAAAGTGTGGACAAAGTACTTTGAAACCAACATTTTTCATTGCAATTATGATGATAGTATTCCACCTTTATGGAATAATAAGGTAATTGTTGAAGACAGTTTTCCTGCATGGTATTAAGTGGATGACATAATAAAAAGAACGTGTTTTCAGGAAAAATTGAACACAATGCTACAGAGAATGAAATGGTTACCTTGCCCTTCCCATGAGGAATTCCTAAAGGACAATGTTTCACGGCACCTAGCAAAGCTGCCACAGCAAAACTAAAGCCAGTCACTGCCTCTGGAGAAGACTTCAGTGTTGTGAGCCTTTCAAGGCATCGATCTAAGAGAGGTGTTAGCTGGGAAGGCAGTGCCACAGCAATGCAGTGCAAGCACCATGCTGCTGCCAGCCGCACAGAGACGCTGGGGTGTGGAACAATGGAGAGGACCCCGTCAAGAAAGCCTAGAAGGAGAGAACAAACAAAAGCTTATGTGTACAGACAAGACTCTTTTAGTCACAAAACAGCCAAAATAATGGATAGTCACCTGGATATAAAATATATTACTTTTATGAAAAGCCAAATTACAATGAAATAAGTGAGCTATAAAGTTTATTTATTTTTTTTTTTGTAAACCAGGATCATTTTTGTATATCTCATGAAAACAGGCTTAAATTAAGTCAAGACATAAAAGAAAAATTTTTACATATCAATGTTTTGTATACTTTACCTTGAGATCATTAGTCATTTGATACTATTCCAGAAACTAAAAAATGACCAATAAATAACAAAAACACCTTTAAAGAGTCGTATCTTGATCCACCCTCCTTTCTAAAAATTCCTCAGGTATGCTACTAACACAGTAACTTGCTTTTTATTCACCATATGGCTCTTTTCCAAAAACAAAATGTTAAAATCAAGGTTTCACTGGGTCCTCAGTGGGCTAAGCCATCATAAACATATCAGATAGGAGTACTGCAAACAGTAACAAAAAAAATTCTTACTATGATCTAAGAAACACTTTCTTTGAAAGATGGACATTTCCTGCCAACTGCCATTGGAATTTAAAGAACTTACAAACATGATGTAAATGTAAAGCTACCTCACTGGCAAGGAAGCATGCACAATAAAGGTCAAAGCCACAAAAATGATTTTTAAAAGTGATTATAAAAAAGAAAACAGGTACTGATGAGATGGTTCAGTGGTTAAGAGCATTTACTGCACTTCCAGAGGACCTGAGTTTGATTCCCAGTACATACATCAGGTGCCTGAGCACTACCTGTAACTCCAGCTCCAAAGGATTTGATGCTCTCTTTTTGTCCTCTGCAGGCACTTGCACATACATGGTATATACTCATACAGATACATGTACATACACATGAATAAAACATTCTTCTAAGAAATCCTGAAAAGATACCTCTTAAAAAAATAAACCAGTCATAAAAGACCATAGATTATATGAGTTTATTTACATGAAACATTCTAAATAGATAAATTGATAGAATCAGAGACAGTAATAGTAATCGGGCTAGAAGGGCAGGTGGGTGTGGCCACTGATGAAGGTTCTTTTGTGGCAATGAAAACATCCTGTAGTTAAGCATTAGTAGTGGCTGTGCCACTGTGAATACACCAAAACCACTTTGGAAAAATGACCTTTACAGTATTTTCATTATATCTCAGTCAAATAGTCTAAAACTTGATAGACACATTTTCAGAACTCCTGGCATGGTGGTACACTCCTTTAATCCCAGCACTCGGGAGGCAGAGGCAGGCAGATCAATGTGAGATCCAGGCCATCCTGGTCTACAAAGCAAGTTCTAGGTCAGCTACAGCTACAGGGAGACCCTGTCTCAAAAGCAAAAACAAAACAAAAAATATGTTTAAGGAGAAAGAAAGACTGCTTGGAAAGATCTCTGAGAAACAGATTCTATGTACCATATACATGGTGATATTCCACTACAGTCGGGAGAGATGGGTCCAAGCTTATTACCCTGTACATTTCTTACATATATTAAATGTCTCCAGAAAGGAGGATGTGGAGCAAATTAGAGAACAATCTGTAACTACAAAAGGAAAAGAAGAGAAAGAAATTTTTAAAAAGCTCCTCAAATACATCTATATTTTTAAATAAGCTTGATTACAAATTTTCCACAAAACATCTTTGATGAATGAATACACAGTGGTCACACAGTACTAAGTTTACTTATATCAAGGTCATTTCCTTCCCTGAATACAACTGAAAATAAAGCCACAACAAAAAACAGACTTACCTGTGCTGGAATCCTGCAGCAAAGGTGCAGCAGTAGTACCCAGGCCATGTATAAGACTGCCAAGCTCTTGCAAAGCACATACGAGCATATGCTGACTAGCTGTTACATCTGTGGAACTGAGCCGTGTTTCCAAATTACCATCACTCAATACAACATCTGACAGAAACAGAAATTAACCATGCATCACTATTTATAGACATGTATCATAGGAAGTGTTAGAGTAGAAAAGTGTAAGGGCCAAAGTCAATACAATCCACCCCCGCATGGGCAGGAAACCCTTGAAATACTAACAAGTGGTTAAATGGGGATCATATAAGCAGAGGATTAACTGAAACTAGAGATTTAATTCAAGAAACCATATCAGAAATCCCTTGTTGCTCTTTCTCCTAGGGATGGTGGAAAGGAAAACTCAGCATATCACACTTATCTACCTTTTGGCTAAGACAACATGGAGTAATGAGAGGGGACTTAAGACAGTATATAACCTGAAACAGTTTAACAATAATTATCTTAACTGTATACAATTGTATCGAAATTATAAGGAACTGTTATGATCAGTCTTTAAGATTTTTGTTTCAGAGCTGGAGAGGTGGTTCAGAAATTAAGAGCACTTGTTCCTCCAGAAGACGAGTTCTGTTCCTAGCACCCGTGCGCGGCAGCGCACAACTACCTGTAACTCCAGTTCCAAGAAATCTTCTGGCCTCTGTGGGTGCACACGCATACAAAGAGACATATATACACATATAAATAATAAATTAACTGTTAAAAACATTTTTGTTAAAATAGTAACATAGCAACACAGGTTTTCAAAGGGGTAATTCTTTTGACACTGGCGAAACAGTCCATCTTAGCAGATACATACCCACAACTTTCTTTAGCTTCCAGATGGTTTGGCAGACATCCTTTGCAGCAGCAATTTGAGCCTTCTCTCCAAGAAGGCTTCCAATCGTAGATCGAAGGATAAAGGAAACACAGCGGCGGCAGCAGACAGCATCAATCTGAGTCTGGGTGGCTTTAGGATGTGACTGGGACACAAGGCTTAGAATATGAGAAAGAAAGATAGCAAAATTTTTCTCCAGCCAAGCTCCTCCTAATGTTGAAACAAATACCACATAAGCCTAAAAAGAGAGGAGTTTAATTTTCAAAATTAAATCATTTCACTGGCAAATGAATATTTCTTGTCCAAAAAATATGTATGATTTTCCCTACACATTGTATTCTTTTCTCATTTATGGTCAGTTGATATATGTTCAGTGTAGCATTATTTTTTTTAAGTGCAAAACTGAAGCACATAGCTTTTCAATGATTGCATCTCTATTGCATCTCTATTTGACTTTGGGCTGACAGGGTCTGCAAATGTTTAGTAGAGTCAGTGCCAAGTAATGTGTAAACTGAGCTTTCTCTGAATAAAGGCTTAAGGCTATTTAACAGTCTGAATGAGGAAACTTAATTCAAACACAGCAACACATTTTAAGAATTAGCTATGCTCCACAACATAACTCCAAAGGAATTCAGTTCTAGACATCTGAGGAAAGTTCAGTGATGAATCACCACTCTTGATTTCCATAAATACTAATGGTTTGTCTAACTTGAGATACAAAAACAAGTAGTTTTCTTAAATACTATGTTTCACAGGGAGACAAAATTTATGGTTATACTGGAAAACTCACATTTCATGAACTCTACATACAGCACAATTAGGATGTATGTGGATTTTTAAACTGTTCATTGTTTTAAAATTCATCATATATTTAACTTCATTTTTTGACTTGACTTAGTAAATTTTAGAGATTAAACCAGGATCTTGTACAGGCCAGGCAAGTGCTCTAACTAGTAACCTTTATCTGCAGTACTGTGCGACTTTTTTTTTTTTTTTTTTTTTTTTTTTTTTGTGAGACAGGGTCTCAGTATGTAGCCCTGGCTGGCCTGGAACTTACTATGAAGACCAGGCTGGCCTTGAACTCACAGATTCGCCTTCCTCTGTCTCTCAAGAGCTTAAAGGCATATGCTACCACACTTGGTCAATGATTTTTTTTAAAGTACAAGTCCGCTTTGAATCACAATAACATTTAGGAAAAAAAGATTCAGGGGAAGAATGCAGTGACCTTACATCGTCTCTTCTAAGAAACATTTTGCAAGAGTTTAGTTTTTACAATTTTAAGAACAAAAATTTATGCAGTGAAATATAGATCATGTGCTATAATCTTTATTCAGGAGGTGAATTATATAAAATGTTATTTGGGTCATGCTTAATAATATGTACTGATATTTACATTGAACTAACTATATAAGCAAGTATAAACACAGTGGAAAACATGTTGCACATAAGGTGTATTGCAGCACCAGACTAGGAAAAAATTATTGTGATTTAAAGGAAATAAAATGGTTTATTAGAAATTTAAACCACATCGTGGATGATATGATTCTCTAACTTATAATCTTGTTTTCTGGCCTTACTATACCTATTTAAAAACATGAACTTAAGTAGCGCCTGCAAAGTAATTACTGTGGGGTCAGAACCTAAAGCTTTTTTTACAGGACAGTGGGAATTATGTTTAGGTTACTGATTTGTGATTCCAACCTGAGTAACTCCAACTCGAACATCCCTACTGACTGAACTCGTTCCTTTTAGCATATCTCCACTGGCTCGAAGAAATCCTGAGCTCCCACGCAGAAATCCCGTTCCTAGTAATTCCAGAACTTCCTCCAGAGACACTCTGCGAATGTTTTGTCGTGAGGCTGCTGACAAAGAACAAAACAAGCCATTTATATTTCACTGACTGTATTTTATTATTTTTTAAATCTTTTTGAAACAGGGTCTCCTCCTGTAGCCCCAGCTGGCTTGGAACTATGTAGACCAGGCTGGCCTTGAGCAGAAATACACCTGCCTCTGACTCCCAAGTACTGGGGTTAAAGGAGTGTGCGACCATGCTCAGCTTTACTGACTGTATTTTAATGCACCGTCTTCTCTAATTTTTGGTGCTGGAGGGCCCTGTGCATTCCAAGCACATGCTGTGTCACTAAGCTATACCCCCAGCTACATTTAGGCATTATTTCTATTTGCCAAAAGCCAGACATAAAAATAAAAAGTTCAAACTCAATGAAAATGACAAAAAAAGGTCACAAGGGGTTTTAAAGATCTATCAGAATGAACCCTAGAAGTACTGAGGAAGTAGCTATGTGGTACAGTACTTGCCTAGAATGTGTAGGACTGTGAGTTCAATCCTCAGCCTGGGGAAAAAGAGTCCTAAGTACCATTTCAAGAGCTTCTTAAAGACTATGCCACTTAAAGGTCATGCTCTTTCCTCAAAGAAATTAAAAGTCTTCCAAACAAGAATATATATAAATAAAACAACTCAATATCCTCCACAAATGAAAATGATACAATGCTTTGAAAATCCTTTGAAATACAGAAGGAACTGGAGAGAAGGTTCAGCAGTTAAGGGCAGTTCAGCTCCCACATCCACAACCAGGAACCTATAATGATAACTCCAGTAGATCCACCACCTAGGAGTTTTTGTGGACACTGTACTCACATGCACACACACATAAATACACAATTAAAAATAAAAACATGGACTGGAGAGATGCTCAGTGGTTAAGAGCACTTGCTGTTCTTGAAGAGAACTCTGGGTTCAATTTCTAGCATCCACACAGTGACTAACAACTTGTCTATCACTTTATTCCAGGGGATCTCACACCCTCTTCTGACCTCCCCGAGCACCGCATGCTCATGGTCTACCTACATACATGCAGGCAAAACATTCATACACATTAATTAATGTTCTATAACTAATAATGAAATTTACATAAAGTAACCAACATACTTATTGTTAAAAATTCTCAACTGGCAATACAACTTTATTAAGAAATTAAAGACACGGGGCTGGAGAGATGGCTCAGCAGTTAAGACTACTGGCTACTCTTGCAGAATACCCAGGTTTGAATCCCAGCACCCACACAGGGTGACAAATAACCGCCCATCACTCTAGCTCCAGGGGAATCCAAGGCCTTTCTTCTGACCTCTGCAGGCACCGCACAACAATGTTGCACTTACAAGAGGCAATACACTGATACACAAAAAATAAAAAATATTAAAAAAAATTAAAGCTAAATATTAGTAAAACTACCTGGTTGACTCTTATGCTGTAATAATTAAGAGTTCAATTAGAGTAGGAATTTAAAATTGCTTCTGTCTGACATTGCTCAAGTTCTCATTGTGAAGAGAATAAAATCTTTAAAAACTAGAGAACCCATTTTCATTTTTCTCTTCTGAAAAAAAAATGCTCAGATCATATAAACTCAAACCATAAAACAGGAGAGAGACAAACTTTCATTAAAATCTACTCTACAGTCTACAGAAGAGAAAACCATCGCAGGAAGTAGAATCTATGTTAGTATTTGGAAAAACAGTAGTAAACAGTACACACCCACTCCCTTATGGATGAGACAACAAACCTAAGTGACTAAATATATAGCACATTAAACAGTGATTTCAAACCAAGCAGAAAACAGCAAGGTAGATAAGGCCAGGAACAAAGTGGATGATGAAAAGTTCGACCTTAGACAGGTAGTCAGGGTAGGAATCACTGAAGAGGTGATGTGAGCACAGTAAAGGAGCAGGGGAAGTCAGCAGGAGGATACCTGGAAAGCAGGATTCCAGGCTTTTTCACTTAGGCAAAAAGACCTCAAAGAGGAAGGTTGAGTGCTCATAAAGTCAGAGCAGGACAATGTAGATGGAGCCAGGAAGATGAGTTAGGACCGAGTGTAAGGACACAGTAAGGACAGAAAACAGGACCTTGTAGATTATACTAAGGACGACAGGAAAGCAAGGTATCAGGACTTGAAGGAGAGGCGTAATAACACCTGTCATCTTGCTACTGTGCTGATACCAAACAGAAAGGCAAAGCAGAAGGTGAGCAACCCATTAGAAGAGCTTTGTAAGTCCAATCTAGGGTTGATCAGGGAAGAGGAGTATGTGTAATCAGAAAATTACATATATAGTGTTTTTTTTAATTTTTATATTATTTTTTAATATGTATGACTGTATTGTCTGCATATATGTAAGTGTACCTATGTTGTGCAATGCCTGCAGAGGTCAGAGGAAGGCTTCAGATTCACCTGGAACTGGTGTTAGGTCAGTTGTTAGCTGTTGTGTGGGTGCTGGGAATTGAACCTGGGTCCTCTGCAAGAACAACCAGTGCTCTTAACCACTGATCCAACGCTCCAGTCCATAGTGCTTTTATTTTTAAAAATTCTCTCAATTACACAAAAAGCTGTAAGAATAGCACAGCCAACTGTCACACACTTTTCACCCAGACTCATCACAGTTTCCTCACTAGTTTCTCATTTTGAAGAACAGAGTTTTGGCCATCTGTGTTATGGAAGGGCTCTGGATTTCAGTATGTCTAGCATTTCCTTAAGAGAAACTCTTAAGTGACACTGCTTCTTCTTCAATAGCCAACACACCAGAAAGCACTGTCTAGTGCCATCAGACTATCCCTATAATGGTTATATTAGCTCTGAACATCCAGATAAAATTAGTCTTCTAGATACATCTACGGGGTCATTGCTATTTGAAACTACTTTACAGTGTGTGTGTCAATGCTTTAAAGTGGAATAAACAGCTTATAAACCATCCAATTTTTATCCAAGAACTCACTGAGAATTCTTGTGTAGATCAATAATATGACTACAAAAAGGTCTTTCCAACCACCATTCCTTCTATCACAGTAATGAGCTGCCACTGGGAAGAGCTGCCCTGCTCCTTCCTTCCTTCTACAGACTCACAGGTTCCTTTTTATTCAATAGGTCATAAAATGGTTTCTCTCATTATCCATTTATCCATTTTGATGCTAATACTGTCCTGGATCGGAACAGTAACTGGTCCTTCACAAGACTGCACTTTTTGACACAAGTGTGTGTCCCAGGTTCATCCTGAACCTTCTTTGCCCTAACCCCAGAGTTAACTATTCTCCAAGAAGTCAACTCTGGATATATTTTATGATAGTTCAGCTCAATAAACAATAAGTGTGAGAGAGGATAGGGTTGGGGATGTAAAGTGCTTGACCAGCATGTACAAGGCCCTGGGTTTGATCCCCAGCACTGTATAAACTGTATGTGGTGGTACAAACCTGTAATCCCAGGACACAAAAAATTAAAACCAGAGCCAGTATATGATACAGTCATCCCATTTGTGGGTATTTACACAAAGGAACCAAAATCAGGATTTCAAAGATGTTTTTATTATTCCATATTCACTGCAACACTATTTACAATAGCTAAGATGTGGAAACAATCTAAATGTTCATCACCAACTAAATAGATAAATCAGATGTGGCACATCCACACAATGGAATAATATTGTATTATTATTAAGGAAATTATACAACATATGATAACATGTATGAACTGCAAGTACATTATGCAAAGTAAGTCAGGGTGATGATACAGCTCAGTTGGTAGAGTGCTTGCCTAGAATGCACAAAACCTTCTGTTTGATCCCCAGCATTTCACAAAAACTGGCATGGTGGTACATTCCTATAATTCCAACACTCAGGAGTGGAAGCAGGAAGATCAGATATTCGAGGGCATCCCTGACTACATAACAAGTTCCAGGCCAGCCTGGGATACAGTAGACCCTGTAGCAAACAAAATAAAAGTGACTTCTAAATCACTTTTTAGCTGCATAAAACTCAATTATAGTACAGGGTAGAAATTACATGTGCAAGATGAGAGATATTCTAACCAAAGACTTGGCTGAAGATTTTCAGTTTGGGGGCAGCTGATTCGTCCCTTCATCACTCTTCTAGGAGAACTATATATTAAATGCACTTTTATTATGCAATTTAAATTTTTGCTTGTTTCCACTCTAACTATGTACTAGTGCTAACAATGTAGAAATGCACAATTTATATTTTAAGAGGTTTGACTAAATATACATTCTAATTTCAATTTTTTAAGGTTTTACTTCTTATATGAGTGGGGAGTCTTTGAGACAGGGTCTCCCTGTAGCCCCAGCTGGCCTGGAACTCACGGTGTAGATCAGACTGGCTTTGAACTCACAGAGATCTGCCTGTCTCTGACTCCTGAGTACTGGAAATAAAGGTGTGTTCCACCATGCCTGGCCAGTTTTACTTCTTAAATATAGTTCTTTCTTTTCCTGGTTTGGGGTTTGGGGTGTATGTGTGTGTTCCTCCTAAGCATAGCCTCCTAGAAGCCCCCCTTCCAAAGACAGTCTCAGTAAATAACAGAACTAGAAGAACCACAGTAAAAATAAAACTTTCCTTATGAGAATTTTACAGCTGTTGTCCTCAATTGAATGAAAAAGGTTGTATATAATAGTTTGTTATGTTTCCCAGATGATTCTAACACACTGTTGTTTCTGTCCTCTCTTGTCTGAGGAGCAATGTTTTAGAAAAAAGGATAACCTTCCTCTAGATAACAATGTATTACTTCCAGAATAACGCTCTTCAAAATAGAATGTGCACATAAATCATTTGGAAATCCTGACCAAGAATGAATGTAGATAAGGTTAGATGAGCGTTGGAACTCAGCATTTAAAACCTACGAATGATGCCTACTGGTCTGAGCATCTGAGTACATGGTCTAGAGAAGTTACACTTTCATTTTGTAAGCTTTTCATTTTGTGAGCTATCTGTGAAGACAGAATCACACAGTTTTCAATCATTTATGAGGATATTATATATACTGTAAATCAAACCCATTTTCAAAAATATTCCTTCCTTGCTTACTGCCTGAGTATATAAAAAATGAATAAAACTAAGAAAACAAAATTGTTCAAATATAGAAAATTGCAAGTATCTGTGTTAGTATCATTCTGCCCTTTTGTCAATTTAGAAAACAGCAAGTCAGCGTAATCACATATAGCCTTAAAAAGGTTTTTAGTTGGCCATGATGGTCTACACCTTTAGTCCCAGCACTTGGGAGGTAGAAAGAAGTGGGTAGATCTCTATATATGAGATTGAGGAGAGCCTGGTCTACAGTGGAGAGTCCCAAGCCAGCTGGGGCTACAAGAAGACCCTGTCTTCAAAAACAAGCAAAAAAAAAAAAAAAAAAATTAGGCCTTATGTTAGATAGCTCAGTTATATTAAAATTCATTTTTAAAAGACAATAATTGAATAGAGCACAGTATTCTTACCTTTTTTTTTTTCAAATTTTTTACTGAATTGTCTGAGAATGAGATCTTAGGACCAAGAACAATGGTTATGAACTACAACTGATTTATATTCTGCTTTTCAAAAGTGAGTAATGGGGGTCTAGAGAGATGGCTCAGCATTTTAGAGCACTGGCTGCTCTTGCAGAGGACTGGAGTTCAGTTCCCAGTCCCACATGAGCTAATAACCTTCTACAACTTCAGGTCCACGAGAACTGACACCCTTTTCTGACTGCCACAGACACTGTACACATGGCTGCACTTACACACATGCAGGCAAAACACTCATACACATACAGTAAAAATAAATGAGTAAAAAAAATTTTTTTTAAAGTAATAATGGGTAGTTGTGGTGCTAGATGGGTTTAAACCAACAGAGAGAAATCACAGAAGACACTCCGAAAATAATAACTGTACCTGCTCTGGGATGTTTAGAAATTATAGCTTTAGCTAATACTGTGCCCAGTAGTTTTGAAACTGAAATCCGCACATCATAATTGGAACCTTCAAAGGACTTAAAACATAGTGTGGCCACACTGTCCAGGTCTGTGCTCCACATAAAGATGGCCTCATTCTGCAGTTCAAGAAGACACTATGCAATTGGACACACAAATTAATGAAAAACAAAATACAAATGTCAGCTTCAGATCTACATAAGTTGTAGAAATGTAAAGGTCTAAACAAAACACAAATTCACAGTATCATTACATAATATTATGAACAGCAAACAACTATTCATTAAAACTCATAAAAATTATACTAAATCCACAGAAGGTAAGAGGAATATCCTCTCCCAACTCACAGTAGCCCATTAAAATGACTTTACAGTCAACTTGTTAGCTATGTTAAGGCATGATTTAAAAATATTGGGGGTGGGGTGGGCTGGAGAGATGACTCAGCAGTTAAGAAACAGCACTGGCTGCTCTTGCAGATGACCTAGATTCAAGTCCTAGCACCCACATGGCAGCTAACAACCACTGTAATTCTAGTTGCAGGGAATCCAACACACTCTTCTGACCTCCTTGGGCACTGCATGACATGGATGCACTTATATACATACAAGCAATACACTCATATACATAAAATTGGGGCCTTCAGAGATGGCTCAACAATTAAGGGCACTGGTTGCTCTTGCAGAGGATTAGGGTTCAGTTCCCAGCACCAACATTCAGCTAACAACCATTCTTAACTCCAATTCCTGGGGATCTGACACCCTCCTCTGGCCTTCAAGGGCATTACATGCATGGGTGCACTTTACATTTATGCACACAAAACACTCATACACATAAAATATAAATAAATAAAATAAATCAATTTGAAACAACTTAAGTCTTACATATAAATTTCAGTTCACACATGTAAAGAGAGGAAGCACAGTAAATAGAAGACATACATAAGCATGGAATCTCGAACTTTCTACCCACTGACAATGTGTTATTTAGCTACTTGAACCTAAGGAAATTCAACTAGGCCTCTGTGCCTGTAGTTCCTCATATGTTAACATCAGATCCTCTCAGGTGATTACCAAGGTTGCAGCTCCAAGATCATGTAGTTGTTACTAATACTTTCACAGAGATGATCTAATTTAACTTGCTTTGTATACATTTTTTAGGATGTTGGCAGTAAGACCATTTTACCTTTGCAGCAGCACAACGAACGGCCATGGATCTATCTGTGAGGCAGGATCTAGCAGCCTTATAAACATCCCTGTGGCAAGGTGAAGCCACAGCTCCTAATCCATTCAATATGCTTTGCAGGCTCAGCATAATCTCATATCGACCCTGAGACTACCAAAAGAAAAGAAGAATTTAAAGAATGAGGGGGTGTGAGATCCCACTACAAAGAACAGAACAGTGTTAAATGCTTAAGAGAATTTGCAGACAAGTGTACCTCATCACTCATCAAAGACACTTGTTTTTCCAACGGATGGAAACCATTACAAAGATCCACAACATCAGGTGTTGTGGCACATGCCGTTAATCCTAGCACTTGGGAGGCACAGGCAGGCAGATCTCTGTGAATTCAAGGCCAGCCTGGTCTACAGGGAGACCCTGTCTCAAAAAAAAATACAAAAAGAAAACCCACAAAATAACAACAAAAAAAGCCTCACAAAGAACAAAGATCCACAACTGGTCAAAACAGAGACTAAGTAACTGTAAAGTGCCCACCCCTAAGTGAGACTTACAACCTCTACAGTTAAGGCTCCAGGAACATTGCCTGAAGGGGCAGAAAGATTTACAGAGCCAGATAGAAAAGACACCTGCTGCTAGTTAATGCATTCTAGACATGATGGGGAAGCTGCACCAATTAAATCTCCACAGTATCTGCAGAGTGACAAAACCAGTGGACATGCCTAGATGGATGGGGGAAATGTCAGGGTCCTACTTCAAGATGAAGACGCATGCTGAGGGAAGGAGGATCAATTTTCTCCAGGGACTAGCTCCTTGAGAAGTAATTCCAAATGGGCATTCTAGATAGACATACAGACACACACACACACATTTGTACCACTAAATGGACTCAGTGCATTATACATACATATATTATGCATACACTCACATATTATACGTATAGTGTGCATATGTGTAACAATAATAATCAAAGAGGAGGACCCAGTTGGTCTGGAGCTCACTATGTAGACTATACTTGTCTTGATCTCACAGAGGTCTGCCTGCCCCAGGCTTGTGAGTGCGCCACCATGCCTGGCTCTTTTGAGGTTTTATTTTATAATTTTAAAAATATTTTATCATTTTTATTTCCACTCTTAGCTACCATGCGGAGGCTAGGAATTGAACCCAGGTCCTCTTCAAAAGCAACCAGTGCTCTTAACTGCTGGGTCAACTTTCCAGCAATGATTTTTTTTTTCTATTTTATGTATATTATATGAGTATTAAGCCTGCGTGCATGTAAGTGCAACATCTCTCCAGCTCCAATTGTTGTTTTTCTTTTTTTTCTGAGATAGGGTTTCCCTATAACTCCAGCTGGCCTGAAACTCACTATGTAAACCAGGCTAGCCTTCATTTTACCGAGATCTGCCTGCCTCTGCCTCTATCTCTACTGGGGTTAAAGGTATCTATCACCAAACCTGACTGTTAAATTTCTTAATATATTAATCCATCTATTCTGACACTAAGAAACACTATTTTTCTTTTTCAGAAGTGCTATTTAGGGACTGGAGAGATGGCTCTGAGGTTAAGAGCACTAGCTGCCTTGCAGAGGACCTGGGTTCAATTCCCAGCACCCACATGGCAGCTAACAACCATCCTAACTCCAGTTCCAGGGGATCTGATGCCCTCTTCTGACCTCCATGAGCATTGCAGGACATGAGTGCACCTACCTATATGCAAGCAATATACTTATACACATAAAATAAAAATAATTAATAAAATATTAAAAATAAATGTTATCTATATTATATTTCAATACAATATAATTCACTGAGTTAATGTGAAGATTAAATACATTTATATAGAGCTCCCTCCCATTAGCATCTATTTTATTATATCTACTTTTATATTCCTTTAAAGATTCATGTTTATTAGTTTTATTTGTGTGAGTTTGTATGAGTGAATGCCACATATGGGCAGGTGCCCATGGAGTCCAGAAATGTTCCTCAGATCTCCTGGAGCTGGAGTTACAGGTGATTATGACTCCTGACGTGGGTGCTGGGATCCAAACTCTGATCCTTTGCAAGAGCAGCAAGCACTGTTAATCACTGAGCCATGTCTCCAGTCCCTTTTGTGTGCTTTTAAATACACACCTTTAATCCCAGCACTCGGGAGGCAGAGGCAGGAGGATCTCTGTGAGTTCAAGGCTAGCTGGGGCTACAGGGACTTTAAAAAATTAATAATAGCATTACTCTGATGAGGCTCTTAAGCAAATTTGTTTCCTCACCTATAAACAGAGGTAAAAATACTGCCACATGGGCTGCGTTAGAAAATAAATAAGATAATACATTTGAACTCCTTAGGGCAATGCATAACATGTACAAATGTAAAATAAATTTGGCAGCAGGTATTATTCTGTTTTCATTTAACAGGGTATTTTAATTCAAAAGTTAAAACTGAAAAGCCCTGAGTTGTAGCAGTAGTTCAGAGGCAGGGTACACTGCTCTGCATTCAATCTTACCACTAGAAAACAATAAAAGAAAAATAAAATAATACCCCAGAAGCATCTGGGTCTATTTCAAACTCTCAGTAGCAGTGTGACTTTGGGTTGTTCATTCCATTTCCTTATCTATAAATCACGGGTAAGATGAACCTGACAGGCAGTTGGGAAAGAGATATAAGCTCCTGTGAACACAGAGTCAAGAAACAGTAGCTCCCTTTATTACGGGTGTTTATTAAATGTCAAAAATGACTCATACCTCTGGAAGTGAAGGCCACTGAGGGGACGTGAAGGCCACTGAGGGGAAGAGATGGCCACTGATGGGACGTAAAGTTAAAGACCAAGATCAGCACTGAGCATCATTTCCATAGTAATGCTATTCATTTTCTTTGTTTAAAGAACAAAAAAGTCATAGGCGAACAAAATAAAATGGATAATACTACTGTGAAACTTTTGAACTTTCTTTGATCTCAGTTCCAAATGTTTTACATCACAGACAGGTATAGGTCCATGTCAAGAATTGCTTTGATATCTAGGAAATTAAGTGTACCTAAACAAATAAAGGGAAAAAAAACTGAAAAGAGTAAATTTAGCAGTAAAGTTCAATTTTTAAAATTTGTGATACCCACAGAATAATCATGGGGCCCCCAAAATAGTACAGCTGATGGAGATAAAAGAGGAAAATATAAGATGGCTATAGCCACTAAATAAAAGTTCTTCATTTTTTGTTGTTGTTGATTTTCTTTTAGACAGGATTTGCCTGTAGCCCAAGCTGGCTTGGAAAGGCCTGGAACTCACTCTGTAGATTTGGCTAGCCTCAATATCAGAGATCTGCCTGTCTCTATCTCCCCAGTGCTAGGATTAAAGATGTGTACCATCATGCCTAGCTTTAAATAAGAGTTCTTATAAATATCCATTTTTTAATAAAACCAAATTTATATATTGTAATCTCCTCAATCACTGAGGAAACCACTGCTCCTTAGCAGATTCTCAGCCGGTTATGTTAAAGAATTCACTTCTTAAAGTCTTTTAATTGGCTACAAAATTTCTGAAATTAAATAGAGTTTATATTTTAAAGTTTCCACATTTCATCTTGTTACATTTAAAAAATGTGTATCTATCCCATATTTCTATAAATCACTTCAGAAATGTTTTCTAGACTGTTTATCTAAGTAAAATATGAAAAGCAACTGGCATTGCTTTTTACATTTAAAGGTGCTGAGTTATCCCTAAACATTAGGAATCACAGCTTTAAATTATGTGTTTAATTTCAAAACTGGTAATGCTACAGTTGTTAAGAGTTTACAGAATCTTGGAAGTTAAATGAAGAGACAATTTCAAGAACAAAGATGTTCCAGGGGAATAATGATGCAAATTTGTCAATGAGGATAAGGACGGGAATCTACTCCCTTGGCCTGGAAATTCAAAGGTAATCTAGATCCCAGTCACATTTGGCATGCTCTTTCCCTCTGACTATATATTACTTACTCCCATCCAATGCCATTACAGTATCTAATCCATTTCCCAGGCATTATATTCTAAATATATTTAATTTATAGAAGCAGTTACACAGACATCTTTGCCTATTTTCAAAAAAGCTCTTCTATTAATTGAAGAAAGCAGAAACCAGTCTGGAGAGATGGTTCAGTGTTTTAAAGGACTTGAGTTTAATTCCCAGCAACTACATTGGGTGGCTCACAGCCACTTGTAACTCAAGCTCCTGGGAGATCCGAAGCCTCTGACTTCTAGAGGCATCTGTAGTCATATGCAGATACTCATACACAGGCACACACACAGACACACGATTAAAAATAAAATCTTTTATAAAAAAGATAAAAAGACAGCAGAAACCTCCGAAAGGCATCATGTTGTTCTTCAATTTAACATGTGGCTACTCACCTCTGCACTCTTCATAGCTTTAAGAATATTCCCCACTGTATCGGTAAAGGCATTACCCAGTATTCTACCCAACTTCTTATACAAGGAACCCAAACAGACCACAGCAGCACTGAAACAACATTTAAATTAGAAATTAAGTCATGGCTAAAAAAA
This sequence comes from Eospalax fontanierii, assembly GCA_035773235.1. NCBI lineage: Eukaryota > Metazoa > Chordata > Mammalia > Rodentia > Spalacidae > Eospalax > Eospalax fontanierii. Next base: position 10,788,558 of record CM069536.1, on the reverse strand, counting down.
CAAAACAAAACAGAAAAAAGAAATACAAAAAGCAAGACTATGTACAGGTGATCATTAAAATCTTCACCTTCTGATGGCCATGCTTCTACTTTCTTGGGAGTATTTCTTGAAATACAAATGCTTTTAATTGTGAGGAAGCACCATTTACTTATATATATATATTTTTTGTCTTAGTTTAATACTAAGAATTTAAAAAGTGCTGGGTATGGTGGTACATGCCTTTAATCCCAGCACTCCAGAAGCCGGCAAGTTCAAGGTCAGCCTGGTCTACAGCCGGAGCTACAGGGTGACTGTCTCAAAAAGACCTCAAAAAAGTAAATAAAAAATAAACAAACATTCCAAAATCTAAAGAATTTAAAATAAATTCTTAATTTAGGAAGATGTTTTGAATCTCTAATCTCGACTTATAGTATCTTAATTAGTCTTACTTATTTCTGCTATTATTATTAACTGTAGCACTAGGAATTGAATTCAGGGCCTTGTGCATCCTAAGCACTGTGCTATAGTCCCAGCTTATTATTATTATTTCTTAATCCAGGACCTTCTGAATGCTGGGCATGTGTTCTGAAACAAATTGAATTTATGTTTAATTTCAAAGTAATTGTCACGGAGGTTATGTACTTTAGAAAAATCACAAGGGGGGTTGAAGACTCAGTGGTTAAGAGTATTATTGGCTGCTCTTCCACAGGACCCAGATTTGGTTCCCAGCACACACATGGTACTAACAACCATCTCTCTCTAGTTCCAGGGAATCTGATGCCTTTTGGCCTCCACGGGCACTGCATGACACAGGTGCACTTACATATAGTTAAAACACACAAATAAAATAAAAAGTACATAAATTTTTAAAAATCTAAAGAAAACAATCACAAAAGAAAACAGTATTGTATATTCCAGATTTTGATATTTAACTTACAGTTTGGTGGGAAGATAACTTGGAGAATCATCTTTGCTGCGAATAAGATCATTACATCTATCGATTGTCTCGTAAACAGAAAATGTGTCTCCAATACTATAAAGTATGGCTAGATTCTTAGCAAGGAGTTTGCGAGCAGGGGGCCCCGGGGAGCTGTTTAATAAAGACAGGAGCTGTTCAACAAGAGTCTTCTGTTTCTCTCTTACATCACTCTACAAAAAAAGGTAACAAAAGACATTAATATAATTATAGGTGGCCATACAGTGTAATTTTTCCCTAGGAAAGCTCAAATTTATTTTAAATGAGAGCTACAGATACACTGGTGATAAGTCCACTGTGCTGCTCTGACAGGGCCTTACTGTCCCAGATATCACCAAAAAGGAAACTCTGAAACACATGATTTGGTCCATTGACAAAGACCAGAGTTCTATCTCTTCTAAATCTTTCTATTTGAAAGCAGAACAAATTTGCACTGTTAAGTTTCTTTGTTATTAATCCAACCTTCTCCTTTATGTTAGCACCATATGGCAGTAGCCCACAATCCATAACCAAGCTGATCTTGCAGTGGCTTCCTGAGTTAGTCAGGTCTTTTCCTACATTTAGTACAATTTTTTTAATAAGTTTATGCATATAAATGCTAATATTATTTTGTTTTATTTATGTGTTTCTTTTCAAAATATTTTATGTGTATGAGTGCATTGCCTGTATGTGTGTAAGTGCACCCATGTTGTACAGTGCCCATAGAGGTCAGAAGAGGGCGTCAGATCCCCTGAAACTGGAGTTACAGACGGCTGTTAGCTGCCTCCTGGGTGCTGGGAATCAAATCTAGGTCCTTACAAGAGCAGTCAGCACTCTTAACAGCTGAGTCATCTCTCCAGCTCTATTTAGATTTTTTCTGAAAAAGGAGTCCAGAATTATCACAACAAATTGGATAGCACTCAGGTGCTCATTAAGGTCTAAATTCTACAAGTTAGTATTTGTTCACTTAGTATATAGAATTTTGGTTTTTAGTAAAGTTATTTTTCTAAACCTAGAAGTTGCTTTTAATCTCTTCTTGAAGATAAGCCAGTTTATCAAATCTTTCACATCATACAGCCAGGTAGTTCTAACTTCTTTCAGAACTAGAATGTATTTCTGAATGCTTTAAAAACATTTAAATTTGACAAATATTTGTCTTTTATTAAGTTCTAAATGTAGCCGGTGGCTTGTGTGTGCTTGTGTGTGCATGGTGCAGGCACTGTACAACCTGATCTCACCATGGGCACCATTTTATATGACTTTTGCATTGCATACAGCACAGTGTTCACATAAAAGAATGTCTTTATTTTTGAGGAAAGTCAGACTGTTCAGAGTTGCCACCTAATAAAGTCAATGAATGCAACATGGTCAACTGTTAAATGTTAAACGTAGGTACATAATACAACAAATTGGTTTTCTTTCTTTGTATCTACTTCATGAGCATTTTGAGAGGGAATGTGTTTATCCAAAATCTTTACATCTTTCTAAAAAAATATTTATTTTATTTAATTATGTCTGTATATCTGTTTCTGTGGGGGGTGGGGGCGGGTATATACACAAGAGTGCAGGTGCCCACAGAGACCAGAAGCATCAGATTCCCTGAAGCTGGAGTTACAGGCAGTTGTGAGCAGCCCCATGTGAGCCCTGGGAACTGAAAGAGCAGTATGTGTTCTTAACTGCTGAGTCATCTCTCCAACCCTCATCTTTACATCGTTAAAAAAATTTTATTAGTTTTATTTTGTGTGAATGAGTGTATTGCCTGCATGTGTGTTAGTACACCCATGTCATGTGATGCCTGCAGAGGTCAGAAGAAAGCATCCAGTCCCCTGGAACTGGAGTTACGGACAGTTGTAAGGTGCCATATGGGTGCTGGGAATTGAACCCAGGTCCTCTGCAAGAGCAGCCAGTGCTCTTCACCACTAAGCCAACTCTTCAGCCTCCTTTACATCTTTTTAAAGTGAATTTCCACTAGATCATTTAACACCATGACACTAGGGCTTTAGGTGGAGAAACAACATTCAGGAGATAATGAAAATGAAACATAACACAGTATGACTAATTATGTGTTATATGTGTTCATGTATGTATACATATGTATATATGTATTTTGCAGTACTAGAGATTGAACCCAAGACTTCATGCATGCTAGGCAAGCATACTACCACTGAGCTACATCTCCAGTCCAAATATTACATGTACTTATAAAGTAGTATGAAAAAATACTGGCTAATTTCTTTCTAATTTTTTCAACATGTAAGATTAAAAATGAAATTTTGTGAAGGGGCAAGAAATGGACCATATTTCATTATTTAGTCTTAACAAAGTCTACCTTTGAAAAGCTAACTTATGTCACTGTAGATAAAACAAAGAAGCAAACCAAAGAACCTAAACATTTCTGGCATTTCTTCAATAATTTTACATACCCTGCTGGTTGCTCGCAAGAGTGTCTCCAAATACCTCAACCACTCGAAAACAAATTCAGCCTTCTGCACTTCACCCAGCTGCTGATGTGCGTCTTCATTCAGCAGTAAGCTGTGAGCTAGTTCCATTCCTTGCAGCAAGGTCTCCTAGCGGGTCACACTTCTCATTTATAAATGTCAGTCAATACACTTAAGAATGAAAATCTGCAATAGAAAAACAACATTCTGAAAGGCTAGTAAAAGGAAGGCAATCTGAAGACTGGAAATTTCCATTAAATTTAAAAGCGTAGCTAAATACATCTCTTATAGCTGCTCTAAAGTGAATCTGAGAAATGTCCCAATAATAAGTTCTAGTTAGCTGACCTGAATTCATCTTCCTATTCACAATTCATTTTCAAAATGACAGACAGGCCAAACTAAAAACAAGTCACTTAAATTCTGCACTACTCAATGCTAGGTTTTTAGTGATTTTATTTATTTTTATTTTATGTGTATGAGTGTTGCTCCTGTATGTATATAAGTGCACCCGTGCATGCAATGCCTGGGGAGGCAAGAAGAGGGCACTGAATCTCCTGGAATGGAATTTGACAGTTGCTTGAAGCCTTATGGGCACTGGGAACAAGAAACAGACAGACTTATACCCCTCAGCATCTGTTTCCTAGTCTAATAAATTACTTGTACATGTAGGAGTTTTAGGACAGTCCATCTCAACTAGTAGGTAGTAGTCACCTCTGTGTGGCTTGCTATGAGCACAGACTTTTTTAGGATGGTTCTTGGGAGAGGTCCTCCAGGAATTGTAGCCTTTTTGACCCAAATCCAATTTAGCCTTAATGTCACTGTAGCAAATAATTAACAGAAGACACAGGAGGGAATTTGTGGTCTGTTTTATTCATCAGCATCTCCTTGGTATGTCAAGCCTTTTCAGAATATACATAAAATATAAATTTACACAAGCTCGTAAAATGGCATTATGAATATAGGATTTTTTTAAATGGAGGTATATACAGGTATGCAATAAGTACATTGCAGTAATTTTAAGTGATTAACTCAATTAATCATAAACTATAGCAAAATATTAACAGGTAAATAGTGGACATGGGAAGGATCATTTTACTATTCAACTTTTTTTCTGCACTTTTAAAAAGATCACGATAAAATGCAGAAAAATTATTCAAGTAAGAAGGTTTTTTAAGCTGGCTTTAAAAATGTACTATTTGGGCTGGAAAGATGGCTCAATGGGTAAGAAGAGTACTGGCTGCTCTTGCAGAATACCCATGTTTGGTTCCCAGCACTCATGTGGCCGCTAACAACTGGTCGAAACTCCAGTTCTAGGGGATCCAATGCTCCACTTGCAGTGCACTGCACAGGTGTACTACATACATGCAGTCAAAACATTTATACACATAAAAATAAAAAATAAATAGCACTTAAAAATACTATTTAAGGGCCAGCAAGATGGTTCAGCAAGTAAAAGCCACTTGCCATCAACCCTAACAATTTGAGTTCAATCCATAGTGATGGAAAGAAACCTATTCCTGCTAGTTGTTCTCTGATCTTCACACAGAGTTGTCACATACACACGTTTGCACATGTACACATATATAAAATAAAAATTTTAAAATACACTCTTGCACAAGCCTGTATTCCAGCTACTTAAGAAGCTGAAGCAGGAGAATCACTTGAGTCCAGCAATTTGGGGCCTGCCTGGGCAACAAAGCAAGATGCCCTTTTAGGAAAAAGAAATATAACTAGTTACAGATTCAGCAGCAACTATCATCAAGAACATTAAACAACAGTGTACGCACTGCACATGCACACACACACACACACACACACACACACACACACACACACACACAGAAGATGAGTTATTTAATGTGTCAAAAATAAATTTGAGTAAAACTCCAAGCGTAATGGGAACAGGTCTTTTCACATGTTGACTGCTATAGGAAATGAAAGTATTTACAATGCATCGTTTATATTCCCCTAAACAAATCTTAATATTTTAAGATAGAAACCAGTAAGTAAAGACACATTAGAGGATGAACTGTGACAGAGGGAAGGCTTTCCTCTTATTTTTCTCTTTCTGACCACTTACCGGTATAACATTACTTTGACTATGAGATCGTAACTACTGTATACCTGAAAAAGAGACTCCTGAAAAGACAGATGTGTTCACATCTGCTCGATCTCACTTGTCTCTACTGCCTGTGGTCAATAGTCTAAAATCCAGGACACACCTAAGGCCAAAGAAGAAACTCTGTCCAGCTGCTACTCAGATGTGTGCTTCAGCCACCTTCAAGAACATGGCACCTGGAGCCACTTGAGTGAAAACAAAACCCAACTTACGCTATTTTTGGAAATGCTATTTATTTATTTATTTATTTGAGACAGAGTCTCACTTATGTAGCCTTGACTGGCCTGGAACTCACTGTCTAGACCAAACTGGCTTCGAATTCACAGAGATCTGCCTGCCTCTGCCTCTGAGTGCTGGGGTTAAAGGTGTGCATCACTGCACCTAGAGGGCAATGTCACTTCTAAAGAACAAAGAACAATACAAATCCCAGGCACGGTGGTATATGCTAGTAGCCCTACCACTTGGGAAGTAGAAGCAGGAGGATCGGGAGTTCAGATTATCCTCAAACACACAGCTGAGTTGAGACTAGCCTTAGCTACATGAAACCTTGTTTCCAACCAAGTAAACAAAAGAACAACGTAAACAATACTGCTAAGAAATTAATTTTTATGGAGAGAAAATTAGTTCTAGGTTCTTGTTCTAAAAAGTTCTCTTTCCTTTCCTAAATTATCAGAAGGGGCTGGTGAAAAAGCTCAGTGCTGAAGCTCCTGCATAACAACCAGAGTTAGGACCCCCAGAAGCCATGTAAAAGCTATGTGGGTTGACTGCCCACATGTAATTACAATCCTTTTGGGGCAGAAACATGGGATCTCTGGAGCAAGCCAGACTAACTTCATCAGAACGCTCTGGGTTCAACTGATGGACTTGCCTCAATGAATAAGGAAAAGTGACTGAGGAAGACTCCTGATGTCAGTTTCTGGCCTCTACTTACACACCCACACATTAGCATGTGCACCTCCACTCATAGGTGTCCACACACATAAACACACATATATACACACACACCACCTATACACATAAGGAAAAAATATCAAAATGAACTAGCCAAAATATTCATTAAAAAGTTAGAATTTTAAAATGCTAGAAAAATAATTTCTCAGAAGAAATCTAAGTATACAGAACATGACAACAAGTTTGTCCTTAATATCTATGGTAGTCAGAGGCAGAAAAATAATGTTAGTGCACAGAGAAAATTTCTTGTAACTACCAGAACAAATGAAAATTCTATTTTAAGAATCAAATTACTCTTTCTGGAGGCCAAAAGTACTGCTGAAAAGACATTTTTTTTTCACCTTAGAGAACAGCAATGTTGAGGTGTAATATGACCTATCAAGAAGCAGAAGAGCTAATACAATGTGACAATAAATAATTCAGCTAAAAGCTTGAGCCATAAGCAGGGCACCAAGTTACTACTAAAGCCTTCCTCCACACATTCCTCATGTAACTTACTCTTACAGGAAGCAGCCAATTCATATCAGCAAGCTCACTTTTCAACTCAACTCCACCGGAGATTAGCACACGTGAATTCTCTATGTGAAAAGTAAATGCATTTTGCACACAGATGCTCCTGGTCTCAACTGAAGCCTCATTTTAGGAAGACAGATTTAAATGCAATAACCACAACCCTATATACATCTGAGGAACTGTTACTTTCCTAGTTTTCCCCTTAGTGCACTCATTTCTGTTGAAAGTGTAGTGACTTATTTACTAAAAGCAACCACATACAGCAATGTATTTAGACATATTTTTCCTTTTTGTGAGATGAAGTCTTGCTATATTGCCTAGGCTAGCCTAAATCTTCTTCCTTTAGCCTCCTGAGTATCTGGGATTACAGCCATGCACCACCACACCCAACTGAAAGTACTTACAAAGCACAGTTAGTCGTTGCTCAAAAAAAAAAAAAAGATTTCATAAGACTGCTGATCCAACTCTAATACCAGCCATCAAAAAAATTGTATGTGTGTGTAGGGGGGTATGTGCATGTGAGTGCAGGTGCTTGCAGAAGCCAGAGGTATCAGACCCTTCAGGAGTTGGAGTCACAAGTGGTTTCAAGTCTTCTGAGGTGGCTGAGAACTGAACTTGGGTCCTCATGCTCTTAATCACTGAGTCATCTTAACAACTACTAATAGTCACTGATCACTTCGTATAGTCTGGGCACAAGTATTTACCATTTATTTTTGTCAATAAACTGCAAACTTTTTAGGGCGGGGGGAAGCTATTTTTCTTAACCTTCTCTTACAAATGAAAAAACTGAGATGGAAAACTAAGTAGCTTTCCTCAATTCACATAAACCTGGTTGTACATTTAAGCATCTGAATGTAGATGTGTTTTAATTACTATATGCTATACAGCCATTCCTTCATCTCAAACACCCTCGAAGTCAGCCATCTTTTTAAGTACTGCTCACTAACAGTGAGCCACTGGAGCTCTACCAAGCACATTTTTTTTTTTTTACATTTATGTATTGTGTGTATGTGTGTGTGCATGCCACAGCACACATATGGAGATCAGAAGAAAACCTGTTGGAGTCAGCTCTCTCCTTCCACTGTGTAGGTCCCAGGAATAAAGCTCTGGTTATTAGGCTTGATGGTAGGGACGTTTTATCTACTCAGCCATCTCCAGGGCCCTCACCAGCCACTTTTTGAAAGCTTAGAAGGTAAACCGGGTGTGGTGTCACATGCATGCCTTTAATCCCAGCACTCAGGAAGCAGAAGCAGGCAGATCTCTGTGAGATCTCGGCCACCCTGGTCTGCTAGTTCCAGGTCATCTGGGGCTACTGGGAGACTCTGCCTTAAAAGTTAAAAAAAGTTCTACTGTTAATTTAAATCACTATTTTATATTAAAATAAATACATATTTAATATCAATACTATCAACAGAAGAAAAAGCTAATAAAACATTTCAAGACAAAACACATGACTTTAAAAAACTGAACATGACAATGCCTTTCTAGATTTCTTTTCATAAAAGTTATAAAAGTCACTTCCCTCTGCTGATGAAACTGGTACTCCAGTGGAAAAGTCTTTACTGAAACTGTCAGGTGTGGGGCTCACACATGTAACACCAGCTCTTTGGGAGGTTGAGGCAGAATCACTGCGGCCCAAGAGCAAGGCGTAAATAGCAAGTCAGCCTAGATAGCAAGACTGTATAATGTACTTTAAGGTGAATGACATGAAATTGTCACTCAGATAGGGGAAAAAAATGGCTGACTGTTGGCAATTCTTAAGATTAAACCTAAATACCATTCTCAATCTTCAAAGGTCAGTATAGTTTAGGAGTGGCTAATATCTGTCTTCTGCATAATATTGCTCAGCCAAAAGTAATAATGTAAAAACACTGCTGATTACTGATAGAAAAAGGAACCAGCAGACAGCCAATGATGCAGGGCCAAAGTTTTATAAAGAAATGACTTCCAGTGTCCAAAAGCAGTTAACTGTATTATCTACAAAGGTTCATTCTCCACCTGAAAAGGAATTAGCCATCTGTGTAGACAAGGTAACTTGTGCATCCTCACAATCAGACACAGGAAGCTCTGCAGGCTGGTCCTGAAGTCTTGGTAAGCGCCAATAAAATTTTCTCTATCCAGAACTATGAGATCTATTTTGGTAGAGACAGAAATGCTGGAATTTACTGGGGATGTGGGGGTGGGAGATGAACACTACTAACCTTTTCAGTCATTTTATTCTTACTATTCCAGAGGACCATGTTTGCATCCCAGTATCCACACTCACATGGCAGTTAACAACGATCTGTAACTCTAGTTCCAGGGGATCTGATGCCCTCTTCTGACCTTTGCAGGCACTGTACAACACGGGTGCACTTACAAACATGCAGGTAATACACTCATATAAAAAAAATTTTAATTTAAAAAAATTTCGAAGAAGGAAAAAGAAAACTACACAAAGAGAATATCAGACACAAGGTAAGACAGGTTTACTGAACTAGTTTTTTTGTTTGTTTTTTGGCTCTCAGAGTACAAAAAAAAGTAATACAGTAAATGAAACTAAGTGCAGAATTAATCAAATGCCCAAGTTTTGCACTACAATTCATACGTCTCAATTACTTTTCTTGGACTTCCCACGCCTCAAAAAGATACTACAACAGCTTCAACTCAGTCTCCAGCTTTTAGTTTTTCTGGTTTTATGAAAAAATAAGGCCAAAGATCAACTCTCAAGACCATATGCAAATCCTTAAATCTAAACTTTTCAATAATCCCACCAATCCTCAAACCAACCAAAATTAGTTTTTATATAGAAAGAAGCTGAATCACTCTAGTCTGATCTCAGGTTCCCATTTGTGATCAGGGCTTTGTAAAATTACAGGTCATAGAATAGGAACTCCCAAGTTACACAGGGTGTTAGTTCATGCTTGAGACGTTGCTCAAAGCAGGCCCACATCATGAAAAGAAAATGAGGTGTTTCCATTACTGACTGTACATATCCTGAGGCATGATCCTAAAGGTGGTTTGCTGAAACCTTAAATGCTATTTTTTACTGGCTTTTGGGCAAAATAGACACTGAAGCAAGTCTTTCATAATTTTAAGGCTGTGTAACAGTTATGGCTTGAATACTAAATCTTACCTATTTACTCCATGTTTGAATCTCATACCTCTGTATACACTAAACTATTTTAAAATTTGGCCAAACAAAAAATTATTTGCTGCAACTGGGCAGTGGTACATACCTGTAATTCCAATACTCAGAAAAAAAGCAGAAAGCATGGAGTTCAAGGCCATCTTGCCCTACATAGTCCTGGAGATCTTTCGTATGAATTTAGTCTTTCTTAAATGATCTGTAACAACTAGTGCTTGTCAGCTTCAGTTGTCATCTTGACACACCTGTGTTGAGGGAGCCTCAACTGGGAAACTGCCTCCATCGGACTAGTGTGTGGTCATGTCTGTATTTTCTTGATTGTTGAGGGTGGTGCAAGTTGTTCTGTGTTATATAAGAAAGCAGACTGATTATGGGTCAGGGGAGCAAGCCAGTAAACGGCATTCCTCCATGGCTTCAGCTCCTACCTCTAGGTTCCTGCCCTGCGTTCCTACTTTGGGCTCCGTCAGTGATGAACTGTGACCAAGTTGGTACCAGTCAGAGTGTTTTGTCCTATCAATTAAAAGCAAACTAGAACACAACTCTAAATATAAATTACCATCAGTTAATACTTTAAAATGTTAACTATATGATACTGGATTTTGCTTGACTGACTCAAAGGTACCTGTGTATTAAATCTCTATATGATACCAGTGGCAGAACAAATAGGTCAACTTTTACAGAGTGATACCACATTTCAGAAGTCAGAAATGACAAAACCATTAGACAAAACTTTGAGTTTTGAAATTTCTATGACAAACAAATGAAAAACATCAGAAACATAAAAGTATGAATTGTAGGAACCGGAGAGATGGCTCAAGGTTAAGAGGACTGGCTGCTCTTGCAGAGGACCCAGGTTTAGTTCCTAGCACATACAAGTCAGCTAAGAACTATCTGTAACTCCAGTTCCAGGGGATCTGATGCCCTTTTCTGGCCTCCATAGGCATTGCATGACATACATGCAGGCAGAGTGTAGGAATTTAGTGTTTTTTTTTTTTTTTTTTTTAAGGGAGAACACGAAATTGGGAGGGAAATGTGGAGTGGGGATGGGGGGAGATCAGAGCGGAGGGAATGGAAGAGGACTGGATCCAAGCACATTGTATCTATGTATAACTATTAAATAAAACATTTTTAAAACCTGCAATAATTGGGCAGGGGCATAGTGGTACATATCTGTAATCCCAGACAAGAGGATTACAAGTCTGAAGTTAACCTGGAAATACAGTAAGACCTGATCTCTGAGAAGAAAAAAATATATACACATATTCAACTATGATAACTATAATTACAAAGATTTTATACTCTAAGACAAACCTACAGAAAAAAGTGTTTACCAAAGAGTTTGTTTGTACAATAGTGCCAAAGTTTAAGAACAAGTATTTTCATGGGAGAGTTTAACTTGAAATAGTTTTGGAACGGTGTTGCTAATAGAAGAACAATTCTTTACATAAGTTGCATCAGGAACAACTGAAAAACTACTGTCCTCTATTACAAGGGTGTGCCATGGTGCTGAGGTTTGAACCTAGGGCCTCATGCATACTAGGCAAGCACACTACCAACTGAGCTACAACCCCAGTCCATGTTATTACATATATATTTTTTTTATTTTTAATTATGTGTGTGTGTCCCTGAGTGCAGGTGCTTCCAGGGGCCAGAAGGATCAGATTCCCCTGGAAATGGAGTCCCAGGCAGCTATCTATAGCCTGACATGAGTGCTGGAAATCCAGACGCAGTCCTCTGTAAGAGTGACACAGTCCTGACCACTGAGCCATTTCTTCAACACCTCTGTTATTTATAATTTTATGTAAATTTCGTAATCACGCCCTTTCCAAATTACAAACTCTTTGTGGTACCATAAATTTAAATTTTTGATTCTTGGAATTTTGACTATAAATATCCATATAACCGAATGACTGTGTTTTCTCACCATACCCCCAAAAGCCTAAATTATAAGATGCCCTACACAGAACACTAAGACCATATTTTAATATATAATGAAAATACATTCATTGTTCCAAAATATTTCCCTTAAACTTGCTGGGAATGGAAGAATGTTGCTTCTCATCACTGCATAATACAAGCAAGGGGGACAGCACATCTGCAATGCCCCAGAACCATGAACCACAGGGAACACATCCCACAGTGAAGACAAGTTAGAGTGGAACAGGAGAGAAACAGCTGGCATAAGGACAAAGAACTAATAAGAAGCTGGGGCGAGAAAGGGCCAGAATGAAGATGGATTTATGTTACTTTCTTCCCTCAGTTTTTCCAAATTACTGCACGTTCCTGTTATAGACCAGAACCTCACAAATGCTGGGCTCAATGCAGGAGTCCCAAACTGAGCACAGCAGCATCTGGCAATTCTTCCAGGCTACAAGAGAACCCCTGGAGTGTATAAGGAAGTAGTATAAGCTGCAGAAGGATGAGCAGTAGGAACCAACACTAAGGAAGCAGTACCCGGGAAAACAGGACAAAGACTGCACTTTACTGAAGATCTAAGTCCACTGTGTCATTTAAACCTTGTTGTGTAGAATGTAACCACCAGTGACAATGGGGAACTGAACCTAGGACCGTGCACATGCTGAGTGAGTCTACTCAGCCCTCTTGTACTTTTAATTTTGAGACAGTCACACTAAGTTGCCATGGCTGGGCTTGAGCTCTAATAGTTGGAATAGACCTTGAATTTGTGATCTCCCTTTACTTCTCCAGAGGAGCTAGAATTACAGAACAGATTCAGCTTAAAGTATTAATATTATTATTATTATTATTGATAAAGATAATGGACTAAGAAATTTGTCTAAGGGCTAGAGATGTACTTCAGTGGGAGAGCACTTACCTAGCATGCATAAGAGCACTGGTAAAGAAAGGAAGGCAATGAAGGAAAGAAAGGAAAGAAAGAGAGAAAATTTGTTCAAAGCCAAATACTATATATGAGGAAGGTAGCACCCATGTTTCAGAACTCATGATTTTGACATGATTCCCCCAAAGCCTATTCATTTAGTTTTAACATGATCAATTATCTGGATCTCAGCTAGTGTGGAATAAGCACTACATTAAATGTGAAAGAGCAAACCCCCTGAGAACAGGAAAAATCCAAAGCAGGCAGCTAGCGGTGATGGAAGAGATGCAATACTATTCAATTAAAAGTACTTTTAAAGGCAGAGAAATACAGGGCTGTAAGTACAGGAGTAAAGTACACAAGACGCCATCATTCCCCAAGTACAGCAGGACTTACAGGCCAGGATGGGAATTCCTGCTGAGTTTTCTTAATGTTTGCACAATGTGCCCCTTAGAACTTCCTCCTTTCTCTATTATACCTGGTTTCTTAAAGAATGCTTTTCTCCTTCCCCCATTTCTGGCTCTCACTCTAGCTAACATTCATAGATTCACCTTTATCTGTACTATGGTCTGACATCTCAGCTCTTCCTCATGGCTCCACAATCTACACTTGATCTTGGTCCAAGAATTTACAAAGACTACCCAGCATAGAACGTGGGGACCGCTGGGAGCCACACCCTTCTGAGAGCTTTCCTTGGCAGAGAATGCTTCTCACTCGCAGCCATTTGCCCAGCAAGGCTCTCCACTTTGCAAGGAGAGCTCCTTGGAAAAACTCCATATTATTCTGCCTCTGGCTGCTACTGTCATGGCCCACCCATGTAATAGAGTCTATTCAGTCTATTGTATCAAACTCCCATGTTGATGGGGGAAGCACTGTAGTCATCAAATTGATTAATCTTTCTGCAGTTAAAAAAATAAGCACATATACAGATATGATAGGTAGATGATACAGAACTATAGAACTAGCAGCCGTATCAGTGACCACTATGTTAGCCAAATGAGTTGAGAAAAAAAAATTCTCAGAGCCTTGTGACCTTTGGAATTAAGACTGAGAAAGTCTGTACTTATATATTTTTATTTATATATTTACTTATTTATTTTTATGTGTATGATTGTATCGCCTGCCCCTCTGTGTAAGTGCACCCATGTTGTGCAATACCTGAGGAGGACAGAAGAGGGCATCAGATCCCCTGGAATTGGAGTACAGCCAATTGTTAGCCGCCATGTGGGTGCTTAGATTTGAACCCAGGTCTTCTGCAAGAACAGCCACTGCTCTTAACTGCTGAACCATCTCTCCAGTCCCTACTTTTTTTTTTTTTTAAGTCCAAATGCAATTCTAGTTACATAGTTGAATTTCAATCTCTTGGGTTATCTATTTAGAACTCTAATCTCCCATTCTGTTCCACACTTGATCTTGGCCAAAAGGTAGAGAAGCAATTCTATTTGGCTCTTACTGCAGAACCACATGACTCCTGGTCTGCATTTACACTTCAACAAAATTCCATTTGATCTAGTAATCCAATGCTGTCATTAGATACATGTTTAAAGAAAAAGTATGATAAACATCATGAATAACATATTAAAGAGAGGAGATGAAGCTCAAGGCTCTGACTTTAACTCTGAGTACTGGGGATGGGATGAAGAAAGAGATTGAGATTGACTGTTAAATTAAAAAAAAAAATTTTTTTCTAGGTAAGTTCTAAATTCACACTAAAAATGACAAAGTTTTTGGAGAAACGGAAACTCTCCCCGTTCTCTCCCTCCCTGATGACAAAGCTGCTAAAATAATCAAATCTCATCCTAGGTAAGTGCAGCCGAAAAGCCACACCCCTCTATCATTGGCCTGGGTCTAGGATCCAGAGACACTTATTTGATTGAATTAAAACAGAATTTAATCTATTTCCTCCCACAGAAGAGTAAGTGATTAAGCATTTAGGATTCTAGTCCAGCAGCTCACAGATTTTTTTTTCCCCCTTGAAGAATCAAGGAGTAAGCCAGGTATGGTGATATACCCTTTTAATCTCAGCACTTGGGAGGCAGAGGCAAGCAGATCTCTCCGATCTTCTTCTGCTTCAAGGAAGCCTGGTCTACACAGTGAGTGCCAAGCCAGGAGGTGCTACAAGGAGACTCCATCTTAAATAGACAAAACAAAAAAGAACCAAAGAACAGCCAAGCCTGATAGCTCATACCTGCAAGCCCAGGACTTTCAAGGATAAGGGAGGAGAATTTCCACAAATTCTAGGCCTGCCTGGGCTACAGTAAGGCCCTGGGAGTGGGGAGTAGGTGGTGGGGACAGGCAGTGAAACCAAGGAGTAAAGATTTTAGGTTTTGTAGGCAATAGAGCTTTCTATCACAATTACTCATCAACAACACACAATCCAGCAAAGAAGGCTGTATTCAAAAAAAACCTTATCTTTAAAAACTGCTAGCAAGATGAATTTGACCTAAAGCTGTCAACTCCTGTTCTAATAGGCAGAGTTAACATTAGATCCAGGCAATGAATATAGTCAAACAGTATAAGCAAGTCTTTACTAAATTAACTTTGGATCCCAGTTAATTCATTGTTTAAATGAGGTCTAGTGACATGGGTGCACTTATATACATACATGTAATACATTCATACACAAAAAAATAAAATACAGTAAATAAATAAAATAAAGTAAAGCTGGAAAGAAGGAAAAGAGGACAAACAGTCATGGGTAAAGACAAAGACACCCATAGACAGTGTAGTCATTAAATTGATGAGGTTAATTTTGGGTAATAACTAAAAATTTTTAAAGGTATTTTTGGGGGCTAGGAAGATGGCTCAGCAAGTAAGAGTGCTAGTTTTGAAAGCATGAGAACCTGAATTCAAACCCCAGAGGCTGGTGACCCCAGTGCTGTGGGAGTTAAAGACAGGAGGAGGACTAGGGCTTGCTGGCCACCAGATAATCTCCAGGTTCAGGGAGAGACCCTGTCTCGAAGGAATGAGGAGGGCAGTGATGGAGCAGGACCCCATGCCCTCTGGTCTCTGCACACACTCGGGGGTGCACACACTCCCACACAGAGGCACATGAACACACCCCCACCCTTGGTATTTTGAGCTCCGTATTTTCTGTACAAAAGTCAGATAGTACTATAAACAATGAACAAGTAAAAGTGACCTAATCTACGCTCTATAAAAAGTACCAAAGAAGCTCAAGGCAGAATTGATGTCTCCTGTCTCTAAAGTCTCCAGAGTTTTTTCCTATTCTAAAATAACTGCATTGTAAGGCAGAATAAATTCACCTACAGTACCCGGCAATTAATAACGGGTTTTTCTTGGTTGAGATAGGGTATAGGCATCTCTCTCTCTCTCCCTCTCTCTCTCTCCCTCCCTCCCTCCCTCTCTCTCTCTCTCTTTCTCCTTAGCCTAGGCTGCTGTGGCTCAAGCTATACACTTGGATTTACTCATTGGAAAAAAAAGGCAATAGTTACCAAACAAGGCAAATTTCAATTTCCATGTTTACCTAAAATCTCATTTTCATAGTTCCTACAATGTTTGGGACATAACTCAAGGCAATCCTTGCTGTATGGATCTAAAGTATCTAAAACCCAGTACTAATAACCCATCTCCTTTCCCTAAACTTAAATTAATCTTCCAGGGTGCATTGTCTTTTAAAGCTCAGAATTGTACAGGGCACTTTTTATTTTCTCAAACTTAATGTTACCCCGAGGCTGTAAATTCCTGGCATACCTTAGGGATCTCTGGCCTCTAGACTTTTATCTGACTTGACAGTTCAAATTACTTTAACTTGCCATAGGTACAAATTATGTTTAACAAGTACCATAAACCGTTTTACAAAGTTTTTAAAGATGTTCAATCACTTGAAATGACAAACCGACGTCTTACAGAAAGGTAAAACAAGTAAATGAATTAAAATAAACGCTTCCTCACCTTAACCAATGTCACCCAGCAAAGGCTTTCCTTCCTGTAAAGTTCTTGCAACAGAGCTGACACCCACTCTCCGCAGCTGGCGACGGGTGTCCAGCACGCGCGGAGTCCGCGCCGGTCCGGCTCGGGCGGCCTAGGCGCCTTAGGGCGGGTCCCGAGCCCCGCGGCCGCAACCTCCTGACCTTCCCGCCGCGTCCCGGCTGCGGGCGGCCGTCCACACCTACCTGTTGTGCTCCGGGAAGGACCGGCCGCCGGGTCGGACCGCAGTCACTCCCGGCCGCGGGGCTGCGGTCCCCGCCCGGCCCCCGTCGGGCCTCGGCCGGTCCCACCCGGGGCCCCGGACCTCAGCCTCGGCTGCCGCGCCCACCCGCGGACCCCAGCCGCCCGGCTCCGAGCGCCGCCCCTCCCGGCCCCACCTTCCCAGCGTCCCGGGCTTGCCTGCAGAGACGCCCTCGCTCACACCGGTCCCGACCCCGCCACGGTACGGGCTCCGCTGCAGAAGGTTGCAGCCGGCTCGCCACGGGCGACCGCGGGGCGAGCGGGCGGGGCGCGGAGCGCGGCGGGAGGGGCTGTCCGGAGCGCCTGGCACCGCCCGCACTCAGGCCGGCCGGCCGCCTGCCGAGCCAAAGAGCCCACACTGTGGCAGGCGTGACTGCTCCACCGCCGAGAGAGCGATGGAAGCGTCTGAGGTCGAAGTGTTCTCTAGGACAGCGGTGTTGCTGTCTGGAGATTCCCGCCGCAACTATTTTTCGCCACACAGAATGGTTGCAGCCGTGGGGCATAAAAGGCAAAAACACGACGGGAGCCTGGAACAGTTCTGGCAAGGTCAGTGCTTTAGTGTAGGTGTGTAGAGTGTTTCCTGGAAGGGACCCGAAAGAGCCCTTAAGGGTGGGGAATAACGTCAAAGGACTCAGGGTCACACACTAGAAAGGACAGCCTCTTGACCCCGATTTATGTTCGTTTTCCCACTATAATCAGGATTTTGAGCATAATTTTTCATTTGAAACAAGCTTACAAAGACGTTCCAAATGTAGTACAAAGAACATTATTCCCCCTGACCTTCTGAGATTTAACTTGCTAACAGTATGCCGCATGGTCTCTAAGCACCGTCTACACAGTCACAATAACTATGTAAGCCAAAGCCTTTAAATAATAAGTTGGGTTCTGCTAATTGTCTTAATAATATTCTTTCTGATAAAAGCCTTTAGTTCCAGAATAAAAGCCTATAGTTCCAAAAATAAGCATTGTGTTTACTTGCAAGCTATCTTTAGTTGTCTTTAATCCGGAATAATTCTTTTGACGTTTTATATCCTTGACACTTTTGAAGATTACTAGCCAAAAAAAATTTTTAAGCCTTCATTTTGAGTCTAATATTTACCCATGATTAGTCATTGCTTCTGACCAAGTTCTATACAGTTAGTTTTTTTATCCTTGTGTTTAAAGTGTATTTTCTAGAGGAGATTCTTTGAAGCTATCTTATTTCAAGATAATTGTAAATAACCTTGTTTCTCCTTAAATTTAGAATTAGTATATTTATATCAATAGGGAGCCAGCTTCCTACTTCATTCAACAGATTTCTATTTTTTTATATTCATATTTTTTATTTATATGTTTGGGTATGCCTGCATGTGTCTGTATGGACCACAAGCCATCTCCAGTCGTTTCTTTTGATAGTCATTCTCCTGTTTTCTCAGTAGATGCTTCATTCATTCTTGCTTCTGTGTTTGTTTTAAGTACTCCAACAATCTATTGATAATAAACATTTTAAAAATATAGCACATTGTAAAGAGTTTTATATACCATCCGTCATCCAGCTTCTACATTTATCTCCCATTCTTTTGGCATACCCTTACTTTGCGGTACTCTGGACGATGTCCCTGGCTCATCTAACTCCAGGCTGGATATAGTAATTTCTTGAGAAGCTTTGGTTGTTTTTAATGCAAAAATTGTATTTAGCAACACTAGTTTACTTGCTGCAGCAGCAGCATTACTGCCTCAGTGGATGCAGCTGGAAATATTTATACATTCCTACACATGTAATGTATCTCTAGATACATTCTCTGGCACATGATTGTAGATATATTTCATTTTCTAACTGTATGTACTGAAAAAATATATGTTCATAATGATACTTCCAATTCAGTATGGTTCATTCTAGTTTCTGCCTTTCCACATTTATTATTCTGTAAGAGACTACAGAATAATCTGACTCCTGGTATCGTTGAGATGTTTATTTATTTGAAGAAAACACCGCACACACACACACACACACATACACACACACACACACCAGTTAGGGCACCAATGACAAATCAAAGTATGATTTCACCAAAATTTAATTTGGGGAACCAATGCGTTTGTCGTAGTTACTTACAGAATTTAAGTTGTACTTACAGGAGTGTGGGTGACCCCAAAGCAGCTGTACCACTGAAAAGTCTCGTGGCAGTTTGGCAGAGCTGTAGAGATGGAGGGTCCTTTGTCACTTGAGTGCCTACTGTATACTCTAGAGCTTCCCTAGACATAGAGGCACGTACAATTAGGGCAGAATCATGTAGATGGCTGGAAGGTGCTGGAGGGAGTGACTGGAATCTTTAGGTGAGGATCCAGTGACCCTTCCCACCTCCTTCTAGGAGAGATCGTCAGCAGTCAACAGGCCTGTTTGAGGGATCTCTTGCAAGAAGTCGTAGTTGCTCTGATGAAAATGATGAGTTAAGTTTGAAGGATAGCACTCTGGGGAGCAGATTTGGGGAAACACACTGCTAGAAGTTTATGATTAGTGACTCTGGGGTGTGTGTACATGTGGTGAGCTCATGTCTAAAACTCTTAAGTGCAATGCAATCTGAAACCTGAAATGACATTGATACTTCAACAAAAGATGTGAAAGCTCTTTGTGAATTCACTTTGTACGTTTTGATCTCTTGGGCTTTATCAGTGTTGTGCTCAACCTGCCGTAATCTACGACAGCTTTCAACACCAAATTTCCAATAAGAATTTATGACCTGGGTAGAATTCCTTCCGTAGGAAAACTACCTCTATAAATATTCAAAGAGGTGCTTAAACATATCAGCATGGATTTTGACCTTTGATGGCAAGTGAGTAATAATGAACTGTTTCAGCTCACAGGAAGCAGTTAAACTTACTTTTACTTCTAAGCAGAAATACTGAGCAAAGGTAGATACACCACTACATAGTCAATGATATTTTACACAAGAAATGACTGCAAATATATTGTTATCTGATTCTAAGGACACTTAGGGTTCCTTCCCAACCCTCAGTCTGTAAACAGATAAAGACATAGCATGTGCATAAAGATTATGGTTTTGTTTCAAAGCAAGGCACTTAATTTCTAAGAACTGCATTTTATGCCTATGGAAAATGAGTATATTGTATGTAAATGAGTGTATTAGGAGGGCCTTGCTGTAGTTTAAAAATTCAAATAGTTGGGGCTGGAGACACGGCTCAGTGGTTAAGAGTTTGTACTACTCTTCCAGAGGATCTGAGTTCAGATCTCAGCACCCAAATCCATGGATCTGATGCCCTCTTCTGGTCTCTGAGGGCACCGCACTCATGTGCATATACCACCCCTCCCTACATACACATAAATAAAATAAATCTAAAAAATGTTCAAGCAGTCTGTTGATTCTCTTACAAGAAAATCCCTTTAAAGTAAATAGTTACTATTTTAATATAATAAATAAATATATAAATATTAAAAAAATATTGTATAAGAAATAAACCCTGAAAGCTAAATGACTTGTGTGTGTTTGGAACAAGATTGCAGAAGAAAATTTTTAAATTTTAATTTAATCTTTTATTCACTTATTTTTGTGTGTATTTTGCCTGCATGTATATAAGTGCATTCATGAGGTCAGAAGGGGGCTTTCCTGGAACTGGAGTTACCAGGGCTGGAGAGATGGCTCAGCAGATAAGAGCACTGGCTACTGTTGCAGAGGACTCTATTTGGGTTTCCAGCACCCACATGGTGCCTTGCGTCTGTCTGTAACTCTAGTTCCAGGGGATCTGACACCATCTTTTGGTCGCCATGGGCATTGCACAACACAGGTGCACTTACATTCATGCAGAAAATACACACATACACAAAAAATAAAAATAAAATATTTTTTAAAAAATTAAAATTGGCCCTTTTGAATAATTGTTGAATATCTTTTCCATATTTTCACATAACATGGATTCAAAACTCTATCAAGCTAACACTTTAAAAAGCTTTTTATGGGCACGCAATCATATTTTAAAATATTGACATCAACTTGAACATAATCCTACTACCTCTACTATACAATTATTTATACCTATTTAACTTCCCTTTTAAGATTTATATTTATTTCTAATTATGTGTATGTGTATTTCTGTGGGTATGTGCACAAAAAATGCAGGTGTCTGTGGAGACCAGAGGCATTGAATTCCCCCTGAAGTTGGAGTTCCAGGGGGTTTTAAACCTCCAGACATGGGTGCTAAGAACTGAACGTGAGTCTCCTGAAACAACAGCAAGTGTTTTTAACCACAGTACCATCTCTTTAGCTCCTATTTGGGTTTCTTTCAGCAGTTTCCTGTCTAGGAACAACTATATGTACGTGGCATATCAACTTTGGATTCATAGCTATTTCATTAATATTGGTCATATAAACAATAGTTTATGGATAGAATGCTGCTAGCACTTAATCACATGAGACTGAATGGAAGCTAAATTTTTTAAACATTTTTTTCTTTTTCTTTTATGTATATGAAAGTATTGCCTGCATGTATGTAAGTACTCCTGTGTTATGTAATTCCCTCAGAGGTCAGAAGAGGGTGTCAGATTACCCTGGAACTGGAGTTATGAATGGTTGTTAGCTACCATGTGGGTGCTGAGGATCGAACCAGGTCCTCAGCAAGAGCAGCCAGTGCTCTTAACTACAGAGTCATCTCTCTAGCCTGGGAAAATTTATTTTGTAAAAGATTATTTATTTATTTATTATCTTATGTGTATGAGTGTTATGTCTGCTTGTGTGTAAGTGCACCTGTGTTGAGCCATGCCCACAGAGGACAGAAGAAGGCATTGGATCTCCGGGAATTAGAGTTACAGAGAGTTGTTAACTATCTTGTGGCTTCTGGGATTTGAACTCAGGTCTTCTGCAAGAATGGTCTTAACCACTGAACCATCTCTCCAGTTCAGAAAATTTATTTTTATCATGAGCACCTTGCGGGGGGACACTATAATTTTCTAATGTAGGTAAGTATAATTGGCACAGAGTAAAGAGCACTTCAAAATGATTCTGTGGTCAACTATGATTCTTCTTTTACTTTATACCTGGTGTGATGGTTAGTTTTGTCAACTTGACAGAATCCAGATCCCTGGGGAAGAGAGTCTCAAGAAGGGATTCTCTGGATCAGGTTGGCTTGTGGGCTTACAGGATTCTCTTAATTATATAAATTGATGTGGGAAGTCATAGCCCATTATGGGCGATACCATTCCCTAGGGTTGGGCTTGACTGCAAAGAGCAGAGAAAGTGAGTTGAGTCGTAGGCATGCATGCATTCATTTTCTCTGTGGATATGGCTAGCTGCTTTATGCTCCTGCTGTTTCGTCACAGTGGTAAACCATAACCTGGAATTGTGAGCTAAAATAAACCCTTTCCCCCCTAAGTTACTTTCTGTCAAGGTGTTTTATCATAGTAACAGAAAGGAAACTAAAACACCTGGCTTCATAGCTCAGGGCTAGATCCATTCTTCTGGTTAAGAAAACTAGGGAGACAGACTTCAGGAAACCAGTGTAAAGATGCTGTTAGCTTGAGAGGAGACTGGAGAGCTCCTCTGACATATTCCTTTAATACAGTTGGGAAGGTGGGGGCATATGCTGGGGGGTAACCCTGGAAGGGTAAACAGCAAGACTGGAAGTTCCAACAGAGAGAGGAGTATCTGGCAGCGTTGTACTTGCAGTGGCCACAAAAAGCAGCCTGGGTAATGGGATCCACAGCAGATTCTTGGGGAAGGGAAGTGTCTGTGGGGAATCACTAAAGTGGAACTGAGAGGAATTAGAAGACAGTCCTTTATCTGCTTGTCAGTTTTTTTCCTGCCACAAAGTCCCCGATGGGAACCACAGGAAGCACCGTCCTGTGCCAAATTAGTCACAAAGTTCATCTGTCAAGGTGAAGAAACAAGATTTAATAGCATTAGCAGTTCAGTTCTAAACATAGGCCAAAACCCAAGAATAGAACAGGCCAAGCCTGATCTAGAACTGAGGACTATGTAAATGTCACACAAACCCAAAACTTCTATTGCAAGCTCTGTAGGCAAGCTGCTTATTGACCTACAGATGGGTAATTTAAAAATAAGAGGTTTCATTCTTTACAAGTAATAGATAAGGTGTCCCAAAAAACCTATTTACCAATTAAGGAATATGATGTGAATTGATGATAGATGGTTATCTTTAAAAATCAAATACGAGGAGTTGGAGAAACCATTTAGTATGCTGCTTTCAATTCTTTTGGGTATATTCCTAGAAGTGAGATTGCTGGATCATTTGGTAGTTCTATTATTAAGTCTTTAAAGAACTGCTATACTGTTTACTTTAGTAACTTTATCATTTGTGTAGCTAACACCTAAACCTGGGTTCCTTTCCCCAACATTGTGTCTTCTGAAATACATAAAGATAATGCACCCCAAAAGAAAGGGAATGTGTCTTATCTTTATTTTATTTACTATTTTTATTTTATGTGTCTTGCTTGCATTGTAAGTGCACCTGCGTCATCCAATGCCAGTGGAGTCAGCAGCAAGTGTCAGATTCCCCTGGAACTGGAGTTACGGATGGATATTAGCCGCCATATGGATGTTGGGAATTGAACCTGGGTCGTCTACAAGAGCAGTCAGAAGTAGTCTTTTCCCTCTGCTCTTACTCTCCATTCCATGCCTACATTTGTCCAGACATCACAGACCACATACTATCTAATGTATTTCTTTGTCTAACCTGCTCCTAATAAACAGTGAATTCTTAGGGTGAGGGGTCATACCTAAAACTGTTTCACATAGCTCTCAGCCCCACTGCTGACCTGCAGAGGGAAGACTGTAACTTTAAAGTGGAGAGAAACTGTCCATGATGTGATATTAAGCAAATGCTAGAAGAATGTTTTCCAACCCCTGGGTTACAAAAGGCAAGTATATGCAGTGGAAAGAGATAAAAGCCGAGAGGATTGTTACCTGAGTATAATTAGCCATGGAAACAATTAAGCTTTGAAGCTGATTGTATTTGCTCATAAACAGACTTAGGTTAGGGCTGCAAAGCAAATCAAGGCTGTCAGAAATAGAAATGTGCCTCAGTCTTATCTACAGTCATAGTGTTGCAGGTGGCAGGTTAACTGTCTAGGGGCTATAGTTAGGTTTCGTTTATCAGTCAATTAAAGAATTAAAAGCAGGAAAAATCTTGGACCAGCAGAGAACAGAAGTCAAACAGATTTTTATTGAAAGATAAAGAATCATGTCCATACACATAAAGAATCATATATATATACACACACTCACACAGAAAGACGAAGTTCTCCACAAGCAGAGAGGGGATTCGAAACCACTATCCAAAGTTCTCTGGGAAGGCCTGGGTTTTAGTGGTTTCCCCTCCCTTAATTTTGGATTGGTCAAATTAAACAAGTAAGAAAAGTCTGATAGGTCACCTGTCCAGGCTGAGGTATCAGGGTTACTTTAGGCAGGTCGGTTGAAGGGGCCCTGTTGGAGTTAAAACATAGGCCTTCCTGCCGGACCAAGTGGAAGCAGGAAGTAGGCCATGTTTATTACTTAGTGACCCTGTTTGCTTCTCAGGATTTCGTCCCTGACAACACAAAGCTTAAGTAAAGAAGTACCTCAAAGCTGGAACCAAGAATTACATTTTTGCTAGTCTTGTCAGACATATCCTTAACACACACACACACACACACACACACACACACACACACACACACAGAAAAATAAAGAAAAAAAGAAAATTTTTTCTACCTTCTCCTAAAAAAGAGTCTACAGTACTTTCCCAGTTCCAAATGTTGTAACAATAGGTAATGATTCCCAAATACTGTTACATGGGATGGGATATATTCTCTACACAAATTCTTTTTGTTTTCAGATAAAGGCTAAAGTCAACTTTTATTAGGCTTCTTCTTAAGGGAAAAATACTGGCTAACACACTGAGAATAATTTCATCCATATTTAAAAGACCAGTAAAGGCAGACGTAGTCCACAGCAGCAGCACCAGGCCCATCACAGTGGGTTACTGGGACATCCCAGGACTGGATGTCTGCTCCTGGAATACACAGACTCAAGCTATGAGGAGAACATATACATCATGGGGGATGCTCCCCACTCTGATTGAAGCTGGTGGCGGCCTGAGAAATCCAAGCTGGGCCTGGACTTTCTTACTCTGCCCTACTTAAGTTGATGGGTTCCCAGGATCACCCAGAACAGCCCCTTCTTGCTGTGTATTGTCAGTAAGTACAACCCGTTCAGGGAGAGCATTTTGGAGAGTCAGACTATGGACGTCTGCAGTCATCTGGCCAGAGTCTGCCATAGCCCAGACTTTGAGAAACTGATGCCAGCAGAGCAATTCCACAGAATGACAAAGCTCATTCAGAGCTCCTGGAGAAGAAGACATGGTTTGTTGTTGGAAAAAAACTACCTTTGTGAATGATTTCCTCACTTAAGATAGCCTTGACTAGCATCATGTGTGAACCCAGGTAGCTGGACACATTCCCAAACCTGAAGGATTTTGTAGCTCCCTTTGAGAGACCGAAGATCTCTGCCTCCGTGAAGGCCCGCTGCTTCCTCCCAATACCACCCATGGTGGCCACGCTGAGCAGCAGGGAGGCCTTGAAAGGGCAGGAAGTGGGAGTGAGGGGCCCATTCCTGGGTTGCCTGGGGCTTTGGAGAGCACTGAGACTTCTTGTAGTCCTGATACCACCTCTTCCCTCTCTCCATCCCCTTCCTGACCTCAGTGGATCGTGGGCCCCCTTTCTCTCACTGAAAAACTGCCTCTTCAGCCCTTTAAAGCCCAGACTCCTCGTTCTCCCTCAGCAAGGTTTCCTTTAAAATTTTTCTTTAAAATTATTTTTATTTTCTTTTAAAAATATTATTTGTATTTTATGTATATGAGTGTTATGCCTGCATATGTGTAAGTGCACTCATGTCATGCAATGCCCGCGGAGGTCAAGGAGGGTGTCAGATCCCGGAAATGGAGTTAAGGATGGTTGAGAGCCACCATTTGGGTCCTGGGATTCAAACCCCAGTCCTCTGCAAGAGCTGCCAGTCCCCTTAACCCCCGAGCCGTCTCTCCAGTCCCTGATTATTTTATTTTGTGTATGAGTGTTATGCCTGCATATATCGAAGTGCACCATGTTGTGCAATGTCCATGGAGGACAGAAGAGGGTGCTGAATTCCCTGGAACTGGAGTTATGGTTGGTTTTTAGTGCCATGTGGATGCTGGAAACCAAACAAGGGCCCTCTGCAAGAATGGGCAGTTCTCCTAACCACTGAACCATTTCTCCAGCCCCTAAAAATAAGTCTTAAAATTGTATGTATATGAATGTTTTGCCTGCATGTATGTAAGTGTGCTCTGTGCTTGTAATGATAGTTGAAGCCCAAAGAGGGCATCAGATCACCTGGAACTGGAGTTGGGGGCTGTTAATCCCCAGTCCTCTGTGCATAAACTCTGTGTCATTTCTCCGCCTCCTGCAAAGTTCTCTTCTAATATGACCCCATCCTGCACTGACACCCACCAGAAGGTCTTGCCCATCAGCAGCTGTACTGCTTTGAAGAGCTGGAATGGGACCCTGCCCTCATATCTCAGCCTCAGACACGACATGCCTGGTGTGTAGGCCTCCTCCCCACTTAGGTACCTGCCAGGCCCTGGCTGATCCTAATAGAGACCAAGCCACACTAGCTCTGGCTGCCGCATGCACCAGCTTTTATTGCTACCTGCAAGCACTACCTAGGGATGGCGGTTCACAGGCATTCTGGTGGTGAAACTCAAGGCTGTCAACAATGGGAAGCTCCTCAGAGCTCAAATGGAGACTTTGGGGCCTGGAATCTCCTTCACTCTAGCATTAGTTATTGAGATTTGTCATGAGGGCCTCAGGGTGAAGACCCAGGCTGGTGGGATTCCCACCAGTTATGATCCTTTTTTGCTTCATTGGGACATGATTGTGTTTTATTTATAGCTCCCCAGGATCCTGTTTGGTGTTTCAAGCTGTCCTGACTTGCAGCTCACCAGGCATGGGAATCTTCCTGGCTAATCTCTTTTCTTCCTGAACACTGGTGAAATTTTATGTTTTCATAACACACACACACACACACACACACACACACACACACAAAGACCAGTGAAAAGCAGGATCACATTGTGTTGTTTTCCATTTGTGTTGCATACCACCGAATGCCTTATTTTGTGATTAAATGGGAGGATGTTAATAAAGTTTGTTGCATCCAAAATTCATATATTTGTAGCCGCATGTGGTGGCACACGCTTATAATTCCAGCACTTAAGACGCCGAGGCAAGCAGATCTCTGTGAGATTGAGGCCAACCTGGTCAAGCTCCAGGCCAGTTGAGGTACAGGGAGACTCTGTCATAAAACAAAACAGAACAAATAAAAGTTCACATTTGTAAACAACATTGAGACAATTTTGTTTCATGGAACTTCAAAAAAAATTTAAAACGGTATTTATTTTTGTCTATGAGTGTTGTACATGCATGTGTGAAAGTACACCTGTGTCATGCAGTGCCAGTGGAGGACAGAAGAGGGAACTGGAATCCCTGGAATTGGAGTTACAGATGGCTGTTAAGCACCCTGTGGGTGCTAGGATTCAAACCCAGGTCTTCTGCAAGAACAGCCAGTGCTCATAACTGCTCACCCATCTCTCCAGCTCTGGAACTTTATGACTCAGGTTTTCTTAAATATTTAACTTCTATATTTAAAGAATGTTTTGCTTTTTAAAAATACTTTATTAGTTTTCTGTGTATGAGTATATTGCCTTCATATATGTAAGTGTACTCATGTTGTGCACTGCCTGTGCAAGACAGAAAAGGGCATCGGATCTCCTGGAACTGGAATTAAGACATCCTCTTCTGGCCTCCAGCATAGGTGAATTTATATACATACAGGTAAAACACTCACACATAAAAAAGAATTTCTAGCATTGACTGCTGCAAACACTCCAACCAGTACAGCAATCCCTGGAAACTCTAGATTTACAGGTCTCTCCTTAGATTCGGTGTTATCCAATTTTTCTTAAGTATTTGGCACTGTTTACATTTTTTCATGTTTGATTTATGTGTTTATTTAGCGTGTATATGCATGAGCATATGCCACAGTGCATTGTGGAGGATAGAGAACACCCTGATAAAGTTGGTTTTCTTCCTCCACCATGTGGGTCATAGGGATTGAACTCAGGTCTTCAGGCTTGGCAGCAGGTGCCTTTACTCACTAAGCCATCTTGCTGACTGACCCCTTGTTCACATATTGAAAGTACCTTTGCTTAGCAATAGGTTTCCTGAGCTACTTTTCTGCTATCTGTAGTCTTTGACTTCTCACACTTTGCCCTTTCTTTCCATGTTATTTCTCAAGATTCTGACTTTGGGGCTCTACAGTACTCAGTAACTGGAACTTTGACTCCAATCTCAGATGTTTGGACTCTGTCCTGCAGATAAAGGAGAGTTGCAACAGTATCTAAGCAGTGGAATATCACAGAGTAAAAGATGCTTTAGGAATACTGACTGAAGACAGTCTGCAAAAATAAAACAAACAAATAAAAGGTTAGAAGTTTTTCACAGTGGTGCACATCTCTAATCCTAGCACCCGGAAGGCAGAGCCACAGGGATCTCTGTAAGATCAATGCCAGTTCAGCATGAGAATTCTACTTTTCTAGTAGCTCTTCCCTATCAGAAACCAGTCTTTTTAAAAAATTGTTATCTTTTTTTATGTGTATGAGTGTATTGTCTGCATGTATGTAAGTGCACCTGTGTTGTACAATGCCCGAGGAGGCCAGAAGAGGGTGTGGGATTCCCTGGAATTGGAGTCATGGAGTTGTAGGTGCCATGTGGGTGCTGGGAATAGAAGCCAGGTCCTCTGCAAGAACATCCAGTGCTCTTAGCTGGTGAGCCATCTCTTAAGCCCCAGAAACTAGTCTTATTTCAAAAAATTAATAGGTTGGAGTTTTCTAAAGGTGCAGGCTGCAAAGAACAGGATTACAAGGCACACACACACACACAGATGTGTGTGTGTGTGTGCGCACATAACCAAAGCCAAATGGACCACTAAGCTGAACTGTCCCCTGTGCTGACCTGCCTCACTTCTGCAGCTTACCATTTTTCTGTTATACAAATGTAGCCATAACATACCACATCCTCTGCAACATTAATCACTGTGACTGCAGGTCTGACATATTATTGTCTTATAACACCAATATGGTTCTTATTCTCCAAAACCAATGGCACAGAATGCTGTAGTATTTGGTCTTGACATATGGTCACTTTTATAGTTCTTTTACTAGGCGCTAAAAATCATCATTATAGATACTATTCATAAGTGCTTTTCCCTTTTTAGTGAAATCTCTTTTAGTGATGCGGCCACTCAAAGTGGAGAAGTTGGGAAAGGAAGCCCAACAGCAACCTGTAGGACAAAGGAAACTCCTTATATGTGTGGACTTTTGAGGGGCACGGCTCTGACCTTACAGGCAAAGGTCTGTGTTTAGCCAATTAGTGCAGCTATTAAAAAGCATATAAAAATGTAATCTAGAAAGTGAATGCTACCCTGGGGATGCTAAATACTAGAAGTTTAAACACTTAGGAACTACATAGGATATAAGGTATGGATGAGCCCCTGTACAGGGGGAGACTCTGTGATGGCATGCGTTCTTTCATAATTTGAACTAATGAAGGGATGGTAAAGGCATGGTTCAATTGAATTTCTTTTAAGAAATATTTATTTAATAAATTACGTGTATGTATGTCTCTGTATGTGCATGATAGTGCAGACATCCGCAGAGTCCAGAAGATGGCATTGGATTCCCTGGAGATGGAGTTACAGGAGGTTGTGAGCCATCTGATGTCGGTGCTGGGAACTGAATTTGAGTACTCTAAGAAGAGTAGCGAGTGTTTTAACTGCAGAGCCATCTTCACAGCCCCTCATTTTACTTTATATTCATGTGTTCAAGACATTAAAGCTATAATCTGTGGTATCTTATATGTAATATATTCCATACATGGATCTAGGTTTCTAAATTGAAAGATAAAAATATTTAGGAACCACTGAGTATGGTAGCCCACACCTTTTATCCCAGCAGTGGATAGAGGCAGGCCAATCTTTCTTAGTTCAAGGCCAGCCTGGTCTACATAGTGAGTTCCAGGACAGCTGAGGCTACAGGGAGACTCTGTCCCAAAACAGAACAACAAACAAATTAAGGAACCATATTGCTTGAAGCAGTCTAAAACCTTACAAAAATGGAGGCATAGCACATCAAAGTTAGGTAAAATCCTACTTGCATCTAGTAAATGAACCAATTTATTGGCTACTAGGAGAAGCTCACCCTTTATCAAGATCAATTTCAACAAGTTTCACTGTAAGAAAAGTTAGAAAGGATGGGAATTATTTCATTAACCTTTGTAAAAAATTAAGGGTTACCTTAATTCATAGTGTTATCTTCATTATATACATGCTATGAAGATAAAATACATTATATACTGTTGCGTTTTTGAGTCCTTTGGGCAAAATGAGTTACTAAAGCTAAGGTGAAGTTATTTTCTACCCTCTCATCTGTCACCTCTCTGCCTCTTTTTTTTTTTTTGAGACAGGGTCTCCCTGTAGCCCTAGCTGGCCCTGAACTCACAGAAATCCACCTGCCTCTGCCTCCCCAGTGCTGGGATTAAAGATGTGTCCAACCACCACGGCTTTGCCATCACTTTCTAATTAATAACCTTTCATGTACTTGAAGTGCTGCTCTCTACAAGCAACTCAGGACAAATTCTAAGAAGAATTATTTGATCTATAAAACAGCAACATCTTGAGCTGTGAGTCAGCACTTTACCTAAGTGTAAAATCAAAATAATTTACAATAGGTAATATAATCTTTTAAAAAGACATACACATTTCCGTGGAGAAGCTTTGAGAAAGTCAGAGATTCCAAGTTTATGAATAGTTTATTACTTTTCAACAAATGTATTGTGAATCAATAAAATAAAATGTACGGACAGTGAGCTCATGACCAGGATAGCTATTGATTTTCTGGTTCCAAAATAGAACAGTACAGGAAAGAGAGACAGAAAATAGGAATCTGTGAGTATGTAAATAGAATTGGAAAAAGGCAAAAAAATAAAATAAAATAAAAAATCCACTAACCAAATAAACCCAAAACATTGAAATAATAAAACAAAACTGACAGTTACAATTTGATTGTGTTGGATTTTAATACAAATAATTATTTTTATTACATATCATGTACATTTGAGAGTATAAAATGTTTTGTATGACAAATTTCTTCATAACAACATTTTAAATGTATGTAATCTTTGAAATATGGTTAAGATTTTCTTAATGACTACGAATAGAGAGCCCTTTTCAAGTGGAAGGATAGAGGAAGCAGGACAAGTGGTGACGGGCATGGCCATCTGATCAGCTGCAGTTACTGGGATCTAGATTTTCTTGCCTAAGTATGTTGCAGATGCATGTATTCAAGATGAAGCAGAAGAAAATCTCATTGCAGTTCATTTTATACCAGAAAACCATGTGGAAACTAATTTTTCAGAACTCAATAAGGTGTGTGTACGGTCCATTGGTATCCAGCCGTAATACTTGCCTGTTCCCGTAAGTGCCATGCTCCACTATGACACCCGCCTCAGCACACTTGCTGTTGGCAGACAATTCTTTTTCACAAAGACATACAAATTGGGAATAAAGTTCTAACCCTTCTTCTTTTCCAGAGTTGGAGTGATACTGCATGTTTCTTCCTTTCACTCTGCCCCCAAGGGTGGCTTGAGGGATGATAAGAATGTCACCAGGTAGATCCAGTATAGAGACGTGCTTGCCGTTTTCTGTTTCACTTAATTTCACATTTAGCAGTGTATTAACTTCATGGGGGAAAAGGAAAAACATTATGAAATGAAAAGCAAACATGAAGAAAACCATCCATCTTTTATTTAGCTAACAAATGTATTTAAGGCTTGGTTTGTTAGCTGGGTATGGTGGCACGCCTGCCTTTAATCTCAGCTCTCCCAAGCAGAGATAAATGGATTTCTGTGAGTTCAAGGCCAGCCTGGTCTACACAATGAGTTCAAGATAGTTGGGGGCTAACAGGAAGACCTTGTCTCAAAACCAAAACCAAACCAAACCAATAATCCAGCATAAGTTAGCTTGTTACCTGTTGCTCCTAACCCAGTCTCTAGGTTTAAAAAAGCGTTTCACCAAACTAAACAATCCAAGCATGAACTAGCAAATTCTGAATTTCATACAGGAAAAAAAGCAAGGTGTTTCAAATCTGACCCGGCAGTAAAGATCATCACAGAGAAAAGTCTAAATTCAAAGAACCAACTGCACACTGAAGCCTCAAATATTTTTGCCTCTGTTCCTTTTATTTATAAGCAAATCCATGGGAAAAAAAGTAAGTCCTTCTTAAGAATACCAAATTCTTTTTCACAATAAAGAATCTTTGTGCATTTATTATTTTAAACTTAGGTACCAAAAGTTTTCATCTGTGAACAGAGCTTTCAGGCTCAATTCTATTATAAACTAGCTGATTTTGTAGTTTCACAATTTAAGGCAATATTAACATTCACTGAACATTTTATAAACAGAACCCATGGGGGAACAAGAAAGTGAAATTCATTGTTACAAATGAAAAGTAAATCAAGGCACAGAGTTACAGTCTTCACATACATATAAAAACATGATTATACTTTATAGCATTCATGATACTATTTATAGCTAATGGGTGTCAAAATTGAAATAAATATCTCAGTGTAGTTAAAAACCTAAGTTTAGAAAACCTTTCAAAAATTTTAATATTTTTATTTTATGTGTATAAGTGTGTAGCCTGTGTGTATGCAAGTGCATTCGTGTCATGCAATGCTTGTGGACATCAGAAGTAGACGTTGGAGCCCCTGGAACTGGAGTTATGAATAGTCTTTGTCTGCTGTGTGGGTGCTGGGAAATGAACCCAGGTCTTCTGCAAGAGCAGCCAGTGCTCTTACCCACTGAGCCAACTCTCCTGCCTTATAACTCAACATGACCCAGTTCAAAGCATTAAATAAAAGATCTATTATATCTAGACTTAGGTTCTCTCTACTTCCACAAAGGTAAAGATGAATTCTGCTTATAAAGAACGGACCTAGAAGAACAAATGTGAAGGAAATTTAATAAACCTCACACTCCTGCTCTCAAATCAAGGTTTCACTGCCAGGCCTGGCACACACCTTTCATCCCAGCATGCAGGAGGGAGAGGCAGGCAAATCTCTGAGAGTTCTAAGCCTGGTCTGTCTACACAGTGAGTTCCAGGGCTACACAGTGAGACCCTATTTCATTTAAAAAAAAAAAAAAAAAAAAAAAGGCATACTTTCCGGTTGGGTTGGTTTCAATGACTAGAAGATCTGTACTAAATATTAGTAAGGATTTGATATGATTATGCATAAAGCCTCATCAGTTTTCATTTAACTAGGACTTTGTGAGATAGCCAGCAGCTCCACTGACTCCCTTTTAGAAAACTCCCCAGAGCACTGCCTTCCACTGGAAGTCACTACCTAGGTAACCAAGCCTCAGGTTAACAACAGGCTAAATTGGCAACTTTGGATTAACAGGCAGTGAGCTGTAATACAATTCTCCTTCTACTGGCTATAAAAGAGAACTCAATTAGTGCAGTTGGTACAAATATATCAGTATATGGAAGTAATTACAGAAAAACAGAAACAGAAGCAAGTAGAATTAAAATGAGACAAGGATTAACAGCATGTTAGAAACAGATTGTAAGAGAGGTTATTAATCAAGCATTGCCAATGATACAGACAAGAAATTAAGCTCTGACAGATCCCAAGTCTCAGTACAATCAAACTGAAGATGAACTAAGGAAGATTCTAACATCTCTTAGCAATGCTATTTCAGATTCTGCGGTATAACTAGTTATGTTCCCAAGGTATGTAACACTTGACAGGAATCCATGTAGTACGTATGAGGTGGGCTTTAAGAGACCCCCACCACACCGGCTTCCTCCCGGAACAGAGAGAAGTGCAAACTAATCTATTATAGATAAATGTGCTTACTGGGCTTGTAGTTAAAACTAGCAAAGTGTGATTTTTACAGTCACATAGACCTGCGGCTGAGAATCATAATATACAGATTTTTGTGCTAGACTTGTTCACTGAAAGACTGAAGGTTGACATCCTCAGTGTTCTCAATTTGCAAAGCCTCACACGTATACATGTATTTAAAGTGAACTCATGAAAATGCATATAGAAGACATATAGAGACATGGGTTTGGTGGGCTTATTTTATCTCACCATAGAGTCTCAGTAGACTCTATGAGACAATTGGAAAGTCAATCTTAAGTCAGAATGCCACAGATAAATCTTTCTTTCTCTCTTTCATCTTCAAGTGACCTGGAACTTACAACGTAGATCAAGCTGGCCTTGAATTTACTGAGATGCCTCTGCCTCTATCTCTCTCTCGGTCTCTCTGCCCCTCTAGCTCTCTGCCTCTGCCTGCTCTGCCTCTGCCTGGATCAAAGGCATGCACCACCATGCCCAGCTAAGAATGCTTCACATCTTCTGTATTTGAAGAATCCTACTATATTCTTATGGACAAAAAAAGATCTCATTCAAGGCAAAATATTAACGTAGGAAAATGAACCAAATGTCTGACACCTCAACGTTAGGCTGTCACAAAATTACCCTCGATAGTAGGAGCCTTGCTTCATTTTGTTCGTAATCCTTCAAAGGCTCCTTATTATCTTCTAGATGCAGATTTCAAACTATTACAATTACAAGCTTTCTATTCACACCTACCACACTCCCTTCGTCAGTATAGTTTTCTTGCTTTGACGAAGTGGTCAAGCAAATTTGATATATCAGTGTAAACTTTCCTCTATTAGCTTTGACTTTTTAGTGAAGGTGTTCCTCAAAGGGCCATGTGCCCATTTAGTTTCATTTTCATTATTTGGACGTTGTCTAGTTTAACTTCTGCAAGCTTTAGCTATCCATTTGCTTATTTCTTTTCTGTAACTGGGTTCCCTCTGTTGGCCAGGTTGGCCTACAACTCCAGAATCAAGGCAGATTCCTGCCTCAGCCTCCTGAGTAGTTGGAACTACAGGCACCTGCTACTATGCCCAGTTTATATTTTTTACCAATCTAATGGGTGCTGTCTTTTACTAACGAGGGACATACAAACTGCCCCCCAAAACTTAGGGGAAGTTTATTTCAGATTTTGTTTTTCTGGGCATAGTTGTTAGAACCAAATATTGCCCTGTGATAGCATGTGATTTGATTTGGCATCGCTGAACCTATGGAATTATCACAAGAATGTGCAGAGCTATGGACTGCAGTGCAGGATACTAGAAAGCTGCAGGTGAGTAAACGATTGCTCTGAGATGCCTGAACATTTATTCTCTGTCTATATCCTCAGAGGAGTTATGGCTGTGATGATACTAAGTTTGGTTCAATAGCCAGGAGAATTGTATTTATACATATTTCCTACAAAATCCTGCATAAATGGCTGATACAAATGCTTCCACATCAATGTCAGCCTGAATTGTCCAGATTTGATTGAACCCACAAGTTGTTTATATATTGTCTAACTGCTGCCCCGTTAGAGACTCTTATGTGATGGAAAGAGGGAGAGGACCAGTAGGAAGCTGGGAGGAGAAACCAGAGAAGGTAATGGGAAGAGACTTCAGTGAAATACATCGTACTTGTAGGAAACCTGCTATTATGTGCAGTGGATACACACGAAGAAAAGGTGAGTGTGGTTGAGAGAGAAAAAAATGCAGCTGTTTTTCCCTGTGGTGGAAAAACATCCTACTTCCAACACATTTCTGTATCCATGGCAGAACTCTGTACAGATATGTACGTGTGTCCACCCTTCTCAATCACTCTAGAAACCATCAGAAATGCTGCTGAGGGTTTTTTTCTTTAATTTTACCATACCTGTATTCTTTACGTTTTTTTAAAAATTTGTTTTCATTTGTTGTGTAAGTAATTTTGCCTGCATGTACATAAGTGCCTGCGCCATGAGTATGAAATGCTTGTGGAGGCCAGAAGGGAGTGTGAGCTCCCCGGAAACTGGAGTTATGGATAACAGTTGTTCGTGACCACACTGGTACTGGGTTCTCTGCGAGAACAGTCAGTGTTCGTAACTGTGGAATCGTCTTTCCAGCCCCCGTACTTAAATTTTACAACCGGCAAATACCTAAAAATAATAACACTAGACAGAGTTAGAGAACTGTAGTTTATATAGGCCAATTTATAATTATGCTTCTTGAGCCACTGGGCCGCTAATCCTAGAACTTTGGAGATTGTAGCAGGAAGACTGCAAGTTCAAGGCCTTCCTGGGACACAGAATGAGTTGAAATCCAGTTGAGCGATATGGTAAGACTCTATTTCAATATTCAAAAAGCTGTAAAAAACATTAAAATTAGCTTATAAAGAATTAGGGCTCATTATGGCATTTTTTTCAATTAATTTCTTTCTTTGTATGAAAATTGTTCTTTAAGGGCTCAGTGGTAGAGCATGTACCTAGCATGTGCTAGCCTCTGGTTTCAATCCCTAGCACCACAAACAAAACAAAACACCAAAGTAAAACAAATTATTCGGCTTGGCTGAGGTTATAGCTTAGTGGCAGAGCACTTGCTTAACATCTACAAAGTCCTGAGTCCATTCCCCAGTCCCTCACATAATACAAGGCGTGCTTTTTGTGCCTCCTTGCTCATTTGTCTATGGGCAGCCCCATGCTCTTCATCTGTATCTGTATATATCCACTGCACAAAATAACGAGTTTGATGACATTCTCCTACCTCTGTCACGTTAAGAAAATAGACATCAAGCACGCACCCATTTTGGGAAGAAGTTCTTTATCAGCTCCCTTGAAGAAACACACATAGATCACCAATCCTCTCTGAATCTATGAGAAATCACCAGAGTAAACTCAGATTAGGATGAAGTCTATGCAGACACAGAGCTCAGTGAGTGAAATTTCACAATTAAGTTTAAGAACACGTTAAAAGCAAAGGAAGAGAAATATGATAATAGTTTTTGCTTTCCAAACAAATACATGGGGAAAGCAAATCTTCAAGTCTGAACCACACAGGTCTTTCAAAAATTAAGGTTACACACTCTGGGGGCAGAGGTGGGCAGATCTCTGATTTTGATACCAGCCCAGTCTATATAATGAGTCCATCGGGGACTACATAGTAAGACCCTGTCTCAAACACACACACACAAAACCCTAGTACAGTCAAGAACAGTGAAGATCACATTACATCTTCATTTATTTCTACTCAAATCAGCAGAAGTTTCAGCCAGCTTCCTTCTCACTAGATAAGGCTGACAGACTTAGTAATGTTTAGTTTGCAGATTTCTTTACTCAACAAATCATACTAATCAGACAGGACTCTTGAATACACAACATACTGCCTTAAAAAAACAAATTCGGCCTTGGGAATTACATTTATGGTAAGTTCTACATGGGTTGTTAAAAATGGCTGTTAATAGGACCATAAGGTTTTTTGGTAAGGACTTGGGTATTTCTTTATTGGCTCTTATAAGACAGACAACAAGAAGACATGTGAGGCATGCCTTTGATTCTGCTGCTGAGGGATGTATTCAGCTTTTGATTCTGTACCTTAACCTCACTGAGTTCAGGAGCCTCACTGACTCAGGAGCAATCCCAAAGATCAAAGAAGTTAATAACTACAAAGTGCTTAAAACAGTGCTGGGTTTATGGTAAGTACTATGTAGGTATTTATCAAACGAGGGTACAGAAATAAAATTAAGGAGAGAAGCACAGTTTATTTCACACCTTAACTTCTAAAGCACTTTGCATGACAGGAACTGAGCTTACCTGCTGGTTATATTAACATTCAACTGTATCTTCCTGGCTCTGTGTTATGTAATTGGTTTTAAATACATCTCTATACTTGAACATATTTGAAAATTCAATTCATACTTGAATTACCTGGAAAATGAGGGTTTTTTAAAAAGATGTAAAGTTATGTGTATGTGTCTCTCTGTTGGTATGTGTACATGAGTGAAAGTGCTCGTGGAGGCCAGAAGAGGGCGCTGGATCCCACAGGGCTGGAAATACAGATGGCTGTGAGCTGCCTATGTGGGTGCTGAGAACCAAACTCAGGTCCTCTTTAAGAGCAGTATGAGCTCTTAACTGCTGAGCCATCCCTCTAGCCCAGGAGACATTTTTATTTTATTATTTTTGTTTGTCTGTGTTTTTGAAACAGAGTCTTCTGGTAGCCCCAGCTGGCCTGGAACTTGCTGTGTAGACCAGGCCGGCTTCGATCTCAAAGAGATCCACCTGCCCCTGCTTCCTGAGTGCTGGCATTAAGGGCGGACACCCCTACACCGTGCCATAGGAGTCATTTTTATTTTATGTGTATGTGTGTATTGCCTGATGTAAGTGCACCTGTGTTGTGCAATGACAGAGGTCAGAATAGGGTGTCCGATTTCCTGGGACTGGAGTTCTGTCCACCATGTGGGTCCTCTGCAAGAGCAGCCTGTGCTCTTAAGCACCAATTCATCTCTCCAGCCCTGTTAGGGGTCATTTTTAGAGGGCAATTGTGCTTCTGAAACAACAGGCAAGTCCTTCTACATTTAAAATAAGGGGCGGGCTATCTGGACTAGTAGCACAGGCTTGTCTAACAGTAGCATTTTGAGTTTAAGCCCAAACCATCCACATAGTTACAGTTGGCACTTTCCATGTCAGAATTAAGTACTTAATTATTCCCAGAAACAATACTCATACTTCCCACTCACAGCATTATCATATCAATGTTTTCTTTTTATTTCAACAATAGAGCTTAACTTGTGACCTAAAAATCCCTCTCTTCAAGTCAGTAAAATTTTCCCTATCGAATCTTTGTTATAAAATGTTACAAATTCACTGGAAAGTACAGATTATTCTCATTGTACCTTAAAATGTTCAATTTTCAAGAAAAACGTTCATCTGGGGCAGCAAAGTTCTAAGTGATGGAAACTAAGAAGCATCAGGATAACTTTCAAACAAATGCCATGTCTAAAACAGGAACTTTGAAGACAGAACAAAGAATGTGTGAGAAAGAGGAATTTTCACGTTCTCACCATCTAATTACCTGTCAGCTCTTCAACCTGTGGGAGGGAAGGAAACTCCTTTAAAAATAGCTTTTAAAGTTTATAAACACAAAGTGATAGTTTGAAGGCTGCAATAAAGTGATTTTGCATCAGAAAATGGGGTGGAAAAACACTGAAGAGATAAAGGATGAAAAGATTCTAAAATGATTGATAGTTTCGAATTTACATAGCCAGAAGTCAACAATCAAAATAAGTGATGCTTCAGCTCTAAATTTCAAAACCTGAACAAATGGTCCTCACAAAAACAGACCAAAGAAAAGAATTTGAGAAAAGGGGAGAGGTGAACATACTGGAATTTTTAATGTTTATCAATTATTTTCAAATTACCACAAGGTAACAGATCAGTCACTCACAGTTTTCACCCGATAGTTGACCGGCTGATATTTAACGTGGGGACCCAGATTGCATTCAGGAATGCTGAATCTGGAATCCAATTTCGAGGAGATGAGTTTCTCTAACATTAAAGATTCTGTGTTGCACCCGGCCTGGTGTCTTGCGCCAGTTATGGGCCACATTCAGACTGAGGCAGGAGGATCACCTCCAGTTTCACGAGAGCGTGGGCTACAAAGCCAGAGCGCAGTACAAGCCACTAGAAAGAAGTCGAGCGCGGCCAACTCGGTAGGCAGACGGTAGAGTTGGCTGAAACGCCAGCGGTCCCCCTAGTTCTACAGAGAGAGAGAAAGGGGGAGAGAGAGAGAGAGAGAGAGAGAGAGAGAGAGAGAGAGAGAGAGAGAGAGAGAGAGAGAGAGAGAGAGAGAGAGAGAGAGAGAGGAGACAAAGAGAGAGAAGGGAGAGAGAGGAGGGTGGGCAAGCCCATGGCTTCCAGCGCGGTAAAAATAGGGAGAGGACCCGGCATTACCTCCACCCACTGTGCCTCGGCATCGCCTTCCGCAGGACGCACTTGCAGGCTGGCGTGCAGGCACTGCTGCAGGAGCGCGCGGGCCTGCGGGACGTGGCCACCTGCAGCCATGGTTCCAACGTGCCCGGCGCTGCCGGCTCAGCCCGGAAGTCTCTCGCTGGCTCGGACCCCGCCCCTCTCATCCTCCTGTTCTTGGCTCCGCCCGCCGGGCCTCTGCCTGGCTCTTTGAAGTCCAGGATACAGTTTTCACACAGTGAAGCACCTTGGGCAGAATCGACCTAGAGGCGTCAAGGGTATATTTAGAGACAAAAGTTTTAGTGCATCTCCTCCCCAGATACCTTTTACTTTTGGTTGTGGGTTTTTTTTTTTTTTTTTGAGATAAAGTTCCATATAGCTGACCCTGTCATCCAACTCTCTGTGTGACTGAGGATGAACTCCTGATCCTCTGTCTCCTCTCAAGTGCTGGGATCACAGATACACACCACCATACTCGGCTCTGCTACCCCCTTTAAATCTTTTGAAGAAATTTTTTCATCTTAGAAAGTTTAAGTTTCCAGATGTTGAGGAATTTTAAGGGCGCTTGATTAAAACCATATTATCTGCATTATGAAGATAATAGCTAGAAAGAAATCAATTGATTTTCAAAGCAGGCGGAGATAGAACTAAAAGCTTTAAATCTTTCCAAAAAAATTTCTTGCCTAATCAATAAAAACAGTGCTTCCTCCTCTATCAGGAATGCTACGAATCACTGTGATTCTACAGTTGCAGGAAAATGTTGATAAGCTATGTGAACGCAAGTTTGGAGATCAAGTCTTTAAAAACATCTTTGATAGAAAGAGCTTTTTCCAAGAGTGTGATTATTAGCAAGTTATTTAACAGAGTTATAAGCTTAGGTTTAACTAACTTAAGCCTAGAACAACATATTCCCATGTGCACAATGACATTGCATTGTGTGATTCATTTTCTTTACCACATATTAAAATGTAAATAAAAGCAAACAGGGCTTGATTTTCTTTCTCAGGCAGTCCATTCCTTGAACACACATAGGATTAGCGTTTCTTTTTTGTCAGGCTTAGAGGAATAATAGTGTTACACCGACTGCATTACCCAGGTCATTGGCTTGGGCTCAGTTGACATAATATGTCTCTATATTCAGGTGTGTTGTTTTTGAAGATGATGTCACTGACAGTGTTGCTGTCCATACAAAGCAGGTGCCTGGAAAAAATAGGCCACACAGAATCAGTGGTTCTTTGTACACAGACCAAAGTCCCCTGACGGCTGGTTATCCTGCAGCTACGCTTACACTTTTAATGAAAAGAAAAAGAAATTCATTATCTCTGATTGCTACATTACAGAGGTTCCAACATTTGTAGACATTTGTCTGCACAGCACACACAATGAAGTATTTGATGCCTGCAGATTTATGTCATAATTATTGGGTCTGTACTCTGTATCCAGAACCCAATATTACGAATCTGTAAGGAACGTGCTATGGAGACCCAAGCCATGACCCAGGATAAGTGAAGATTTTGGTGTCTATTTGTGTGAGTGTAGGAGATAGGGAGATCTATTGAAAACAAGGTATATTGTTGCCAGAGACCTTTCCACAGTGAGGTGGTTGTTAAAATAAATCGGGAAGCACTTCCCCTGATTAGATTGCCAATGTTTAGCTTATCAAAAATGACCAATTACTTTGAGCCTTCTTATTGGGTGAGAATCTCCTAGACTAGAAACCCAGAATATAATAGGTTTTCTTGACTATTCTTTCCTTCGACCTGCAGAGGGCCATAAAGAGTAGACCTTAAGGAAAAACCTTTCTGTATTTTATTTTATAAAACCTACTTTTTTTTTTCATAGCAATTGGCAGACATCAAGAAAAATTCAGTCCATCATACACATTAAAAGTATAGGAAACTTTGTGCAGAAACAAAGCTTCTAATTCAGGCTTTCTGGCAACTTTTATTATGAGAATTACATATAGCACAGTACACTTTACAGTTCCCAGACTTAATAATTTTATACTGTGATTTCTACTGCTTCCTGTATATTTTTATGTCACATCTGGCTCGTTGATCAACAGCTCTAAATCCACACCTGCTACCTCAGAATATGGAAATTTAAACAAGCAAGCCCATGACTGACCACCTTATGCAATGAGAATATTTATGCATAGGGCTAACCAAAGAAACAAAACTTCAAGCCTAACACACACCTTAGTAGCTGGATGTAAATATAGGAAATACAGAAAGGAATGCATCCTCCAGTGACATTTCTATCGTTGATTTAGAGCATATGTTCAAGTTTAGAAAGAACAAAATCTCAAGTGCCCTGTGGGTGCTGAGAATCGAATCACAGTCCCCTGCAAGAGCAGCCCTCGCTCTTAACCACTAAGCCACCTCTCCAGCCCCTACACCCACAGTTTAGAACATGCAGTATATGCTGTCTTGTGTCCTGCTGTAGTTAGCACCCTGTGGCCTGCCTGTGTTCTCTCCTTTCATCCATCCATCCACTTCCTCTGTCTCTGACCTGTCTCTCTCTCTCTTATCTATGTTATGATCTATCTATATGTGGGTTACTGTCTATAAAGTAGGTTACGGCCGTTGGAGCGCAAATCCAGGACTGTAGTATGCTACGCAACTGCCTTGCCATGAAGCTACTATCAAACTTAAGTTTGAAATTCAGTGGAGGTAGGTTTTCAACCATTTGCTTCCCAACTACAAGGGTAGTAGAGGACACCCTGAAGCTTTAATGACAAGGTAACCATACTGGGAGAAAAGGTCAGCTAAAGTCCTGGTGCATGGCTTATCACCTCCCGCCCTCCTGCTCTGAGGAGGGAAGGTGTCTACAGAGGAAGGAAGGCTCATAGGAGCTGGATATGAAGTAGTTACCAGGGAAGCGACAGACTCAAATCTCTTTCTACTCCCAAAGCTGCCTCTGAGGTCATGTGAATGGGTCATGTGGGAGCAAATCTGCACCAGGTCAGGAAGTAATGAATGCCCTTGACATGCTCCAGACTGAAGTGAAGCCAGGCCTCTGTGACCTCATATAAAAGGTCATTGCCAAGGTTATGGGTGTGGCCATTGTCTGAGAGCATCAAGTGTATTCTGTGCTGGGCTGGAAGTCAGAAACAGGAGCAGATGGGCAGGGAGGTTTGGATTGTGTCCTAGGTTGAATCTTACCCCCCATTTTTGTTCTGATATCGTGATCAATCACCATTGTTGTGCAAGTAGAGAGACAGGGGCCTTGAAAAGGTGGACTGAGGTAGAGTGTGGTCCTTGTGGTGTCCCTGATCTTACAGAGCAGGTGTAATAAGAGGTGAGAATGGTAAGGACCAAAGGGAAGCCAGCCCAGGGAAGTGCCTCTGAATCAAACACATAATTTGTCCCCCACAGTTCCCCTGCTGAC
Source organism: Eospalax fontanierii (assembly GCA_035773235.1). NCBI lineage: Eukaryota > Metazoa > Chordata > Mammalia > Rodentia > Spalacidae > Eospalax > Eospalax fontanierii. Next base: position 10,745,125 of record CM069536.1, on the reverse strand, counting down.
ACACATGCATGGGTTGGCCATGAATAAAAATGTCCCAGGCCTGGAGGTACTTAAATGAGAGCCTATACACACATTGAGGTGCCCAGATTAAGTGATGTCAGTCCTCTGTGACTTCTCAAAGGGGTCGTCGTCATGGTTTCGGTAGTTACAACAGAACATCCACTGCAGTGCACAGGCATTCAGAAGCAAGAGCTGGCAGGTAGGGCTGTGTTGTGGATTAGATTGTACCCAAACCTGTTGGACTGACGGCCTGATAGACCTGGAGTGTGAAGTGTTCCTTGAAGAGGGTGACTGAGGCAAAATTTGTCCCTGGGGTTTCTCTGATCTTACAGGACCAGTGAGAAGAAGTAGAAAAGGCAGAGACCAAATGATGACTATATGGGACCTGGCCAGAGAAGGCGCCAAGGAGAAGATACCGCCACATGCCAGGGGGATAACCTCAGAGGAAGCTTCCGGGCCGGTACCTGCTGTAGGACTCCAGCCTGAAAACTGAGGATGAAGCCCAGCTTTTACCCTATCTTTCAATGACATTCTGTCATCGCCAGGTAAGGTTGTAAAAGTCTCTTTGGTTCTTGTGTGTGAACTTCCATGGGGAATCTCAGTTCTGGGAATCATCATTCTTCATTAGTGCTAATGGCCAGTCCTCAGAACAGCCATAGTGATCAGTGTAACAAGGAACACATCTCTGGCCCTCTCCCTATCTGTCCTGTTTCATATTTATATTTTTATATTTTACTCTTTGTGGGGTGTATGTGTGTGTGTATGTGTGTGTGTGTGTGTGTGTGTGTGTGTGTGTGTGTGTGTGTGCTGGTGAGTGCAGATGCATACACATGTGAAGGCATGCTTGGAAAGGCCATACACTTATGTCAGGTGTCTCTATCATGCTCTACCTTAGTTTTCCCTGACACTGAGTCTGGGCACAGTAGTCTGAGGCTAATGCTGATGAAAGCACCTAACATCAGGCATGACCGTCCACTGCTTGGGGTCTGTGAGCTTGGCACACTGTGGGTCAGAGCTGGCATGCTTTCCTCTTTCATTTAGTCATTTTCAAGGAGGGGCTGCAGATGACATAGAAGACCAGATGCTCTCAGGTATGTGTACATGAACTCAACTTGATATAATCTCCTTGAAAACATCACAATACTCTGATATGTTAGACAGCTGCACTATCTTGGAGCCATATTCCTAATGAAGCTTGCAGTTCAGTGATGATGAGGATATAGTCTAGAAGATAAAGATATCAATCGCTTTTGCACGCAGATCCCAGAAGCAGCGTCTCCACATGCTCTCTCACTGCTAGGACTTAAGGTGTCTGTAGGGGACGGAGGGCTGGATATGGAGTGGTTCCTAGGGAAGCAGCACTGAGACACACCTACAGCTACCCCCCGACCCCAACAAAGTCTGAATCTGAGCACATATGTGCATGGGACAGCTGGAAGCAAGGCTGTGCCAAGCAAGCTTGAATGCCTGGATACCCAATGAGGAGTGTGTTCTGAAGTGAGGTCAGGCTCTGTGATCTCACAAAGGGTCATTGTCAACATAAAGGAGATGGTTTAGGTCAGAGAGCAACAATGTCTGCTTTGGTGGGAGGGATTCAGAAGTGGCAGGCTATGTTGTGGACTGTACCCCAAATTCTTGGCATGAAGGTCTGTTTGACCATCATTTTCTGTGCTTGGAGGAAGGGACTTGAGAGCATGACTGAGGCCCAATCAAGCCCTAAGGTGTCCCTGATTTCATGGGACAGGTGCCTTATATGAACAGGTGGAGTAGGAACAGATCATGCACCTGGTATAGGACTCCAGCTTCCGGACATTTGTAGGATGGAGATCTCTGTTCTTTCTTTTTTCTTTGTTTCTTTTTGTTTGGTTTGGACTGTAACTTGATCAGGATGGCCTAAGTGTCACAGAGATAAGCCTACCTCCCTCTGCCTCCTGATTGCTGGGATTAAGGGAGGGCACCACCATGTCCATCATGAAGTTCACTTCTTTAACCTCACCTGAGGTGGCTTTCTGTCATGGAGGCTGTCCAGGGCAGGTAGGAATGTTTACGGTCCTGGTATGGGCTACCATGGGACTCTAACTTCTGTGCAGCACAATGCATTTTCTTTTTCTTTATGGGCTCTATCCAGCTAGGACAAAGAGGTCAATATAACAGGAAACACCACTCCAACTTTCTCCCTCTCCTTGTTTTACACTTGTATAGAGGCTATATTTTAAATTGAGATGTGGCGTGTGTGTTTCTGTGTTGATACAGACATGTATGTGGGAGCAAACCTCCATCTGTATGTATATGTGTGTGTGTGTGTGTTTCTGTGTGTACACTGCAACCCCAGAGACAAATGTTAATTATCATACTGTATTCTCCACCTATTTGTTCTTTGTATATTGTTCTTCTGGCTGTTTTACAGGTTTTTGTTGACTTTAGTAAGGTTTTCTCTCTCTTTTTTTTTTTTTTTTGGTTTTGTGTTGTTCTTTTGAGACAACATCTCCCAGTAGCTCTACCATCCTGAAACAGGTTATGCAGACAAAGCTGGTCTAGATCTCAGCAAGCTCCTCCAGCCTCTGCCTCCACAGTGCTGGGATTAAAGATTTGCATACCACACACAGCTTCTTATTTCTTTGAGACAGAATAAGACAGAGTTCACCTTGGTGCTCCTGAATCTACCCCAACACACCCATAATCTCCCAGTGGTCACGGCCATAGGCGGAACACACAGGTGACAGGATGGTCAGTTCTTCATGTGTCACCCTGTCTGGGAGGAGAAGGAAGATCCTCGGCGTGTGGGCCGCTGCAGCCTTCCACGTCCTCAAGGGCCGCTCCATCGCCAGTCCGAGTCCAGGAGCCTGTCCGGTGGTGCCAGCCCCATCCCCCTGAAGGTGCTTGAGATCTAGCCGGAACCGCCACGGCTGAAACCTTCTGTCCGCCCGAGAAGCCTCTGTCCATCCTAAGACGGCATCCCTGAGCACAGCCATCCCTGTAGCCTCTTCCTGTGGGTGCCGGACCCCGCCCCCTTCTTCAGGTCCCAGGCCAGTGTCCTGCCAGGACCAGAAACGCAGCAATCTCTGCCGCTGCCTGTCCACCTGGGACAAGGACGCACGCCACCCTACCGGATTCCCTGGCGGCCATCTTGCAGCTGCAAGGAGACTGTTCCAGGGCACACAGGCACCGGGCCCGTTTGAAGAAAGCATCGCCTGAGAGCGCAGAGCCACGTGCACTTCGACACCCCGTGATCAATGAGGTTCTGCCAATAATTCTTCACCTGTTACGCAAGAGCCACCGACCCCAGGCCCTGAAGCCCCGACCCTCTGACCAACCAGCAGAGCGGCCAGGCGGGGTCCTGACATAGAGGACCAGGTGAGCGAGACCACCTTCCCTAGGAGTGTGTGCTGTCCAAGGGCGCGGAGACGCACCTAACGCAGGCGGGTCTGGCTCTGGGGTGCTGAGCTTGGATCCCTGAGGGCTCCGTGATCTGAGGCCACCTTGATTCCTTTCAGGTGGCCGCGTGAAGCTGAAGGCGGGCCCGTCGCAGCTCTGGGGTGGGTGGGCCACGCCCCAACGTCTCCGCAGGAGCCAGCCCACATCTGCAAAATCTGGCTTCCTGAAAAATGCCACTGCCCGACTGCAGGAGGACAGACTGAGGACGTCAATTGGACGGCATGGGGCAGGAAAACTTTGGGCCTCCTCTCTGCCGCTTGATCCTCAGGAAGCGGTCTAGGAGCCTGTCCTCTGGCCTCCTCTCGCTGGCCACCTCGCCCCGAAGGCAAATAAGATTGACCAGAAACCACCATGGCTGACAACTTCCGGCCAGCGAAGAAGCATTTGTCCATCCCAAGGCAGCATCCATGAGTGCAGCCATCTGCCTAGCCTCTTCCTGTGGGCGCCGGAACCCCGCCCACTTGTTCAAGTCCCAGGCCAGGGTCCTACCAGGACCACAAACCGAGCCATCTCGTGCCACTGCCTGTCCACCTGGGACCAGGACGCCCGGCACCCTCACCCTCCCGGTTCAATACCCCGGCGGCCATCTTGCAGCACCAAGGAGCCTCTTCCCCGGCACCAGGGAACCTGGTGTGTGAAGAAAGCGTCGCCTGAGGGGGCAGAGGTGGAAAAGTTGCCCTTCACCCTGATCATTGAGGTCCTCCCCCATGCCCCTGCACCTACGAGGCAAGGCCAACGACTCCAGGCCCAGATGCCGGACTGTCTGACCGACCAGAAGAGCACAGTCCTGACATCTAGGACAAGGTGAGCTAGACCATCTTCACTGGGAGGGTGCCGGGTCCCCGGGCGGGCACGGAGACACCCCTGATGCCAGCGGGTCTCTTGGCTCCCAGGAGGCCTTCTGATCTGAGCCCTCCTTGATTCATTTCAGGTGGCCATAGGAATCTGAAGGCGGGCCCCGTAGGAGCTCTGGGGTGGGTGGGCCACGCCCCAACTAATCCATGGGAGCCAGCCCACATCTCCAACATCTGGCTTCCCGAAAAATTCAACTGCCCGCCTGCAGGAGGACAGACTGAGGACGTCAACTGGTCTGCACGGAGCAGTAAGATCTTTCGCGAGGGGGCTGTGCCATCCAGCCTTCGGCAGCATTCCACGTCCTTCAGGGCCACTCCATCTCCCATCAGCGCCCCCCACGCCCGCCCCCCCACATCTGGATCCTGACCAAGCAGTCCAGGACCATGACCTCTGGCCTCCTGGTCAGAGGACCACAAACCAAGCCATCTCAGGCCAATGCCTGTGCACCTGAGACCAGGGCACATGACACCCTCACTGTTCCATCGCCTGGCAGCCGTCTTGAAGCACCAAGAAGAGGCTTCCCTGGCACCAGGGCACCCGGTGTGTGTGAAGAAAGCATCCCCTCAGGACCTGGAGCCGTCATCAGTTCCCCTTCACGATGATCATGGAAGACCTCCCCCGTGCCCCTGCACCTACGAGCCAAGGCCAACGACTCCAGTAAGAGATACCAGAACTCTCTGAACCACCAGAGACCACGCACCACCCGGCGGTCCTGACATCTAGGACCAGGTGAGCTACACCTTCCGACCTTAGAGGGTGTGGCGTCTCTGGGCGGTCGAGGAGACACCCCTGAACCCAGCAGACCTGTCTCTAGGGTGCTGAGTTGGACTCCCCGGAGGCCTCTTGACTTGAGCCCTCCCTGATTACCTTTAGGTGGCCACAGAAAGCTCCAGCCAGCCCTGTAGGAGCTCTGGGGTGGGCGGGAGACGCCCCAACTTCGCAGGAGCCTGGACACATCTCCAACAGCCGGCTTCTCTGACCAAAACATCAGCTGGCCTAAGGAGGACGGACGGAGGTCGTCATTTGGTGTGCCTGGAGCACTAAGATCCTTCGCGAGTGCCATCCAGCTCCAGCAGCCTTCGACATCCTTCAGGGCCCCTCCATCTCCCATCAGATCCTGACCCCGGCAGCCCGAACCACCTGGATACTGACCAAGTTTCCAGGAACATGACCTCTGGCCTTCTCTCAAAGGACCACAAACGAAGCCATCTCGGGCCACTGCCTGTGCACCTGAGACCAGGGCGCACGCGACGCTGCCTGTTCCATCCCCTGGCATTCATCTCTAAGCGCCAAGGAGACGCTTCCCGGGCACCATGGCACCCGTTGTGTGTAAATAAAAAGCCCCTGAGGACACAGAGCCTTCATCAGTTCCACTTCACCATGACCATTGAGGACCTTCCCCATGCCCCTGCACGTACGAGCCAAGGCCAACGACTCCAGGCAGAGATACCAGGACTCTCTGAACCACCAGAGACCTCGTGCCAGCCTGCCTTCCTGACATCTAGGACTAGGTGAGCTACACCATCCCACCTTAGACGGTGTGGCGTCTCGGGGCGGTCGTGGAGACAAGCCTGAACCCAGCACGCCTGTCTGTAGAGTGCTGAGTTGGATTCCCCGGAGGCCTCTTGTCCTGAGCCCTCCGTCATTCCCTTTAGGTGGCCACATGAAGCTGAAGCCGGGCCCTGTAGGAGCTCTGGGGTGGGCGGGAGACACCCCAACTTCGCAGGAGCCTGGCCACATGTCCAACAGCCGGCTTCTCTTAGCAACAACACCACCTGGCCTCAGGAGGTCGGACGGAAGTCGTCAATAGGTGTGCATGGAGCAGCAAGATCCCTGGCAAGTGTGCTGTGCCATCCAGCCTCCAGCAAACTTCGACGTCATTCAGGGCCCCTCCATCTCCCATCAGCTCCCACCCCCCGCACCTTCTGGATCCTGACCAGGCAGTCCAGGAGCATGACCACTGGCCTCCTCGTCAAAGGACCACGAACCAAGCCTCTCGGGCCACTGCCTCTGCACCTGACACCAGGGAACACACCACCGTCACTGTTCCATCGCCTGACAGCCATCTTGAAGCACCAAGGAGAGGCTTCCCTGGCACCAGGGCACCCGGTGTGTGTGAAGAAAGCATCCCCTGAGGACCTGAGCCGTCATCAGTTCCACTTCACCATGATCATGGAAGTCCTCCCCCATGCCCCTGCACCTACGAGCCAAGGCCAAAGACTCCAAGCAGAGATACCAGGACTCTCTGAACCACCAGAGACCACTGGCCAGCCGGCCTTCCTGACATCTAGGACCAGGTAAGCTACACCATCCCACCTTAGAGGGTGTGGAGTCTCCGTGCGTTCGCAGAGACAAGCCTGAACCCAGCGGGCCTGTCTGTAGGGTGCTGAGTTGGATTCCCCGGAGGCCTCTTGACCTGAGCACTCCGTGATTCCCTTTAGGTGGCCACAGAAAGCTGCAGCCAGCCCTGTAGGAGCTCTGGGGTGGGCGGGAGACGCCACAACTTCGCAGGAACCTGGCCACATCTCCAACAGCCGGCTTCTCTGACCAAAACATCACCTGGCCTAAGGAGGACGGACGGAGGTCGTCATTTGGTGTGCCTGGAGCACTAAGATCCTTCGCGAGTGCCATCCAGCTCCAGCAGCCTTCGACATCCTTCAGGGCCCCTCCATCTCCCATCAGATCCTGACCCCGGCAACCCGAACCACCTGGATACTGACCAAGCTTTCCAGGAACATGACCTCTGGCCTTCTCTCAAAGGACCACAAACCAAGCCATCTCGGGCCACTGCCTGTGCACCTGAGACCAGGGCGCACGCGACGCTGCCTGTTCCATCCCCTGGCATTCATCTCTAAGCGCCAAGGAGACGCTTCCCGGGCACCATGGCACCCGTTGTGTGTAAATAAAAAGCCCCTGAGGACACAGAGCCTTCATCAGTTCCACTTCACCATGACCATTGAGGACCTTCCCCAAGCCCCTGCACGTACGAGCCAAGGCCAACGACTCCAGGCAGAGATACCAGGACTCTCTGAACCACCAGAGACCTCGTGCCAGCCTGCCTTCCTGACATCTAGGACTAGGTGAGCTACACCATCCCACCTTAGACGGTGTGGCGTCTCGGGGCGGTCGTGGAGACAAGCCTGAACCCAGCAGGCCTGTCTGTAGAGTGCTGAGTTGGATTCCCCGGAGGCCTCTTGCCCTGAGCCCTCCGTCATTCCCTTTAGGTGGCCACATGAAGCTGAAGCCGGGCCCTGTAGGAGCTCTGGGGTGGGCGGGAGACGCCCCAACTTCGCAGGAGCCTGGCCACATGTCCAACAGCCGGCTTCTCTTAGCAACAACACCACCTGGCCTCAGGAGGTCGGACGGAAGTCGTCAATAGGTGTGCATGGAGCAGGAAGATCCTTGGCAAGTGTGCTGTGCCATCCAGCCTCCAGCAAACTTCGACGTCATTCAGGGCACCTCCATCTCCCATCAGCTCCCACCCCCCGCACCTTCTGGATCCTGACCAGGCAGTCCAGGAGCATGACCACTGGCCTCCTCGTCAAAGGACCACGAACCAAGCATCTCGGGCCACTGCCTCTGCACCTGACACCAGGGAACACACCACCGTCACTGTTCCATCGCCTGACAGCCATCTTGAAGCACCAAGGAGAGGCTTCCCTGGCACCAGGGCACCCGGTGTGTGTGAAGAAAGCATCCCCTCAGGACCTGAGCCGTCATCAGTTCCACTTCACCATGATCATGGAAGTCCTCCCCCATGCCCATGCACCTACGAGCCAAGGCCAAAGACTCCAAGCAGAGATACCAGGACTCTCTGAACCACCAGAGACCACTGGCCAGCCGGCCTTCCTGACATCTAGGACCAGGTAAACTACACCATCCCACCTTAGAGGGTGTGGAGTCTCGGTGCGTTCGCAGAGACAAGCCTGAACCCAGCGGGCCTGTCTGTAGGGTGCTGAGTTGGATTCCCCGGAGGCCTCTTGAACTGAGCCCTCCGTGATTCCCTTTAGGTGGCCACAGAAAGCTGCAGCCAGCCCTGTAGGAACTCTGGGGTGGGCGGGAGACGCCCTAACTTCGCAGGAGCCTGGGCACATCTCCAACAGCCGGCTTCTCTGACCAAAACATCACCTGGACGGAGGTCGTCATTTGGTGTGCCTGGAGCACTAAGATCCTTCGCGAGTGCCATCCAGCTCCAGCAGCCTTCGACATCCTTCAGGGCCCCTCCATCTCCCATCAGATCCTGACCCCGGCAGCCCGAACCACCTGGATACTGACCAAGTTTCCAGGAACATGACCTCTGGCCTTCTCTCAAAGGACCACAAACGAAGCCATCTCGGGCCACTGCCTGTGCACCTGAGACCAGGGCGCACGCGACGCTGCCTCTTCCATCCCCTGGCATTCATCTCTAAGCGCCAAGGAGACGCTTCCCGGGCACCATGGCACCCGTTGTGTGTAAATAAAAAGCCCCTGAGGACACAGAGCCTTCATCAGTTCCACTTCACCATGACCATTGAGGACCTTCCCCATGCCCCTGCACGTACGAGCCAAGGCCAACGACTCCAGGCAGAGATACCAGGACTCTCTGAACCACCAGAGACCTCGTGCCAGCCTGCCTTCCTGACATCTAGGACTAGGTGAGCTACACCATCCCACCTTAGACGGTGTGGCGTCTCGGGGCGGTCGTGGAGACAAGCCTGAACCCAGCACGCCTGTCTGTAGAGTGCTGAGTTGGATTCCCCGGAGGCCTCTTGTCCTGAGCCCTCCGTCATTCCCTTTAGGTGGCCACATGAAGCTGAAGCCGGGCCCTGTAGGAGCTCTGGGGTGGGCGGGAGACACCCCAACTTCGCAAGAGCCTGGCCACATGTCCAACAGCCGGCTTCTCTTAGTAACAACACCACCTGGCCTCAGGAGGTCGGACGGAAGTCGTCAATAGGTGTGCATGGAGCAGGAAGATCCTTGGCAAGTGTGCTGTGCCATCCAGCCTCCAGCAAACTTCGACGTCATTCAGGGCCCCTCCATCTCCCATCAGCTCCCACCCCCCGCACCTTCTGGATCCTGACCAGGCAGTCCAGGAGCATGACCACTGGCCTCCTCGTCAAAGGACCACGAACCAAGCCTCTCGGGCCACTGCCTCTGCACCTGACACCAGGGAACACACCACCGTCACTGTTCCATCGCCTGACAGCCATCTTGAAGCACCAAGGAGAGGCTTCCCTGGCACCAGGGCACCCGGTGTGTGTGAAGAAAGCATCCCCTGAGGACCTGAGCCGTCATCAGTTCCACTTCACCATGATCATGGAAGTCCTCCCCCATAGCCCTGCACCTACGAGCCAAGGCCAAAGACTCCAAGCAGAGATACCAGGACTCTCTGAAACACCAGAGACCACTGGCCAGCCGGCCTTCCTGACATCTAGGACCAGGTAAGCTACACCATCCCACCTTAGAGGGTGTGGAGTCTCGGTGCGTTCGCAGAGACAAGCCTGAACCCAGCGGGCCTGTCTGTAGGGTGCTGAGTTGGATTCCCCGGAGGCCTCTTGACCTGAGCCCTCCGTGATTCCCTTTAGGTGGCCACAGAAAGCTGCAGCCAGGCCTGTAGGAGCTCTGGGGTGGGCGGGAGACGCCCCAACTTCGCAGGAGCCTGGCCACATGTCCAACAGCCGGCTTCTCTTAGCAACAACACCACCTGGCCTCAGGAGGTCGGACGGAAGTCGTCAATAGGTGTGCATGGAGCAGGAAGATTCTTGGCAAGTGTGCTGTGCCATCCAGCCTCCAGCAAACTTCGACGTCATTCAGGGCCCCTCCATCTCCCATCAGCTCCCACCCCCCGCACCTTCTGGATCCTGACCAGGCAGTCCAGGAGCATGACCACTGGCCTCCTCGTCAAAGGACCACGAACCAAGCCTCTCGGGCCACTGCCTCTGCACGTGACACCAGGGAACACACCACCGTCACTGTTCCATCGCCTGACAGCCATCTTGAAGCACCAAGGAGAGGCTTCCCTGGCACCAGGGCACCCGGTGTGTGTGAAGAAAGCATCCCCTCAGGACCTGAGCCGTCATCAGTTCCACTTCACCATGATCATGGAAGTCCTCCCCCATGCCCCTGCACCTACGAGCCAAGGCCAAAGACTCCAAGCAGAGATACCAGGACTCTCTGAACCACCAGCGACCACTGGCCAGCCGGCCTTCCTGACATCTAGGACCAGGTAAGCTACACCATCCCACCTTAGAGGGTGTGGAGTCTCGGTGCCTTCGCAGAGACAAGCCTGAACCCAGCGGGCCTGTCTTTAGGGTGCTGAGTTGGATTCCCCGGAGGCCTCTTGACCTGAGCACTCCGTGATTCCCTTTAGGTGGCCACAGAAAGCTGCAGCCAGCCCTGTAGGAGCTCTGGGGTGGGCGGGAGACGCCACAACTTCGCAGGAGCCTGGCCACATCTCCAACAGCCGGCTTCTCTGACCAAAACATCACCTGGCCTAAGGAGGACGGACAGAGGTCGTCATTTGGTGTGCCTGGAGCACTAAGATCCTTCGCGAGTGCCATCCAGCTCCAGCAGCCTTCGACATCCTTCAGGGCCCCTCCATCTCCCATCAGATCCTGACCCCGGCAACCCGAACCACCTGGATACTGACCAAGTTTCCAGGAACATGACCTCTGGCCTTCTCTCAAAGGACCACAAACCAAGCCATCTCGGGCCACTGCCTGTGCACCTGAGACCAGGGCGCACGCGACGCTGCCTGTTCCATCCCCTGGCATTCATCTCTAAGCGCCAAGGAGACGCTTCCCCGGCACCATGGCACCCATTGTGTGAAAATAAAAAGCCCCTGAGGACACAGAGCCTTCATCAGTTCCACTTCACCATGACCATTGAGGACCTTCCCCATGCCCCTGCACGTACGAGCCAAGGCCATCGACTCCAGGCAGAGATACCAGGACTCTCTGAACCACCAGAGAACTCATGCCAGCCTGCCTTCCTGACATCTAGGACTAGGTGAGCTACACCATCCCACCTTAGACGGTGTGGCGTCTCGGGGCGGCCGTGGAGACAAGCCTGAACCCAGCAGGCCTGTCTGTAGAGTGCTGAGTTGGATTCCCCGGAGGCCTCTTGTCCTGAGCCCTCCGTCATTCCCTTTAGGTGGCCACATGAAGCTGAAGCCGGGCCCTGTAGGAGCTCTGGGGTGGGCGGGAGACGCCCCAACTTCGCAGGAGCCTGGCCACATGTCCAACAGCCGGCTTCTCTTAGCAACAACACCACCTGGCCTCAGGAGGTCGGACGGAAGTCGTCAATAGGTGTGCATGGAGCAGGAAGATCCTTGGCAAGTGTGCTGTGCCATCCAGCCTCCAGCAAACTTCGACGTCATTCAGGGCCCCTCCATCTCCCATCAGCTCCCACCCCCCGCACCTTCTGGATCCTGACCAGGCAGTCCAGGAGCATGACCACTGGCCTGCTCGTCAAAGGACCACGAACCAAGCCTCTCGGGCCACTGCCTCTGCACCTGACACCAGGGAACACACCACCGTCACTGTTCCATCGCCTGACAGCCATCTTGAAGCACCAAGGAGAGGCTTCCCTGGCACCAGGGCACCCGGTGTGTGTGAAGAAAGCATCCCCTCAGGACCTGAGCCGTCATCAGTTCCACTTCACCATGATCATGGAAGTCCTCCCCCATGCCCCTGCATCTACGAGCCAAGGCCAAAGACTCCAAGCAGAGATACCAGGACTCTCTGAACCACCAGAGACCACTGGCCAGCCGGCTTTCCTGACATCTAGGACCAGGTAAGCTACACCATCCCACCTTAGAGGGTGTGGCGTCTCGGAGCATTCGCAGAGACAAGCCTGAACCCAGCGGGCCTGTCTGTAGGGTGCTGAGTTGGATTCCCCGGAGGCCTCTTGACCTGAGCCCTCCGTGATTCCCTTTAGGTGGCCACAGAAAGCTGCAGCCAGGCCTGTAGGAGCTCTGGGGTGGGCGGGAGACGCCCCAACTTCGCAGGAGCCTGGCCACATGTCCAACAGCCGGCTTCTCTTAGCAACAACACCACCTGGCCTCAGGAGGTCGGACGGAAGTCGTCAATAGGTGTGCATGGAGCAGGAAGATTCTTGGCAAGTGTGCTGTGCCATCCAGCCTCCAGCAAACTTCGACGTCATTCAGGGCCCCTCCATCTCCCATCAGCTCCCACCCCCCGCACCTTCTGGATCCTGACCAGGCAGTCCAGGAGCATGACCACTGGCCTCCTCGTCAAAGGACCACGAACCAAGCCTCTCGGGCCACTGCCTCTGCACGTGACACCAGGGAACACACCACCGTCACTGTTCCATCGCCTGACAGCCATCTTGAAGCACCAAGGAGAGGCTTCCCTGGCACCAGGGCACCCGGTGTGTGTGAAGAAAGCATCCCCTCAGGACCTGAGCCGTCATCAGTTCCACTTCACCATGATCATGGAAGTCCTCCCCCATGCCCCTGCACCTACGAGCCAAGGCCAAAGACTCCAAGCAGAGATACCAGGACTCTCTGAACCACCAGCGACCACTGGCCAGCCGGCCTTCCTGACATCTAGGACCAGGTAAGCTACACCATCCCACCTTAGAGGGTGTGGAGTCTCGGTGCCTTCGCAGAGACAAGCCTGAACCCAGCGGGCCTGTCTTTAGGGTGCTGAGTTGGATTCCCCGGAGGCCTCTTGACCTGAGCACTCCGTGATTCCCTTTAGGTGGCCACAGAAAGCTGCAGCCAGCCCTGTAGGAGCTCTGGGGTGGGCGGGAGACGCCACAACTTCGCAGGAGCCTGGCCACATCTCCAACAGCCGGCTTCTCTGACCAAAACATCACCTGGCCTAAGGAGGACGGACAGAGGTCGTCATTTGGTGTGCCTGGAGCACTAAGATCCTTCGCGAGTGCCATCCAGCTCCAGCAGCCTTCGACATCCTTCAGGGCCCCTCCATCTCCCATCAGATCCTGACCCCGGCAACCCGAACCACCTGGATACTGACCAAGTTTCCAGGAACATGACCTCTGGCCTTCTCTCAAAGGACCACAAACCAAGCCATCTCGGGCCACTGCCTGTGCACCTGAGACCAGGGCGCACGCGACGCTGCCTGTTCCATCCCCTGGCATTCATCTCTAAGCGCCAAGGAGACGCTTCCCCGGCACCATGGCACCCATTGTGTGTAAATAAAAAGCCCCTGAGGACACAGAGCCTTCATCAGTTCCACTTCACCATGACCATTGAGGACCTTCCCCATGCCCCTGCACGTACGAGCCAAGGCCATTGACTCCAGGCAGAGATACCAGGACTCTCTGAACCACCAGAGAACTCATGCCAGCCTGCCTTCCTGACATCTAGGACTAGGTGAGCTACACCATCCCACCTTAGACGGTGTGGCGTCTCGGGGCGGTCGTGGAGACAAGCCTGAACCCAGCAGGCCTGTCTGTAGAGTGCTGAGTTGGATTCCCCGGAGGCCTCTTGTCCTGAGCCCTCCGTCATTCCCTTTAGGTGGCCACATGAAGCTGAAGCCGGGCCCTGTAGGAGCTCTGGGGTGGGCGGGAGACGCCCCAACTTCGCAGGAGCCTGGCCACATGTCCAACAGCCGGCTTCTCTTAGCAACAACACCACCTGGCCTCAGGAGGTCGGACGGAAGTCGTCAATAGGTGTGCATGGAGCAGGAAGATCCTTGGCAAGTGTGCTGTGCCATCCAGCCTCCAGCAAACTTCGACGTCATTCAGGGCCCCTCCATCTCCCATCAGCTCCCACCCCCCGCACCTTCTGGATCCTGACCAGGCAGTCCAGGAGCATGACCAGTGGCCTGCTCGTCAAAGGACCACGAACCAAGCCTCTCGGGCCACTGCCTCTGCACCTGACACCAGGGAACACACCACCGTCACTGTTCCATCGCCTGACAGCCATCTTGAAGCACCAAGGAGAGGCTTCCCTGGCACCAGGGCACCCGGTGTGTGTGAAGAAAGCATCCCCTCAGGACCTGAGCCGTCATCAGTTCCACTTCACCATGATCATGGAAGTCCTCCCCCATGCCCCTGCACCTACGAGCCAAGGCCAAAGACTCCAAGCAGAGATACCAGGACTCTCTGAACCACCAGAGACCACTGGCCAGCCGGCCTTCCTGACATCTAGGACCAGGTAAGCTACACCATCCCACCTTAGAGGGTGTGGCGTCTCGGTGCGTTCGCAGAGACAAGCCTGAACCCAGCGGGCCTGTCTGTAGGGTGCTGAGTTGGATTCCCCGGAGGCCTCTTGACCTGAGCCCTCCGTGATTCCCTTTAGGTGGCCACAGAAAGCTGCAGCCACCCCTGTAGGAGCTCTGGGGTTGGCGGGAGACGCCCCAACTTCGCAGGAGCCTGGCCACATCTCCAACAGCCGGCTTCTCTGACCAAAACATCACCTGGCCTAAGGAGGACGGACGGAGGTCGTCATTTGGTGTGCCTGGAGCACTAAGATCCTTCGCGAGTGCCATCCAGCTCCAGCAGCCTTCGACATCCTTCAGGGCCCCTCCATCTCCCATCAGATCCTGACCCCGGCAGCCCGAACCACCTGGATACTGACCAAGCTTTCCAGGAACATGACCTCTGGCCTTCTCTCAAAGGACCACAAACCAAGCCATCTCGGGCCACTGCCTGTGCACCTGAGACCAGGGCGCACGCGACGCTGCCTGTTCCATCCCCTGGCATTCATCTCTAAGCGCCAATGAGACGCCTCCCGGGCACCATGGCACCTGTTGTGTGTAAATAAAAATCCCCTGAGGACACAGAGCCTTCATCAGTTCCACTTCACCATGACCATTGAGGGCCTTCCCCATGCCCCTGCACGTACGAGCCAAGGCCAACGACTCCAGGCAGAGATACCAGGACTCTCTGAACCACCAGAGACCTCGTGCCAGCCTGCCTTCCTGACATCTCGGACTAGGTGAGCTACACCATCCCACCTTAGACGGTGTGGCGTCTCGGGGCGGTCGCGGAGACAAGCCTGAACCCAGCAGGCCTGTCTGTAGAGTGCTGAGTTGGATTCCCCGGAGGCCTCTTGTCCTGAGCCCTCCGTCATTCCCTTTAGGTGGCCACATGAAGCTGAAGCCGGGCCCTGTAGGAGCTCTGGGGTGGGCGGGAGACGCCCCAACTTCGCAGGAGCCTGGCCACATGTCCAACAGCCAGCTTCTCTTAGCAAGAACACCACCTGGCCTCAGGAGGTCGGACGGAAGTCGTCAATAGGTGTGCATGGAGCAGGAAGATCCTTGGCAAGTGTGCTGTGCCATCCAGCCTCCAGCAAACTTCGACGTCATTCAGGGCCCCTCCATCTCCCATCAGCTCCCACCCCCCGCACCTTCTGGATCCTGACCAGGCAGTCCAGGAGCATGACCACTGGCCTCCTCGTCAAAGGACCACGAACCAAGCCTCTCGGGCCACTGCCTCTGCACCTGACACCAGGGAACACACCACCGTCACTGTTCCATCGCCTGACAGCCATCTTGAAGCACCAAGGAGAGGCTAGCTCTGGCACCAGGGGACCCGGTGTGTGTGAAGAAAGCATCCCCTCAGGACCTGAGCCGTCATCAGTTCCACTTCACCATGATCATGGAAGTCCTCCCCCATGCCCCTGCACCTACGAGCCAAGGCCAAAGACTCCAAGCAGAGATACCAGGACTCTCTGAACCACCAGAGACCACTGGCCAGCCGGCCTTCCTGACATCTAGGACCAGGTAAGCTACACCATCCCACCTTAGAGGGTGTGGCGTCTCGGTGCGTTCGCAGAGACAAGCCTTTACCCAGCGGGCCTGTCTGTAGGGTGCTGAGTTGGATTCCCCGGAGGCCTCTTGACCTGAGCCCTCCGTGATTCCCTTTAGGTGGCCACAGAAAGCTGGAGCCAGCCCTGTAGGAGCTCTGGGGTGGGCGGGAGACGCCACAACTTCGCAGGAGCCTGGCCACATCTCCAACAGCCGGCTTGTCTGACCAAAACATCACCTGGCCTAAGGAGGACGGACGGAGGTCGTCATTTGGTGTGCCTGGAGCACTAAGATCCTTCGCGAGTGCCATCCAGCTCCAGCAGCCTTCGACATCCTTCAGGGCCCCTCCATCTCCCATCAGATCCTGACCCCGGCAGCCCGAACCACCTGGATACTGACCAAGCTTTCCAGGAACATGACCTCTGGCCTTCTCTCTAAGGACCACAAACCAAGCCATCTCGGGCCACTGCCTGTGCACCTGAGACCAGGGGGCACGCGACGCTGCCTGTTCCATCCCCTGGCATTCATCTCTAAGCTCCAAGGAGACGCTTCCCGGGCACCATGGCACCCGTTGTGTGTAAATAAAAAGCCCCTGAGGACACAGAGCCTTCATCAGTTCCACTTCACCATGACCATTGAGGACCTTCCCCATGCCCCTGCACGTACGAGCCAAGGCCAACGACTCCAGGCAGAGATACCAGGACTCTCTGAACCACCAGAGACCTCGTGCCAGCCTGCCTTCCTGACATCTAGGACTAGGTGAGCTATACCATCCCACCTTAGACGGTGTGGCGTCTCGGGGCGGTCGCGGAGACAAGCCTGAACACAGCAGGCCTGTCTGTAGAGTGCTGAGTTGGATTCCCCGGAGGCCTCTTGTCCTGAGCCCTCCGTCATTCCCTTTAGGTGGCCACATGAAGCTGAAGCCGGGCCCTGTAGGAGCTCTGGGGTGGGCGGGAGACGCCCCAACTTCGCAGGAGCCTGGCCACATGTCCAACAGCCGGCTTCTCTTAGCAACAACACCACCTGGCCTCAGGAGGTCGGACGGAAGTCGTCAATAGGTGTGCATGGAGCAGGAAGATTCTTGGCAAGTGTGCTGTGCCATCCAGCCTCCAGCAAACTTCGACGTCATTCAGGGCCCCTCCATCTCCCATCAGCTCCCACCCCCCGCACCTTCTGGATCCTGACCAGGCAGTCCAGGAGCATGACCACTGGCCTCCTCGTCAAAGGACCACGAACCAAGCCTCTCGGGCCACTGCCTCTGCACGTGACACCAGGGAACACACCACCGTCACTGTTCCATCGCCTGACAGCCATCTTGAAGCACCAAGGAGAGGCTTCCCTGGCACCAGGGCACCCGGTGTGTGTGAAGAAAGCATCCCCTCAGGACCTGAGCCGTTATCAGTTCCACTTCACCATGATCATGGAAGTCCTCCCCCATGCCCCTGCACCTACGAGCCAAGGCCAAAGACTCCAAGCAGAGATACCAGGACTCTCTGAACCACCAGCGACCACCGGCCAGCCGGCCTTCCTGACATCTAGGACCAGGTAAGCTACACCATCCCACCTTAGAGGGTGTGGAGTCTCGGTGCGTTCGCAGAGACAAGCCTGAACCCAGCGGGCCTGTCTGTAGGGTGCTGAGTTGGATTCCCCGGAGGCCTCTTGACCTGAGCACTCCGTGATTCCCTTTAGGTGGCCACAGAAAGCTGCAGCCAGCCCTGTAGGAGCTCTGGGGTGGGCGGGAGACGCCACAACTTCGCAGGAGCCTGGCCACATCTCCAACAGCCGGCTTCTCTGACCAAAACATCACCTGGCCTAAGGAGGACGGACGGAGGTCGTCATTTGGTGTGCCTGGAGCACTAAGATCCTTCGCGAGTGCCATCCAGCTCCAGCAGCCTTCGACATCCTTCAGGGCCCCTCCATCTCCCATCAGATCCTGACCCCGGCAACCCGAACCACCTGGATACTGACCAAGTTTCCAGGAACATGACCTCTGGCCTTCTCTCAAAGGACCACAAACCAAGCCATCTCGGGCCACTGCCTGTGCACCTGAGACCAGGGCGCACGCGACGCTGCCTGTTCCATCCCCTGGCATTCATCTCTAAGCGCCAAGGAGACGCTTCCCCGGCACCATGGCACCCATTGTGTGTAAATAAAAAGCCCCTGAGGACACAGAGCCTTCATCAGTTCCACTTCACCATGACCATTGAGGACCTTCCCCATGCCCCTGCACGTACGAGCCAAGGCCATCGACTCCAGGCAGAGATACCAGGACTCTCTGAACCACCAGAGAACTCATGCCAGCCTGCCTTCCTGACATCTAGGACTAGGTGAGCTACACCATCCCACCTTAGACGGTGTGGCGTCTCGGGGCGGTCGTGGAGACAAGCCTGAGCCCAGCAGGCCTGTCTGTAGAGTGCTGAGTTGGATTCCCCGGAGGCCTCTTGTCCTGAGCCCTCCGTCATTCCCTTTAGGTGGCCACATGAAGCTGAAGCCGGGCCCTGTAGGAGCTCTGGGGTGGGCGGGAGACGCCCCAACTTCGCAGGAGCCTGGCCACATGTCCAACAGCCGGCTTCTCTTAGCAACAACACCACCTGGCCTCAGGAGGTCGGACGGAAGTCGTCAATAGGTGTGCATGGAGCAGGAAGATCCTTGGCAAGTGTGCTGTGCCATCCAGCCTCCAGCAAACTTCGACGTCATTCAGGGCCCCTCCATCTCCCATCAGCTCCCACCCCCCGCACCTTCTGGATCCTGACCAGGCAGTCCAGGAGCATGACCACTGTCCTGCTCGTCAAAGGACCACGAACCAAGCCTCTCGGGCCACTGCCTCTGCACCTGACACCAGGGAACACACCACCGTCACTGTTCCATCGCCTGACAGCCATCTTGAAGCACCAAGGAGAGGCTTCCCTGGCACCAGGGCACCCGGTGTGTGTGAAGAAAGCATCCCCTCAGGACCTGAGCCGTCATCAGTTCCACTTCACCATGATCATGGAAGTCCTCCCCCATGCCCCTGCATCTACGAGCCAAGGCCAAAGACTCCAAGCAGAGATACCAGGACTCTCTGAACCACCAGAGACCACTGGCCAGCCGGCTTTCCTGACATCTAGGACCAGGTAAGCTACACCATCCCACCTTAGAGGGTGTGGCGTCTCGGAGCATTCGCAGAGACAAGCCTGAACCCAGCGGGCCTGTCTGTAGGGTGCTGAGTTGGATTCCCCGGAGGCCTCTTGACCTGAGCCCTCCGTGATTCCCTTTAGGTGGCCACAGAAAGCTGCAGCCAGGCCTGTAGGAGCTCTGGGGTGGGCGGGAGACGCCCCAACTTCGCAGGAGCCTGGCCACATGTCCAACAGCCGGCTTCTCTTAGCAACAACACCACCTGGCCTCAGGAGGTCGGACGGAAGTCGTCAATAGGTGTGCATGGAGCAGGAAGATTCTTGGCAAGTGTGCTGTGCCATCCAGCCTCCAGCAAACTTCGACGTCATTCAGGGCCCCTCCATCTCCCATCAGCTCCCACCCCCCGCACCTTCTGGATCCTGACCAGGCAGTCCAGGAGCATGACCACTGGCCTCCTCGTCAAAGGACCACGAACAAAGCCTCTCGGGCCACTGCCTCTGCACGTGACACCAGGGAACACACCACCGTCACTGTTCCATCGCCTGACAGCCATCTTGAAGCACCAAGGAGAGGCTTCCCTGGCACCAGGGCACCCGGTGTGTGTGAAGAAAGCATCCCCTCAGGACCTGAGCCGTCATCAGTTCCACTTCACCATGATCATGGAAGTCCTCCCCCATGCCCCTGCACCTACGAGCCAAGGCCAAAGACTCCAAGCAGAGATACCAGGACTCTCTGAACCACCAGCGACCACTGGCCAGCCGGCCTTCCTGACATCTAGGACCAGGTAAGCTACACCATCCCACCTTAGAGGGTGTGGAGTCTCGGTGCCTTCGCAGAGACAAGCCTGAACCCAGCGGGCCTGTCTTTAGGGTGCTGAGTTGGATTCCCCGGAGGCCTCTTGACCTGAGCACTCCGTGATTCCCTTTAGGTGGCCACAGAAAGCTGCAGCCAGCCCTGTAGGAGCTCTGGGGTGGGCGGGAGACGCCACAACTTCGCAGGAGCCTGGCCACATCTCCAACAGCCGGCTTCTCTGACCAAAACATCACCTGGCCTAAGGAGGACGGACAGAGGTCGTCATTTGGTGTGCCTGGAGCACTAAGATCCTTCGCGAGTGCCATCCAGCTCCAGCAGCCTTCGACATCCTTCAGGGCCCCTCCATCTCCCATCAGATCCTGACCCCGGCAACCCGAACCACCTGGATACTGACCAAGTTTCCAGGAACATGACCTCTGGCCTTCTCTCAAAGGACCACAAACCAAGCCATCTCGGGCCACTGCCTGTGCACCTGAGACCAGGGCGCACGCGACGCTGCCTGTTCCATCCCCTGGCATTCATCTCTAAGCGCCAAGGAGACGCTTCCCCGGCACCATGGCACCCATTGTGTGTAAATAAAAAGCCCCTGAGGACACAGAGCCTTCATCAGTTCCACTTCACCATGACCATTGAGGACCTTCCCCATGCCCCTGCACGTACGAACCAAGGCCATCGACTCCAGGCAGAGATACCAGGACTCTCTGAACCACCAGAGAACTCATGCCAGCCTGCCTTCCTGACATCTAGGACTAGGTGAGCTACACCATCCCACCTTAGACGGTGTGGCGTCTCGGGGCGGTCGTGGAGACAAGCCTGAACCCAGCAGGCCTGTCTGTAGAGTGCTGAGTTGGATTCCCCGGAGGCCTCTTGTCCTGAGCCCTCCGTCATACCCTTTAGGTGGCCACATGAAGCTGAAGCCGGGCCCTGTAGGAGCTCTGGGGTGGGCGGGAGACGCCCCAACTTCGCAGGAGCCTGGCCACATGTCCAACAGCCGGCTTCTCTTAGCAACAACACCACCTGGCCTCAGGAGGTCGGACGGAAGTCGTCAATAGGTGTGCATGGAGCAGGAAGATCCTTGGCAAGTGTGCTGTGCCATCCAGCCTCCAGCAAACTTCGACGTCATTCAGGGCCCCTCCATCTCCCATCAGCTCCCACCCCCCGCACCTTCTGGATCCTGACCAGGCAGTCCAGGAGCATGACCACTGGCCTGCTCGTCAAAGGACCACGAACCAAGCCTCTCGGGCCACTGCCTCTGCACCTGACACCAGGGAACACACCACCGTCACTGTTCCATCGCCTGACAGCCATCTTGAAGCACCAAGGAGAGGCTTCCCTGGCACCAGGGCACCCGGTGTGTGTGAAGAAAGCATCCCCTCAGGACCTGAGCCGTCATCAGTTCCACTTCACCATGATCATGGAAGTCCTCCCCCATGCCCCTGCACCTACGAGCCAAGGCCAAAGACTCCAAGCAGAGATACCAGGACTCTCTGAACCACCAGAGACCACTGGCCAGCCGGCCTTCCTGACATCTAGGACCAGGTAAGCTACACCATCCCACCTTAGAGGGTGTGGCGTCTCGGTGCGTTCGCAGAGACAAGCCTGAACCCAGCGGGCCTGTCTGTAGGGTGCTGAGTTGGATTCCCCGGAGGCCTCTTGACCTGAGCCCTCCGTGATTCCCTTTAGGTGGCCACAGAAAGCTGCAGCCACCCCTGTAGGAGCTCTGGGGTTGGCGGGAGACGCCCCAACTTCGCAGGAGCCTGGCCACATCTCCAACAGCCGGCTTCTCTGACCAAAACATCACCTGGCCTAAGGAGGACGGACGGAGGTCGTCATTTGGTGTGCCTGGAGCACTAAGATCCTTCGCGAGTGCCATCCAGCTCCAGCAGCCTTCGACATCCTTCAGGGCCCCTCCATCTCCCATCAGATCCTGACCCCGGCAGCCCGAACCACCTGGATACTGACCAAGCTTTCCAGGAACATGACCTCTGGCCTTCTCTCAAAGGACCACAAACCAAGCCATCTCGGGCCACTGCCTGTGCACCTGAGACCAGGGCGCACGCGACGCTGCCTGTTCCATCCCCTGGCATTCATCTCTAAGCGCCAATGAGACGCCTCCCGGGCACCATGGCACCTGTTGTGTGTAAATAAAAATCCCCTGAGGACACAGAGCCTTCATCAGTTCCACTTCACCATGACCATTGAGGGCCTTCCCCATGCCCCTGCACGTACGAGCCAAGGCCAACGACTCCAGGCAGAGATACCAGGACTCTCTGAACCACCAGAGACCTCGTGCCAGCCTGCCTTCCTGACATCTCGGACTAGGTGAGCTACACCATCCCACCTTAGACGGTGTGGCGTCTCGGGGCGGTCGCGGAGACAAGCCTGAACCCAGCAGGCCTGTCTGTAGAGTGCTGAGTTGGATTCCCCGGAGGCCTCTTGTCCTGAGCCCTCCGTCATTCCCTTTAGGTGGCCACATGAAGCTGAAGCCGGGCCCTGTAGGAGCTCTGGGGTGGGCGGGAGACGCCCCAACTTCGCAGGAGCCTGGCCACATGTCCAACAGCCAGCTTCTCTTAGCAAGAACACCACCTGGCCTCAGGAGGTCGGACGGAAGTCGTCAATAGGTGTGCATGGAGCAGGAAGATCCTTGGCAAGTGTGCTGTGCCATCCAGCATCCAGCAAACTTCGACGTCATTCAGGGCCCCTCCATCTCCCATCAGCTCCCACCCCCCGCACCTTCTGGATCCTGACCAGGCAGTCCAGGAGCATGACCACTGGCCTCCTCGTCAAAGGACCACGAACTAAGCCTCTCGGGCCACTGCCTCTGCACCTGACACCAGGGAACACACCACCGTCACTGTTCCATCGCCTGACAGCCATCTTGAAGCACCAAGGAGAGGCTAGCCCTGGCACCAGGGCACCCGGTGTGTGTGAAGAAAGCATCCCCTCAGGACCTGAGCCGTCATCAGTTCCACTTCACCATGATCATGGAAGTCCTCCCCCATGCCCCTGCACCTACGAGCCAAGGCCAAAGACTCCAAGCAGAGATACCAGGACTCTCTGAACCACCAGAGACCACTGGCCAGCCGGCCTTCCTGACATCTAGGACCAGGTAAGCTACACCATTCCACCTTAGAGGGTGTGGCGTCTCGGTGCGTTCGCAGAGACAAGCCTTTACCCAGCGGGCCTGTCTGTAGGGTGCTGAGTTGGATTCCCCGGAGGCCTCTTGACCTGAGCCCTCCGTGATTCCCTTTAGGTGGCCACAGAAAGCTGGAGCCAGCCCTGTAGGAGCTCTGGGGTGGGCGGGAGACGCCACAATTTCGCAGGAGCCTGGCCACATCTCCAACAGCCGGCTTGTCTGACCAAAACATCACCTGGCCTAAGGAGGACGGACGGAGGTCGTCATTTGGTGTGCCTGGAGCACTAAGATCCTTCGCGAGTGCCATCCAGCTCCAGCAGCCTTCGACATCCTTCAGGGCCCCTCCATCTCCCATCAGATCCTGACCCCGGCAGCCCGAACCACCTGGATACTGACCAAGCTTTCCAGGAACATGACCTCTGGCCTTCTCTCTAAGGACCACAAACCAAGCCATCTCGGGCCACTGCCTGTGCACCTGAGACCAGGGGGCACGCGACGCTGCCTGTTCCATCCCCTGGCATTCATCTCTAAGCTCCAAGGAGACGCTTCCCGGGCACCATGGCACCCGTTGTGTGTAAATAAAAAGCCCCTGAGGACACAGAGCCTTCATCAGTTCCACTTCACCATGACCATTGAGGACCTTCCTCATGCCCCTGCACGTACGAGCCAAGGCCTACGACTCCAGGCAGAGATACCAGGACTCTCTGAACCACCAGAGACCTCGTGCCAGCCTGCCTTCCTGACATCTAGGACTAGGTGAGCTATACCATCCCACCTTAGACGGTGTGGCGTCTCGGGGCGGTCGCGGAGACAAGCCTGAACACAGCAGGCCTGTCTGTAGAGTGCTGAGTTGGAT
Organism: Eospalax fontanierii; assembly: GCA_035773235.1. Lineage (NCBI taxonomy): Eukaryota > Metazoa > Chordata > Mammalia > Rodentia > Spalacidae > Eospalax > Eospalax fontanierii. The sequence continues at coordinate 10,721,196 of CM069536.1, read as the reverse complement.
TCCCCGGAGGCCTCTTGTCCTGAGCCCTCCGTCATTCCCTTTAGGTGGCCACATGAAGCTGAAGCCGGGCCCTGTAGGAGCTCTGGGGTGGGCGGGAGACGCCCCAACTTCGCAGGAGCCTGGCCACATGTCCAACAGCCGGCTTCTCTTAGCAACAACACCACCTGGCCTCAGGAGGTCGGACGGAAGTCGTCAATAGGTGTGCATGGAGCAGGAAGATTCTTGGCAAGTGTGCTGTGCCATCCAGCCTCCAGCAAACTTCGACGTCATTCAGGGCCCCTCCATCTCCCATCAGCTCCCACCCCCCGCACCTTCTGGATCCTGACCAGGCAGTCCAGGAGCATGACCACTGGCCTCCTCGTCAAAGGACCACGAACCAAGCCTCTCGGGCCACTGCCTCTGCACGTGACACCAGGGAACACACCACCGTCACTGTTCCATCGCCTGACAGCCATCTTGAAGCACCAAGGAGAGGCTTCCCTGGCACCAGGGCACCCGGTGTGTGTGAAGAAAGCATCCCCTCAGGACCTGAGCCGTTATCAGTTCCACTTCACCATGATCATGGAAGTCCTCCCCCATGCCCCTGCACCTACGAGCCAAGGCCAAAGACTCCAAGCAGAGATACCAGGACTCTCTGAACCACCAGCGACCACCGGCCAGCCGGCCTTCCTGACATCTAGGACCAGGTAAGCTACACCATCCCACCTTAGAGGGTGTGGAGTCTCGGTGCGTTCGCAGAGACAAGCCTGAACCCAGCGGGCCTGTCTGTAGGGTGCTGAGTTGGATTCCCCGGAGGCCTCTTGACCTGAGCACTCCGTGATTCCCTTTAGGTGGCCACAGAAAGCTGCAGCCAGCCCTGTAGGAGCTCTGGGGTGGGCGGGAGACGCCACAACTTCGCAGGAGCCTGGCCACATCTCCAACAGCCGGCTTCTCTGACCAAAACATCACCTGGCCTAAGGAGGACGGACGGAGGTCGTCATTTGGTGTGCCTGGAGCACTAAGATCCTTCGCGAGTGCCATCCAGCTCCAGCAGCCTTCGACATCCTTCAGGGCCCCTCCATCTCCCATCAGATCCTGACCCCGGCAACCCGAACCACCTGGATACTGACCAAGTTTCCAGGAACATGACCTCTGGCCTTCTCTCAAAGGACCACAAACCAAGCCATCTCGGGCCACTGCCTGTGCACCTGAGACCAGGGCGCACGCGACGCTGCCTGTTCCATCCCCTGGCATTCATCTCTAAGCGCCAAGGAGACGCTTCCCCGGCACCATGGCACCCATTGTGTGTAAATAAAAAGCCCCTGAGGACACAGAGCCTTCATCAGTTCCACTTCACCATGACCATTGAGGACCTTCCCCATGCCCCTGCACGTACGAGCCAAGGCCATCGACTCCAGGCAGAGATACCAGGACTCTCTGAACCACCAGAGAACTCATGCCAGCCTGCCTTCCTGACATCTAGGACTAGGTGAGCTACACCATCCCACCTTAGACGGTGTGGCGTCTCGGGGCGGTCGTGGAGACAAGCCTGAGCCCAGCAGGCCTGTCTGTAGAGTGCTGAGTTGGATTCCCCGGAGGCCTCTTGTCCTGAGCCCTCCGTCATTCCCTTTAGGTGGCCACATGAAGCTGAAGCCGGGCCCTGTAGGAGCTCTGGGGTGGGCGGGAGACACCCCAACTTCGCAGGAGCCTGGCCACATGTCCAACAGCCGGCTTCTCTTAGCAACAACACCACCTGGCCTCAGGAGGTCGGACGGAAGTCGTCAATAGGTGTGCATGGAGCAGGAAGATCCTTGGCAAGTGTGCTGTGCCATCAAGCCTCCAGCAAACTTCGACGTCATTCAGGGCCCCTCCATCTCCCATCAGCTCCCACCCCCCGCACCTTCTGGATCCTGACCAGGCAGTCCAGGAGCATGACCACTGGCCTGCTCGTCAAAGGACCACGAACCAAGCCTCTCGGGCCACTGCCTCTGCACCTGACACCAGGGAACACACCACCGTCACTGTTCCATCGCCTGACAGCCATCTTGAAGCACAAAGGAGAGGCTTCCCTGGCACCAGGGCACCCGGTGTGTGTGAAGAAAGCATCCCCTCAGGACCTGAGCCGTCATCAGTTCCACTTCACCATGATCATGGAAGTCCTCCCCCATGCCCCTGCACCTACGAGCCAAGGCCAAAGACTCCAAGCAGAGATACCAGGACTCTCTGAACCACCAGAGAACTCATGCCAGCCTGCCTTCCTGACATCTAGGACTAGGTGAGCTACACCATCCCACCTTAGACGGTGTGGCGTCTCGGGGCGGTCGTGGAGACAAGCCTGAACCCAGCAGGCCTGTCTGTAGAGTGCTGAGTTGGATTCCCCGGAGGCCTCTTGTCCTGAGCCCTCCGTCATTCCCTTTAGGTGGCCACATGAAGCTGAAGCCGGGCCCTGTAGGAGCTCTGGGGTGGGCGGGAGACGCCCCAACTTCGCAGGAGCCTGGCCACATGTCCAACAGCCGGCTTCTCTTAGCAACAACACCACCTGGCCTCAGGAGGTCGGACGGAAGTCGTCAATAGGTGTGCATGGAGCAGGAAGATCCTTGGCAAGTGTGCTGTGCCATCCAGCCTCCAGCAAACTTCGACGTCATTCAGGGCCCCTCCATCTCCCATCAGCTCCCACCCCCCGCACCTTCTGGATCCTGACCAGGCAGTCCAGGAGCATGACCACTGGCCTGCTCGTCAAAGGACCACGAACCAAGCCTCTCGGGCCACTGCCTCTGCACCTGACACCAGGGAACACACCACCGTCACTGTTCCATCGCCTGACAGCCATCTTGAAGCACCAAGGAGAGGCTTCCCTGGCACCAGGGCACCCGGTGTGTGTGAAGAAAGCATCCCCTCAGGACCTGAGCCGTCATCAGTTCCACTTCACCATGATCATGGAAGTCCTCCCCCATGCCCCTGCATCTACGAGCCAAGGCCAAAGACTCCAAGCAGAGATACCAGGACTCTCTGAACCACCAGAGACCACTGGCCAGCCGGCTTTCCTGACATCTAGGACCAGGTAAGCTACACCATCCCACCTTAGAGGGTGTGGCGTCTCGGAGCATTCGCAGAGACAAGCCTGAACCCAGCGGGCCTGTCTGTAGGGTGCTGAGTTGGATTCCCCGGAGGCCTCTTGACCTGAGCCCTCCGTGATTCCCTTTAGGTGGCCACAGAAAGCTGCAGCCAGGCCTGTAGGAGCTCCGGGGTGGGCGGGAGACGCCCCAACTTCGCAGGAGCCTGGCCACATGTCCAACAGCCGGCTTCTCTTAGCAACAACACCACCTGGCCTCAGGAGGTCGGACGGAAGTCGTCAATAGGTGTGCATGGAGCAGGAAGATTCTTGGCAAGTGTGCTGTGCCATCCAGCCTCCAGCAAACTTCGACGTCATTCAGGGCCCCTCCATCTCCCATCAGCTCCCACCCCCCGCACCTTCTGGATCCTGACCAGGCAGTCCAGGAGCATGACCACTGGCCTCCTCGTCAAAGGACCACGAACCAAGCCTCTCGGGCCACTGCCTCTGCACGTGACACCAGGGAACACACCACCGTCACTGTTCCATCGCCTGACAGCCATCTTGAAGCACCAAGGAGAGGCTTCCCTGGCACCAGGGCACCCGGTGTGTGTGAAGAAAGCATCCCCTCAGGACCTGAGCCGTCATCAGTTCCACTTCACCATGATCATGGAAGTCCTCCCCCATGCCCCTGCACCTACGAGCCAAGGCCAAAGACTCCAAGCAGAGATACCAGGACTCTCTGAACCACCAGCGACCACTGGCCAGCCGGCCTTCCTGACATCTAGGACCAGGTAAGCTACACCATCCCACCTTAGAGGGTGTGGAGTCTCGGTGCCTTCGCAGAGACAAGCCTGAACCCAGCGGGCCTGTCTTTAGGGTGCTGAGTTGGATTCCCCGGAGGCCTCTTGACCTGAGCACTCCGTGATTCCCTTTAGGTGGCCACAGAAAGCTGCAGCCAGCCCTGTAGGAGCTCTGGGGTGGGCGGGAGACGCCACAACTTCGCAGGAGCCTGGCCACATCTCCAACAGCCGGCTTCTCTGACCAAAACATCACCTGGCCTAAGGAGGACGGACAGAGGTCGTCATTTGGTGTGCCTGGAGCACTAAGATCCTTCGCGAGTGCCATCCAGCTCCAGCAGCCTTCGACATCCTTCAGGGCCCCTCCATCTCCCATCAGATCCTGACCCCGGCAACCCGAACCACCTGGATACTGACCAAGTTTCCAGGAACATGACCTCTGGCCTTCTCTCAAAGGACCACAAACCAAGCCATCTCGGGCCACTGCCTGTGCACCTGAGACCAGGGCGCACGCGACGCTGCCTGTTCCATCCCCTGGCATTCATCTCTAAGCGCCAAGGAGACGCTTCCCCGGCACCATGGCACCCATTGTGTGTAAATAAAAAGCCCCTGAGGACACAGAGCCTTCATCAGTTCCACTTCACCATGACCATTGAGGACCTTCCCCATGCCCCTGCACGTACGAGCCAAGGCCATCGACTCCAGGCAGAGATACCAGGACTCTCTGAACCACCAGAGAACTCATGCCAGCCTGCCTTCCTGACATCTAGGACTAGGTGAGCTACACCATCCCACCTTAGACGGTGTGGCGTCTCGGGGCGGTCGTGGAGACAAGCCTGAACCCAGCAGGCCTGTCTGTAGAGTGCTGAGTTGGATTCCCCGGAGGCCTCTTGTCCTGAGCCCTCCGTCATTCCCTTTAGGTGGCCACATGAAGCTGAAGCCGGGCCCTGTAGGAGCTCTGGGGTGGGCGGGAGACGCCCCAACTTCGCAGGAGCCTGGCCACATGTCCAACAGCCGGCTTCTCTTAGCAACAACACCACCTGGCCTCAGGAGGTCGGACGGAAGTCGTCAATAGGTGTGCATGGAGCAGGAAGATCCTTGGCAAGTGTGCTGTGCCATCCAGCCTCCAGCAAACTTCGACGTCACTCAGGGCCCCTCCATCTCCCATCAGCTCCCACCCCCCGCACCTTCTGGATCCTGACCAGGCAGTCCAGGAGCATGACCACTGGCCTGCTCGTCAAAGGACCACGAACCAAGCCTCTCGGGCCACTGCCTCTGCACCTGACACCAGGGAACACACCACCGTCACTGTTCCATCGCCTGACAGCCATCTTGAAGCACCAAGGAGAGGCTTCCCTGGCACCAGGGCACCCGGTGTGTGTGAAGAAAGCATCCCCTCAGGACCTGAGCCGTCATCAGTTCCACTTCACCATGATCATGGAAGTCCTCCCCCATGCCCCTGCACCTACGAGCCAAGGCCAAAGACTCCAAGCAGAGATACCAGGACTCTCTGAACCACCAGAGACCACTGGCCAGCCGGCCTTCCTGACATCTAGGACCAGGTAAACTACACCATCCCACCTTAGAGGGTGTGGCGTCTCGGTGCGTTCGCAGAGACAAGCCTGAACCCAGCGGGCCTGTCTGTAGGGTGCTGAGTTGGATTCCCCGGAGGCCTCTTGACCTGAGCCCTCCGTGATTCCCTTTAGGTGGCCACAGAAAGCTGCAGCCACCCCTGTAGGAGCTCTGGGGTTGGCGGGAGACGCCCCAACTTCGCAGGAGCCTGGCCACATCTCCAACAGCCGGCTTCTCTGACCAAAACATCACCTGGCCTAAGGAGGACGGACGGAGGTCGTCATTTGGTGTTCGGTGTTCGCACCCCGAACCACCTGGATCCTGACCAAGCTTTCCAGGAACATGACCTCTTGCCTCCTCGTCAAAGGACCTCGAACCAAGCCATCTCGGGCCACTGCCTGTGCACCTGACACCAGGGAACACACCACCGTCACTGTTCAATCGCCTGGCAGCCATCTTGAAGCGCCAAGGACAGGCTTCCCTGGCACCAGGGCACCCGGTGTGTGTGAAGAAGGCATCCCCTCAGGATCTGGAGCCGTCTTCACTTCCACTTCACCATGATCATGGAAGTCCTCCCCCATGCACCTGCACCTACGAGCCAAGGCCAATGACTCCAAGCAGAGATACCAGGACTCTCTGAACCACCAGAGACCACTGGCCAGCCGGCCTTCCTGACATCTAGGACCAGGTAAGCTACACCATCCCACCTTAGAGGGTGTGGCGTCTCGGTGCGTTCGCAGAGACAAGCCTGAACCCAGCGGGCCTGTCTGTAGGGTGCTGAGTTGGATTCCCCGGAGGCCTCTTGACCTGAGCCCTCCGTGATTCCCTTTAGGTGGCCACAGAAAGCTGCAGCCAGCCCTGTAGGAGCTCTGGGGTGGGCGGGAGACCCCCCAACTTCGCAGGAGCCTGGCCACATCTCCAACAGCCGGCTTCTCTGACCAAAACATCACCTGGCCTAAGGAGGACGGACGGAGGTCGTCATTTGGTGTGCCTGGAGCCCTAAGATCCTTCACGAGTGCCATCCAGCTCCAGCAGCCTTCGACATCCTTCAGGGCCCCTCCGTCTCCCATCAGATCCTGACCCTGGCACCCCGAACCACCTGGATCCTGACCAAGCTTTCCAGGAACATGACCCCTGGCCTCCTCTGAAAGGACCACGAACCAAGCCATCTCGGGCCACTACCTGTGCACCTGACACCAGGGAACACACCACCGTCACTGTTCCATCGCCTGACAGCCATCTTGAAGGGCCAAGAAGAGGCTTCCCTGGCACCAGGGCACCCGGTGTGTGTGAAGAAAGCATCCCCTCAGGATCTGGAGCCATCATCACTTCCACTTCACCATGATCATGGAAGTCCTCCCCCATGCCCCTGCACCTACGAGCCAAGGCCAACGACTCCAGGCAGAGACCCAGGACTCTCTGAACCACCAGATACCACGCGCCACCTGGCGGTCCTGACATCTAGGACCAGGTGAGCTACACCTTCCGACCTTAGAGGGTGTGGCGTCTCTGGGGGGACGAGGAGACATGCCTGAACCCAGCTGGCCTGTCTGTAGGGTGCTCAGTTGGACTCCCCGGAGGCCTCTTGACTTGAGCCCTCCGTGATTCCCTTTAGGTGGCCACAGAAAGCTGCAGCCAGCCCTGTAGGAGCTCTGGGGTGGGCGGGAGACGCCCCAACTTCGCAGGAGCCTGGCCACATCTCCAACAGCCGGCTTCTCTGACCAAAACATCACCTGGCCTAAGGAGGACGGACGGAGATCGTCATTTGGTGTGCCTGGAGCACTAAGATCCTTCGCGAGTGCCATCCAGCTCCAGCAGCCTTCGACATCCTTCAGGGCCCCTCCATCTCCCATCAGATCGTGACCCCGGCAACCCGAACCACCTGGATACTGACCAAGCTTTCCAGGAACATGACCTCTGGCCTTCTCTCAAAGGACCACAAACCAAGCCATCTCGGGCCACTGCCTGTGCACCTGAGACCAGGGCGCACGCGACGCTGCCTGTTCCATCCCCTGGCATTCATCTCTAAGCGCCAAGGAGACGCTTCCCGGGCACCATGGCACCCGTCGTGTGTAAATAAAAAACCCCCGAGGACACAGAGCCTTCATCAGTTCCACTTCACCATGACCATTGAGGACCTTCCCCATGCCCCTGCACGTAGGAGCCAAGGCCAACAACTCCAGGCAGAGATACCAGGACTCTCTGAACCACCAGAGACCTCGCGCCAGCCTGCCTTCCTGACATCTAGGACTAGGTGAGCTACACCATCCCACCTTAGAGGGTGTGGCGTCTCGGGGCGGTCGCGGAGACAAGCCTGAACCCAGCAGGCCTGTCTGTAGAGTGCTGAGTTGGATTCCCCGGAGGCCTCTTGTCCTGAGCCCTCCCTCATTCCCTTTAGGTGGCCACATGAAGCTGATGCCGGGCCCTGTAGGAGCTCTGGGGTGGGCGGGAGACGCCCCAACTTCGCAGGAGCCTGGCCACATGTCCAACAGCCGGCTTCTCTTAGCAACAACACCACCTGGCCTCAGGAGGTCGGACGGAAGTCGTCAATAGGTGTGCATGGAGCAGCAAGATCCTTGGCAAGTGTGCTGTGCCATCCAGCCTCCAGCAAACTTCGACGTCATTCAGGGCCCCTCCATCTCCCATCAGCTCCCACCCCCCGCACCTTCTGGATCCTGACCAGGCAGTCCAGGAGCATGACCACTGGCCTCCTCGTCAAAGGACCACGAACCAAGCCTCTCGGGCCACTGCCTGTGCACCTGACACCAGGGAACACACCACCGTCACTGTTCCATCGCCTGGCAGCCATCTTGAAGCACCAAGGAGAGGCTTCCCTGGCACCAGGGCACCCGGTGTGTGTGAAGGAAGCATCCCCTCAGGACCTGAGCCGTCATCAGTTCCACTTCACCATGATCATGGAAGTCCTCCCCCATGCCCCTGCACCTACGAGCCAAGGCCAACGACTCCAAGCAGAGATACCAGGACTCTCTGAACCACCAGAGACCACTGGCCAGCCGGCCTTCCTGACATCTAGGACCAGGTAAGCTACACCATCCCACCTTAGAGGGTGTGGCGTCTCGGTGCGTTCGCAGAGACAAGCCTGAACCCAGCGGGCCTGTCTGTAGGGTGCTGAGTTGGATTCCCCGGAGGCCTCTTGACCTGAGCCCTCCGTGATTCCCTTTAGGTGGCCACAGAAAGCTGCAGCCAGCCCTGTAGGAGCTCTGGGGTGGGCGGGAGACGCCCCAACTTCGCAGGAGCCTGGCCACATCTCCAACAGCCGGCTTCTCTGACCAAAACATCACCTGGCCTAAGGAGGACGGACGGAGGTCGTCATTTGGTGTTCGGTGTTCGCACCCCGAACCACCTGGATCCTGACCAAGCTTTCCAGGAACATGACCTCTTGCCTCCTCGTCAAAGGACCACGAACCAAGCCATCTCGGGCCACTGCCTGTGCACCTGACACCAGGGAACACACCACCGTCACTGTTCAATCGCCTGGCAGCCATCTTGAAGCGCCAAGGACAGGCTTCCCTGGCACCAGGGCACCCGGTGTGTGTGAAGAAGGCATCCCCTCAGGATCTGGAGCCGTCTTCACTTCCACTTCACCATGATCATGGAAGTCCTCCCCCATGCCCCTGCACCTACGAGCGAAGGCCAACGACTCCAGGCAGAGATACAAGGACTCTCTGATTCACCAGAGACCATGCGCCACCCGGCGGTCCTGACATCTATGACCAGGTGAGCTACACCTTCAGACCTTAGAGGGTGTGGAGTCTCTGGGCGGCCAAGGAGACAAGCCTGAACCCAGAGGGCTTGTCTCTAGGGTGCTGAGTGGGACTCCCCGGAGGCCTCTTGACTTGAGCCCTCCCTGATTACCTTTAGGTGGCCACAGAAAGCTGCAGCCAGCCCTGTAGGATCTCTGGGGTGGGCGGGAGACGCCCCAACTTCGCAGGAGCCTGGCCACATCTCCAACAGCCGGCTTCTCTGACCAAAACATCACCTGGCCTAAGGAGGACGGACGGAGGTCGTCATTTGGTGTGCCTGGAGCCCTAAGATCCTTCACGAGTGCCATCCAGCTCCAGCAGCCTTCGACATCCTTCAGGGCCCCTCCGTCTCCCATCAGATCCTGACCCTGGCACCCCGAACCACCTGGATCCTGACCAAGCTTTCCAGGAACATGACCCCTGGCCTCCTCTGAAAGGACCACGAACCAAGCCATCTCGGGCCACTACCTGTGCACCTGACACCAGGGAACACACCACCGTCACTGTTCCATCGCCTGACAGCCATCTTGAAGGGCCAAGAAGAGGCTTCCCTGGCACCAGGGCACCCGGTGTGTGTGAAGAAAGCATCCCCTCAGGATCTGGAGCCGTCATCACTTCCACTTAACCATGATCATGGAAGTCCTCCCCCATGCCCCTGCACCTACGAGCCAAGGCCAACGACTCCAGGCAGAGACCCAGGACTCTCTGAACCACCAGAGACCACGCGCCACCCGGCGGTCCTGACATCTAGGACCAGGTGAGCTACACCTTCCGACCTTAGAGGGTGTGGCGTCTCTGGGCGGACGAGGAGACATGCCTGAACCCAGCGGGCCTGTCTGTAGGGTGCTCAGTTGGACTCCCCGGAGGCCTCCTGACTTGAGCCCTCCGTGATTCCCTTTAGGTGGCCACAGAAAGCTGCAGCCAGCCCTGTAGGAGCTCTGGGGTGGGCGGGAGACGCCCCAACTTCGCAGGAGCCTGGCCACATCTCCAACAGCCGGCTTCTCTGACCAAAACATCACCTGGCCTAAGGAGGACGGACGGAGATCATCATTTGGTGTGCCTGGAGCACTAAGATCCTTCGCGAGTGCCATCCAGCTCCAGCAGCCTTCGACATCCTTCAGGGCCCCTCCATCTCCCATCAGATCGTGACCCCGGCAACCCGAACCACCTGGATACTGACCAAGCTTTCCAGGAACATGACCTCTGGCCTTCTCTCAAAGGACCACAAACCAAGCCATCTCGGGCCACTGCCTGTGCACCTGAGACCAGGGCGCACGCGACGCTGCCTGTTCCATCCCCTGGCAGCCATCTCTAAGCGCCAAGGAGACGCTTCCCGGGCACCATGGCACCCGTTGTGTGTAAATAAAACAGCCCCTGAGGACACAGAGCCTTCATCAGTTCCACTTCACCATGACCATTGAGGACCTTCCCCATGCCCCTGCACGTACGAGCCAAGGCCAAGGACTACAGGCAGAGATACCAGGACTCTCTGAACCACCAGAGACCTCGCGCCAGCCTGCCTTCCTGACATCTAGGACTAGGTGAGCTACACCATCCCACCTTAGAGGGTGTGGCGTCTCGGGGCGGTCGCGGAGACAAGCCTGAACCCAGCAGGCCTGTCTGTAGAGTGCTGAGTTGGATTCCCCGGAGGCCTCTTGTCCTGAGCCCTCCGTCATTCCCTTTAGGTGGCCACATGAAGCTGAAGCCGGGCCCTGTAGGAGCTCTGGGGTGGGCGGGAGACGCCCCAACTTCGCAGGAGCCTGGCCACATGTCCAACAGCTGGCTTCTCTTAGCAACAACACCACCTGGCCTCAGGAGGTCGGACGGAAGTCGTCAATAGGTGCGCATGGAGCAGGAAGATCCTTGGCAAGTGTGCTGTGCCATCCCGCCTCCAGCAAACTTCGACGTCATTCAGGGCCCCTGCATCTCCCATCAGCTCCCACCCCCCGCACCTTCTGGATCCTGACCAGGCAGTCCAGGAGCATGACCACTGGCCGCCTCGTCAAAGGACCACGAACCAAGCCTCTCGGGCCACTGCCTGTGCACCTGACACCAGGGAACACACCACCGTCACTGTTCCATCGCCTGGCAGCCATCTTGAAGCACCAAGGAGAGGCTTCCCTGGCACCAGGGCACCCGGTGTGTGTGAAGAAAGCATCCCCTCAGGACCTGAGCCGTCATCAGTTCCACTTCACCATGATCATGGAAGTCCTCCCCCATGCACCTGCACCTACGAGCCAAGGCCAATGACTCCAAGCAGAGATACCAGGACTCTCTGAACCACCAGAGACCACTGGCCAGCCGGCCTTCCTGACATCTAGGACCAGGTAAGCTACACCATCCCACCTTAGAGGGTGTGGCGTCTTGGTGCGTTCGCAGAGACAAGCCTGAACCCAGCGGGCCTGTCTGTAGGGTGCTGAGTTGGATTCCCCGGAGGCCTCTTGACCTGAGCCCTCCGTGATTCCCTTTAGGTGGCCACAGAAAGCTGCAGCCAGCCCTGTAGGAGCTCTGGGGTGGGCGGGAGACCCCCCAACTTCGCAGGAGCCTGGCCACATCTCCAACAGCCGGCTTCTCTGACCAAAACATCACCTGGCCTAAGGAGGACGGACGGAGGTCGTCATTTGGTGTGCCTGGAGCCCTAAGATCCTTCACGAGTGCCATCCAGCTCCAGCAGCCTTCGACATCCTTCAGGGCCCCTCCGTCTCCCATCAGATCCTGACCCTGGCACCCCGAACCACCTGGATCCTGACCAAGCTTTCCAGGAACATGACCTCTGGCCTCCTCTGAAAGGACCACGAACCAAGCCATCTCGGGCCACTACCTGTGCACCTGACACCAGGGAACACACCACCGTCACTGTTCCATCGCCTGGCAGCCATCTTGAAGCACCAAGGAGAGGCTTCCCTGGCACCAGGGCACCCGGTGTGTGTGAAGAAAGCATCCCCTCAGGACCTGAGCCGTCATCAGTTCCACTTCACCATGATCATGGAAGTCCTCCCCCATGCCCCTGCACCTACGAGCCAAGGCCAACGACTCCAAGCAGAGATACCAGGACTCTCTGAACCACCAGAGACGACTGGCCAGCCGGCCTTCCTGACATCTAGGACCAGGTAAGCTACACCATCCCACCTTAGAGGGTGTGGCGTCTCGGTGCGTTCGCAGAGACAAGCCTGAACCCAGCGGGCCTGTCTGTAGGGTGCTGAGTTGGATTCCCCGGAGGCCTCTTGACCTGAGCCCTCCGTGATTCCCTTTAGGTGGCCACAGAAAGCTGCAGCCAGCCCTGTAGGAGCTCTGGGGTGGGCGGGAGACGCCCCAACTTCGCAGGAGCCTGGCCACATCTCCAACAGCCGGCTTCTCTGACCAAAACATCACCTGGCCTAAGGAGGACGGACGGAGGTCGTCATTTGGTGTTCGGTGTTCGCACCCCGAACCACCTGGATCCTGACCAAGCTTTCCAGGAACATGACCTCTTACCTCCTCGTCAAAGTACCACGAACCAAGCCATCTCGGGCCACTGCCTGTGCACCTGACACCAGGGAACACACCACCGTCACTGTTCAATCGCCTGGCAGCCATCTTGAAGCGCCAAGGACAGGCTTCCCTGGCACCAGGGCACCCGGTGTGTGTGAAGAAGGCATCCCCTCAGGATCTGGAGCCGTCTTCACTTCCACTTCACCATGATCATGGAAGTCCTCCCCCATGCCCCTGCACCTACGAGCGAAGGCCAACGACTCCAGGCAGAGATACAAGGACTCTCTGATTCACCAGAGACCATGCGCCACCCGGCGGTCCTGACATCTAGGACCAGGTGAGCTACACCTTCAGACCTTAGAGGGTGTGGAGTCTCTGGGCGGCCGAGGAGACAAGCCTGAACCCAGAGGGCCTGTCTCTAGGGTGCTGAGTGGGACTCCCCGGAGGCCTCTTGACTTGAGCCCTCCCTGATTACCTTTAGGTGGCCACAGAAAGCTGCAGCCAGCCCTGTAGGATCTCTGGGGTGGGCGGGAGACGCCCCAACTTCGCAGGAGCCTGGCCACATCTCCAACAGCCGGCTTCTCTGACCAAAACATCACCTGGCCTAAGGAGGACGGACGGAGGTCGTCATTTGGTGTGCCTGGAGCCCTAAGATCCTTCACGAGTGCCATCCAGCTCCAGCAGCCTTCGACATCCTTCAGGGCCCCTCCGTCTCCCATCAGATCCTGACCCTGGCACCCCGAACCACCTGGATCCTGACCAAGCTTTCCAGGAACATGACCTCTGGCCTCCTCTGAAAGGACCACGAACCAAGCCATCTCGGGCCACTACCTGTGCACCTGACACCAGGGAACACACCACCGTCACTGTTCCATCGCCTGACAGCCATCTTGAAGGGCCAAGAAGAGGCTTCCTGGCACCAGGGCACCCGGTGTGTGTGAAGAAAGCATCCCCTCAGGATCTGGAGCCGTCATCACTTCCACTTCACCATGATCATGGAAGTCCTCCCCCATGCCCCTGCACCTATGAGCCAAGGCCAACGACTCCAGGCAGAGACCCAGGACTCTCTGAACCACCAGAGACCACTCGCCACCCGGCGGTCCTGACATCTAGGACCAGGTGAGCTACACCTTCCGACCTTAGAGGGTGTGGCGTCTCTGGGTGGACGAGGAGACATGCCTGAACCCAGCGGGCCTGTCTGTAGGGTGCTCAGTTGGACTCCCCGGAGGCCTCTTGACTTGAGCCCTCCGTGATTCCCTTTAGGTGGCCACAGAAACCTGCAGCCAGCCCTGTAGGAGCTCTGGGGTGGGCGGGAGACGCCCCAACTTCGCAGGAGCCTGGCCACATCTCCAACAGTCGGCTTCTCTGACCAAAACATCACCTGGCCTAAGGAGGACGGACGGAGATCGTCATTTGGTGTGCCTGGAGCACTAAGATCCTTCGCGAGTGCCATCCAGCTCCAGCAGCGTTCGACATCCTTCAGGGCCCCTCCATCTCCCATCAGATCGTGACCCCGGCAACCCGAACCACCTGGATACTGACCAAGCTTTCCAGGAACATGACCTCTGGCCTTCTCTCAAAGGACCACAAACCAAGCCATCTCGGGCCACTACCTGTGCACCTGAGACCTGGGCGCACGCGACGCTGCCTGTTCCATCCCCTGGCAGCCATCTCTAAGCGCCAAGGAGACGCTTCCCGGGCACCATTGCACCCGTTGTGTGTAAATAAAACAGCCCCTGAGGACACAGAGCCTTCATCAGTTCCACTTCACCATGACCATTGAGGACCTTCCCCATGCCCCTGCACGTACGAGCCAAGGCCAACGACTACAGGCAGAGATACCAGGACTCTCTGAACCACCAGAGACCTCGCGCCAGCCTGCCTTCCTGACATCTAGGACTAGGAGCTACACCATCCCACCTTAGAGGGTGTGGCGTCTCGGGGCGGTCGCGGAGACAAGCCTGAACCCAGCAGGCCTGTCTGTAGAGTGCTGAGTTGGATTCCCCGGAGGCCTCTTGTCATGAGCCCTCCGTCATTCCCTTTAGGTGGCCACATGAAGCTGAAGCCGGGCCCTGTAGGAGCTCTGGGGTGGGCGGGAGACGCCCCAACTTCGCAGGAGCCTGGCCACATGTCCAACAGCCGGCTTCTCTTAGCAACAACACCACCTGGCCTCAGGAGGTCGGACGGAAGTCGTCAATAGGTGTGCATGGAGCAGCAAGATCCTTGGCAAGTGTGCTGTGCCATCCAGCCTCCAGCAAACTTCGACGTCATTCAGGGCCCCTCCATCTCCCATCAGCTCCCACCCCCCGCACCTTCTGGATCCTGACCAGGCAGTCCAGGAGCATGACCACTGGCCTCCTCGTCAAAGGACCACGAACCAAGCCTCTCGGGCCACTGCCTGTGCACCTGACACCAGGGAACACACCACCGTCACTGTTCCATCGCCTGACAGCCATCTTGAAGCACCAAGGAGAGGCTTCCCTGGCACCAGGGCACCCGGTGTGTGTGAAGAAAGCATCCCCTCAGGACCTGAGCCGTCATCAGTTCCACTTCACCATGATCATGGAAGTCCTCCCCCATGCCCCTGCACCTACGAGCCAAGGCCAACGACTCCAAGCAGAGATACCAGGACTCTCTGAACCACCAGAGACGACTGGCCAGCCGGCCTTCCTGACATCTAGGACCAGGTAAGCTACACCATCCCACCTTAGAGGGTGTGGCGTCTCGGTGCGTTCGCAGAGACAAGCCTGAACCCAGCGGGCCTGTCTGTAGGGTGCTGAGTTGGATTCCCCGGAGGCCTCTTGACCTGAGCCCTCCGTGATTCCCTTTAGGTGGCCACAGAAAGCTGCAGCCAGCCCTGTAGGAGCTCTGGGGTGGGCGGGAGACGCCCCAACTTCGCAGGAGCCTGGCCACATCTCCAACAGCCGGCTTCTCTGACCAAAACATCACCTGGCCTAAGGAGGACGGACGGAGGTCGTCATTTGGTGTTCGGTGTTCGCACCCCGAACTACCTGGATCCTGACCAAGCTTTCCAGGAACATGACCTCTTGCCTCCTCGTCAAAGGACCACGAACCAAGCCATCTCGGGCCACTGCCTGTGCACCTGACACCAGGGAACACACCACCGTCACTGTTCAATCGCCTGGCTGCCATCTTGAAGCGCCAAGGACAGGCTTCCCTGGCACCAGGGCACCCGGTGTGTGTGAAGAAGGCATCCCCTCAGGATCTGGAGCCGTCTTCACTTCCACTTCACCATGATCATGGAAGTCCTCCCCCATGCCCCTGCACCTACGAGCGAAGGCCAACGACTCCAGGCAGAGATACAAGGACTCTCTGATTCACCAGAGACCATGCGCCACCCGGCGGTCCTGACATCTAGGACCAGGAGAGCTACACCTTCAGACCTTAGAGGGTGTGGAGTCTCTGGGCGGCCGAGGAGACAAGCCTGAACCCAGAGGGCCTGTCTCTAGGGTGCTGAGTGGGACTCCCCGGAGGCCTCTTGACTTGAGCCCTCCGAGATTCCCTTTAGGTGGCCACAGAAAGCTGCAGCCAGCCCTGTAGGAGCTCTGGGGTGGGCGGGAGACGCCCCAACTTCGCAGGAGCCTGGCCACATCTCCAACAGCCGGCTTCTCTGACCAAAACACCACCTGGCCTAAGGAGGACGGACGGAGATCGTCATTTGGTGTGCCTGGAGCACTAAGATCCTTCGCGAGTGCCATCCAGCTCCAGCAGCCTTCGACATCCTTCAGGGCCCCTCCATCTCCCATCAGATCGTGACCCCGGCAACCCGAACCACCTGGATACTGACCAAGCTTTCCAGGAACATGACCTCTGGCCTTCTCTCAAAGGACCACAAACCAAGCCATCTCGGGCCACTACCTGTGCACCTGAGACCAGGGCGCACGCGACGCTGCCTGTTCCATCCCCTGGCAGCCATCTCTAAGCGCCAAGGAGACGCTTCCCGGGCACCATGGCACCCGTTGTGTGTAAATAAAACAGGCCCTGAGGACACAGAGCCTTCATCAGTTCCACTTCACCATGACCATTGAGGACCTTCCCCATGCCCCTGCACATACGAGCCAAGGCCAACGACTCCATGCAGAGATACCAGGACTCTCTGAACCACCAGAGACCTCGCGCCAGCCTGCCTTCCTGACATCTAGGACTAGGTGAGCTACACCATCCCACCTTAGAGGGTGTGGCGTCTCGGGGCGGTCGCGGAGACAAGCCTGAACCCAGCAGGCCTGTCTGTAGAGTGCTGAGTTGGATTCCCCAGAGGCCTCTGGTCCTGAGCCCTCCGTCATTCCCTTTAGGTGGCCACATGAAGCTGAAGCCGGGCCCTGTAGGAGCTCTGGGGTGGGCGGGAGACGCCCCAACTTCGCAGGAGCCTGGCCACATGTCCAACAGCCGGCTTCTCTTAGCAACAACACCACCTGGCCTCAGGAGGTCGGATGGAAGTCGTCAATAGGTGTGCATGGAGCAGCAAGATCCTTGGCAAGTGTGCTGTGCCATCCAGCCTCCAGCAAACTTCGACGTCATTCAGGGCCCCTCCATCTCCCATCAGTTCCCACCCCCTGCACCTTCTGGATCCTGACCAGGCAGTCCAGGAGCATGACCACTGGCCTCCTCGTCAAAGGACCACGAACCAAGCCTCTCGGGCCACTGCCTGTGCACCTGACACCAGGGAACACACCACCGTCACTGTTCCATCGCCTGGCAGCCATCTTGAAGCACCAAGGAGAGGCTTCCCTGGCACCAGGGCACCCGGTGTGTGTGAAGAAAGCATCCCCTCAGGACCTGAGCCGTCATCAGTTCCACTTCACCATGATCATGGAAGTCCTCCCCCATGCCCCTGCACCTACGAGCCAAGGCAACGACTCCAAGCAGAGATACCAGGACTCTCTGAACCACCAGAGACGACTGGCCAGCCGGCCTTCCTGACTTCTAGGACCAGGTAAGCTACACCATCCCACCTTAGAGGGTGTGGCGTCTCGGTGCGTTCGCAGAGACAAGCCTGAACCCAACGGGCCTGTCTGTAGGGTGCTGAGTTGGATTCCCCGGAGGCCACTTGACCTGAGGCCTCCGTGATTCCCTTTAGGTGGCCACAGAAAGCTGCAGCCAGCCCTGTAGGAGCTCTGGGGTGGGCGGGAGACGCCCCAACTTCGCAGGAGCCTGGCCACATCTCCAACAGCCGGCTTCTCTGACCAAAACATCACCTGGCCTAAGGAGGACGGACGGAGGTCGTCATTTGGTGTTCGGTGTTCGCACCCAGAACCACCTGGATCCTGACCAAGCTTTCCAGGAACATGACCTCTTGCCTCCTCGTCAAAGGACCACGAACCAAGCCATCTCGGGCCACTGCCTTTGCACCTGACACCAGGGAACACACCACCGTCACTGTTCAATCGCCTGGCAGCCATCTTGAAGCGCCAAGGACAGGCTTCCCTGGCACCAGGGCACCCGGTGTGTGTGAAGAAGGCATCCCCTCAGGATCTGGAGCCGTCTTCACTTCCACTTCACCATGATCATGGAAGTCCTCCCCCATGCCCCTGCACCTACGAGCGAAGGCCAACGACTCCAGGCAGAGATACAAGGACTCTCTGATTCACCAGAGACCATGCGCCACCCGGCGGTCCTGACATCTACGACCAGGTGAGCTACACCTTCAGACCTTAGAGGGTGTGGAGTCTCTGGGCGGCCGAGGAGACAAGCCTGAACCCAGAGGGCCTGTCTCTAGGGTGCTGAGTGGGACTCCCCCGAGGCCTCTTGACTTGAGCCCTCCCTGATTACCTTTAGGTGGCCACAGAAAGCTGCAGCCAGCCCTGTAGGATCTCTGGGGTGGGCGGGAGACGCCCCAACTTCGCAGGAGCCTGGCCACATCTCCAACAGCCGGCTTCTCTGACCAAAACATCACCTGGCCTAAGGAGGACGGACGGAGGTCGTCATTTGGTGTGCCTGGAGCCCTAAGATCCTTCACGAGTGCCATCCAGCTCCAGCAGCCTTCGACATCCTTCAGGGCCCCTCCGTCTCCCATCAGATCCTGACTCTGGCACCCCGAACCACCTGGATCCTGACCAAGCTTTCCAGGAACATGACCTCTGGCCTCCTCTGAAAGGACCACGAACCAAGCCATCTCGGGCCACGACCTGTGCACCTGACACCAGGGAACACACCACCGTCACTGTTCCATCGCCTGACAGCCGTCTTGAAGGGCCAAGAAGAGGCTTCCCTGGCACCAGGGCACCTGGTGTGTGTGAAGAAAGCATCCCCTCAGGATCTGGAGCCGTCATCACTTCCACTTCACCATGATCATGGAAGTCCTCCCCCATGCCCCTGCACCTATGAGCCAAGGCCAACGACTCGAGGCAGAGACCCAGGACTCTCTGAACCACCAGAGACCACGCGCCACCCGGCGGTCCTGACATCTAGGACCAGGTGAGCTACACCTTCCGACCTTAGAGGGTGTGGCGTCTCTGGGCGGACGAGGAGACATGCCTGAACCCAGCGGCCCTGTCTGTAGGGTGCTCAGTTGGACTCCCCGGAGGCCTCTTGACTTGAGCCCTCCGTGATTCCCTTTAGGTGGCCACAGAAAGCTGCAGCCAGCCCTGTAGGAGCTCTGGGGGGGGCGGGAGACGCCCCAACTTCGCAGGAGCCTGGCCACATCTCCAACAGCCGGCTTCTCTGACCAAAACATCACCTGGCCTAAGGAGGACGGACGGAGGTCGTCATTTGGTGTGCCTGGAGCCCTAAGATCCTTCACGAGTGCCATCCAGCTCCAGCAGCCTTCGACATCCTTCAGGGCCCCTTCATCTCCCATCAGATCGTGACCCCGGCAACCCGAACCACCTGGATACTGACCAAGCTTTCCAGGAACATGACCTCTGGCCTTCTCTCAAAGGACCACAAACCAAGCCATCTCGGGCCACTACCTGTGCACCTGAGACCAGGGCGCACGCGACGCTCTCTGTTCCATCCCCTGGCAGCCATCTCTAAGCGCCAAGGAGACGCTTCCCGGGCACCATGGCACCCGTTGTGTGTAAATAAAACAGCCCCTGAGGACACAGAGCCTTCATCAGTTCCACTTCACCATGACCATTGAGGACCTTCCCCATGCCCCTGCACGTACGAGCCAATGCCAACGACTCCAGGCAGAGATACCAGGACTCTCTGAACCACCAGAGACCTCGTGCCAGCCTGCCTTCCTGACATCTAGGACTAGGTGAGCTACACCATCCCACCTTAGACGGTGTGGCGTCTCGGGGCGGTCGCGGAGACAAGCCTGAACCCAGCAGGCCTGTCTGTAGAGTGCTGAGTTGGATTCCCCGGAGGCCTCTTGTCCTGAGCCCTCCGTCATTCCGTTTAGGTGGCCACATGAAGCTGAAGCCGGGCCCTGTAGGATCTCTGGGGTGGGCGGGAGACGCCCCAACTTCGCAGGAGCCTGGCCACATGTCCAACAGCCGGCTTCTCTTAGCAACAACACCACCTGGCCTCAGGAGGTCGGACGGAAGTCGTCAATAGGTGTGGATGGAGCAGCAAGATCGTTGGCAAGTGTGCTGTGCCATCCAGCCTCCAGCAAACTTCGACGTCATTCAGGGCCCCTCCATCGCCCATCAGCTCCCAGCCCCCGCAACTTCTGGATCCTGACCAGGCAGTCCAGGAGCATGACCACTGGCCTCCTCGTCAAAGGACCACGAAACAAGCCTCTCGGGCCACTGCCTGTGCACCTGACACCAGGGAACACACCACCGTCACTGTTCCATCGCCTGGCAGCCATCTTGAAGCACCAAGGAGAGGCTTCCCTGGCACCAGGGCACCCGGTGTGTGTGAAGAAAGCATCCCCTCAGGACCTGAGACGTCATCAGTTCCACTTCACCATGATCATGGAAGTCCTCCCCCATGCCCCTGCACCTACGAGCCAAGGCCAACGACTCCAAGCAGAGATACCAGGACTCTCTGAACCAACAGAGACCACTGGCCAGCCGGCCTTCCTGACATCTAAGACCAGGTAAGCTACACCATCCCACCTTAGAGGGTGTGGCGTCTTGGTGCGTTAGCAGAGACAAGCCTGAACCCAGCGGGCCTGTCTGTAGCGTGCTGAGTTGGATTCCCCGGACGCCTCTTGACCTGAGCCCTCCGTGATTCCCTTTAGGGGGCCACAGAAAGCTGCAGCCAGCCCTGTAGGAGCTCTGGGGTGGGGGGGAGACGCCCCAACTTCGCAGGAGCCTGGCCACATCTCCAACAGCCGGCTTCTCTGACCAAAACATCACCTGGCCTAAGGAGGACGGACGGAGGTTGTCATTTGGTGTGCCTGGAGCCCTAAGATCCTTCACGAGTGCCATCCAGCTCCAGCAGCCTTCGACATCCTTCAGGGCCCCTCCGTCTCCGATCAGATCCTGACCCTGGGACCCCGAACCACCTGGATCCTGACCAAGCTTTCCAGTAACATGACCTCTGGCCTCCTCTGAAAGGACCACGAACCAAGCCATCTCGGGCCACTACCTGTGCACCTGACACCAGGGAACACACCACCGTCACTGTTCCATCCCCTGACAGCCATCTTGAAGGGCCAAGAAGAGGCTTCCCTGGCACCAGGGCACCTGGTGTGTGTGAAGAAAGCAATCTCTCAGGATCTGGAGCCGTCATCACTTCCACTTCACCATGATCATGGAAGTCCTCCCCCATGCCTCTGCACCTACGAGCCAAGGCCAACGACTCCAGGCAGAGACCCAGGACTCTCTGAACCACCAGAGACCACGCGCCACCCGGCGGTCCTGACATCTAGGACCAGGTGAGCTACACCTTCCGACCTTAGAGGGTGTGGCGTCTCGGTGCGTTCGCAGAGACAAGCCTGAACCCAGCGGGCCTGTCTGTAGGGTGCTGAGTTGGATTCCCCGGAGGCCTCTTGACCTGAGCCCTCCGTGATTCCCTTTAGGTGGCCACAGAAAGCTGCAGCCAGCCCTGTAGGAGCTCTGGGGTGGGGGAGAGACGCCCCAACTTCGCAGGAGCCTGGCCACATCTCCAACAGCCGGCTTCTCTGACCAAAACATCACCTGGCCTAAGGAGGACGGACGGAGGTTGTCATTTGGTGCCTGGAGCACTAAGATCCTTCGCGAGTGCCATCCACCTCCAGCAGCCTTCGACAATCTTCAGGGCCCCTCCGTCTCCCATCAGATCCTGACCCCGGCACCCCGAACCACCTGGATCCTGACCAAGCTTTCCAGGAACATGACCTCTGGCCTCCTCTCAAAGGACCAGAAACCAAGCCATCTCGGGCCACTGCCTGTGCACCTGAGACCAGGGCGCACGCCACACTGCCTGTTCCATCCCCTGGCAGCCATCTCTAAGCTCCAAGGAGAAGCTTCCCGGGCACCATGGCACCCCGTGTGTGTGAAGAAAGCATCCCCTCAGGATCTGGAGCCGTCATCAGTTCCACTTCACCATGATCATGGAAGTCCTTCCCCGTGCCCCTGCACCTACGAGCCAAGGCCAACGACTCCAGGCAGAGATACAAGGACTCTCTGATTCACCAGAGACCATGCGCCACCCGGCGGTCCTGACATCTAGGACCAGGTGAGCTACACCTTCAGACCTTAGAGGGTGTGGAGTCTCTGGGCGGCCGAGGAGACAAGCCTGAACCCAGCGGGCCTGTCTCTAGGGTGCTGAGTGGGACTCCCCGGAGGCCTCTTGACTTGAGCCCTCCCTGATTACCTCTAGGTGGCCACAGAAAGCTGCAGCGAGCCCTGTAGGAGCTCTGGGGTGGGCGGGAGACGCCCCAACTTCGCAGGAGCCTGGCCACATCTCCAACAGCCGGCTTCTCTGACCAAAACATCACCTGGCCTAAGGAGGACGGATGGAGGTCGTCATTTGGTGTGCCTGGAGCCCTAAGATCCTTCACGAGTGCCATCCAGCTTCAGCAGCCTTCGACATCCTTCAGGGCCCCTCCGTCTCCCATCAGATCCTGACCCTGGCACCCCGAACCACCTGGATCCTGACCAAGCTTTCCAGGAACATGACCTCTGGCCTCCTCTGAAAGGACCACGAACCAAGCCATCTCGGGCCACTACCTGTGCACCTGACACCAGGGAACACACCACCGTCACTGTTCCATCGCCTGACAGCCATCTTGAAGGGCCAAGAAGCGGCTTCCCTGGCACCAGGGAACCTGGTGTGTGTGAAGAAAGCATCCCCTCAGGATCTGGAGCCGTCATCACTTCCACTTCACCATGATCATGGAAGTCCTCCCCCATGCCCCTGCACCTACGAGCGAAGGCCAACGACTCCAGGCAGAGACCCAGGACTCTCTGAACCACCAGAGACCACGCGCCACCCGGCGGTCCTGACATCTAGGACCAGGTGAGCTACACCTGCCGACCTTAGAGGGTGTGGCGTCTCTGGGCGGACGAGGAGACATGCCTGAACCCAGCGGGCCTGTCTGTAGGGTGCTCAGTTGGACTCCCCGGAGGCCTCTTGACTTGAGCCCTCCGTGATTCCCTTTAGGTGGCCACAGAAAGCTGCAGCCAGCCCTGTAGGAGCTCTGGGGTGGGCGGGAGACGCCCCAACTTCGCAGGAGCCTGGCCACATCTCCAACAGCCGGCTTCTCTGACCAAAACATCACCTGGCCTAAGGAGGATGGACGGAGGTCGTCATTTGGTGTGCCTGGATCATTAAGATCCTTCGAGAGTGCGCTGCACCATCCAGCCTGCAGCAGGCCTCGACATCCTTCAGGGCCCCTCCGTCTCCAATGAGATCCTGCCCCGCGCACCCCGAACCACCTGGATCCTGACCAAGCTTTCCAGGAACATGACCTCTGGCCTCCTCGTCAAAGGACCACGAACCAAGCCATCTCGGTCCACTGCCTGTGCACCTGACACCAGGGAACACACCACCGTCAATGTTCCATCGCCTGGCAGCCATCTTGAAGCGCCAAGGAGAGGCTTCCCTGGCACCTGGGCACCCGGTGTGTGTTAAAAAAGCATCCCCTCAGGAACTGGAGCCGTCATCAGTTCCACTTCACCATGATCATGGAAGTCCTCCCCCATGCCCCTGCACCTACGAGCCAAGGCCAACGACTCCAGGCAGAGATACAAGGAGTCTATGAACCACCAGAGACCATGCGCCACCCGGCGGTCCTGACATCTAGCACCAGGTAAGCTACACCTTCAGACCTTAGAGGGTGTGGAGTCTCTGGGCGGCCGAGGAGACAAGCCTGAACCCAGCGGGCCTGTCCCTAGGGTGCTGAGTGGGACTCCCCGGAGGCCTCTTGACTTGAGCCCTCCCTGATTACCTTTAGGTGGCCACAGAAAGCTGCAGCCAGCCCTGTAGGAGCTCTGGGGTGGGCGGGAGACGCCCCAACTTCGCAGGAGCCTGGCCACATCTCCAACAGCCGGCTTCTCTGACCAAAACATCACCTGGCCTAAGGAGGACGGACGGAGGTCGTCATTTGTTGTGCCTGGAGCCCTAAGATCCTTCACGAGTGCCATCCAGCTCCATCAGCCTTTGACGTCACAGAGATCAGGCCTCCTCTGCTTCTGATTAAAGCTGGGATTAAAGGTGTGTGCCATCACATTTGGCTGGAAATTTGGTCTTTATTCCTAATAATACCAATTACTATTTTTTAATTCAAGGCAATTCTTATGATGGTTGCAGCTTTAATAATCACATACCATGTAATATCTGAGTACTAGGGTGCTTCTAGTATTGCTTTTAAAATTTTCTCACCCCCAAGAAATTTCTGTTCGCATTTTGGCCATTGATTTCAAAATTTAATTTAAAAATATGCCTTTAGTTTCGCAGTTTGGCACGCATGACTCATTCTCTGGGCACAGTCGTCAGGCCTGGGAATTCAACATTGGAAAGGTGGAAAGAGGTGGGAAGTTCACTGAAATTGTGAACTTCTTTCTTTTCCATCTGGCCACTCGACACTTACTTTTCCACTGGACACGGCTTTCTAAAGAGGGAATAGCTGTTCTGTTGGTCAGAGCAACCTCACAAAACCTTCCTCCTCTGCTGCCTCCCAGGAGTTCGACCCAAGGGATTGTAAGCAGTGACTCTTCCTCATGGTGCCTTCACGTCCCTATGAAGAAGGCATCAATAACGCCTTAATCTCAGAGCTCCCTCTGTATACCACTCCCTGTGTTTAGTTGATTTGTTTGCTGGAGCGGACTTGTAGGGCACTGGCCTCTTGCTCTTTCTCCCACTAACTGAGTCTTTCCGCTTCTGCTGTGTATTATTCCTTTAAGTACGTTCTGTAGTGCTAATCTGCTGGTCATGAACTGACTCAGTTTGTGCTCGTCTGAAAATGCCTGTATTTTCCCATCAGTTTGAAAAAGTAACTTTGCTGGGTGTAGCAGGCCCGGCTGACAGTCATCTACTGCCATGGCTTGATATTTGACATTCCAGCTTTGAGGGAAGATCTCCTGTTGTTCTGATGTTTTTGCCTTTGTGCCTGTTCCTGTTTGAGCCTCACACTGTTTCCTGTTGTTTCTTTGCTTTGTATGTTGACAATGTGACACTAATATCACGGAGGGGCTCTTAGAGGGTCGTGCACCTCTTGTGTGTGAATGTTTGATTCTTCCTCTAGACTTCGGGAAAGGTCTGCTATACTTTCACTGAGTAGTCTCCATGTCATTAGAGTTTGTCTCAGGTCCTGTTTTATCCCTTGGGTTGCTGGGATTGGTCTCAATCAGTTCCCTGAAGTCACTGTGATCGTTTCATTCTTTTTTTCGTTATAGATGCATTTGTCTTCTGTCCCTGACATTCTTCTGCTTGCTCAAGTCTGCCGGGAATGCTTTCTGCAGTGTGTTCTTTATTTGGTTCATTTTGCTTTTCATTTCCACAGTTTATTTTCTCCCTCAGCTCTCAGTTTCTTTGCTCCTTTTGCTCCTCGTTGCTGAGGTGTTTCGTCCACGTTGCTGTTTGTCAGCCATTTTGCCGACTCTCTCCTCTTTCTTGTTCCTCTCCTGTCCTGGATTCAGCTCATCTGCTTATATGCTCTTTCAAATTCTTGTTCATATTCAGTAAAGGTCAAAAGACATTATGGAAAACTAAAATTAATCTCAGAATGGAAAACTGTGTGAGCCAAATTAGACACACATCATGGAATATTAATGAACTGTAAGAAAAATGAGATCATGAATTCTGCAGGTAAATGTCTGAAACTGGAAAAGAATATACTGAGAATGGAAACCTGGGCCCAGAACGACAGAAGGCATGTGTTCGCTCTTGTTTATGGACCATGACTTCAAATCTCTTTTCAGTTCTTAAGTTGGAACACAAGTAGAAGCTAGCAAACTAGAAAGGGGCTCCAGGGGTTTGAAACAGTGTGGACGACGTATTACAGGTAAAAGGAAAGCAGAGGGAACACTACAGTGTAGAGCTTGAGCAGGCAGGGTACAGGGGTATCAAGGAAATGAAGGGATGGAGGTGTGGAGCCCCAGCCTACTGAGAGGGAAATAAAAAAGCCATGTGGAACCCCAGTACCTCACAACCCTATTAAAAAGCACAGCTGGGTGGAGAGTGGAGTGCATGTTATATGAAAGGAAGGGTAAAGCTCAGCTTTTAAGGGATCAAGCTGGTGTGCTATGAGAGAAATGGGAGGGCAAAGAGGAGAGGCCGGCTGGCATACAGAAGACAACTAAGGATTTATGAGAATGACCTGTGAAAATCCACTAGTTACTAAGATCATTTATAAGTACACCTTTAAAAACAAGGTCAAATTTGGGTATCATGCATAGTTGGACAATGCCTTTACCAGAAAACCTAGTTATTAAACTACAATATAAGAGAAGACATGGGATATCCCACTGCGAGTTTAGTACTTATGGGGTCCAGAGGTTTCCATAAACATAAGCTATTGCCATTGGCCTAAAATTTCATTTCATTTCTTTCTTTCCTTATCATCTGAGTTTGGTTATATGTATATTGGCAAGTATATGCCATTCAGATAAGTGGAGATCAAAGAACACCTTGCAGGAGTTTGTTTTCTCCTTCTACCATGTTATTTGTGTGGCTAGAACTCAGGTTATCAGGTGTGGTGACAAGCATCTTCACCCACTGAGCCATCTTGTCAGAACTGTCTTTTGACTTTTGTCTGGACAGATGTTTTCCAGCTGTGAAGTTCCCCTGGTTTGTGGTGAGTATAAAGGAAGGGCGGGGGGAGGACTGCTGGTTTGTCTCTGCAGAGGAGCTGGGGCTTCTGATCATGTTTCTCCTTTGGATCAGACTTGATTTAATTCAGAATTGTCAAAATGAGGAAATATATGCACATGTTCAGAATTCAGACCATTTTGCTTCAAAAATCCTTCAGGCGCTGCCCCAGCTTAATTTACGGAACTGTTTGCAATCTAAACTATTTAGCTTCATTCTTTTTGAAGATTTTATTTTTATTCTATTTTTATTTGTTTGCCTATGTGTATAAGTATATGCACAAGCGTTGTGGGTGCAGGTGTGAGGACTGAAGTCATTACATTCCTCCTGAGTTACAGGTTTTGCAGGAAGTTTACCTCCTTAGGTGAGGGGCTGGGATTTCAAGTGCTGTTCTCTAAGTGAGCGTCAGGTGGTCTTCACTGCTAGGCTAGCTCTGCATTCCCTTATGCTTTACCATTTACTAGGCAGTACCGTTTGTCAACTAATTCACAAGGAAATGTAAAACCATATTTAGAATGGGACCAACCCTCTAGCCTTGGACATGCAGACTTGATGCACTCCCAAACTGTATGTCAGATGCAGAGTCTGCACTGCACTGAGGGTGTTTGCACCTGCACTCTCAGGAACAGAGAACACAAACACAATCCCGCCACGGCACTCCCCAGCCTGCTACAGGCCTTCGTGGTCTCCAGCTGCCTCTATACAAAGATGGCAAACCAGGCTTCCTGTCAGCACTGTGAGGTGAAGTGAGCACAGACCTTAGGCATGAAAAGCTAGTCCTTGAATCACTCTTTAGTTTGTTCTTAACCTTGTATCAGAGAACCAGAAAGTATGCAGAGAACATGTTTGTACTTTGTTTTCAGGCTGTCTTTTGGTTTATGTAAACTAATCATTAAAATAGACAGCATGAAAGATTAAGAGCTATAAACTAAATGATTTGAGAGCTCTACACAAAAATCCAACCATCAATGTATGTGGCATTTACATGCCCCTAAGTGCTTGCATATATCACATTGTGTGTGGATAATAGCCTTGAGTCTCAGCAAGTATATGATGTAAATTTGCAAAATAGAAAACACAAAGAATTTAACAAGTGAGGCTGAATGTTTCAGAGCAAGTTAATGGAAAATGTAATGTCAAACAATTCTAGGGCATGTCATGTTGTTAATATAATTATATTGTTGGAGGGAAAAAGACGAAATGTATTTATTCCTTAAAGAATTTATGAGCAAAACTTAAATGAAGGATTATTAAAGGTTAGTTTTAGAGAAGGTTTTACAACTATTATCACTAGTAGTAGTCACAATGTGCAGATACCTACATGGAGGCCATGTGCATACTAGGTCTCTTTGTTTATACCTCTCCACCTTTAATTTTTTCTTATTTGTTGAAGACAGGGTCTTTCTAGAACCTGGAACAGACTGTCTGGACTAGACTGCCACTCAGTGACTCCTGGGATCCTCCTGTCTCTGCTTCCCAGTGCTGGCAACAGGTGCAACCACTATGCCGGCTTTTTATGTGGCTGTTGGAAATCCAAATTTAGATTGGCATGGGTGCACAATGATCCGCTGCCCACTAAGCCATCTCCTCAGCCTCTAAGGACTAATGTTTAATCCTTGTTACAATTTCATGAAGCATAAATAAATGAACGCCCTCTGAAACGCTGATGGATTGCATTTTATCAATGGATTTGGAAGAAGTGTTGTTAATTGTATAAATGAAATAGATCCTAGAAAGGAATAAAGAAATGCTGCAATTACTTTAGATAGCAATGCTTTCAGGGAGAAATACAAAGACGTATAATGTTTTTCCTTTATTAAATATTATTATATCATGAGTGGAGAAAACATAAGTCCATATTAACAATCAGTAAGTATAATGTAGAGTACCTGTAGCTTGTAATAAATTCAACTCAGTGGCTCCCCCAAATTATTCCACTGAATAACAACAGTGTGTGTAAGCAATTGAATGTACTTGTGCTCAGCGCCAACCTTCAGGGGAATGGATTTTCCCATGCTCCCTTTGATACTGCCTATCTTAATTACTAAAAAAGACAGCTAAGACTGTTGTGGGCTACACTTTCTGCCCTTATATGCAGAACTTGTGCACATATGATGAGATGGAGCCTCAGTTCCTGGTCGGTGCCCAGCATAAGAACACAGGCGGGACATACACACAGTGTCAGCACGCAGAGACACTGAGCGCTGAGCTGAGGCAGAACAGACACATTTGTGCAGGACATGAGCCACATGCCTGCCCCCAGCCTGCTGTGTGTGCTCATGGCCTTGGCCTTGTCTGGTACGGATGAATCCCATAGAGTTAAGCACACAGACATAGGGTGCTTCACAGGGACCCGAGGAGCAGCAGAGACGGGAGAAAAACAAGCAGAATGTGTCTTCAGTTTGGCTGATCTTTGGGTCTTAAATTATCCATACAGCACAGGATTGTGTTTTCTGATTGTTTGACAGGATTCACTGTGGCCCACATAATAACTCAAATCCAGTCAGTCACCACACACAGGAGGAGGACGTGGTTGCCCTGAACAGTTCAGATGAGACAAGTCAGAGCTTATCCCGTCTTTTATTGGTAAAGGCAGCCTCCTAGTAGCAAGATGATTGTTCTTTTTCACCAGATTTCTTCTTTTCATCATAATGAAAACAGTTGCTGATATTCTGTCTGGTTCCAGAGATCCGCCATGTCCATCAGCCTCATCATTTCATCCTTACAGCTGGAAGACTTGGCGAATTACTTCTGCGCCCTCTGGGAATCAGCTCACAGTGCTTGAGGTGATAGGACGAGCTGAACCAGAACTGCAGCTCCTTAAGCACATCCCCCTGTGGAGCTCACCTGAGACACACACCTGCACTCCCAGACCAGAAGGTCCCAGCTTACTGTGGCCGCCTGTTCTGTGCTCTAAGTTCGAAGTTTAATCCTAACCTAAACCTCCTACGCAAATCGGAAATATTTATCATTGTGAACAACTTTCCTTCTAATACACTGTCTGAAAAAAAACAATCAAGACTAGTGCACATAGAACGTTCATGTCTCCTACTGTTTAAAAACAAGATTATAGAAATGGAGAGATGGGACAGTTAGGTGTAGTTATCTGGAACAGCAAAGAAAACGATCTCTTTCGCTCTTACCCTTAGCTTCTGGAATGTTACAATCAGAAAAGCAAAACCACGAGGAATCAAGAAGGAAAGGTGATTAGTTATAAGGAATCAACACTGAGAGGTCAGTGAAGCTGGTAAGAGGGTCTCTGCAAATCTTTGTGCCGATCCTAAATCATGAAGACCAACTACACTGGGAAGGAAGGCTGCATGAAGACATGTGACTTGTGAAGACACAGTGATGGACCTACAAGAACAAGCTCCCTCGTCCCTCACACCTCATTTGGTGGTAAGTTCAGAAGAAGCAGTGTCATTTACCAACATTCAACTCAAGTTTTGGCCCAAGACAAAGATAAGCAATAGGAAGTGAGAGGTCAGGACAAGCCAGGCTGGCCTGGTGCCAAGCACGAATCCGAGCAGCCAGCTAAAACGTGAATGCTTTTCACACCCGTTTGCCCAGTTTTATGGAGTTTATTCTTTTGTGGGAACTCTGAAACAGTAAAGCATGGGGAAAATTTCTGGGAAATCTATTTCCATGTAGCTAAGCTACTAAAAGACTCTGATAATCTTAGCTGTGCTTTTGTGATCAGGTGATATGCACATTAAGGTAAAAACCAAGTAGCTCCCCCTCACATAAGAGAAAGCTAAAGAAAATAGAAGTTAGTTAGGGTGGGAATTAGAAAAAAATGAACTACCCAGCCACACCATGCTACTTACTCCAGCCAACTACCAGCAGCTGGAGCCACAAGTGAAGAGCTCACACGGGTGGGCATGAGAAAGAAAATCCAGGCCGCAGGAAGGCAGCCAGTCTGGTAAGGCATGCACCCAGAGCCAGCAGAAGAGCGGGTGTTGGAGACAGAAGCACAGTGAGGTGTGCGAACCTGAAGCTGAGCCTGTAGACGTTTGTTAGAGAAGGCCAGCTTCCTGCACAGCCTGAGAGCTAGCCCACATCCCTGAATCTGTGCTCTGGGAACTGTCACAGTACCCCGAGGGCACAAGGAAGGCGGGCAGGCTGTCTATCTACATTCCCTAGGAGCCTCAGTCACTGTACATTCATAGAGTTTCCCGAAGCACCAGGGACAAGGCTGTAACTTTCAGGTGGAGGTCCTGACGTCGGCGAGTTCTGGTAGAGAGTGGTCTTCAGGCACAGAAACCCTCATCTGGAAGGACACAGTGACTGCACTTGTTTGGATTCACCAGACTAGCGGCCTTTCTCCCGTCTGTGGAAACTGATACAAGGCCGTCCAAGTGCAGTGAGCAGCACTTAAAGTGTATAGCTCTCATGGGATGGAGCCTCATGGGACCTTCCCTCATCCTTGTGGTCACCGTGAGGGACACTTGTGTAGGTGTTGTGTAGATAACTACTGCTGCTGTGCATGGGTAAACAGCTGTAGCATGCCCAGAATACAGTGTGTTTTAATCTTTTTGAATTTTAGGTTTATTTTATTATTTACAAATTTATACTTTGTTCGGTCGTGTTTTAGTTTATATGCTGTCAAGACTTTCATGACTGTCCTGTATACATCTAACCTTTTCTCTAGGCCATAGCACTTCCTTCACCCATTGTAGCTGCAGCCTATGTCCTTCCTTTCTCATTCACGTTTTGGGCGTGGTCCCTTTTTCCACTTCCTCCCCCAGTGTGACACCTCCTCAAGCTCAGAACTCAGTAGTGGACACCGAGGACGGGCAGACAGCCGAACGCCAGAATACAAGTGCCTAGTCCTACTGTGAAAAGTCGTCAGTGACCATATATGGACCTCAGATGAACAAAGTCAGAGAGACAATTGAGGACTGATTGACAAGAAGGTTATCAAAGTGGACAAATTGCTCACTAGTCTGAAGGGGAAATTCAAAAACATGGAGGAAAATTGAGTAAGAAAATTGAGAATCTGTAAATGAACTAAACATAAATTCTGGAAATGGAGGGAGGGATCAATTACTCAAATAAATACAGCAATAGAAAGCATCATTATCAGACATACCACAAAGAGGAATAGACCTCAGTTAAGGAAAACAACACAATGAGAAACATCACATAAAAAAATAAGATAGTCAAAAGTTCCAAAAACTCTAGGACACATTTAAGAGACCAAATGTAAGAATCTGGGCAGATGAAGGAACTGAACTAAACTCTGAATGCATAGACAATATATTTAAATAAAAGCGTAGACAATATTCAGTAAGTTCACAGCAGAAAGTTTTAAAACCTGGAGAAGGAAATGGAGATCCCAAACCAAGAGCATTTAGAATCTCAAAGAGACAAGACCAGGGAAGGACCTTCCCATAACAGGCCACGGTCAAGAAGTCAAAAAGCATACAGAATCAACACTAAATTTAGGAGAATGCCAACTCACATTCTAAGTCAATGATGTCAGACCCTCATGCCTGGTTCAGGGTCTCTGGGGCTGCAGAAGAATGACACTGTGCTAACCACTCACATTTCCAAAAGCCAGGAGAGCAAGTGACTCTGGGATGCATGCGAAGAAAGGGAATCTGGTGATAGAATACAGTGTGTCAAGTCTTGTGGCAGATTAAAAGAGATAAAAGTATAATTGAATTTATCCATTGTACATTTGAAAAATCTTAGTGACATAGTGCAAAAGAAAGTTGTAAGATGTGTGAGTTTAAACAAAACAGAGGGTAGGAATTAGGCGTAGAAATAACGACCACTCCACACGCACCCCAGACTCAGGAATCAAGGTCTGCACTCGGAGACTAAGTTCTCAGAGATCGCAGCACTGGTAAACCCTCCGGGAAGACAGTCTGCACAGGAAGGAAGACGTCAATAGAGACACAAGGAAACCTCTTCTTCCTCGGGCCTACAGTCAAAGGAGGTACATGTTTTCTGACCTTGTCAACACATTCTATTGCCCTAGAAGTACTTCCTTTGCACTCTGACGCTATATTTAAGATACGTGTATTTTTACTTCTCTAGATTGAAAACTAATGTTTCATCCTCTCTTTTATTAATCCTATTACTTACAGTGTAACTTCAAATTTTAATTCATTTTAAACTAAATTAGAGAAATGTATCCAGACCTGGTGACACACGCCTTTAATCCCAGCACTTGGAAGGCAGAGGTAGAGGCAGACAAATCTTTGTGAGATCCATGCTAACCTGTTCTACATAGTGATTTCCAGGACACCTGGGTTACAAGGAGACCCACACAGACACACACACACAGACAGACACACACACAGACACACAAGGAGACTCACATCTAAACACACACACACACAAGGAGACTCACATCTAAACACACACACACACACACACAACCACGCAAAAACAACAAATAGAAATTAATACATAACAGAAGAATTTCCAACTCACTTTAGCATTTAGCCACATGTAATACCATCCTCACAGTGGTTCATCTCTAGTTGCTGCTCCGTCTGCCCTTTTGCATGTCTTCCATCAGTGAATGGAGCTGACTTTGTGTGACTTGTGGAGTTAGGTGATCTGAGGTCACTTTTACTGGTGATGTCAGTCCACAGGGGTCACTGCTCCCCAGAAATGACTTCTGAGACTCAGAGGTTGAGAGCTGAGAGGAAGCATGAGACAGTCAGATCAGAAAGGGAGGCAGGGTGGTGTTGGTGCAGAGTTCACCCAGACCATTAGCTCTTTGTCATTCTATGTAGAACCTCAGAAAGGTAAAGTCTGCATCTCTGTTCCCTGGATCCCATGTGTCCAAAACCTCAAAACAAACAGACAAACACCAAACCAAACCCAGACAAAAAAAGAACACAGCACACAGAGCAGGTGGGGAACTGGCCCCTTTCAGCTAAGCAAATGTCTCCAAGAACTCTGGCTCCTTAATGGCAAGGAGCTTCCTGGAAATCTTAAATCTCTTAAAGAATCTATCTGAACAGAGATAAGGGAAACTGAATTTCAGTGCACATTGACAGGATGGGAGATTGAGAGAAACCATTTCCATGACCTGCCTATTTCTTCAATTTTGTGACTGAAATTCCTCAAATTCAGAGATCTAGAAATTCTCTCTCTCTCTCTCTCTCTCTCTCTCTCTCTCTCTGTCTCTCTCTCTCGTCTCAACTAGAAGAGGCAAGATTAACTACTTGAGAAGAAAAGGAGGAAACATAAGACACACAAATAGAGGAAGAATAGAGTGGATTCTATTTACCTGGCAGTCCTGTGTAGTCGGATCAGAGTCTGGGGCGCTTGGCTGAACAGCGCAGAGGACGGCGGAAGGGGAGAGCTGCAAACGCGTCATGCTGGGCATCCTGCATGCGGACCACTTTTGACTGACAAAACTCTCCTTGAACACATTTTCTATGCAGAGGGTGATCTATTTAAAGAAATTATTATTCCTCCTCACGACTCATCGTAGGCTGACTTTCCACGTTGTCTGCTAAACGTACAGCTTAGCGAACGTGGTTAATCTTCCTAGGATTCTTCAAGGCTCTACTTAACCCGGTGCTACAGCTGGGCTTTACAGTAAGTGTCATGCATTCCTCGCGCATTGTCCCCCAAAGTCCTCTAATGTGAACTGTTAAAAACCTTGGGAGAAAAAAATGAACTCTCCTCCGTTAGAAACATGTGCCCCCCACATCCGCACAGCTGTCACCCCGCACATCCCCGCACAGCGTCACCCAGAGTCCTGCAGCGGTTACTGTGCCGACGCGTCTGGATAACATGGGTGGAGTCTGCTGTGTAGACAAATGACAGAGCTCGAAGGTTCAGGGGAAGCGTTGCCTTTAGGTAGAAGTTTGACTGGGACCAAAACTTGACATCCTTCAGTCCTGGAGAGACGAGAGACGACACCATAGCAGTTGGATAGAAGCCATGGAGAGAAGACTTGGGACTGCGTTGGGGCTTCTGTGGGTGCAGGTTTGCTGTGAGTTATGGGCACCCCAGATGTTAGGGGTGCTCCAGAACTGTCAGTGCTATTAAGGGGAGAGAGTGACTTTACAAAGCTCCTACGTGGCCCTTCATCCTCATGGTGTTTCTTGCATTACAGATATGAGAGATATGCGTGCAAACTTCTCAGTCATTGTGGTTTGTTTTCTCTCACAGGGTCGAGAGGGATGCAGGTGGAGCAGAGTCCTTTAGATCTGAGTCTCCAGGAGGGGACTGACTTTACTGTGAGATGTAATTTTTCTAACACTGTGATCAGTATACAGTGGTTCCAACAGAACCCTGGGGGCGGCCTCTTCAGTCTGATTTACACGGCTACAGAGACAAAGGAGAATGGGAGACTAAAGACAACATTTGATTAGAAGGAGCGCTCCACAATCCTGCACGTCAGCGACCCCCAACTGAAAGACTCCGGAACCTACTTCTGTGCAGGGGACACACAGTGCTCCCAGCCAGCCTGCAGCCTGGCACCAAACCACGTCTGGGCCTGCGGCTGCAGTCCCCCATGGGGAGAAGCTGCAGCAACGTTTCCCTGCTGTGGGTTTCCTGGTTTATGCTCTGTCCCCTCATCTGCGCTAGCATTAGACACTTGTGAACTCCTTTCTTTTCTGGAATCCCTTAGTTAAGGACCATGTTCTTGGATGGACCATTAGAATCAGTGATTTTTAAAAAATAGTAGGGTTCCAAATACTGCAAAAAAAAAAAAAAAAAAAAAAAAAAATCCCTGGCAATGCACATGCATTGTTGGGATGAAAAAGGCTTGAAAACTATTATGAAAGTCAACAAACAGAAGAGAGACAGTTCGGTACTCAAGTTAACTACGTGGTTTTCCTAGGGAGGAAAGGCTGAGAGCACATGTAATCAAAGCACCCATGCACCTCCTGCACATGCAGCATTGTTTGCATTAGATTCTCACTCTTGGAATTCATAGCAAATGCCATAAAAACACATCGTGTCACTGAATGTCAGGTGCTGTAATTCTTACATATGTATTCTAGATATCGACAACGCTTTATTTTCCATACTAATACACCCAAGATTATATAGCCAAGTTCAGTTGCCTAAGAGGGGATGTTAATTGCCTAGCAATGCTGGGGTGAGATTTCCACACAGAAAGTCTGATCAAAGCTTGAACACTAAGCTGGTCAGTGTAGAACATTCCAGAATCCAATCTTACATATTCATAAGCTTGTAAAATATGTGTATTTACTTTGCTGGCAAAAATATTCATTTTAATCCACTTTGCTTAGATAGTTCCTTTTGAGGAAGAGGCCACTGACCTTTTCCTTTTATTAATGTTGATATAAAACATGGAGGAGGTACTGAGACCCTGAGAGCTGAGATGAGGAACACTGGGCAGTCCCAGTGACGCCGACGTCAGGGTCAGTTTCCTGGGCCGTTACCTGAGGAGTCCCGTGGTGGCTGCCTTCAGGAAGGGTCTAGTGC
Source organism: Eospalax fontanierii (assembly GCA_035773235.1). Classification (NCBI taxonomy): domain Eukaryota; kingdom Metazoa; phylum Chordata; class Mammalia; order Rodentia; family Spalacidae; genus Eospalax; species Eospalax fontanierii. The sequence continues at coordinate 10,684,981 of CM069536.1, read as the reverse complement.
CCAGTTACATATTAAATACTGCAACTGCTATGTTCAAATTCCTAATAAGTTAGCTTTTGACTTGTGTTTAGTGAGTGGCATGCAATACAAGGATGGGACCAGTGTCTGAGCAGAGGCAATACAGGGCTTCAGGATGGAATACAGTGTATTATACGGGACAAGCTCAGTGTCCAGGGCAGCAGCATGGGATGCTCTCTGGAGCTCTTCAGAGCCTCAAAGTGAGTCGCTATAGCTGTTACTAATTCACTACTAAATGATAGCATACACGTGGACAAAACAAAACGGTATGGACAGATTAAAATTCTTCGAAAAGTTTAGAAACTTGGAAACTGACACTTCATTTTCAAGTGACTTAACAGATTTTACAATGAAAATAAAATATAAAGACAGTAGCTTGGTTGACAACAGATTCCAGGACCTTTCTAATGAACCAATTATTAAAAGAAGGTATTTTTAGTATTAAATTCCCTTATAATTGTCTGTAGGAAGAAAGTGCAAATAAACATGAATTCTAAACTGTGTGTAAGTCATGATGCCACTTTCCATTTACCAGATTGCCATGAATTAAAAAGAGTATGTGAGGCAACGTTAGAAGACAGGAGCCTAAAATAACTTAAAATAACCTGATATGACACTGATATGTATCAAGAATCAAACTGCCTTAGAAAAATTGTTCCACTAAAAATATCAGTACTAGATTACCAAGAGTTATGTTTCATGTATTTTATCAAATACTTGCACTAACATGTAACAGAAATAAAAGATTCTTCCAACTTCTAGAACTATTGGAGTCTTTTTCAGAATCAGAAATTGACAAAAACTGCCATTTTGTGTTTACAGAGAACACCTGGAAATACCTGGAACAGTGATTCTGTTCAAAATCAAGTTATTAAAAAATTAACTTCAATATCTGATGTATTAAATTGTAGAAAGACAAGAAGAAATCTGATGATTATAGCATGACATCATTTTTACAATGTCTTGATATTTAATAAATATTTATTATTATATCATATTTCAGTTTATAATTTCATTCTCCTATTTATATAATGTTATATAATTATTTATTATTTTTTATGTTTATGAATATATTGCATGTATGGAAGTGCACCCATGTTGTGTAATGTCCAGGAAGGTGAGAAGATGGCCTTGGATCCCCTGAAACTGGAGTTACAGACAATTCTCAGGTGTCATATGGGTGCTGGGAACCCAACAAGGGCCATGCAGCCAGCGCTCTCAACTGCTCATCCAGCTCTCCAGCCCCCATTGTATTCCACAATAAAGTATTATAACGGAAGATTTACATTATAGAATCAGTGCTATTTTTTTCTGCATTTTGAGAGTGACAAGAAATTTTCTTTCATAAGGGGTTCCACAAACTTTATAACTAATGCTGTTGGGAATTAGAATCAGCAAGTTATGCTTGGAAAGATGGTAATTAAATTCACAGTGCGATCAGATTGGGATTATCAGTGTGGATTTTTATTTCATATCAGTAAATTATCTGCCTCTCTCATGTTCTCCAAACTGAAAATTGTGTGTGTGTGTGTGTGTGTGTGTGTGTGTGTGTGTGTGTGTATGTGTGTTATGTTCAAGATACAAATGTAAGAAACAGGAACTCCGAACAGAGGACTCTGCTTATCCATGCCTTGGCCTACCACCATCACCTGATGTAGTGATCTTCATATTTAGTCAAGCACTATTTTATTTTATTTGATGATGAATTTATTCTTCCTTGATTCATCATCAGGTTATTTATATTAAAGAAGGAATGGAAACCCAGATAGGAACTTATCTTCTATCACTGAAGTTGCCCAAGGCCCAGTCAAGAAAATGACAGACATGGCAGATTGCAAGTGGATCTGAAAGAAGTCATGGTCTTGGGCTTCAAAGATGTGAGACAATTTCTCCCTGGTTCCCTGTGACTCCATGTGTGACATAGTACTCTATAACACTTCATCTGATCGGCGGTATAAACGTTTCAAAGCTAGAATTCCTTGGAGTCCTTTAGTCCCACTTCTTGTTACAAGGCAGAAACTATGTTTAAAATGCCAATATTCAACAGTTATCCAATAAATGAATGTGAGTAGAAGGAAATTGGGTTTCCAGATTTTTCTGTCTGCATCTCATTCCTATAGGAACACACGGCCTCATGGAAACCCAATCATTTTCAGTTTTGCACTGTGGGTCTAGAAAGATGTGGTCCCGTCAGTTTGGCTGCCAGGACAGGGAGCTCGGATCTGTGAACATGGGGCACTCTGAGTAAGAAACTCAGGCTGAACCACTGCTATTCCCTAGAAACTAGTGTCAGGCAATCACTGGATACTCTATGAAAGAACCAAAGGGACAGTAGTGACCTCAACACCCAGGTGACTTCTAAGAACTTTCCTAAAGATAGCTGTGCACATGTATTATTAGAGGCAGACATCCCTTGAAGGTCAGATACAAACGGAATCAGCACCACACCCACACTGTGAGCAGACGTGGCCCCTGAGTTAGCTAGCGCGAAGGAGAACAGTGTGCGCCCGCGCTGTACAGCCCGTGGAGGACACGGAAAACCTTTTCCTGGACACCAGAACGGAAAAGGATGATACCGACCTAAGTATCTGTCTCCAAGTAAAGAGAGATTCACCCAGCGAGTGAGGACGGGTGAGTAACACAACCTGGGTGTGGGGGAGAAATGTACATGTATATTATATGTTTACATGTGAAAATATCTTGTATGCAACATACGTATTTATCTAAACTTGAAGCTCATTATCCCAGCTGTCCTCAGATATTTAAGGGTATGCGATATGAATAAGTACTACAGTTGGTTCTCTACAGCTTCAAGGGTCTAGTGAGCACGAACTGCAGGGAAAAGTCTCTTCTTCTGGAAGTGAGGCCATAGATTTTCAGAATCCCTGTATCATGATCAGGTCTTTGGGATTAATTTCTTGTTTATATTATCTCTGAAAAACACAGAGGCAACGTTTAGGGTTCTTCATAATTATTATTTAAGAAGTACTCAGATACCTCAATAAAATAAACTAGATGGAAAATGCAATTTGATAGAGAGATATCCTGGAAACTTATAGGTCATCAGGATTATGTTAATGTTTTGGAGGAAGAACATTGAAGTAGAATTTTGGAGAAAAGTCAGAAATAAAGGAAACCAGAGAACATAGCAAGAGAGTGTGTTTACAGTCTAGAGGACAACCAGGAAGATATTCATTAGTATTTGCAGTAAAAGATTTGATATCCATTTTGATAGCAGAAGATAAAAGCACATCAGTAATAAAGTTATACTTCGGGAGATTGCCAGCATAGTTCCAAGATCAGTGAGAGACCACGTCTCAAAGGAAAAATGCAGTGTATAAGGTGGTTATGTTTCCATAGCTGTGGACTTAGGATTTTTCTCTTAGGAGAAATGCAAGAATGCAAGTCACCTACCAGTAGGGAAAGGTATTTCTTTTTCTAAAGGTATTACTAAATATATATGATAGATAGTATTATATATAAATATATAGATATACACTGATTCTTTGAGAAAGTCATACAGTGAGTTCTGATAATATTCAGACTTCACAATCTCAACCGCACCTTACTACCACCCTGAATTCACGTACTTTATTAGATCTCACGGCCTATCAAGGTGCACTTGTCTCCAAATGCTCTTGAGTGTGAATTCATCCCAAGTAGCCTGCTCAAAATACGCAGCACCATACCCTTAAAGAAAATGGACTCCCCGTCTCCCAGTATTTGCCAATAGTTTAGATAAGTTTGAGGACTCTCACCCACCTCCTACCTCTATGCTGAGATTTTGTCTCGCTTGAGCTTGCACAGGTCTTGTGCATGTGTCACAGTTGTGAGTTCACATGTGCAAGGCCCTGCTGTCATCCACCAGCTCTGGGATATTTCATTAGTTTTTTGCATTCGCCTACAAAGTGCTGTGTTTTATTTTGTTACTTTCAAACACTCTTTCTGTTTGACGTTCAGCTCCTACATTCCCCTCCGCTGTCCACTTAGCCGCTCCTTGCTGTTCTCCTTCCTCGTAGAGACCCCGCTCTCCTTTCTCATTGCAGAAATTCTATAAACATTACACCTGACCCACCCTTTAAGACTTTTTCCCTCTTCGTGGTCCTTTTTCTAGTTTTATGGCTTATATTCACAACAATACACGTGTTTATACACATTTATAGAAATTAAAATCTAGGATCTGCATTTGAGAGAAAACATATGGTATATTTTTATGACTGTGGGTTACTTTGCTTAGTATAAAATGTTCAGATCTAGTCATGACGCTGTAAATGTCATGATTTCAGTTTGCATATCACTCCTGGGTCTTACCAGCAAGACACTTGTACATCCAAGTTTTGTGAAATAAAACAAAGCTAGATGTTCAAGTGATGACGGAATTTAAAAAATAGAGCACAGACACACACGTGGGTTTATTCAGCTACGCAGGATACATTTCTTCTTTTACATTTTTATTGAGCTCCTGTAGGTTTCATACAACAGTTCTTAATCAAATTTAACCAACACCTCATCCATGCCCACACACACACACACATACACGCACACACACACACACACACACACACACACACACACACACCCTGCCTGACCTCATGCATTCTGTCATACATGTTACATCCTATCCAGTCAAGCATTTGTACCCAGATGTACTTTGGTCCAAGATGTACTGGAGTCTAGTCAACCTATCTAGAGATCATAACTAAGGTCTACTCTTCCGCATCCAATAGTAATCGGTCTTCAACAGTTTCCAGGCTAGGGCATGCCCACTGCCCACTTCCTCCTATCCACTCTGGGTCCTTTCTGATTGAGTCAGTATGTGTCTTGTGCTCGATGCCAACACTGCCACAAGTTCACATGTGTAAGTTTCCAGTGGCCTGAAAGCCTGTGTTTCCCTATGTTCAGAGACCAGCCGTGGCCCTTCTGCAATGTTCCCTGAGCTGTGTGTGGGTGAGGTTTAATACTGGAGACCTACTCAAAGACACACACTTTGCAATCTCTTAATCTCTAAAACTTAACCAGTTGTGGCCTTCTGTGCATTGCACTCTGTTGTATTAGACAGCTTTGCTGGTGACAGTTGGATGCACTCTACCCCCTCTTCCACTGTGTTCCCTGAGACTTAGTTGCAGAGCTTCCACTGTAGATATGTCACGTAGGACTGGGCATCTCTCAGACGCATATTCTCTGTGTGTCATCAGTTGTGGAACTCAGCAGTAGCCTCCATCTGTTGCAAAAAAAGCTTCATTAATGAGTTGTATACACACAAATAGAAATATAAGGATGCATGTTTAGCATGTGGTAAGAAAGTTCATTTGTCTAGATATGTGACAGGCAGGCGTTTTCTATGGGATCTATGGCTTCCCCAAGAATGTGTATTTTGCTGTGCTTACAGTGACACCCACTGAGAGGGATTTAAGTCCAGATGGATAGCTGTTGATGACCGTCCAGATAACAGCGCACTACTGCACCAATAGAGGTATCTTGCTGCGCCAGTCCGTGTGGATATTGGACTTCAGAGCTGGGTTGGACCATTGATTGATTTTCTCCCTTAGCAGTTTGCACAGTATCCTCTAGATATAGGAGAGCTAGTCTTCAGGGAGAAGGCTTCCAGGTCAGTTCCTGCTCCATTGCTCCGAGTCCTGTCTCCAGTGGTAGGGTCTTAACTTTGAATAGTGGAGGTAACCAAGAGCTCTGGCAACAGCCCTGGTTATTTTGGGAGTCTCTGGACTACTCTGACCGGCCATTGGCAGGGAGGTCTCTCCTGTCTGGCACTGTGCTCCCTGCCATACAGCCCCCAGGTCCACATGTACTAATGTTCACACAGCAATGTGTGCATTTCTCAGGGGTTTCCAAGCCAACACATGCTCCGTCTTTCCTAGGCCCCCAAGCTCCATTCATCTCATCCTTTTCTCTTCAGATCCAACTTCTCTCCTCTCTCCTTAGTCCGATGTCTCGTTATCCCCACACTCCCCCAATAACGCCTGCTCCCACTGTACCCCTTCTCCCGAGTTCCCTCCTCTCCACCACGGCCATCCCCTGCATAGTCCTCCCCACCCCTCCCAGTGAAACACTCCCGCTTTCACCGCTCCTGCCCCATAACATCGGTCCCCTACGATCCCCTCTCTTAGGCTCTTTATGTTTACCTCCAGGTTTCTTCTCCTTTTTCCAGACTCTTGCATTTTCTGAATTTGTTTTACTTGACTTAGTGTAACAGTCTCTAGTTCCATCTATTTACTTGTAAATTTCATCTTTTCTTACTGCCGAGTAGAACTCCACTGTATAAATGTACTCCGTTTTCATTGTCCAGTTGTCAGTTGAGGGACATTTAGGTAGTTTCAATTTCTTAACTACTGTGAAAAGAGTAGCAACAAGCATGTATGCAGAGGTGTCTGCGCAGAACGATGAGCCCTTTCGGTAGACGCAAAGCAGTGAGAGACCGGATCACACAGTAGAGTCACCTTCAGTTAAGGGTTCTCCGCACTTCCTTACGCAGTGGTTGCAAGTTTGCACCGGCAGAGAATGGCCCTTTCTCCACATCTTCAGCAGCATTTGATATCTTGTGTAATCTTAGTCCGACTAATTGGGTAATATGGAACCTTAAAGTGTTTGTTTTTGTCTGCATTTCTCTACTGAAGATGTGGAGCATCTTCTAAGTGCTTCTTAGCCATTTTAACTTATTCATTGAGAACACTCTGTTCAGGTCAGTAGCCCATCTTTTTATTGTCATTTACTTACTTGTTTCTTTGTTTTTGTTTTTTATGAATTCTTTGTATATTCTGGATATGAATCCTCTGTTCTCTGTGTAGCAGGTAATCCTTTTCTCCCACTCAGATGTTTCTTTTACTGTATAGAAAATTTGCAGCTTAATGATGTCCCACGTGTTGACCATTGAACTTAATGCCTGATCAACAGATGTCCAATTTAGAAAGTCCTTCCCTAAGCGTATATCTTGTAGAGTACTGTTTATTTTTTCTTCTAGCAGTTCCAGAGTTTCAGGTTTTATAATGAGGTCTTTGATCCATGTGCAGTTGACTTTTGTGCAGGGTGAAAGATAAGCAACCAATTTCATTCTTCTACAGGTGGAGATCCAATTTTGCCAGCACTGTTTATTGTATATGCTGCCTTTCCTCCTTCGTGAATTCTTGGCACCTTTCTCACGTATCAGGAGGCTGAACTTGTATGTACTCTTGTGTCGGTTTTCTATTGCGTTCCATTGATCTATGTGTCGATGTTTGTTCCAGTACATGCTGTTTTCATGACTATGGCTCTGTAATATAATCTGAGATCTGGTTCAGTGATGCCCCAGCATTGTTCATTTTGTAAGATTGTTTTGAATATCTGAGGACTTCTGTGACTGCATATGAATTTTATGATGATTTTTTTCTAGCTCTGTGACGAATGTTGTAGGTAATTTGACTGTCACTGCACTGAATCTATAGACTGTTTTCGGTTTCTCATTTTCACAATATAAATTATACCAATATGTGAATATGGTAAGTCTTTCCATCTCTTGGCATTTTCCTCTATTTCTTTAAAGATTTAAAATTTTCATTATAGATACTTTAGTGTCTTTGATTAGGTTTATTCCTAAACATTTTAATTTTTAGGTTATTATGAATGGAAAGGTTTCCTTGAATGCCTTTTCTGATTGCTTGTTATTGGTGTATAGAAAAGAAAATGTTTTTGTAAGTTGATTTGGTAACCTGCCACTTTAATGAAGTATTAATCACTTCTAAAACTTTTTTGGTGACATTTTGGATATCTCATGTAAAGTATCACATCTTCTGCAAGTAGGGATCGTTTCATCTCTTCTTTATTATTATTATTTATTACTCATTTAATTTCTTTCAGTTGTCTTACTATTCTCAATACAGTTTGAAGCACTATGATGCAAAGGAGTGGAGCTAGTGGAAAGCCTTGGCTAGTTCCTGATTTTAATGAGATGGTTTCCAGTTATTTTCTATTTAGAATGGTATTGATTATGTGTATGTTGTATATAGCTTTAACTGTTTTGAGGTATGCTCCCTCCAGTCCAATTGCTTCCAAGACTTTTAACGTGGATGGAATTTTGTCAAAGGCCTCTTCTACATATGTTGATATGACCATGTCATTTTTGCCTTTAAGTCCATTTATATATTTTATTGCTATGCATATATGAAACCATTCCTGCATTTTTGAATAAAGATGACTTGATCATGGTGGATGATCTTTTTTGATGTATATCTCTATGAGGTTTGTGAGTACTACATTGATAAACATTGCATCTATGTTCATCAAGGATGTGCGTCTGTAGTTTTCTTTCTTGCTGTATTTACCCGGCTGGGGTGTTACAGTGATCTGGATTTATAGAGGACGTTTGGGAGTCCTCCCTCTGTCTACATCTTTTTGATTAATTTAAGCACTATTGGTTGTAGATGTTTGAATGTCTGGGAGAATTTTACTGTGACTGCCTCTGGGCCTGGGCTTTTATTAGTTGGAGGTTTTGTACCACTGTTTCAGTTTCCTTACTTGTTCTGGGTCTGTTAAACTGTCGGTCTCTTCTGGGTTTAACTTTTGTGTTGTCCACGACTCTAGAAATGCATCCATTTTTTTAAGATTTTCAGATTTAATGGAGAATTAATATTAAAGTACTTGGATATTTTGGCGTCTATTGTGATGTTTCCCCTTTCATCTGTGATTTTGGTCATTTGGATTTCCCTTTCTTTCCTTTGGTTAACTGGGAGAAGTATTTGTTTATCTTGTTTAGTTTTTCAAAGAAGCAACTCTTGTATTCATTGATTTTAAAATTATTTTCTTTGTTATTATTTCATTAATTTCTGCTCTGATTTTTGTTATTTTTTTCTCACCTACTAAGTTTGGATTTGTTTTGTTTTCTTCCTTTCCCAGAGTCTTGAGTTGTACTGTTAAGTGATTTATCTGTGCTCTCTCTGAGTTTCTGAAACATAGGCACTTAGTTATAAGTATCCCCCTTTGCACTTCTTTTTAAGTATCCCAGGAATTTTATTGTGCTGTATTCTCATTTTCATTTAGTTCCAGAGATTTTTTTTTTTAATTTCTCCTTTGACCCATTCATCATTCAAGAGTGGGTTCTTTAATTTTCATGAGTTTGTGTCGTTACTAGAGCTTTTTTGGTGTTGATTATAGGTTTTGTTGCATTTTGGTCTAATAGAGTGAATGGAATTAGTTCACTTTGTTATTTCTTGAGTTTGTTTTGGGTCCCAGAATGTGTTCAAATTTAGAGAAACTTGCATGGGGTTACTGAATATAAAGTGAAGTCTTTGTAGTTTCAGTAGTATATTCTATAGATGTCTGTTAGGCCTATGTGATGTAAGATTTAATTAACTCAGATGTCTCTCTGATTATTTTTTGTCCAGCTGACCTGTCTATTGGAGCACTGGGTACTGCTACTTACTTATTGTGGTTATTCTCTGTTTTATAGTCCTGTAGTCCTGTTCTTATGAAACTGGGTGCACTAGAGATTGGTGAATACATGTTTTCGATTGTAATATCTTCTTGATAAATTATTCCTTTGATTAGAATTAAGTGACTGTTTATCTCTTTTTAGTTTTCATTTGGAGTTTATTTCGTCAGATATTAGAATTGCAACACCTACTTGCTTCTTAGACCCGTTTTCTTGGAGTATTTTTGTCCATCCTTTCACCCTAAAGTAGTGCTTATCCTTGAAGGTGAGATGATTTTCTTGAAGACAACAAAAAGATGAATTTCTTTTTCTTCATCCATTGCTCAATCCCATTCTTTCGACAGGTGAGTTGAGACATTGGTACTTAGAATTATTGTTGAGAAGTGTGCATTTCTAACTGCCACTGTAACTTCTTTCATACTGTGTTTCCATTGTTATACGTTTCTTTTCAGTAGCCTCTCGTGTATACTTGTTCCTATTTTCAGTCATTTGTATTGCTTCAAGTATTCTCTGTAGGGCTCGTTTTGTGGACCTGTATTCTTTCAGCATATTGGTGTCATAGAAAAATTTCCATTTCCTTTTGACTATGCTAGATAGTTTTGCTGGATAAAGTATTCGGGGTTGGCATCCATGACTGTTTAGAACTGGGAATACTTTGGTCCAGATTCTTCTAAATTTCATAGTTTGCATTGAAGTGTCACATGTAATTCTGATAGGTTTTCCATTATAGGTACCTTGTTGTTTTTCTCTAGCAGTTTTCAGAATCCTGTCTTCTTTCTGTACATTTACAGTTTTTACTATGATGTGTCATTTGAAATTTCTGGTTTTGTTCTAATTATAATTCGATGTGCTCTTTGAATCTGTATAGGTATCCCTAATTTAGGGATGTTTTCTTCTCTAATCCTGTTGAAGATCTGTTCAGTGTCATTGGCCTGAGATTCTTCTGCATGCCTATGGTGCATAGATTTAGTCTTTGCATGTTGTCCCACATTTCCTGCATATTCCATTTCTATGTTTTTTTTTTAATTTAACATAGGCTTTGCTTAAGGAGTCCAGAGCTTAAACTTTGTTATACCATCCAGTCTTCATATTCTGTTTTCCATTTCAATAAATCCACTTGTGAGGTTTCCTGTTGTTTCCGATTGGCTTAGTGAGTTTTTCAATTCCATGTTCATTTCTGTTTGCATTTCCTTCAGTATTTCTCTTTTGTGAATTCACTTTTCACATCCTGAATTGTTTTTGTTACTTCATTCAGCTGCATATTTGTATCATATTGAAACTTCCTGCACAAGTTTATGCCTATTTTCTTTGTGTTCTTTGCACTATTTGTCTGTGTTTCCTTTAAGTTCTTTGATCATGTTATAATTGTGGTTATTAATTCTGTACATGGAGTTCTTCATGGTTGTAGTACACATCTGTAGGACAGTGGGTTTTGTTGGGGACATATTCTCTCAGTTTTTAATATTATTTGCGTTTTTGAATTGCTTTTTTTGCATACGGCTTTTTTTTTTGTTTGTTTATTACATGTCCTGTAGGAAACTGTATTTTTTCCTTTGTTTATATGAATTTTGGTTCTGTTTGTATTGTTTATGTTGGTTGGCTGCTTTTTGCTCAGGTATGAAAAATAGTTGGTGTGTGCTTCAGGTTCTTGCAGGGTAGTAGGCTGGTCTGTGTAGTTAGTGGATCAGAGTAGTAGGCAGGCTCCTCAGGGTAGTAGTAGGAGTCGGGGTCAGGCAGATCAGGATTCCAGGGAAAGTGGGAGTGGGGACAGGTTGTGGACAGTCTTAACAAACTAGGCTACAGGTTTTTGCTGGTCTTGGTTAGGAAGCAGATCCAGAGAACTGAGATGGCAGAGTAAGAGAAGTCCTCCCAAGGCTAGCAGGGACAGCTGGCTGGGTAGATTCAGGAAAATGTTTTTTAAACATTTAAACAAGTCATAATAAACAAAACCCAATATAAGCATCAAACCATCTCCAAAGTTGAATTGTTAGTAGATCAAAAACTTATTCGGTTGCTCCTTCTATTGAGATGTGGTCTTACTTTATAGCACAACCATCTTTACTGAAAAGGGAGTTTGATAGTCGGTTCAGTCTATGTTCTGGGAATGGCTCATGAGCAAGTCCAGACCTAGGGGATGAGAGTCTGGGACGATGGATACTGTCATTGTTTCCAGGATCATTTCATAAGTATGTCATGCATGATACGTTATATTTCAGACATTTAGAAGTCCCTCATTTCTTAATTTGATTTTTAGCTTATAATTTACATTTAGAAAAACTTTATTTTTCTGTGACAAACAAATCTTACTGTGTCTGTGGCTGAAAAGGAAGGAATCTTGTCTTTGCTCCTGAAAGTGAATCATGATGCTTCTTTACTCTCTCATCTAAGGCCTACATTATTTGATCTATCACTATTTCATGTGTTGATTCTCACATAAGCTTATAGAACATTTAACCAGAGGCCTCTCTGGTTACGGAAGCTACCACAAGGTGGCAGTAGACCTCAGCTGATGGAGAGAGCAGAGAAGCAAAGCTCTTTCTCTCTCATTGGCTGGGTTCCTAATTCAGGATCTCGAAGTATTGTTGAGAAAGAGGAAGAGCCTGGTAGAAGCAGCTACCTGTCAGGTGATCACAGTCTATGGTAGATTTTCACTGGGAGGAGCCATGAGGGTCTGCGATTCCACTTTTATCATGTTCCTGTGGCTGCAGCTGGACTGTGAGTTAATGTTTTGGAGCAACAGAATAGTCAGTGGGTACTCCTGGAGCATCAAGGAAGAACTCTGTTGTGTTCAGGTTTCCTCTGCTTATCATAAACAATGCAAATTTTGGAGCGTAATGACCTGACAATCTTTGTCTTTCCACATAGGGGTCAGCCAAGGAGAGAAGGTGGAGCAGAGTCCTTCTACCCTAAGTGGCCAGGAGGGAGACACTAGTGTGATCAACTGTACCTATTCTGACAGTGGCTCATTCTACTTCCTTTGGTATAAGCAAGAACCTGGAACTGGTCCCCAGCTCATCATTGACATTCGTTCAACCATGGACAGAAAACAAATACAAAGACTCATTGTCTTGCTGGATAAGAAAGCCCAACACTTCTCCCTGCACATCACAGACACGCAGCCTGGAGACTCAGCCCTCTACTTCTGTGGAGCACACAGTGCTCCCCTGGCACCTGAAGCCTGTCCTCATACATGCCACTGGGGCTGGAGTCCCACTCCAGATCTTTTTAAACAGATCTTCTCGTGCTGCATTTGCTAGATGTTCGTTTGTGTATGTAAAACTGTTGTATAGAGATTAAAATCACATAAGTAAGCAAGTTGCAAGACACTCAAAATGACTTAGAATATTTTGTTAACTTATTGTTGTTTAATCTCTTACTTCTCAGTTTGTTTCTTGTATTTATTTACAGTACAAAGCATAATATTTTGATGTATACAATAGCATAAAGAACAATGAAGTTTTAGATAAAGAGACGCAATTGGCAGGGTCTGGGAAAGGGGAATAATGCTTCCACATCCTGTGCAGCACACCAAAATCAGGTACGTCCATGTGTTCAGTAATCCTAAAGCTGCTATATACAAAGACTTAAAGGGCTCAGTGACCTTTGCCTTGAATCATGCTCTAAGTGTGGCTTTATGACTGCTAGTCAGACTTCTCATTTAAATAATCCCCTAGGATCAGTATTGTATTCTTTATCATGCCCAGGCTTTTCATTCATTTATGACTTTTTGATGTCAAAATATTCATGGAAAGTAGATGAAATCTAGGAATATGAAAACTTTTACTTTGTACCTGGGCAACTGTGTGTCAATAATAGGCCAACATGTTTTACAAGGAAATAGATATATAAGATCAATCAATTTAAGAGAACAATTTACAGTGTACGGATTTCAGTAAAAATAATTTTATTGTACTAATTATTTTTGATAGTACATTTTACAGTTCTTGTTTAGCACTGAAGTTACTATGGCAGAGGACAGCCCTGCTGATCTGAGTCACTCTGTATCATTTTACTCACCATACGATTCCTATAACTTCCGGATGCAAACCTCAGCTATTTATAACTCAATGTATTTTAAAGAAATATATATATTTGAATTATCTATGTCTCTCATAATGAACATCATCTGTTTTGTGATATTTAAAGTTATTCCTAGAGATCTGAATTTTATTTTGTTTTGTGTGGAAGAGTAATTGTACTTTGGCAATCATTTTCACAGACACCAACAGACGACAGAAGGAGTTTGGATTCATCATTTAACTAGGAAGAGTTTGTCACAACTTCCCCACCTGTCTCATTTCTTTCATAATAAAGAAATAAGAGTCATATCTTTTATTATAGCTTATTTATTTTCCTGGAAATTTCATACATGAATACTGCATTTACATCACTTCTATTCCTCCTTCTCCCCCTCCACCCACATAACCCCACTTATACTCAGGTTTGTGACATCTTCTGTAATTATTATTGTTACATGTGCATACTAAATACATATAAAACCACACAAATCTATTTAGTGTTGCTCATGTATATATGTGTTTGGGACCAACCACTTGGGACTGCCTGGCAGACTAGTGACACTGTCCCTGGAAAAACACATTTTTTCTTATTTAATGGCAATTATTTGCTTATAGCTTCTCGTCTTGAAGTGGGACCTTGTGAATTTCACCCATGTATTGTTGACATGACAACTGGTATTGTCATTATCTGGGACTTATCTAGGAAACCGTATTGTTGCTACTTTGTGGGTGAAGCTTCCCTGTCATGTCTTGAAGAAACAAGGAATGTTCTCCCTCATTTGTAGATCTTAGCACCAAATCCTTGTCCATGGTATATTTCCTGACGTAACTACTGGGGCCAAGAAAATGGAAAGAAATCACAGAGAGAAAGAGAAAAAAGGAGCCTGAGAGAGGAATAGCAGGATACAGTTGTTACCGAGGGTAAACGAATAAATGGGGCACGTAATTGGAGGGAACGAGGGGATGTTGTACAAAGAGCCATGGGGCTGATGGGGAAAAGGAGCTCAAGAAAGGGGGATCAAATAAGACACGTATTATCAAGGGGGAATGGGTGAAAATCAGGGGTGCTTTTAGGTGGGGAGGGAGAAGAGAGATTCAGACAGAGAGAGCAGAGATATATAATCCTTGGGTGGTTTGAAAAGCCAGAGGAAAAGTCACTGAAAAGTACACATACAATATCTGTACAAGACTGCATGTATGTAGCTGAAGGCTGTACAACATAAACACAGTGCCAGAAATATCCTTTCAAGTTGTTGATCAGGGTAGTCCAAGAGACTCCCCAAATTACACACGCTATCGACACAGTCCTTGATTCTATCCCAGAACTTAAAGGTGAGACCCTATTGCTGAAGACTGTACATACTTCCCACACAAGACTTGGAGCAATAGTGCTAGAACTGACCTAAAAGTCTTCTCCCTGGGACTTGCTCTCAAAGCTTTCAAAGACACTACGTAAGCTGCTAAGGGAGGAAAGCATAACTATTTAAACAATAGATACACATATATGTTTCACACTCCCCGTCTTTGATTCTTTGAATCAGAGTTTTATCTTTTTCCTAGTTTTATCTTTTTAAGAAATAATATAAATTGAAAATGTAATATATAACTTTTGAGAAACCTGAATTTTCACCAGAGGAAGGACACGCCATTGTGCACAAGAGTAATCATCTCTGCGCCATCTTCACTTTTTCCTAAAATTGAATTTTTTAAAATTTCAGGTAATTTTATGAAAACCATCAGTTCAGATGCTTAAATTTCTTTGAATATTTGATTTCTAATTCTACCAAAAACTTGCAGTATACTACCAACAGGTTCACAGGAGAGATCAAACAATTCACATAATTGTTTTATCTTATAGTTGTGCAAAATTCTAACTATACAACCATGGTAGAAATTTTTATCAGTTGCTATTTTCCAATAATTTGGGGCTAAATTTTCTCATGAAAATTCAATTTATCCCAGTTTTAGTTTAGGTTTTTAAAAACTCATTTGGAGTTTCTAAACAATGTCATTGAATGACATCTCAAACATTTTTTTTATTGTTATAGCAGCAAAGCTATGTAGAGCTGAATTAAAGCATTCAGTGTAATTATTGTCTCTGGTAAAGACTATACCTAAGCAAGTTATTTTATTATTACGAGAACCAAGAATAGAGATGGGTATATATCTCACATGAAAACACTCACTTAGCAGTGTGAAACCCTAAATTCAATCCCTGGTACAAAAAGAATCAGAGAAGCAAATCGAAGAAGCAAACTGGAAGTGGATTACATTGTAACATAGAAGTGAGAGGTGCTGTGAAAAGATTTGGGGGAAAAGGACTGGATTGCACTACAGATTTCCCTTAGGACACAACATTTGAGGGCAATCCTGGAGCACAGAAAGCCTTGCCCCAATAGTCAAGACAATGAAATCAACAAAACAATACAGTGATAAGGACCATGGAGCGGGTAATAAATTGTCAACACACTGTAGTAGAAGGAGGACAGGAAGCTACTCACCTGGGATCCCAGCACCAGTCTCTCCTGACTCCTAGCTGCACGTAGACCTGGTAGGCACTGAGTACACGAGGGGGGGAGGTTAACTCCATGTCAGACTTTAAGGGGAAGACTTTGAGAAACTATGGTCAACTTTAGGTGTGACTTTTTGTGATACATCTGCTTCTAAGTCACCCACAATCCTGTAAATACCCACTCACGCTCCTTTAAGTAAGCCCAATTAAATCAATGGTTACTAAGTTAGATTTGAGTTGAGTTGTTTATTTATTCTGTCATCAGTGTCCTATAAACATGGTTCACAGCCTCAAGAAAGGTAATAGAACACACTGCAAATGTGGTTTCAATCATATAAAGAATTCTGTTTTGATAATATTGGATGAACTGTCTACTTCATGAATGCACATGCTTATTTCAAGAACCTGTGGTTATTGCTTGTCCTCTGTAGACAGCTTATGGAAACTCTCCAGAGGAGCTTCATTAAGATCTTTAATATCATAATTTTAATTCCTGTCATTCAAGAATCAATAATGCCGTGTCTGAAAAATTGCCACAATCAATTTCTTGTTCTTTATATTCCAAATATGTGATCATTTTTACAGGGCTCCAAAGCTTCACTCTTGGAATGTTTACAGAATACAAGAATCATACTTACTCACATTGAAGGTGGATAAGCACCCTGGCAGGCAGGCACTTAGGGGAAAAGACCATAGACAAACACAAGGATGGCAAACTTCTGGCTTAACTCCTCCATTCCGGATGTCCTACCTGGACATGTGCAAGATCAGGTCATCCTGGTTATGTCTACTGGAATGAAGCTGTGGGCATAATCAGCTCCCTCTTTAAGTTTACCAAGCAGAAATAAGGGAAGGATGACCTGCCCTCTAACACCCCAACACTTAAAGGCCCGAAGCCCTTCAGGGAACTTGGATTTCGGTTTCTGAATCCCCTCCTCACTTGTGGGGAGACCCCCTCTTGGTGTGTGTGTTAATAAAGTTTGTTGCCTTCTGTGAAGGGATTTTTCCTACCTTTTAATTCTTTAGTTAGTAGAGAAAACTTAATCCCAACAAGGTCCCTACATGGTAATTCGATAACTGGAAGAAAGGCAATCTTCTGACATGTTACGGAAAGAACTGAGCATCATGAACATATACGTTTAGTTAAATTGACTAGAGAGGAGGGTTTGCTAGCTACCTGTGTCCATCAGTGGTCTGTTCGTACAACGCCAAAATAAGACTTTGTAAGGAGAAAAAGCTCAAGGCAATGAGAGCTAATATAAACCGCATTACAGAGACCACAGGAATTGAAGACATTTATAAGTTATTTATTTTAGTTTTATTTGTTCCATGTTTTATTTTCAGATATTCAGAGGTTTCAAATTGGTGAGAATTAGCAGAAAAATTTTAACTTTGGGCCAAAGCTCCTTACTGTTTTATAGAGAGAAGCAGAATATGTTAGTTATAGTCCTTGTTGAATATGTGAACAGCGGACTATTCGGGAGGATTAAATCTTTGTTTGTGGTGACTTTGGAAATGAACCACAGTTTTAGGTACTGTCATAAGTCCTGTCCTTGGGCCAGGAAGACAGATCCTGTGTGTTTCCCTGTAAGTGATTGTCTGGAGCTGTTGTTGGTTTTATTTAGTTCCAGGCTTGAGTGGAAACCTATTGCTAGCATGGGCTGGTGAGATCTAAATGACAAACAGTTTTATTGGCCGGGTCATATGCAGTGTGTTCTCTAAGCACTTATAACGCAGGTGGGAAAAGAGCAGTTAAAGGAAGTCTTATGATATGTATGATATGTATCTAAATGCAGAGGAAGGCTTGACTACGTTGAGCCCTGGCATATGAGAAAATGATCCCACTTTGAAAGAAACAAGCACTCTTTCATGCATAGACCTAGTATAAGAAGGAGCTGGACATAGTGGTGCACAGGATCTCTGTGAGTTCAAGGCCATCCTGATCTACATAGTAAGTTCTAGGACAAGCCATGAGTACTTAGTGAGACTCTGTCTCAATGAAAGAAGGGGAAGTATGTCTAGAAAAATTTGATCTGAAACAGGAGTGTCTCAGAGCATCTCTATCAATCATCACCTATCTTGAAGTGTCTTCTGAAGAGGAATTGTAGATCTGTTACTTAGTGATAGATCTGCGCTCTCTGAGGTAAGCTGCTGGACTCCTTTGGCACAGGAAATCCTGTCCCAGGGACATAGGTCACACTCAGAGGTAGACAATAAATTACTTGTTTATGTGGTTAAGGTAGTCCAAGAGATTTGTCTTCATACTTGTAACATTTCAACCTTCTACAATTGCTGAAGTTTTTAAATTTGAGTGTTAACACAATGTTCGAAGGATCATTTTGATATTCTGTAAGAAGTCTTTGAGAAACGAGTTCATTGATAAAAGAGCTGCTTAACTCACGGTATTCATACGCTCAAGCATTTTGGCCAGAGTCCTTATGTTGCCTCTGTTTAGAGAGCAGAACAGTTGTATCATGTGTGATATAGGATTTAATGGAGAGACAACAGAGCAAGATCTGCAGGTGCTTCCACCAAGCAAACTAGACAGGACTGAATTGATTTCCAACGTAGGACTGCTCAACATTTCGTTCAAAGTTCATATATTTAGAGTGCACTGGAAAATCCATATTACATGGCATACATCTGGGGATATAAAAGAAACTGGTTAAAGAAAATAACAGAGTTCAAGAAACTGGTTAAAGATAAATAACAGAGGTCAATACATTCTCAAAATATTGTATGATTCATACTGGTATTATTAACAATTGTTCAAGGTAATAGCTTCTCAAATCCATTGAATCAACATACAATCTTTTATTTTCCATGGTCAGTGCTTTGTTTATTTAATTGTGGATATTATAAATTGATGGCATGTTTAAAATACTGTCAAACAAAATGCTTAATATCAACAAAATAATCTTAAATATAATAGCTACAATATCACCCATATATAGTTCAGCTAGTTCAAATTTATACAGATATTTAATGATTATAGTAATGATCCAGTTAATGCAAGGACATTGAAAGTAACTTGAATCCACTGTGCATCAATTTGAAGATAGTTATTAGGAAAATGACTGCAGAGTTCTACGGAGATAGCACAGTTGGTAAAGTGCTGCTGTTGCAACCATAAAATTTCAATTCAGTCCACAGAACCCATAAACCAACTAGGAAGGCGGTGACTCTCCTGTGCGTGACTGTAACCTCACTGCTGGAGAAGAGGAGGCAGGTGGTGGGGCAGCCTGGCCTACCTGGTGAGCTCCGGGCCAGTGAAACCCTCCATCTCAATAGTCAATCTATCGACAAAACAGTAGACAGAGTGAATTCAAGTTTGTTCTGTAGCCTATACCAATGAGCATGACGAAAGAGGGAACAGAGAAATCCTTCCACTCCCATCTGATCTTTATACTGTACATGAAGGCATACAATTTACTCCCACTCTGCTTTTACATATAATTTACATATAATTTACTCCCACTCTGCTTGTACATATAATTTACATACAATTTACTCCCACTCTGCTTTTACATTAACCCCTTGCCTCCTCATAAATGTCTTTCTGAGAAAGAAATTTAGATGTATGAAAATAAAATAACCTTTTTTTCTGAAAAAGAATGAGAATAAGTTCTCACTCCTGTGCCAGGAAATAGTTATGTGAAGTTATAGATCCAGATTTTTGACATGTTTGTGAAGTATCTCAACAGCGCATGGGAAATAGAGGTTTTACTCTATTCCTGGGGCTGTTATCAGCTGTCGAAGCTTTCCATTTATACTGTGAGACTTTGTCTCTTTTTTATGTGCACAAGTGCATTGCCTGCATGTATACAAGTGTCCCCGTGCAACGCCCAAGGAGGTCAAAAGAAGGTATTTGATCCACTGAAACTGGAGTTACACATGGTGGACAGCCACCTTGTAGGTGCTGGAAATGGAACCAGGATCCTCTGCAAGAGCAGTCAATGCTCTTAACCACTGACTGAGCCTCACTGTGTTACCCTGTCTGGACTAGAACTCATTATGTAGATCAGGACCGTCTTGAGCTCACAGAGACTTTCCTGCTTCTGTCTCCAGACTGCTGGGATTAATGTCATATTCCACCATGACCATGTCCAGAGGTTATTTTATTTTATGTACACTTTTAGCTTTTAGCCTGTGTTCTTTACTGGTCGAGCTCCATTATTTATTGCAGTTACGTGTCGCTGAGTCATCTTCATTAGCCTGCAAAGTAACATCTCCTTCCTTTCATGGGTTCTTGTTATTCACTCCCAGTAGAACCTGTAAATGCTGGTGGACTTACTAGAGAAACAGTTAACAGCACATGTAACAACAACATGTTTAGAGGTTCACTCTATGACAACTCAGTGTTAACATGGGTCATCTTTACCCCCTCTGTCTGGACAGCCGTCTCTTCTGCCCATCTGCATTTCCTTCATCTGTGAATGGAGCTGGCTTTGTATGACGTGGAGTTAGGCGGCCTGAGGTCGTCCTTGTTCATAGTGCCAGTCCACTGCAGACTTCCCAGAAGTGACTTTTTTCAGGTGTTAAGGGGAGGAAACCAGAGAACTGGTGAGCCAGTCAGGTCATAGATAGCAAAGATTGCTCCATGACTATAGCTTTGTCATTCTATGTAACAATAAAATGAGAGAATTCAAGTGTGTCAGTCCATTGAGAGCATGATTCTTACAGGGGAGATAAAGCAAATAGAATTCTCCTGGACTCGGTGAGGACTGAAGCTCAATAGAAAACATCACAGCTACATGATTTCAATGTTTATACATGATTTCAGTGTTTAAAGTTTTATGAAAATTCCCAAAGTTCACTGACCTAGAAATTATTTCAATATCTGTGATCGTTAATTTTTCTGTATCTTCTTTGATACTAGAAGTAATAAGAATAATCATCTGGAACAAAACAGAAGAAAATTCAGGAAAAGAGAAAAAATAATAGACATTATTGAAGTCGACCAGCAGTATGAGCCTGGTCAGTCAGCTGTGTGAACCTGCACTGTGCAGGGGAACGAATAGGAAGCCAGAGGTGGAAAATAAATCAGGGTGAAACTATGTGCAGAGCCTATTAGCAAAAGAGAAAATCAATTTGCGTTGGAAACATTTTCCGTGCAGATGGTGATCTGCTGATTTCAAGAAGTTGTGTTTGTTCAACACACATAGATTCTGTCAGGCGGTTTCCTTTTGTGAGAATTTTCATACAACTGATTCCTCAAATCTGTCAAACTGTCTGTCTACACTTCCTCACACTCTGCATAATGTAGTCGGGACCTTGGTTCTTTTTTAAAGTATCACCCACTCCCCTCACATTTTCCCACGAAGTTCTTGCTTCAACCGCTATGAATACACACACACACACTCACACACACTCATACACACAGAGACGCACTCACACGCACACACACGCACGCACACATACGCACTCACACTCACACGTACAGTCACACACACACTCACACGCACACTCGCACACACACTCCTCTTTCACTGTCATGCACTGGAAACAGCCCCCTGCCCACCCGCACAGGTTTCCCCTAGATCTAGAGCACTTCCGGTGGAGCCTCCCTGTGCTGCTGTGGGTGGAGTTCTCTGTGAAGATGAAAGAGCTCCGATTGGACCGGTGCCCAGTGGGGGAGGAGAAACTGTGTCCTGTAGGCGTGTTTGTTCAGATCAAGTCCTGCCGCCCGTGGAGCTGGGTGAAGGCACCGCAGCAGTTGGGCAGGAGCCTTGGGGAAGAGGCTGGGAGCCGTGCTGGGGCTCCTGTGGGCGCAGCTTTGCTGTGAGTTGCGGCGATTCCCGTCGAGGTCGGGGAGCTCCAGAGCTGACAGTGTGAGGGATGGAAGGAAAGCGACACAACGCTCCTCGTGGGTGTCTCCTGGGGCATCTGACAGGGGTAGGAGCTGCCGAGCCTTTCCTCCAACATGTGGTTTGCTTTCCTCTTTCAAACAGCGGTGAGAGGGATGCAGGTGGCGCAGCCTTCAGCCCTGAGTGTCCCGGAGGGAACCGGCTCTGCTGTGAGATGCAGTTTTTCTATCACCGTGATGAGTGTGCAGTGGATCCAACAGAAACCTGGGGGCAGCCTCGTCAGTCTGCTTTACATGGCTCCGGGGACAAAGAAGAACGGGAGGTTACAGTCAACATTTGAGTCTAAGGAGCGCTACACGACCCTGCACATCAGAGATGCCCAGCTGGAGGACTCAGACACCTACCTCTGTGCGGGGGAGGCACAGTGCTCCCAGCCAGCCCGCAGCCTGGCCCCGAACCACAGCTGTGTCTGTAGCTGAACCTCCCCGCTGCCGCCCCCACCAGCCCCGCAACACACACACACACACACACACACACACACACACACACACACGGGGAGAAGCTAGAGAAGACTGCACAGCTGTGGGTTTTCTGATTCAGGCTGCATCACTCTCCTCTCTGCTAACATTAGACATTCTAGGAGTGCTGTTTCACTTGACTGATTGCTTTCCTCACAGAAATTCATTTCATTGGGTGGAGAAAGTTCTTATATAGACTATCGGAACAACTGCAAAGATACCAAGGCTCAAATCTGTCTAATAAGACCCCTTGGCTCAATATTAACTGCAAGTGTGATGGGAAAGCTTTAAAGCGGCACACTGTTCAACAAGCAGAACAGAGATGACCTGATGTTTCATTACATCAGAATTACAGATCATTCCATCTTTCTGGAGGAATGAATGCACAAGAAATCTCTCTGTCTCTGTCCCCCCACCCTTCCTTTCTCCTCGCTATCTAATGTTAGCATTCAGATGTTTTAGTCCTGAAAACCATGAACATCTAATTAAAATACTCTTGTTGACATTGAGTACTAATCACTGTAGCTTATAACATAGACTATGAAAGTATTGACATTACTTCTTAATTTTTTGCACAAATAAATTAAGGCTTGCAGAGCAAAAGTGACTCAGTTGAGCTTGCATGGTTCTAACTAGACAGGCTGTCATGGCATTCTTATTTAGGATGTGTGATATCAAAGCTATTCATCCTGAGTTAGCCAATGTAGAATACTCTAGGTGTTATCTATTATCAATTGATAAAAGTGTTATCTATTGATAGCATGTATTTACATATAATACTAAAAATGTACTTATTTTCCTAAATCCGTTAGTTCCCTTTAAGGAAGTACTTGTTGAACTTCTCCTTTTATACATTATAAAATCTGTATTTTCCTTGCATTTTTGAATATACCGCTTACTATTATTTTTTACTACAGAGCATTTTTGTCTTTTTAATTAGTTGGTTGGGAATTTCCTGCATTGTGCTTTGATAACATTCCTGCTTTCCCCAACTCCCCCCAGACCCTCCCCTCATCCCTACTCACCGAACTTTTCTTCCTTTTTTCAAAAACCCCGTGCAGTGCAGTTTGTGCTGCCCATATAGTCTTAGCTCTGTGACCATCTACTGATGTCTGGTAGACGTAAGACCGGACAGAGCCTTTAAGAAACCTGACTGTCCCTGTCCCAGCAGCTATCAATTGCCAATGGCTCCTTAGCCTAAGGTTTCCTCATTTCTTAAATTCAGATATTGTCAAAAATTAGGCTGCAATTTTATATTCATGCAGAACACCTGATATCACCCAATCAGACTGCTTGAAAGTGATCTGCTAAAATAATAAAATTTAAATACTAGTAAGTAAAATTGCATAGAGTTAAGCCAAAAAGACATCATTATCTCATGAGTCATTATATCAAAAGTTAAGAAATAATATAAACAAAGCAACATTAGTTATTTTTATATAAAGTTATGACAAAAATTTTATTCAATTTTCAAGTTTATGCTGTTATGCATATTACCATGTTTCCTACAATGTTTTTTACAAATAATATAATTTCTCTTTAAAAAAAATGAGGTCTCCTTCTAACCCCAGTTGGTCTCCAACTCTCTGTGTAGAGCAGGCTGGCTTTGATTTCACAGAGATCTGTCTGCCTCTGCCTCCCAAGTGCTGGAATTAAAAGCATGTGCCATCACTCCTGGGTAAGTAATACATACTTCATAAGGAATTCTGTATTGTATTATTTAATAAGTTTTTACCTATTTAAAATAATCAGAAAATTTAACTTAAAGGGGCCTCACCTATTTCATCGCCAGTTTTGGTTGTGAAATGAACCGTTAGGCTTCATCTGGAGAGAGGACGCTGGAAATCAGAAAACAATCAGGACATTTAAGAAAACACATTTTGCTTTACATGTTAGAACCTCATCCACCTCTCCCACATTCTCTAAGTTGGGGAGAAGTATGCATGCGTGCGTGTGTGTGTGTGTGTGTGTGTGTTTCCTAGAAGAAAGATTTGACACCAGTATAAGAAATACATCTTCAGAAGGGAACACTCTGTTTACTCAAGGACCATGGAATCCCAAACCCCACATCTCTGCCATTGATAATCTTTATACTTAGTAAAGCTCCATTTTGTATCATTTTACTAAGGATTTAAAAATCTTAGATCCATCCTTCATCCTTGACATTGTAGGAAGAGTAGAAACTGTGACATGGGTCAATTCTGAGGACCCTGTCTCTTCTTCTAAAGATGATCAAGTACTGGTCAGGTTAACCTTAGACACATTTGTCTGCATGTAATTGTGAAATGGCCTTGAGTTCAATGTACGGCCAACTTCTCCCCACTCTCATAGTAGGCCTCATTGCACAAATCCAGCCCTTGATAAACATTGGAATCCTTCAGTCCAATTCATTTTCCAAGTCAGAAAGTATAGAAAGATGCCAGCACAAAGCAATACACTCGTAAGTGGTTGTGAGCAGGAGAAATTACACTTTGTCATTTTTCCTTAGTATTGTGCCCCTGCCTCATTCTTGTTGGAACATGTGGAGCAAAAAGAAACAGTTACAAATTAGCTTCTTTCACATGTGGGACCTGGAACAATTCTCTGTAAATATAAGGATCCATATTTTGCACATAATAAGAAATTACATTTGTCTAGAGATGTGACAGCCTTGGGGTTTTCTCCAAGATCTATAACCTCTCCACGCAAGTGTTTCTGGCTATGTTTATAGCACTGCACATGAATCTTCTTCCCCTGAGTGGGCTTTAAGTTCAATTAGGCAACTGTAGATTATCCTGATGTTCCCTCGTAGCACTTTGCCTAGTCTTCTTCAAGGCTATGAGACCTAGCTTCAAGGGATGTGGCTTCGAAGTCAGTTCCAACTCCATGGCTTGAAAGCTGTGAGGATGGAGAATTTTTACATGTCAAGATTCACTTTCTGCGCACGTTTGTATACTGAGCTAAGGACCTGACGTGAGCAGTCACATTGATCAGGCTGTGAGATTAGCTTTATTCTCTACAAATCTGGAGTACTAGGAGATCCACGGAAGGTTTCCCCACCTCTGGAAAGGAAGTACTCCTGCTGTTCCAGGATGTTCACACGGACAGGACACAGGTGCCTTCAGAGAGGAAGCAGTGTTTACTTGTGGTGGTACTTTACTCCATGGTCCTTGAGTAAACAGAGTGCACCCTTCTGAATGCGGATTTCTTATACTGGTGTCAAATCTTTCTTCTAGGACACACACACACACACACGCACACACACACTTCTCCCCAACTTAGAGAATGCGGGAGAGGTGGATGAGGTTCTAACACGTAAAGCTAAATGTGTTTTCCTGTGGTGGCTCTGTCTCATCAGATTCAAATGCAAAAGCTGAGCCTGGAGTGCACGGAAGCATTGTTTCTCTGCCTTATATGCCAAAAATACTGACTGTGTGGTCTATATTACTGGGTTGTGACAGAACCAGGAATGCACATGATGTTACATTGCCTTTTCTTTGTTCTACAAGGTCCCTTAATAAACTGAGCATTCCAGATCCTTTTCTCACTGTTATTTCTTTGTGTTAACTTCCTCTACACTTACAGCAGACACAGGCAATATTTAGCTTTCCCTAAAATTACTTTTATAGAAAAGATCTAAAGATTAAAGAGACGAGAAAGGCTTGTTGACAGTGTGACATAATACTGGAAGGACTTTACTAATTTTTTAGAAGAACACTATACTATAATGTGGCAAAAGCTGGCCAGCGACTGTGCGCTCTGTGTCAGGGTTTAGAGAGCACAGTACTGACTAAGGGAAGAGCAGAAGTCATAAAGGCAAAAACCACATCCTGATGGACCAGGTGGTTATACAAGAGTACAGAGGCAGGACATGTTTGTTCCTGCAGCAAGCATGACATGTCTGTTCCTGCAGCAGGCAAGTAAGTGGTTATGGAAGCCAGTTAAGCATTAAGCAAGGAGGTACAAAATGCAAGACATTAAATGAGACCTTTGAGCTTTTGTGGGGTTATTTTTCTGTGGTTAGTTCTTCCTGGAACATCCCTGTGGTCAAACTTTTCCTAGAACTGCCTTCCAGACTTAGAGAGAGCTCATCAAGATGGCGACCTTAGACAAAATGGGGAACTCAGACCATCACAGTTCCTACTTGTAGTTGTTTTTTTGTGTTTGATTCATATACAAGCATAATTTACTTTAAGATTGAGGTATTAAAACAGAGTGGAGAAATGTAACTGATCTGCCTGTTGCATTTATATTTTAAAGAACAGCTTGGGCTTCCCTCTTTGGTTATCAGACTTTTGAAAGAATGGGCTCAAAAAAATTAGGGGCATTCAGAGAAGGAACTTGTCTATAGGAGAAAGATTTATAACTTGACAGATGCCCATGCTGAGGGAGTTGGAACTGAGACGATGGTGGGCAGGATGCATATGTCTTTTTATTGATTTAAACCCTAGTGTCAGGACCCAGATGAGGGACTTGGGGAAGGAAGCCTTGTCTGATCTCTGCTCCCCTTACCACAGGGCTACATTGAATAAACCTTTTTCTGTTTTTAACTATTTTTTTTAAATGCTGTCCATAGACAGTGTGAATACCAAGAATGCTGAGTAGTGCTGGTCAAAGAAAGAGCATGTTCAGCTTTTAAAAAACAGAACTGAAGTGAGAATGGGATGCTACTTTATGATTTAAGTAAAGGAGAACATAAGATTTGTTTGGGAAAAGTAAAAGTACAAGAATCAGCTTCGATGTGTTTATGTGATTATATGAAAAGCTGGATCTTTTAAGAATTTCTGTTTAGTTGGGCATGGTGGCACACACCTTGAATCTCAGTACTTGGGAGACAGAAGCAGGCAGATCTCTGTGAGATCGATGCCAACCTGGTCTGCATTCCAGGTCAGTTGGGGCCTCTGTCTCAAAAAAAGTTTCTATTCTTTTTTTCTGAACTTTGATGACTACAATCAACAAAAAGGAAAGATACCAAATGCAAAACAGATTTCTTATTGCGAATCAACACCATCTATAATAGGTCAATCTATTCTCTCAGACACCTGCTCCCTTACCACTGAGCTCTGATCCTTTCTTTTAAGTTTTTAAAAAATAACTGTCAGCTTTACTGAAGGGAGATACCTGCTTTGATTGTTAATAATGTTTATTGTTCAGTGGGAATGACACATCATGGGCAAACCCTGCTTGGTAGATCATAGTGTAAGAAAATGTGCATTTCAAATATTCTCTGGTTCTTTATCTTTTACTCTGATCGTCCTATGATAGACACATCTTTAAAGTAAATGCGGATGAAAGGAATGTATTATTTTCTTTTTCTTCATGAGTATGAATCTTGGTACCTCTGCCAGTTCAAACACAGAAACTCAGCTCATTATTGAATAAACATTAACAGCATCTGCCCTTTCTCCATTTATTAATGACATGTTCGTCGGATATTACTTTGCAGATCAGCTTGGCCTACAATTCGCAATTTAGCCCAGACTGATTGCAGATGTGTGGCAGTCCTCCATCCTCACCCCGACTTACTGGGATTACAAGCTGAGTCGCCGTGCACAGCTACTGGTGACGGGTTAATACATCCCACTTAGAGCCCTTCATGGGTAGAAGCAAACGAGATTCCAGCAGTACCACAGGGTGGCAGCATCTCTCAGCTGATACAAACATGCAGAAGCTTCATTTCAGTGGACTCTAAATGCACAGACTTTCTCTTATTGGATGAACAAATAGCTCAGTAACTATGATTGTTATAACAAGGAGGTTGGCTCAGCTGGCTGGAGACTGAGCACCTACGATGATCCTAAGGGGAAGGACAGTGAAGACAACTGTTCACGCCGTATTCCTGCTCCTCTGGCTGCAGCTGCAGTGTGAGTGGAGCATTGGGGGGACAGAGGATGTTAGTGAGTGGTCTTTACATGTCCAGAAAACCGACTTCATTCAGCTCCTCTCTCGTTACTGTGGAAATAGGGAATCCTGGAAAGCAGTCATCTGACAGTCTTTCCCCTCCTCTTCTTTCTGCATAGGGGTGAGCCTAGGAGAGAAGGTGGAGCAGCGTCCTGCTACCCTGAGTGTCCAGGAGGGAGAGAGCGGTGTGATCAACTGTACTTATTCAGACAGTGCCTCAGACTACTTCCTTTTTTATAAGCAAAAACCAGTTGAAGGTCTTCAACTTATTATCGACATTCGTTCAAATGTGGACAGAAAGGAAAACCAGAGATTCACCATTTCATTGAGTAAGAAAGACAAGCACTTCTCCCTGCACATAACCGCCATCCAGCCTGGAGACTCAGCCCTCTACCTCTGCGCAGCAAGCACACACTGCTCCCCAGACACCTGCAGCCTGTCCTCAAACCTGCCCCTGAGCCTGAACCCCACCCTCTTTCCTGTGTCAGACAGTCAAGGACAACATTTACCATGTTGTTTGTTTGCAAGTGGAAACTGACATGATATAGGATTAGTCTTAAGATGGTCCAGAACCGTTAAAACATAGTATTAATCACTGTGTAATAATTTAAAAATTTACATTTATTATGCATGTTTACTGTGTACTGTACACTATGGTGTGCTGGTTTGCATATACATAGGGGAAAATGGATAGTTGAGTGAACAGCTGCATAGGACAACTTCTGAGGAAAGAGTGGGGACCTTTCATTTCCTTTGTGTCTAAGCCAACTCTAGCATGTCTGTATGTCTAGCAAAGCCAAAGCCCTGTTTAACAGATTCTTAAGGGAAATAGTGATATTGTTTTGAAAATAAAGCTAGAGCAATGTCATCTATATGTATCTATCCATAAATCTATCAACCACCTTATTAAACTCAACTAGTGGATCAGAAAACTTTTTGGGGCTAATGATTAATTAACAGATTGTTACAAGTTTCTCTGCATAGCTTCACCTTCTGACTGAATTAAATTGAATTAAATTAAAAAGTATCATGTTTTAATTTGTATCTGAGTGATTGAAAATCAGTGAAAATAAAGTTATGTAAGCAATTAATTCTTTAGTATTTCTACCTCTGACCCAGTAATTCATTTTCCACTACATATACATATATCAAGACACCATAATGTATAGTACACCTTGTACAAGCACAATAAATATAAGTGCTAATTTCAAGAACACCCATAGTTGACCTAAGAACCGATATAATGAACAATGAGTTTCATGAATGATCCTTCTTACTGAGTTGTAGATGTTAGTGGATTAATTAGATTATTCTTGTGATCATTACACTAAATCAGAGTTAAAACATCTGAACGGGAAAATTTGTGTAAAAGCCTATGGTGGGTTGAGTGAGAAATGTCCCTCACAGGCTCATGTATTGAACACTAGTTTCCAGCTTGTGGCAGTGTTTGGTGAGATTATGAAACTTTTAGGAGTTGCAGACTTGACAGAGGAACTATGTCACTGAGAGCTGGTATTGAGGGCTATAGCCTTGCTGGCGTTCAGGTTGTCTTTCTCTTTGCTTCCTGTGTGTGGATGAAAATGTGATTAGCCAATATCCTGCTCCTGCTACCATTCCTGCTGGTCACTATACTCTCCTCACTATTAGAGACTAAGCCCTCTGGAAACATAAACCAGAATAAACTCTTTGTTCTCTAAACTGCTTTTGGTCATGGTATATTATCACAACAATAGTATCGTTAATAATGCATGATATAAACCACACTGGCCTTTCTTATTTGCCTTCCTCTAAAATCTCCTCTCCCAGAGACATATCCTGATTCTTTAAAAATCTTTATTTTGGTCTTTTTTAGACTGTGTTCCCCTGTAACTCCAACTGTCCTGGAAATCACAGTGTAGACCAGGGAAGCCTTGATCTCACAGAGATCTGCCTGACTTTACTTCCTGTGTGCTGGGATTAAAGGTGTACTGCATTCTGAGAAAAAGTTCAGACGCTACGGCAATAAGAGTGATGCATTACAATTCAGATGCATTACAACATTCATCTCCTTAAACAGTAAGAGACAAATATTCTGAGGCAAACAGTAGCATTTACTTATTTGTGACTGGTTACATTTGTAACTTCAAACAAAATTAAGGAATAGATGTGGAGAAATATGATAAAAGCAGTTTTGTGAGAGGACAAATTCGATTGATGCATAAAAATTACTAATATTAAACTGAAGGATAAAGGAGCTCCCATATGAAATACGTCAGGGATGGAAGGCAGACTCATGAACTGAAAATTTGACCCTCTTGAAGGAAGAATCTTTCTGAGGACACAGCTGGTGGCTTGGGGGCATGCTGAATACACATGCAAGTAAGATGCACAGGTGTCTCAGCACAACTTTAGTAATTATCAGATTAGTGTTTCCTAACAGTATGCCCTGATGGTCACACAGGACATTTTCAGAAAACTATTAAGAAAAAGGTGATACACACTGAAGCAAATTCAGCCTCTGCTTAGCAATATTCCCGAATTTTGCTGTGCCTGCTGCCTAGAGGTTTCTAGACTTTAAGAGGGAGTCTGAAAGCATCTGATTTCCACTGATTTGTGCTCCATAGGAACTCATGAGCAGCTAGACTAGAGCCACTTGGTCATTCCAATGTAAAATCAAAAGAGAACCCAGAGCCATGAAAAACCAGTTTTTCATACCCAAAAAGAAAACAACCAAGTAATATCAAGTATAAAAACAGAATCAGAGTTCAATTCAACAAAGGAAGGCTCAAGTCTCACAACAGAATCACAAACAACAAAAGAAATTACACGAACTCATGAGGACCTAAACAACCACTCCTGAATGATGAATGGGGTCAAAAGAGAAATAAAGAAAGAAATGAAAGTATTCCTGGAATTAAATTAAAAGTACAATACAACAGAGCAAAACTTCTGGGACACTTTAAAATTATTCCTAAGAGGAAAGTTTATAGCTCTAAGTCCATACATTAAAAAAGTAAGAAAGAGCACAGATAAATGACTTAAAATTTCAACTCAAGAATCTTGAAAGGCGACAACAAAGGAAACCCAGACCCAACAGACAAGAATAAATACCACAAATCAGAGCTCAAATGAATGAAACAGAAGCAAAGGAAACAACACAAAGAATCAATGAATCCAAGAGCTGGTTTCTTAGAAAGATAAACAAGGTAGACAGACCCTTACCCCAGCTAACAAAGGAAAGAAAGATCAACTCCAAATGAACAAAATTGGAGATGGAAGGTGCACATCAGCACAGACCTCAAAGATCCAGAATGTTGTAAGGGGCTATTAAAACCTATATGCTTTGAAATCTGAAAACCTTAGAGAAATGGATATAAATCTAAAATCATGGGAATCACCAAAGCTAAACCAAGAAGAGCTCAACAGTTCAAACAGGCCCATAACATAGAAGGAATTCAAAACAGTAATACGAAACCTCCTTGCTAAAAAGAACCCAGATTCAGATGGATTCACAGCAGATTTTTATCACAGATTCGAAGAAAATCTTTATACTATGATATGCACGATATTCAAAAAGATAGAAACACAGGCAGAGTTCCCAAATTCCTTCTATGAAGCCAGCATCTTCATAGGCACACATCAAAAAATACCATTTACCATGGTCAAGTCAGTTTTATTTCAGAGTTGCAGGGATGGTTCAATATACATAAGTCAAGAAATGTCAGTAAAACAAACATATAAATACAGTAAAAAGCAACTGGTAAAATATCTCAACTACATCCTCCATATGGAAAGAAGGGGATCTAAATACCTACCAGATGAACTAGAAATTTAGAAATTAGTAAAACATGCCTAGAAAAGTGATTCAGTGGTTAAGAGCACTGGCTGTTCTTGCAGAGGACCTGGGTTTGGTTCCCAGCATTCACATGGCAGCTAACAACCGTCTGTAATTCCAGTGGCAGGAATCCTATGTCCTCTTCTGCTTCCACAGGTACTGCATGCATGTGGTACACTTACATGCACACCGGAAACATACTTGTAAAAAATGAGAAAAATGGTAAATGTAAAAGCAATAATAAGTAGTAAAAAGGATGCATGGAGGAAAGAAAAAAGGAGAGGAAAGCGATATAAGATAAACGTATGATAAACAGAAGAGAAGGAAAGTAAGTATAGACAAATAAAAGACCATTAATATATCCTTGTTCTGGGTTAGCATGGAGATGCTGCACTATCTCCTCAGGCTTCTCATTTTGTAGTTTCCTTTGTGTGTCTGACGAGAGAGAGAGAGAGAGAGAGAGAGAGAGAGAGAGAGAGAGAGAGAGAGAGAGAGAGAGAAATTCAGTCATTGTTTCTCAGTGGTTCAAACAGGTCAAGGCAGAAAATGTCATTTTGACGCCCGTCTGCCTTTCTGGCCAAAACATGCATCCTACCATGACTGAGCTGGACCGAATCCCTGCTAGTGTTCTTTGTATGCAGACCCACAGTGCAACTTCTACCACCAGCTGAGCCTGAGAGCTACTCTGTTGACTGAACAATCATATCAGATTCACTCTGCTAGTCCTGGGAGCATGAGATGTGCCTAAGAAAAAATATTGTGACTTAATGTGTCTGAGGTTCTGAGAATTTAGAAAGTAATCAAAACAAAACAAGTCATCTGGGGATGGGGACTTGAAGATAAACGCTGAGAGATGCTGCCCATGTGAGTCTCCAGTCAAGCTCCCCTGTGTCATTGTCCTGGAACTCACTGTGACTGGCATCTGCTCACAGAGATGACTGCCTCTGCCTTGAGTGCCGGGCTCAGGCTTGACCCCCCCTTAGAGTCTAGGGTGGCCTCTGCAGCCCGCTTCCCCTTTGGTCCCCTCCTTCTTTTTCTCTGCACTTTATTAATCTGAGGCTTTATCCTTTACTGTGGCTTTTTGGCAGGAGTGGGTTTGACAGACAGCCTTGCCAATTTGTTCTTGGACTCCTCCTTGACCTCTGCCTCTAATCTGACCTTCCTTTTGGGAGGTTAGATAAACACTTGTTTGATTTTTTTGAGACAGGATTTCCCTATACAGCCCTGATAAGCCTGGAACTCATTATGCTGCCCCACGAAACGAAATGTGTTTGTCATTTTCCCAGGAATTTCAGTCTTCTTAATAACAGGCTAAAATTCAGATCTGATTTTCAAGAAGTTAGGAGGTTGCAAGGCTTGGAATGACAGTGTGGGGGATATCTTCCTGAAATATTCCAACAAACATATTTTCTAAAGAATCACTAAATAACCACTTAAAACTTTCTCTGTTGAGATCTATTCGAGTGTTCACATGTGAATGAACTAACGAAAGTTTTTTTTTTTTTTTTACTTAGGACCTCCTGGACAAGTCTGGGAGGGAAAAAACAAACAAACAAACAAACAAGAACATAATTCATTTGGAAGTGAAATCCAACATGACCTTCCTGAGTTCTAGATTTTCACAGAAGAGAATTCAACAAAGAAAAGGACCTGGAGAAAAAGCAAAGAGAGATTTAGTATATGAAAGAAATATAGCAAAGCTCCTCTGCTGAGAACCAAACAATAGCTTAAAATAAATGCAATCTGCAGAATATCCTGTGGAGACAGCTTGAGTAAGCTAAGAAGAAATAGTTCCCAAAGAGGTTGATTTTTGGACATTGACCACAGGAAACATGCTGACTATTAGTCTGGAGTAAATCAGTTATGTAATATAAAGCTGCTAGAAGAAGATATGTTGTAAGAGATAAGGTTGAATAAAAACAACTTGTGGCTCTGACCTCCTCCCCAACTTCCTCTGTAAAACTTCCACTGCAGTTCAGTGTCTCAAAATTCCTCTGTATAAAAAGATTGCTGTTGTGTAATAAAGGTGACTTGGCTAGATCAGAAAACTCAGACTTGCCGGCCTTTCTTCTCCCACCCCTAGCCCTTATTCTTTTCCAGGTACCTGGGATTCGTGTCTCTGTTGCTGCCCCCCTGGCCGGAGCACTCCTCCAAAGCAGATCTGAGAACACAGCAGCTGTGTGAGGCTGTATTTGATGCAAGGGTAAAAAGTTCTCTGAAGATGCCAACAAATATCTATGTCCAGCGAGTCCAAGGTCACTGTTGACCTGCTGAATTGCCTGCCTGACATTGAGATGGCAACCCTAAATTTGTTGGATCATTTGAAATTGATGACTTAATCTTAGTGTTTGAGATGGAGAGAGGGTTTGTGTGATGTGTGGTAATATTGTGACGTTTCAGGTCAGCCCTTTCCTGTACTTCTCATGATGTCTTTAATTGTTTTTAAGGTTGAGATCTTAGTTTAACTTCTAATAAGTTCATATGATTCAATTAAAAGTATTATTCATTACTATGAACTATTTACCTCATTAGAACATCTTTCTAGGGGGGAAAGTTAGCTTGGACTTTGAGGAACATTTTAATAAAACTTACCAAGTCCATGGAAGAATGTTGAAGTGTACTTGTAAGAGTCAAATAAGGCATTTTCTCTTCGAGGCTTCACTGTCTGTGAGTCTCCTCTTCTGCAGCTGGAACAAGGGCTCCTCATAGAGCACGTGGAGCTGGCCAGGCTGATTTGCAGCAGGATCCTTCCACACTGCAATATAATTTGGTCACATTTCATTTGCAATACAAATGCTGCTGTGAGTAATGCTTTTTATCAATGTATAATTATACAGATATAAAGTATTCTGTAGTAACACTCAGTAATTGTTTATACTGTAAAACCTAAACATCTCTATGATCCTGACATGCGTAAATTTATAAATGCATATATGTTTAGCTTTTAGCATAGTGACTGGGTTGACTATCAAATCCCAGGTAGTTTTAAAATTAAAATATGTCATTAGTATTATGTTTTGTGGTACAGAATATAGGAATGGAAAGGAAAATAAGAGAGCATTCTAGATCTCAGTCAGGACTTCGTCTTGTTCAAGGTGCAGGGAGGGACAGGCGCCTCTCAGCATGCTGGAGGCCACTGAACTGTGTATGGGGAGAGTTAGAGATCATACAGGGGCTTGGGACTAGGAAGCAGATGTAGCCTCAGGGTCTACTGTCTCATTTCTGGGGCTCCCTGCTCAAGCACCACAGGCTGTCTTGAGCAACAGGCTGTCTCATGCAGTTTACCTGGAGTTACGTGTGTAATCGATCTGGTGTGATTGATCTCTAATGTACGTAGCAGTCTCAGAGGCAGATAAGGCCAGCAGAACTTTCAGAGGATCTCTTGGTTTTCTATTACTGGGGCATTCTATCAATGAGGCCAAACTTATTAGCTTAATAATGTCTTTCAGGAAAAGATTTAAGGAAAAAGGAAAGTTATATAGACCACTGTACTGAAAACACTCTGGAAGTATCTAGATAGAACCAGCATCCTCTCATCCTCTGCTTCGTAGACACTCACAGTCCCCTGTGAAAAGCCATATTTTAAGTTCAAGCTCTTCTTTAGCTCCTTAGGGGATCAAGTGCCCTGATACCTGCCTCATGACAGAAAAAGCAAAAACCTTTACCTGTTCTATGCTCTCTGCTCTATCAGGCAGCTCATCCCTGGAGAAACTGATTCTCCTCTCTAGGCACCATGGATTCCTGGTGGTCTTCATCTAGGGGTGGGACATTGTGGCATTTCCCCCATGCACGCTGGTATGTGAAAGGGGTTGTCATTAGGCAGGTGTGTATAAACAACCACATTGCTGAGATTCCAAGTGAGCAGCTTCCCAGTCAAGTCCAGAAGGTACTATCCAGCAGCACATTTCCTGGTCCTGTGATTCATACACTCTCTCTGTGTCCTCTTCTGGGATGCTCTGAGTCTTAGGTATGGGGTTGCACTACAGATTCATCAGTGGGGGCTGGACACCCCATGGCCACTTACTCTCTGCCTTTTGATCAGCTGTAGAGCTCGCAGCAGTCTTCATCTGCTGCAAAAAGAATCATCTTCAGTGAAATTTTTGAGGAGCCTCTAATACTGGCTTCCATAGTGAAAAATTGCTATCTGACTAGTGTTTTTTTTCTTCTACATCTTGAACTGAGTTTTAAAATTTATTCATCTTCTTGCCTAATTTTTTTTTCTTTTTATTTAGTCTGTATGAGTGTTTAACCTGCATGTAAGTGCACCCATGCTGGCAGGTGCCCATGGAGGCCAGAAGAGGGCATCAGATCCCCTGGAATTAGAGTTATGGGTGGTTGTTAGTCACCATGTAAGTGTTGGGTATCAAACCTGGGTCCTTTGAAAGAACAGCCAGTGCTCTTAAACATGGAGGCATCTCCTTAGTCCCAGTTATAGTTTTAGTTTTAAAATCATTGATGTTTTAAAAAATACTTTATTTATTAGTATTATTTTACATATATGAGTACATTGGCTGCATGTATATAAGTTCACAATGCCATGCAATGGCTGTAGAGGTCAGGAAAGGGTGTCAGATTCCCCTAGATCTGGAGTTGTGAGTGGTTGTTAGCTGTCACATGGGTACTGGAAAGAGCAGCCAGTGCTCAGAACTACTTGCCCATCTCTCCAGCCCTGAAATCATTAATATTTTTGAAAATTAGACTTGTAAATTTTTTTGCTTAATATTTCAACCATTTAGAATCATTAGACTCAGTTATTCAGAGTTGTGAATATTTGGAGGACACATGGCCCTGTTTTTTCATGTTTCTTATACTTTTAATTTTCAACTTCTCTCTCTCTCTCTCTCTTTCTCTCTCTCTCTCTCTCTCTCTCTCTCTCTCTCTCTCTCTCTCTCTCTCTCTCTCTCCATCTCTCCCCTCCCTTTTGGTCTTTTTGACCAAAAGTTTCCATGTAGACCCAGATGACCTAGAACTTTCTCTAAACCATGTAGGCTTGTATATAGAGATCCTACTCAGTCTGCCACACAAGATCTGGGATTAATGGCATGTGCCACCACACCTGGCTCAATTTGCACATATTTTGGCATGAAAATCTTTTCATGTTTTGAATGGGGTGCTTCTTAGTGAGAAGCTTTCCTTTAAAATATTTATCTCCACTGCCACTCAGAGGAGAGAGTAAACCACATTGACAACAATTCAACAATAAAACAAACATATAAATATAGTAAAAAACAAAGGGTAAAAAAAAAATCCCAACTACATCTTGAATATGGAAAGAAGGCTCTAAACACCTTTAAGATGAACTAGAAATTTAAGAATTAGTAAAGATGGGCTACAGAGGAGGTTCAGTGGTTAGGAGCACTGACTGCCTTTGCAGAGGACCTGGGTTTGGTTCCCAGCACCTACATGGCAGCTAACAACCGTCTGTAACTCCAGTGGCAGGGAATCCTATGTCCTCTTCTGCTTCCATAGGCACTGCATGCACGTGGTGCAAGTACATAAACACAAGAAAAACCATAAAAAAGAAGAAAAATAGTAAATGTAAAAGTGTTAATAATAGGTAATGCAAAGGTGAACGAGGAAAGAAAAAAAAAGAGATGAAAGCTATGAGATGCAGGTGTGATGAACAGAGAAGGAAAACAAACAGAGAAAACAAAAGACTGTTTTATATTTCCTTTCTCTGAGACATTGGATGGAGATGCTGCACTTTCTCCCCAGCTTCTCACTTCTATTTTGTGGTCACTTCTGTGGTTTGGGGGGTGGGGTTGGTTATGGTGGTGATGGTAAGGAAGGATTCTAAGGAACTCTGTCATTGTATCTTAGTGGTTCAAACAGGTCAGCTCCCTCTGCCTATCCTGGTAAAGCATGTTGCCTACCGTGACTGAGCTGGACCAAATTCCTGCTAGTGTTCTCTGTACACAGACCCACAGTGCAGCTGCTCCACCAGTCAGGCTTGAAAGACACCCTGTTGGATGACCCTCACATCAGAGTCACTGCGCCAGGCCTGTGGGCATGAGAAGTGCCTGAGAAGGAAATGTTTCCACTTA
This sequence comes from Eospalax fontanierii, assembly GCA_035773235.1. Classification (NCBI taxonomy): domain Eukaryota; kingdom Metazoa; phylum Chordata; class Mammalia; order Rodentia; family Spalacidae; genus Eospalax; species Eospalax fontanierii. The sequence continues at coordinate 10,646,951 of CM069536.1, read as the reverse complement.
GTGTGTGAGGCTCTGAGAACTGAGAAAGCAAGTCATCTAGGGACGGGACTTGAGGATAGGCGCTGAGTGACGCTGGCCATGTCCGTCTCTGTCCAGTCTCCCCTGATGGCACTCCTTTTCCCTGAGCTGCGGTAGCTGCTCCCAGATGGAAGCACCTTCTCCTTCCTTTGCAGAGGAGGCTGCACCTCTCAACATATGTTCCCAGGGGTTAGGTTCAGCTGTGTACTTGCCACAGTCTGAAGTAGCTCTTCTGGTAGCAGAAGGTCTAGATGGCTATGATCACTGGCTGGTTAATAGCCTTGGCCAGCTGATAAGTATCTATGGTGCTATTCTTGAGAGAGAGGTTTGTGAAGATCACAGAGCAGAAGCTGAGGGCCAGGAGGAGGAGCATGGAGGGTGGCAGCCTTTGGGGACCAAGATGTCCAGCTTCTGGCAGATGTGCAGGCCAAGACCACAGGTGACCACGAAGTGCACTGCACGTGACTCCTGTTGGGGAAGCCTGGTACACAAGGATCCATTGTTTGATGAACACAATGCAGATAGACACCGGCAGGTTGATCAGGAGCCTGACAGCAATGCACCAGTTGTCTCGCACCCCGATGCCTCGAGATTTCATGATGCACGCCCCAGGCAGAGCAGCGACCTTGGCGAGCCTGGTCTGTCTATCCTCTCCTGATGAGGCGGGGCCACCACCCAGTTGCACTGCCTCCGTCGCAGCTCCCAGCAGCCACCTGCATGAAGGTCCGGAGGAGTCAGGAACGTGCCAGCTGCTCAGGCCAGTGTCCCCATCCTGAACTTTCAAGAAAGCCACAGCTTTTCTGATTGAAAGTGACAGACCAGTACATTGGTAACACACTTTTGGAAAACTTCTATTGCTTGTGAGAAAGAATGGGAGGCTCAGCTGTGATCATACTGCACAGCAGGTATGATCCCCTCAGATGTGGCCTAAGTCAGGAGAGAGACGCGATCCCTTCTCTGGATATGAACCTCAGGGAGGAGATGATGCACAGTGTTCCCTTAGACACTACAGGGACAGGGCCTCGTTTATAATTCATTTTGTGTTATGAGTGAGTGTTTGGCCTGCAAAATGTAAGTGCACCTTTGTGATGTGATGCCCAAGGAGGCTAGAACAGGGATTCAGATCTCCCGGAACTGGAGTTACAGATGGTGGTTAGCCACCTTATGCATGATGGGAACTGAACCCTGGTTCTCTGAAAGAGCAGCCAGTGCTCAGCAGTTAGTTGAGGCATCTTTCCAGATCAAAGACAGAGTCTCTTGATGCAAGGGCCATACAGCGTGGTGAAAGGGCTTCAGGGAGTTGCTCTTATAACATGGAGAAGTGTGAAGAGTCAGGATAGAGTACAAATTCATTGATCTATTACCTCGTTTTGTTTCTGGGGGAGATTTCCTTCTTTGTTTTAGGTCAATGATTATCTCTAGCAACCACTTTTGCTTTGTTTGCATATTATCCTTTGTGAGTTTGTGTATTTGCACAGATGCATGATTCAAGGTCAGAAGACAAGTTGTCAGAGCTGATTCTCTCATTCCATTTGTGGTATCCAGGAAGGGAAGTCAGATTTTCTGAGTTGCCATGAGGCCTCTTTGTACCCTGAGCCATCTGGCCAGGCTGTGCCTTGTTCTACAGGGACTTAAACTGGTAATTGATCAATATATTACTGTGATTTACTTAATGAGAAAATGCCAGGTATGCATGCACTTTCAGTGTTTTATAGCAACAAAATATGTTGATTGACATAAAGTGGAAAATTAATGTTTTTACTATTGATACACTGAAGGAAAAGAATACTGACTTGCGTTGCATATTAAGAAGGGAAGTATTGTCACCACCAGCCTTACCCCTACTGACTGGACCCTTTCATGTTAAATTTTATTTTAAATATAGGTTTTTATAATTTTATAAACTGTAGTCAATGTGTGTTGTCATTGTGATTGTAAAAGAATATGAAGAATGCAAATGTTCCAATTTTAATTGTATCAAAATTAACATCCTGCTTCCACAACTGGACATAATTAGACCCCAAAGGTCCATCCTCAGTGTGGCAATGCTGAGAGAGTGGGGCCTATAAGGTGGCTAAACTGTCATTGGGAGTCTGAAGGATTAATGTGGTTTTAATGGGACCTTTGGGTGAGGACCTTGGAGGGCAATATCAGGCCCTCTGCACACTGTCTCTATTCCTGTCTCATCAGGTGCTGTCTCACACAAGCCCGTGCCACTTGCTGGGATGCTGCTGACCCGAGACCAACTGATGAAAGTACTGCCTCTTGCCCTTTAAACCCACACAGCGAGCTACAGGACACCAGTCTGTCTGTCTGCTCACAATTTGGGGAGTTTAGGGTTACAGCTTACTGTTAATTTCAATGAATATGATTACTGCTAGGATCTCTGCTAACCCTGAACCTGCTGGTGAGTCTGAAACTTCCTCAGTTTCTTTAAAGCAAGAGTATTAAGGAAATGAAGGCATGAAGTGTGTCACTATGTCAGTTATGGCATGAGCCTCAGAACCTTGACATCACCAAGGCCTGTCACCCTGACTGCTGCTGAATCCTCAGACTTCAGTAGTTGGTTTGCCAACGGCTGAAGCTACTTTTTGGTGTTCAGTGCCAAAGAATCAGAAAAGAAATTCAAAACTATTGAAAGGCTCTCCATTCAAGACTTCGCTCCAAAGGTACGGTCTTAAGAGCTGTTTTTGATCCTCATGAGGACAGATAGTCTCAGAAAATGTTCTTTCTGGTTTCCTTCAAATCTTGTGACCTGATTGCTACCAGCAGCACTGGCTTCATGGAAAGTATCTCCTGTGGTCATGATGTTTGGCTCTGTCCACTTCAAGAAAGTGACTTTGTATTGTCAGGGAGATGGGCTCAGGGTTCCATGGGAGATAGATTTCTGAAAGTTTCTGAAGATGTCTGTTACTTCTGAAAGTTTATGTTCTAGTTGTTTCACATGAGAACCACAAAGCCTCTTTGCAAAAGATCACACTTCAGACAAACATCTGAGGGTATCCTTGGGATTTCCTTGGGGGTAAAGAGTTTTTGTTATTTCTGATAACTTTTGCCATTATTTAGCACATATTTCCCCAATTTTAACCATTGATTTGGATAAAATGGGAATGTTTTTCTAAGAATTGGCATTTTTATGCTAACATGAGCCCAAGTGTGAACTACATGTGAGGAGTCTTTGTGTCACTGTTTCACATATGACAGGGTGGTCACTATCTTCTTTTCCTTTGTCCTTTGTCTCACTGGATTTTATTGTCTTGATAAGTAAAACTGTTCTATCTATTTGTGTCTTTCTTCGAGGTGCAGCGTAATGATTTGGTAAACAAGTCTTCATGAAAGTTCAACTATATTAAGATAAAAATTTTAAGATAATAGAGTAATATGATCACTTTTTTTTTTCAAAAAAAGCAATAGAAAATGCTTAATGTGCTCATTTCATTTTAAAAGTTCAGTGATCTTCGTGGTACTGGATAGTCTCCTCCCTCGGTCTCCATGAAGACTTGGGAATGTTCTGCAGACACACTCTTAGCTTTCTCTCTGTGCCACAGTAGACTGAAGCGTTCTCTTAATTTCAGCATCCTTTGCAGCTGGACAGGATGAATGACTCCCCAGTCATCCCCTGACGCTTCACTTGTGTAATGATTTTCTCCTTCTATCTTACGTTTCCCAGGTTTTAGTATAAGGAACAGAGCGGGAAGGGAGACCAAACTCTCCACAAGTTTCCTTTCAGACTCCTTTCCTTAGAGCAAATATCTAAGTGTAAATTGGAAAATGCCGATGTCTTTCACATGGAAGGCACAGTTCTCACAGCCATGTTCTACTCATTGCAATTGTCTTTTTCCTGCAAATTCTAATAACATGTATCACTGATTCTTGACCAGAGCAACTTTTAAATCTTCATTGCTGCCAACAGTGAGTTGTGATGACTGACCATGAGCTAAGCGTGTTCTTCACATGCTCCTTAGTCATCAGGCTCCGTAGTCCCCATATTCATGTGTGTGGCCAACAGCGTGCTCAAGATAAGCTACGCTTTGTTTTTTCAAGCTCCTCGGTTTTGTTCAACGGTTGACTTCCGCTGACTTCACACGCTTGAGCCGTCGTTACGGCAGTGCGCATTCATGCACCAGCAGTTGTCAGATATGTAGGGATGACAAGTACTACAAGCAGAGCTTCAGGGTTCAAAGCAGGACCAGTATGCTGACAGTCCACAGTGTGTATGTGCAGCTGAGTCCTCAGCACAAGGACTAACTAGCTGATGAACAGAATGGCCTGGCTGCATCCTTCCTGGAGGCAGGGGGAGCATGTGCTTTTGAGTTCTTCAAACCTCACTTGATTTTGGTCATTTGAGATTCTGGTACTTGGGGGTGGAGTTTTCTCTGAGGACTCTAATCTTTTTTAATATTTTTATTGTTTTTATGCATGTCATATAAAATATCTTAATTAACTTTAGATCCCCTTCCCCTTCCCACCACACATAGACCCCCCCACCAGATTTCAAGTATTGTGTCATATGTGCTAAGACTTTTCCAGTCAAGCAATTCTATCCAGATGTCCCTTGGTGCAAGTTCATCCGGTCGAGTATAGTCAGCTTATCTAGAGTCACTCCCTTAAGGAGTATCTACTCTCCCACAGTCCACTCCAATCATTTCCCAATACTTCCTTGGCTAGTGTTGGGGTCTGCTGCCCATTTACCTTATTCTATACTACAGTTTTCTCTGAGTCTGCATGTGTCTGGGGCATGCTGTCAGCATCGCTGCATGTTCTTATGAGCAAGTTTCCCGTGGCCTGAAAGCCTCTGTTTCCTTGTGCTCACTCACCCACCCTGACTCTTACAATCCTCCCGCCCGTCTTGCCCGTGGCTTACACGCCGCTCCTCCCACTTCAAGTCTCTGTCATTCTAACCTCTCTGCATTTCCCCAGACGGACAGTCTCTGGCTCTCTGGGTACAGCATTCACATTGGTCAGATGTCATGCAGTCTCAGGTCCTGATGACAGGGACTTCTGCATGCTCTCTGTGTCATCTAGCACATTCATAGGTTGAAGGAGTCAAGGTCTGAGAATGTTTGTGTCACTCCGTTATCACTGTCTGTTACACAGCAGTTCTTCATCACTGCACACATATTGTTTCTCTTCTGGTTGAGAATGACCTCCAAGTTACTACCTCATTGCTCAATACTGAGAATTGATGTTCCTTGGCCTTTGAGTTGGATGATGGCACATACTTGTGACACTCTCGAAGGCTGGGGTTTCTCTTCTCTGACAGCTGGACATGGGTTTGCCGCTGTCTTCTTTTCCCCTTCTCTCAGCATCTGCAAGGTTCAGTACTTGGGTCTGATCTCTGTACAGCTTGTGAATGAACTCCTCTGTTCTGCTAGCTTTAAAAACTATTGCTCAGTGGAGCCTTAAAGAGGGATCTGGATTCCTAGGACTAGCACTCTGTCACTTCAGATTTTGCATAAAATTCTGTCCTGTTGACCACTCTTTGTTCTTTTAGTGTTTGTCTTGTGGCTGGAAAAGTCTTTCTTGCAAAATGGAAATGCTCAATGAGATAAATACATATGGGAAGATACTCCACCAACCCCTGATATTCCATGGACCAGTGGAACTCAGAAAAGGCCTTGTCAGTAAGAACTGCCACCTGCATTTTTACAGAGATTTCTTGATTGTGACTAATCGTCGGTACGTACTTTGTGGTCTCCAAATGATCAGGGAATGCATAGTGCCCAACCCAAGAGGTCGAAGGAAATTTTTCCCCTTTCTTTTTCAAATATTTGGAACAGGTCACATCCTGCCCTTTGTTCCTGTTGATAAAGACAATAAGAATCAATAGAAACAGAGCTAGAGAGGTGACTCAGTGATGTGGAGACCTTGTAGTTTTTCTGGGGGATGCAAGTTCAATTCCTAGCCCCACAACAGACATCTCACAACTACCTGTGTCTAGGCTCCATGGGATCTGGTGCATTTTTCTAGCTTCCATGGATCCTCAGCATATGAAACCCTTGCACGCGCATGCGCACACACACACACACACACACACACATATATATATATGCATAAATTTTTAAAATTATCAATAGAGGCAGCTGGGCTTGCTGACCATTTCAGAAATAGCAGCTCTGAGGAGACTTAAGTTAAGGCCACTTAAAGGACTTACTTAATATGTCTGAAAAATCATGGAGTGGAACCTTGTGCATGTGTCTGGTATTAAAATTGTACCTGGGTACATTTTACCTATTCACAGAATAGCAGGCAGGTTTATTTAGAATGATATAGTAAAAATAGCCTCTGATCCCAAAGTAAAATCAGCATTGCAACAGAAAGACTAAATTTTCTGCAAGGAAATCTTCGAAGTAGAGATTATGAGGGAGTTCCTTCAGGTAGCAATTCTCTGAGGCTGCGAATTTAGGGGGTAGATAAGGCGTCTTGGGACCAGTGGTTCTGAGCTGCAGTAAGCTATTGGGCTGCCTGGTTTCCTATCATATCTGTGGTGCTTGGGAGTTCTCACCATTCTGAAAGTTTACTCAGCTATCAGTGGGACAAATAAAGAATTCCTGATGTCATATAAAACATACATAAAACATTCAAAATATTCTTATCAAATGCCAGGTATAAGTCACTACAGAACATAATGTGCACTGGGCTTTTGAATCACATTATTGGTTTCCTTTCAGAAAGCACAGCATCAGAGTACTTTAATAAAATAGGGGGAGATTTCGAAATATGTTTTTCTCTGTACATAAGTAGTTGATTTTGTATAGCAGAATCAAATACACAGTACTATCAATACTCAGTACTGAGCCCTCGACATTAGCACAGATCGCCTAGAGCTGTTTTCAACCATGTAAAATGTGTGTTCACTGCTTTCATGAATGGGCTTTCTTCAGCACAGGCATAGCTGTAGTCCACATGCTCATGAGCTGAGTTGTGCCTAGAGTAGCAAAGGTGGATGAGGCCTGTTGTGTCTGGAAGAGGGTGAATTGGGTTTTACAATGTAAACCTCGTTCCCTCATTTAAAATCAAACTAACAGATGTCTTGTTTGATTCTCTTTTTTAGGTATAACATAACCTGTAAGATAAAATATGTCATCCCACTGATTTCCCTGTGGATAGATGGCTGTGTGGTTACAGACATTTTAGGCCCCAATCGTTGCCGGAAATCCATTTTCTTGGGCTGGCCCATGGAGAACTTCATAGCCACCTTTCGGTAAGACTCACAGCGATCCCTGTGCTGACATACACTGCCTGTGTTAGGTAACATTCAACTTGACATTGTTCAGCACAGGCTGGAAATCTAAATGAAGAGACTTTTTTCTCAGGACACTGTAAACATAAAACTCTGTTTTAATCAGGTTGTACATCAACTGTCAACTAAAAATTTAACCTACTATATTATTACTTCTTGTATTCCTCTGAGAGGGAAGTACATCAAGATGCGTCTAAATGGATCAACAGTACATGGTACTGAGTCCCTTAGTACTGAGTCCCTTAGTTGCTGGTACACGCTGTTTTGGAGAGGCTCCCGATGTGCCTTTGGCAGCAGTGAGGTGGAGGTTTAGGTTCTGTGGAATGAAGTTGAGGGCAAAGCTCTGGTCCCAACCATGTCATCATGCCAGGTCATCAGGAGTCATCTACGTTTTAACACTGTCTGTGTATGTATCTTTTCAGTAGTATATAGTAGGCCAATTATGTTTCAAAGTTTTCTCTTACAGTCCCAAGTAATGTCTGAAATCAATAGTGTATTATATACAAAAATGCTGAGTGCCCTGCGTGTCTGTATATCAGATTAGCATGTCTGCTGTCTGCAGACAACAGGTCATGATTGGTGTCATTTGATAGTCTGAAACCGTGTCAATTTTCTTGGGTGCAGATCATGATTATTGACAAATTCATGCTACATATTAATTGAAAACACTTCCATTGATAATGTAGCAACTGGTAAATTTCTCCTATAACACGTTTACAATTGTATTAAATGACATCATGATGTAGCTAAAAGCATAAACAGTAAGACAGGAGAAAAGGTTAATTGATCTAGAGTAGAGAAATATAGTCATGAACATTAAATTTTCTGGGAGTATTTAGCATACTGTGAAACCTGCAGTTCACGTGTAGTAAGAAAACAGGTTGTCTTGTATATCTCTAAATGAGGTTGTCATTTCTCATCAAATTACTATATCAATATTTTCCATTTCCTAAGTATGATCTGATATGAATAACTGCACTTTTATAGTTGCAGAATGCTTCAGTGTGCAAGAATGCTATGAGACAGAATTAACCACTTTATCTGTAGCTAAAGGGAAGTGCAGGCAGTTGCTGTGCCTGGCTGAGAGCAGATGGTTTGCATTCCACAGTGCAGTCTTCTTCCCATCACCTAAGATCACCTGTGAACTAGGAGGTCGTCAGAAGCCCAGCCATGGAGGGAATACCACTTACACCTGCACCTACATTGACAGTCATGGCTTTGTGATACTTTGGTCATGAAAGCAGTTTTAAAACCTAAGTGTGAAAATTTTTAATATAATTTATTCACTCTCACTTTTACATTGCAGTTCTTCAAATGAAAAGAGAGAGTGGCAGTCTATCCTTCAAAGGTATTTTACAAGTGTTAATTTCAATAATCAATGACAGTTTGCAATCTGATTCCCTAGTCAACCCTACCCTCCTTTATATAGAGATTGTTAGATTAGAGCTAAATATATTCTTGGTCCAAATTCCCTTGCACTACTGTATTTTCTCTAATTAGCATACATATGTTGTGTATTTTCGGAGGGGCTGTGAGCTCCACTTTTATCATGTACTCCTCTCCAACCTCTTCCCAAAACTCATGCTGAATTTGCATCAACACAAGCGTCCGTCTATGCAAACACAAGCGTCCGTCTATGCATACTCACAGCCACTGCCACGTTGTTTCCTTGAACCATGCCTGGAGGGTTGAATCTGCTACTGAACTCTCTTAACCAAGAGCAACACGCTGACTTCTGTTCCAGGCCGTGTTGTCCAAAACAGTCTTTCATTTGTTCAGTGAGACACAGAATCTATGTTGTTATATCAATTTATCTTTAAGAAGTTGACAATCTTTATTAATGTGAAAATAAGCTACTTCGTTTTACACTATTTTGTGTTATAATTTATTTGACTAGATATATTGACAAAAAGAAAGAGACAGACGGCAGGAAGAGTGTTTCCCTGGAGATACTCACAGAGGACATCCCATGCTGGAGCACAGTACGTGTCCACTGACAGGAAATGACACTGCAAGACCCTGACTGGGGGAGGAAACATAAGGCAGAGGAGGGGAAGCCCCGGAAGTGTGAGGAGGAGGAGGATGGGAGAGGAGGAGGGAGGGAGAGAGGAGGAGGGAGGGAGAGGAGTAGGGAGGGGGAGAGGAGGAGGGAAGAAGAGAGAAGAGAGGAGGAGGGAGGGGGAGAGGAGGAGGGAAGAAGAGAGAAGAGAGGAGGAGGGAGGGGGAGGAGGAGGAGGATGGGAGAGGAGGAGGGAGGGGGAGGAGGAGATTGAAAGCTGAGTTGCTGCTGCTTAGAAAAATTCATTATCATGCAGGCATGTAGTCTTTGGGTACGAAATGTAAGTTCTAGTTACTGGGTTGCCAGGCGTAGACTGTGCTGACTGACTACAGTCCTAGGTTAGAATAATACTTCATATCAGTCACCACACATGCAAGGCAGTGATTTTATAATATTCCCAGGAAGGCATTATTGACTGAAATTAGGCTTTTTGTTGCAATTGTCATTGATTTCATACAGACTATTTGCTGCAATTATGCTGTGACATTTTAATAATTTAAAATACTGTTTTCATAGAGAAAATTATGCAGAACACTACAATCAATAACATTTACTCTCTACCAGTATTCACCTTCCCTCTTTTCTTTGTGATGTTTGTGTGTGTGTTTGTGTGTGTGTACAACTGTCTCTTTCTCTAAGTTATGTGCACTCCTCCTATGAGTGATCTGCTAAGTATATTATACTCTTTATCATTAAGTACTTTTGTATCTCCCGACTACATAACATTCACTTATACAAGGATTCATTTATCAACTTCTCAAAAGTTAACAGTGGATTATGTGTTTCTAGTTGTGTGTGTGTGTGTTCTTTTATGCATGTGCATGGTGCTGAGAACAAAACCTAGAGCCACATGTGTCCTATTAAATAGCTTGGCCACAGAGGCACCTTTAGCTCCAGGATGAAATTTAAATTGCATATGTAAATTCCAGTGTTATCAAATACTACAGTAGTGTCCGTTTCCAGGGAAGGATCCACACCTCTGTCGGGTGTGGTCCTTACCTCTCAAGTCAGATTCACAGTGCTGAGGGACTTTCCTTGTGGGAGAACATCAGGATATATTTGAGCTGGGGGGAATCATGCTTATGCATTAGATTGTTATAAAGGCTCTTGAAGAAAATAAAACCTGTCAACACTGAAATTGTTTGTTCCTCGCTTTCTAAAATTGTAGTACAGCAATGAAGATGTTGATGGTAAAGAACACATTAAGATGTTATGGCACTTTGTCATTCACAGCTGCTCTCAATTTCACCACACAGTACTGGAAGACAGAGAGCAAAACCTTTCCTGTCCCAAAGCAAGTCCATGAGAATGCCCACAGCTGTCATCCTGTAGCACATGTAATATCTTAGGGACGAGAGCAGACTGCTGTGTAGTGACTGGTTCTAGGTTCTCCTTTTTCAACTGCAGTAGTACTAAATGTTCGTGTTCAGCATTAACATGGACATCAGTTGACACCTTCAAAGTTCCATTTGTCTTAAATTCACATTTTTCTACTGTATGTAGTGCATGTGAAAATAATGAGTTAAACTGACTTTCTTTATTCAGACTCTTGTTTACTAGGGTGTGACTGCACAACACAGCGTGTGATTGACACACGTGATCTGACCACCGAATCCTTCCTCACATAGTTCAGTTAATACCTCTCAGTGGCAAATGGCATGAGAAGTTCTAATCATGATAAAAACATAGTAAATCAAAGAACACTTCATCATGAAAAAGTTCCCTTTAGTGTGTTTAGGAGTTTTTAAGGAGGGATTCTTGTTATTTGTCTTCAAGTGTTTTTTACCAGAACAGCTTTCTCCTATTACGGATGCATCTGATATAAGAAACCATCTGAATAATAACCTTATTGTCTACTTACTGTCATAGTCTATGATAACGTTCTGGAATTCTAATACCACAGAGTTTTCAACTCAGAATCTTGTCACCTTCAGCTGCTCCTCTGTGCACTGTGTCCTATTTCTCTGGGTCAGCTTCTGAGAGTGAGGTGCACTAGGCAGCGCCTTCCAATGTGGATCTTATTGGCTAAATGACCAATAGGTCTTTATAAAAATCTTCATTCTGAATTTGTAGATTCATGCATAAATAGAATTCCACATTGAAAGCCCAGCCATGAAGCCAGAAACAGAGAAATCCTCACTGCATTGTATTTTTCTAATTAAGCTGTAATTAGTCTGACATTACAAGTATCATACATTCTGGTATATGATGCTAGAAATCGATGATCTGCAGAGAAATACATACATTCTATGAACACCATAAGAAAAGAGAAGGAAAGGCTTCCTCCCATCGCTTCCTGCAGCCTCCCTCCCCCTGTGCTCGTGATTTCTAAGTACGGATGTCACGACTGTGCCTGCTCTGATTCCACGGTCCCATCGCTTTAACAGAAATTCTGTTTCCGTTCCTGTGTGTATGTACATATGTGTGTTAATGTGCAGGCAGAGAACAAACACATACTACTGTGTACATGTGGATATCGGAGGACAAGCAAGTCTAATTATTGCTTTCCACTGTGTGGGAACTCAAGTTCTCAGACCCAAACTCAGATTCTGAGCTCCGGCAGCACATTCCTAGCTCTCTGAGCCACCTCACCAGCCCACGGTGCCCTTCTTCACCCACCCTACGGAAATGTCGGCTCTTCTGAATCTCCTGTGTAAGAAATTCACATAGCAATGAAATTCCTCTATTCTTTTAATGTTATGTAAAACAATCAAAATAAGCTTCGGTTTTAGAATACGGGCAGTAACTGGACAATAACTATTAAGTGATGGGATTTCATAAAATGCATTACTAAAATTTTTCTCTATATTGTAGTCATTCACAGTCACATCAACAAATCTGGAAACTGTGAATGACATCATTGAGAAGTTACGACCACTGCTAGGAATACCGGTAAGTTTGCTGTAATCTACTTCTGCATAATAATATGTTTGTGGTCTGTGTGTAAGAATATTATTCAAGACTCTTCACTATTGCATGCATCTAAGACAGCTTTTGCCACTACCATAGTAAGAAGTAAAGCCAGCTAACACACTACAGTGCTGTTTATACAGGCACTGTTCCTTCATTCACACGAATGACACGAAAGTCATGAAATATTGAAATCAGTCTGTACTTCTACAGTGCAAGTAGCAACATATGTTGTTATGAGTGTATGTTTATACCTGCGGGTATATACAAGAAATATATGCATAATTGTGCCTACTGAATATTGAAGGAAATAGTTTAAAGAAATCACCAAACTTCATTTTGGCCTATTCTTTTATCGTCTTCAACTTTCTTTGTATTTATTTATATCCTTTTATCCCCTAAGGACATAAACTACATCTGATAATTTTTGAAAGAATTGTATTGGTATGCATTTTGGCGTTAGAAAATGATCCAGAATATGTGATAAGTGAAGCATGAATGTATTACTTATTTATTATGATTATGAGTGAACACGTGTGTGAGATAGCATCACTGGTACATGTGAATGCACGGCACGGTGCAGGTGTGGAGGAAAGCAGACAATATAGTGGAGTTAGTTCACACCATACTCCATTATGTGTGTCCTAGGATTAAACTCAGTTTTCAGACTTTCCAACAGACGGCTTCCCACGCTGAGACTACAGATGATGATTCTTAGGTTTCCACACAACACTCATCCTGCTTTGGTTCCTTTGAGCTTTGAGGGAGCTGCAAATGGTTGAAACTTTTGATAGCAGACCTGAGCACATTTGAGGATAAAGATAAGAACTCCAAATAAACATGAAGAAGATGCAAGGTCTGAAATGTTACCTAGAGGAGAGTGTCATTGGATAAAAACAACTAAAACACTTGCATAGCATACTTCTGTCTATAAAATTCCATCTTGTGAAAATTCATTGCTGAGGTTACAATTCCTTTCGACAGTTACTCTACTCAGGGAAGACAGTCATGGTGTGTGCGTGTGTACTTCTCAGGGAAGAAGTTGTCTGGGAGGGAACATTGAAGGCAAGCTTAGTATTCTTGAAAGGTACGGAAAGTCTTATCAGGGGTCTTGTGATGAATACAGTGATTACTCATTCATACTGTCACAAATCAATGACAGGGTGATTGCACTGAGACCCCACAAAACAATGCTCTGAGAAGGGAGAAGGGAGAACCCGGGGTTCACTACTGAACACTTCCTAGAATGGAAGAGAAGTTACCAGCGTCGTCATCATTGTTTGAGAAACACGGCCACCTCTTAGAACAGCACCTTACATTTTCACCAATAGAAACAGGGAGATGAGAGGATGTGAGTCTTCAAGTGTCTGCTGTGAAAGATCCTTTTTGATGCTTGTATAAATTATTGTTGCTTATTTGTTCTTTGTCTCCCAGAATGCTGAGGAAGAATATCAACTGTGGTTCTCTTCCAATCAGAAAGAAGCTCCATTTCCACTCGTAGGCAAGTTCCAGAAACTGAAGGCAGGACTGAGTGAATCCAGTTCTAACCCTGAGATCTCAATGTTTTCAGATTAGAAATACCAGAAAACAAATCTCATGAGATATTATTTCAGAAATTTAAGAAATCATTATCAAGTATTTCCTGTAGTCCAGATGTATGACAACATCTCTTCATACAGTGATGTCTGGTGTGGTTGAGAACAGTGTGAAGATTTCTCAGAAACAATTCTGGAAACACTATTAAGCGAAAACTTAAACTGATACCTTTCTTTCAGGATAGGGGAGAAAGTGTTTCACATGATGAATGTAGGACTAGAAGGTTCGAAGGAATGTCAGTGCGAAAACAGGAGGCCTTAGAGTGTGTTGAAAGGAAGCATAGCAAAGATTGACCACAGAATGCTCTGTGGTCTGTGCGTCATAAGAAAACTGCTGATTGGTATTTTGTGCACTGTATTTCTAAATTCGTATGCATGAACCTCTTCAGCAGGGTCTGAAGTGCACAATCCTTTTGTTCTAGGATTCAGAGCCTTCTCTATTCCAGAAATCTTAGGAGAATCGTAGCTCACCAGCAGGTCAGTTTGATTATCCTCATCAACATTAGCATCAATCTGTATTTGATTTTTCTCCATTTAGGGCATGAGAATCCATATGCCATCACCATGAATGACCTTCAAAATGATGCATTCATGGCCCTGGGTGCACCTATCTTGACCTCTTATCTAGACATCCAAAAGGTGGTCCTGCAAAAGCAGTGTCCTCATGTCCAAGGACGGTTCATCCTGAAGCCCAGGGACCCACCGAGCCGTCATCAGCACAACTGTGAGTCTTTACCTCCCTCTGAGAAGGGCATTGTCTCTATTCCTTCACCACTGCTGACCAAAATCTCAAGGCGCAGTGAGGTTCTTCATGCCGGAAGTGGGGACAGTCTGCCCCAAACACATTAAGCCCCAGAGAAATGTGGACGATCTATGTCCAGCCCTACTTGGTTTCTAGACAGATCTTTTAACTGCGTAGTCCAATAGCTGCTCTTTTTACAAAAAACTTGGGGGCTATTTTGTGACAGTAGACTTCTAAGGCTCTCATTAGTCTATGCCTTCTGAGGGCACAGTCACCCCACATTCCACAGATTACAGTGTGTGGCGTGGGGGAAAGCTGCAAAGTAACCACATTGTGATATACTCAGAATGAAAGGTCCGCAGGAGAGAAATATATGAAGACATGAATCTATTTTGTATTTCGACTGAAATGGCATAAGGCTTCTAATCTGAATTGAACTCTCAATTTGGCCCAACAGGAAACCCTTTCTACATGTGGTTCGACAGAGCTTTAGGTTAGAATTGTTGCTTATGTTTGGTATCGGTTCAATCTTATTACTGGATGTTTTCCTCAAGAAATTCTATATAATCCCACTAATATTTCTTCTTCTTATGAAATTTGCAATATTTAGAAATATGTTTTCACATGGATAGACATTAAACTTAGTATAATTTGTGATTGTTACTGTGTGAACACAAAGCTAATGTGAATACTTCATTCTTCATAATTCAATTCAATCATCAGTAAGTCAGCAATTTACGTTTTGAAGGATTAATATGATCCCATAATTGCCTGACTATACTACATACTTCATTGATCACACAGGCTTCCTGAGGAATCATTTCACATACACACAATATTTTCTGGATGGGCTAAGTCTGAAAATACTTGTTAGGCTGTTAATGTCCATGTTTATCCTTTTGCTAACATAGTAGCAGAATATGCTCCTGTGATTCAAGAGACAAAGTTTTCCTATTGATCTTAAAGCAACAAATCAGATATTTTTTGGTACTCTGATATGTAAAATTTTCAAAAAGATATACCCCTGAATGCACTGATCGCTGGAAGCGTCACTGTTCAAGTATGTAGAAGGAATATATTGACTCTAAAAGGCTATGGGAAATATACAATACAATTGAGTGAATTTCTGTCTCTTCAAATTATTAGAAAAAATCCCCCTTAAAATGAAAATTATTTGATAAACTTAAGTGAGTTAAATTAATACATGTGATGATCTCCCTTTCTCCTTAGCTTCGGAGATAACTGTCAAGAGAATTTGCTCTCTGATAAACCGTATATTTCGGCGAGGCTCTAGTGCCGACTATGTTTGCCTGGACTCACCAGACCCCATCACCGGATGTCTCTTCGGAAAGTCTCTGGTGGATGTTTGCGAGGATGGCAGTCTGCCCACAGCAGTCCTGGTAGGCCTATTCTGTTCTTCCTCTGCCATCCTGACACAAAATACCCCTGGGGTTCCAATGCTTTCAGTTAATTCTACGTTCACATTGGTGAAGACAAGTAACTTTAGGGCTGGGAAACCTCATAAAATACTACTTCTACTAAAAATCCAAATCATAGTGGCTGGAGGATCTGAATTTGATTAAGATGTATTAAATGAAATGCAGAAAAACTCAGTAAAAATAAAAAATGAAAAAAAAGATTAATCCAAGCCGTGTTTGACTGAGGCTTAGAAAACATGAGAAATAGGATACTGTATGCTCGTTTCTTCCACATATTTCAAAGACACACATTCACCTGCTACTTGAGTTTAGTGGTCACTCTGAGTCCTCCTCTGCCTCACATTCCCTCCCAGTGTTTCCCTGAGGTTCACACTAGTCTCGGGTCTCCTTTCTGGGGATTGTTTATGAAACCGTTCCCCCTAGAGATGCAGCACCTCTGTAGTGATCAGATGTGCATTCCAAGTCTATGAGCACACGCCTCTGAGTGCGCACGAACCCTTTAATCAGGGCACAGGTGTCAAAGAATGAGCCAGTTTTTTCCCTGCATTATTTCAAACCAGTCTACTTAATACTGGGACATTTAGTGTATGCCCAGTGTCTCTCTAAGCACTGTACTCAACATTGGGAATTTCTTCTGCATATGAGCAAGTTGATCAGATTAGGCATGTCATAGTTATGACTTTCCCCCCGGCACATTTTACAGAAAACTTATATTTCAGTACATCAGGCTACATTGTAAATCAGTAGCATGATAGATAGCAATTCCTCTGTGTCACTGACGCTGGCAGGGTCTTTCTACTCCGAAAAGAAAACAGGAAGACAGGACAGAAGGAAATGAACGTGTGACACAAAGGAAATAGAATCAGAAATTTTCCGTTGAGGACACAGATTCACGCTTCACTTTGAAAGAACCCAGAACACTGGGGAGGCAGAGGCGCGTGGATCTCTGTCATTTCAAGGCCAGCCTGGTCTACAAAGGAAGTTCCAGGTCAACTGAGGCAACAGGGAAATCCTTTCTCCAAAAGACCAATAATACATACATACCTACATACACATACATACACGCATACATACATACACACATACGTACCTACACACACATACATACATACATACATACATAATTAAAAGAACCCAGAATATACAGAAAGTATATATGTGTTTGTGTCACTTAAGGTGGATAAGTCAATGAGAAACGAGTCCAACATACATGGGAAGGGTGTTCCTTTGACTAAAGTAAAGAGAGAGATGACCATTCTTCAGAAGTCTTGATGCAGAGAAGTTTCAGTCACAGTCATCAAATCACTGCACAGGAATATCTGATTCACAAATATTCTCAGGATCTGAGGATAACATATCAAAGTACCTTTAGGGGCGGGGCTTAGAATATGCATTTAGAAGCAACAAATACAGTGAAAATTCTGCTTCATTCTTCCCAGCTCTGGGATGGCACCCTTACATAATACTGCTCTGGTTCCAAGTAGGGGTCATGGTGGGCACGTCCCTGTGGTTATGGAATGGCAGGTACCTTTCTATGTTCCACTCAGGATATGCTGTCTTTAATCGATGAAAAAGGACCAAGCACTGAAGGAATCTTCAGAAAGACAGCCAATATCAATTCATGCAAAGTTCTAAAGGAAAGACTAGATTCAGGAGAGGAAGTGGATTTCAGAAGGGAACCTGTCCTCGTTGTAGCATCTGTCTTAAAGGTAAGGAAATTTCGGGCTGCTCTTGCAGAAGACTTAAGTTCAGTTCCCAGCACCCATCAGCTAACAACTGTGGGTAACCCAGTTCCACTGAGTCCGCCGCCCTCTGCTGACCTTTGTGGGCATTGCACGACATGGGGGAACTTGCACACAAGCAGGCAATATACTCATATACATGTGATAAAAAATAAGTTTTCTGAAAGGTAGGGAAATGTCAAGCATCATCTATACTTAACGCACCTTAGCAAATTCAGGAATATTTTCCTTCATCGTGATTACCCTGGAAAAATAACAGTCAAGAAAGATTAAATATGTGACAAGCAGTAATATTCCTCACAAGATTATAATGAAAAGAATCTCCATTTGGGGTTAAAAGCCTTATTAGTTGTACCTAATTTACTGTCCAATTTTGCATCATTCTCTACATTTTATTCCTGAAAACATTCAGGCATGAGAGTAACACAATCATTAACATTATTCAGAGTTCACATTGACCTGATGAATGCTGACCAAATCAAGTATCATGCAGGTAACTTCAGAATTTTTTCTATTGAAATTAAGCTTTGCATAATAAAAATAATTTAAAATTCTATTAATTTAACATACTTAGGAAACATTTGCCTTACAGTCAGTCAAACTCTCTTGCAGGAGAGTCACAGATTTCATCATTTGCCTTCATTCCTATCCCTATCTAATCACCTTTACTAACTGTGGCCGGAGTGAGCACCGTCTGTCTCCCATCATCCCCCTTTTGGAGTTTTGTTGAGTTTTCCATGCGTATCCCCACCCACCATCCTGTAACGCAGGAAGCAGAAAGTCTGCAAGACTTCTCTTAAACACCCGACTACTCACCTGGGTGAAATGTCAAGGCAATTTAAGTGATTTTTTTTTCAAAAAATGTTGAATTTTAAGTGATAAAGGAAAATCACAGATAGACATGTTGATTATGGAAGTTGAGATGTTAGCGGTCAGAAGAATTAAGCTCTACTGACGCTTGTTAACAGTTCGAACATATGTAATACTATTGTAATGAATGCCACACATCCCTGAAAATTATTAGGACTCTTTTACACATTTGTGTCCTTATTCCCAATTAATGTTCAACTGCATGACATGTATCCACAGTTGAGCAACTGCTTACAGCAGGTCAAATAATATAAATAGATGACGTATCCAAAGGAATAGGTGTTGTTCTCTTTGAGATACACACATGAAATAAATTTGATATTTTAGCAAAAATTGAATATCATCAGTCAGATAGTAAAGAATTACCCTGACCGAAACAATGAGTATGCTCCCTGTCCCACACCACACTTGTCACTGAGATGATTACAGCAGTGGCTTCACACAAAATACATTTGACATATCTCATTGGGTCAATTTCTGAGTCCACTACCAGGGTCCTCAAGGACTCTGCATTGCTTGACCTAGACTCCTTTCATGTCATGTAAGGTCAATTGTATATGGGAAATATGCTGTACACACTTCCCTTCCATGACCCTCAAACAAAGAAACAAACAAAAGCCAGGGCCGCAGTGTTCTCTGTCTCCAAGCGTTGGGATCCTGCCATGGGAAACAAAGCTGTACAATCCTCACTTCCAACTTGAGTTCTTTTGTTGGCACATCACATTAATGGTATAAGAACCGTGGGACTCTTCTGTTTTATTTAATGCCCTACTTCCAGTACTTGAAACCATGCCGGGTAGTGAATGAAAACAGAACTATTATAATGAGCGAACTATTACTGAATTATAATCATGAGACTTTCCAGTGCAAGATTTGGCTCTGTTGTCCAGGCTTCTCTCTAAATTGAGATTGTCCTGCTTTTAATGCTGCTGAATTCTGCAGTTAGAGGTGAACAATTCCATGTGAGCACAGGCTGCACAAACTGTAAAGGCACACACTCCTGTCAGTAGGAGTTGATGGTCAGCTGCACAGAACAACACATTCATAGCCACTCCTTGAGGAGCCAAGATTTTGATAATTTTAGAACTGATATTGAGGTAAAAATATTGACTCTTTATTCAGAATGCATGTGTGTATTTCTGTGTTTAGTGTGTGTGTGTGTGTGTGTGTGTGTAGGGATTGATACATGCGTATATACATACATGCATATATGTGTATATTTCACATACAAACGTATGGTCTAAAGGAGTAAAATTTACGTTTCTCACTGGACATATTGCTCTCTATCCCCTACTGTTTATAAGTTTAAGGAGATGAATTTTTCAGTGTTTACAAGCATGAAGCAGAAACTTACTAGGAGAGCACACATAGTTTATTCCTCCCCCCCAAAATGTGATTTTGATCCATGCATTCTCATATCTCATTTTTTACTTGTTTGCTCAAAGTACACTGAAGGAAGTTAAAGCTGAGAACAGACTTTCCTTCACTCCCTGCACCACCCAGACTCTGCCCCTAGGTTTCTAGTTTTGGTTGAGAACCCAGGCACCTCTTCTAGGTGTGCCAATCAGCAGATGGCTAGTCACAGGTCTGTGTAGGGAACAACTTGGGGATCTGTGAAGTGGACGCTGAACTGAATTTTTCAATTAATATTATTTCTTCAATATATATTTTCATTAAAAATAACACCATTTTTTGTCCATAAGGACTTTCTTCGAAATATCCAAGGAAGCTTGATGACAACTACTCTGTACAATAAGTGGCTTGGTGTCATTGGTCCAATGAATGAGAAGGCCAAAATTCGAGTCATTCAGAGGTAATGATGCACGATTTTTCTTGAGGGATAAATAACAAAAATGTCAAAATATGCTCGTGAATACTTTAACTTCACTTTTACAGTTAAATCCACCAAAACAATGGCCAGAATCAATTGGTTTTATCTGCTAACACACATGGTATTTTAAAAGCAGGGTGTCTTACCTGGCAAGAGAACCTAAACCGACAATCCGTCCGGCACTGGCAGCTACAACAGGAGGATTCCCATGAGTTGCAATGCAGCATAGGTAACTTAGTGAGTCCAGCACAGACTCATCCAGTGTGAGACTAAAAAGAAGCAAGTCTTCAGAATGTGAAAGATTGCTTTTCTCCTCAAATTTGTAATGTGGGATTTGGACCAATTTAAACTCTGTGTTTGTGACACGGATACGATATTAAACCAGAAGTCCCAAGATGAGAAGTGAACCAAATGCACATTTTTCTTTATCAGCATTCCAAAATGCTCTCCTTTGTTTTATGTTGTTTTCTTTTTACTTTGTTTTATATTTTAATTTTTAGAGGCGAGGGTTCCCGGTACCCCAGCTGGCCTGCCCCTTTCCACTAAGGCCAGGCTGTCACAGTCTCACTGGTGTCCACCTGGTTTTCCTCCTGAGTGACGGAAATGAAGGTTATGTGCCAAAACTGTTCGGTCTAGAACTGTTGTCTTAAATAGAAGGGAATTATAAAAATGTAATGTTATATCAATATAACACTATATTCACACATTGCAGAATGACAAATGTTTTAAATATGTTTATATTGAATTATATATCAATACATTTAGCCAAAGTTATAACACATTGTAGTGACTTTGACTATTTTAAGAATATTTACAATATATGTTCTTTCTTTGTATTGTAAGGACTGCATATTAATTATAAAACAGACTTTGTTTCCTTCTCCATATTTGAAAATTCCTAAGGAAAACATTTCGTTTCATAATAAAACTTGCCTCTCTGTTTAGTCTTTTAGAAGAGCTGTCCAAACCAAATGCTGCTCTCTTGAAACGGCTTTTCGAAGTGCTACACCACATTGAGAGATGCTCTTCAAAAAGCCAGATGACATCCTATAACCTGTCCGTTTGCATAGCACCTAATATCTTATGGAAGCCTAGTTCCTGCAACTCAGGATTTGGAAATGATATTTCTAAGAAGGTAGGAGACTTAATATTTTATGCCTTGGTGTACAGAGCCCTCACTGCAAACCTGGAATTCAGGATAACTCTGAGAGTACATTTAATATAAGGGAAAACCTTGAGTAGTATTCTTCTGGAGGGAAGAATCTTTTGTGAGGTTTGGGAAGGGAGAATGTTAGGAGATTTCAAGTCAGCAAAGTGCTTCCTTCCCACTGGGGATCTAGAATCTAGACGGACTGAACCCTAGAGAGGAAGTAGGATGAGCTGGCAGGACAGAGCATGGTGCTTCAGTTCAACAAGCCAAGGTTGAACACGTGCTGTCACCATACTGAGCCACGTGAGTTACCCATTTTCAAACCACTTTCCCCGTACGGACAATGGCAGTGTAGGACAGGCCCAGCTCCCCTGTCATTGCCCACGGTGGCTGAGGAGTTCAGTCAGTACGGGTCCCCTTGACTCCATGCCACAAACTGTTCACATCCAATTTCAGGACATGCAGAGAGTACTTGGGTACTATTTTCTGTGCCAGGCACCTTTCAAATACTATGAAAAACTTCTTGAAATGTACTTTTTTACTGCTATGTGTTGCAGTTTTCAATTCATCATTGATTGAGCTATTTTCACAATTGTTACTGTGAAATATTGAAGTAAATGATTCTAGGGGACACTACTTGAAGTACAAATGGTTTAATAAGTCAGCACGGGCTCCAGTAGACACTGCTGGGAACATCAGTAAAGGGTGGGATTGCCCTGACACTCCCTGACGTGTTCTGTCCACATGCTTCCTTCCTGCACAGAACATCATCAGAGACGCTCCACTTCTAGAGTCAGCGAAGTGCACTTAAAAACTGAATTTAGCAAGTTTTGACAATTTAGATTTATTAATATGAATGATAGAACATATCTCATCACTCCAAATATTCTGGGAAGATAAATTAGTTCTTTGGCTCTTTGCTATGTCAAAATCTTTGGGAAAGGAAATGTAAGAAGCGTTTTCTTGTAGTTCACAATTTAGAGCAATACAGTCCATCACATGGGAAAGTGAGGGGCCAAAAACATGAGGCGTCCTGGTCACAGTGTATATGCAAGGAGAAAGCAGAGAGAAGAACCTGGGGGATCGCCGGGCTTCCTCCACTTCCCACTTCTTATTTATTCAAATAGCATAGTCAAAGGATGTGCACATACATTCAAGAGGAGTCTTCTTTCCTGAACTGTCTCTGGAGAAACTGCCTGATGAACATGCCTGGAGATATATCTCTAGGTGTTTGAAAATACACCAAATTGGTAATGAAAGTTAGTCATCCTTTGGGGACCTTTAATATTATCTGACAGTATTTTGTTGAAGGATATAGATTGTATTTGAAGATGTGTGCCCCATATGCTATTTTAAACATCACAGTTGCTTAAGAAAAAAACAAACCCGACTCATATAATTTATAGGAATTGAGATGTCACACAATTGTGAATTTCACAGTTTTCTGACCTTCAGCACGTTGTAGTAACTGTGATGTACACCTATGTCCAATTCCCAATGCATCCTGTGGTTTCCTTTTGTTGTTACAGATCTGTCTTGTAGAATTTATCCTTGATAACTACATTAAAATATTTGGAGAAGACAACAGCTCATCTAGGCAGGAGGATGCCATCACGTGTAACCATGGTGAGACGCTTCCTGGTATCCGGAACAATTTCATTCATTTTGGTGAAATTCATGCTGCCTTTGATCCTAAGAACAACTGTCCCAAGAAAATTGAACCAGTGCCCAGGATTCCATCTGCTCCTCTTGATAAGGGAGGACTCACAGGTAAGAGAAGACTTTGTACACATATGAAGTGAAAGGCAGGTTAAGAAGATATCCATGAATTCAGAAACTTTCTAATACAATCACAGTGGCATTAGGACACATCATCTTCTTTCAAAAAAACTGTATGTGAAAACTACTTGTCTGTGGATCATGCGCCCACTGAGTCGGGTGTGCAGTGCTCACCATACGCACGTTCTATGTATTTATTTTCTCCTTCAATACTGGTGACTCAGGAGACCACAAAGTTTGACAATATTTCAAATGATTTAAAAATAACTATGTTCTTTCAAAATAATTAACACCAAATAAGCATTCCAAACAAACTCTCATCTCTATTTATGAGCTATGATGAATTAATCTGCCAATCTTAATTGTTTCATCTCAAATGCTGATAAAATTATATGGAAACGTCAGCCTTAGCATAATGACCAGAGAAGACAGGTTGCACAACAAATTTTGGCAGTGCAGTGTTGAGGCTTGTTGGGGTTTCCTTAGAACAGCAGTTCTCATCACTCAACTCTCGGTACTCATTGCTAACTACAAGAAATTCACTGTAGGGAGTGGAGCTGAGATTCTGAACATCAGGTTATGTATCATGAATCCCTCCACATTCTTAAAATTCTATATCAACAAGAATCAATGGGAGCCTAGTGTGTAAGGAAGTTTTACCCATGATAATGTGTTTTGTTTCCATTCAACCATGAATATAAAACATTCTCATGATGTCATGATGTTCATTAAACAGGACACCTTCAGGATGATGACCTCATCTGGATCTGACCACCCAGTCTCCTGCTCATAATTTTCTTAGTTTGGGAGACAAGAATCCTCAGAACAGAATTTTAATTTTCTTTTTCTTTTTATTGCTTTTGTATTCCACTGAAAATGCTTTTCTCCACATGCTTTCACAATGTGGCAGAATTGATTTAAATTCACTTCTGTCCAGTAATCATCAAATTCCTTAACAGAAGAATGACATGGCCACAAGGAAGTTGGCTCATCTGACTGACGCCTTTAAGGCAATTTAATTGAGCACTGAATGATCATTTTTAAAGTCTGAGATCATTCCATTTGCATAAGTTATTACCTTCTGTCTATCCGTATTTGAAAAACTTTTCCATAATGTCTTTAGTTATTAATATTATATTACATAAAATATATTTAGTATGTTATTTCTTTTATCATATTTCATTGTGTTTTATATATTATTTATTGTTATAATAAACATTGTATTCTTTGAAGGCTCAGACAATCTTCTCTTCCATTATTCCTATTGTCTCTTTGAAAAATCCTCAGCTCGGCATTTCCTGTGCTCTCAGTGTGGAGCTCAAAGACCTGCAGTCAGTTGTCAGCTCCAGTTTGGCTCCATTATATATCTGTCACTTGGATTTGGTCTGTCTTTCATTCCTCTTTCTACAAGAAGCTAATCGATCAATATATAGACAGGCAAACAGGTGATAGACATTTAAGGAGGTTGAAGATATATAAGTATGTAGACAGATATTTAATAGATATTTGGGGAGATAATAGATGATATAGACAGGCTGAAAGATAGATAGATAGATAGATAGATAGATAGATAGATAGATAGATGGATAGATGACGGTAGACAGATAGTACAGAAATTTGAATTGGAGTTAGTAGAAGGTCAGGAGATATGGGAGGGGCTTCACACACTGAAATCCTTATGTGTCTAATACTGATGCACTTCAGGGTGTTGTGGGTAATTTCAAAACATAATTTTTGGAAACACAACTACAAATTGAGTCCATAATGAATTGGAATAGCACACTTGCACATATGTAGAGAGATGGAAGGGAATAAATTTCATTGTGTAGGACAAATATACAGGATGTGTCCAGTCCAGAGCATTGGGAAACTCGAAGGGGCACGCATGGCTAGCAGCCATGTTGTCTTGAGCTGGGCATGTTTCACCTGTCAGGTTACCTTTCAGACTTCTTTCCTTACTTTGTACTATCTGCAGGATAGAGAAGGAAAGATCAAAGGACACTTTGAATGCCAGAACAATGAGGCGTAGAAACTAGTCACTAATGCAGAAAACTGTGTTTTCTCCTGGTCTGTTGACAGAATTATGCTGCTATTAGAGTGTCCCGTGGCCTAGCAGATATGATGTAATTTCTGTGAGAACAAAGCTAAACTTAGATTTCCAATGTCATAAAAATCTAACAGTCAGTAACAAGGAAAGCATACAGATATATTTCAAATATAGAATTATGGCTAAAATTTTAAAAAAGAAAATGCTATCAGCAAACTCATTGTAAAAAAGACAGAATCTTCAACAGATTATGGTTGACAAACTGAATATCTATAGGTAGAAGAATAGAACACTACATCCTTCCTCCTGAACCCTGGGGATGATGTGAGGCCTGAAGGAGAGGTGTGGACAGGGGAGGGAATCTAAATACCATCAAGCTCTAGTGCATGAAAATTGCAAAAATTCAATAAAAATTATATTAATTAAAAAGGAATAATATTGACGGCTGAGATGATAGAGTTCAGTCACAACATAACAGCTCTTGTCCTGGACTTCATTCCTTGTGCACTTTGTCTCTCATAATTTTAAAGCGCATTACTCGTTTGTAATGTACTGTAACCCAGAGCAACCTTTTCCTTGTTTAGTGACTTGGTGATGCAAATCCTACTGAATCAGAACCAGAGCTGCCAGACCAAGAACCAGGAAAAGTGTGGATGTGTACATGCATGTGTGCGTGTGGATGTGTACAAGCATGTGTGCACACTGAGCCACACAGAGGTGTACTTTAAAGTAGTTTTTGTTCCTGGGCTAAAAGTTATTTTATTCTGTCCTCCAACTTTAACATACTTTGCTTGTTTTATGGAAGACTTCTCCCCTTGCATGTCTGCAGCCTTTACTTTTCCTAGGATAAATTCCATCACACAGGTCTCATTATTGCTTTTTAAAGACGGTAAGTTTGTGTGATTTTTTTCCCTGTAGCACCTTTACTAAGGAGTTTCCACTGTGGTTGTTCGTTTACTATCTACCCCAGAGCCAGAAGGGGACACGTGGTATCTATTCACGGAGGACAGATCAGCTGTTTTGTGGGACTTGGCAGGCTTCCTGAAAGTAATGGCCATGTTAAGGAGGGATAAGAAATCACTGGGAAGAAAAGTGTTTCAGGAGGAGAAGAGGATTTAAAACGGTAATTAGGACTGAAACGTTCAAAACTGACTGTATACATTTATGTATGGGGAGAGGGCGAGAGCATTCTCTTCTCTTCTTCAGTTGCTGAGAGGTATTTGTTTTGTCATGTGTTTTCAAAATCATTTATAACATTAAAGCTATTTAAATTTTTTTCACTGATTTGAGTCTGGTCTACAGAAATTTTTCATGTTCCCCCACGTATATTTGTCTTTTATCCCTGGAATATTACTATACCACTAGCGTGGTCCGTGGTGCAGAACAAGGAGAGGAAGTAGAAGTTTAAAAATTACCTTTTCACAACTTAGAGGAATAAGGCGATCAAGTGAGATACGTGTAGAGGCAAGATTCGCTCTGTAGAGAGGATAACCTTTGCTCCTAACACCAGACCCTCACCTAACATTCCAGCCACCACTCTAATAGACCAACTACATGTAATTGTTATACCTCATGATCCTTAAGGTATACGTCTCAGAGTAGTGTATAGGAGGCAGAAAGTCGACCAAGGTGGGGACTCCACTGCAGCTTTTTACTGATGTGGCCATCCATGAGTTCCTTATCCTATAAGTAACCCCTCACTCATATACTTGTAAGTTCTCAAATGAACTCACTAGCTCACTAAGCAGGACTTGGAAAACTCTCTTTGGTTTGTTAGTGTCCTATGTGAGGTAAAAAGGCACTGCTGATGAAAAGTATCAAAGATAATTTATTTCTGTTCTACCAGAACTAAAGATAGACAGGTATTGTGGTACACTATTTTTTGTAATATGTTTTTACTAGTTCTTTAGGAATTTCATAAGTGCAGTTTGATCATATTCAACCCCTTCTCAACTCCTCCCTCATCCCTCCCCTTCCTAAGCACCCAAATGCTGTATTTTCTTTATAACAATTCAAGTACAGTTTGTGCTGCCTGTGTACTCTTGGGTGTGTGTCCATCCACTAGTGTGGTAGACCTGCGAGGTGACAAATTCTTAAAGATGGACTCTTTTTCACCCACCCAAATCAATTGGCAATAACTCCTCAGATACTTGTGGTACTTTGTGCCAAAGAGGGAACCTATTACTGCTACTGCCCTAACACTGAGTATGCTTTTGGGTGTCAGTCTGATGGGGCTGGAACAGGGACTGCCTCCCTGATAACCCAGCATTCTCAATATTCCAGCTTAAGGGGTGCTACAGATATAGAAAGATTAGAAACCTCCATTTCCTATCTGCAGGAGTCCCTAACCTCTTTAGCCAAAGCTGTTTTACAGAATCAGCATGGGCTAGACCTCGCTTTTTACAACAAGGAGGCCTCTGTGCTGCACTAGGGGAGGAATGTTTCTGTATAGATCATTCCGGGGGCGTGAGGGAGTCCACGGCAAAAGTTAGAGAGGGATTAGCCATCTGGAAGTGGGAGCGGGAAGCTCAACAAGGATGATTCCCGTTGTGGTTTAACTCGTCCCCCTGGCTGACCACCCTAGTACCCACATTGCTAGGAGCACTGTTGATTCTCCTTCTTTTGCTCACCTTTGGTCCTGTATCCTTAACAGGGTAGTTCGGTTCATGAGGGAACGCTTGGGAGCGATTCAACTTATGGTTTTAAGATCACAATACCAACCCTTAGACACTCAGGCCATTAAGCTTAACAGAGCTCATGATTAGGTTTCAGGTACATATTTGAAGGGGGAATGAGAGGACAGGACAGAACAGACTCCATGTTGTAAAGAGTCTCCATCTTGTTGTTCACTGTAAAAGCACCCAGTTCCAGGAAAAAAACCCAAAAGTCCCCTGCCCCCCTTGAGCAGCCCTGAGGTATCCTGTCCATGACCTAGCTCTCTGTTACCCAATCAGCTTGAAACACACCCTTACCACATCACCTTGCCCAATCAAGAAACGCCAAGGCATGGAATTCCCCGCTTGTGGTTTTTCCCTTTAAGAGCATGTTTCCCCTTCACTCGGGCCGCCATCCCTCCACCTGCTGCACCAGAGAGTTGGGCTGTGGACTGAGCTCCAGCTTGCAAATAAAGATCCTGCCGTGACTGTATCGGATTTGGCCTCCCTGGTGGTCTTTTGAGAGGCATCACAGTAATCAGCACCAGCTGGATTTCTCCTTCTTTGTTCTACAGCTCTCGGGACTTCCTGTACGTTCAGGTGTATAACAATGAGCACGGGCGGTGGCCGGTACTGCTGAGGGTCTGTGCGCTCCGCACAGCAGATTCAGAGGCATCCTCCCTGACCTGGGCTTTTGCTTTGCTAGCAGGGCGTTTTCCCTGTTATAAGGGAACTGCTGTCAGTCTCTTCACAGTGCACATGTATACACGGTTTAGAAGTCTATGTGGCTGTCCTCCCCAGTGCTCCCCTCTGCTCTGCCGGCCATTCAACCCTTCTTACTCCATGATTCCCCTTTGACCCTTTACATTCTTGAATCTACTTCCTTGCTCAGGAAACCTCTTCCCCATGGATGTAAATTAGTTTCCTGACTTCTCTGGATTTTGTAACTGAATCATGCATATCTAAGAATTCAACGCTACCGTCATCCAGCTGTGAGAAAGAACGTGCAAAGTGTGGTTTTCTTGGCCTGGGTTACCGCATTCAGAACGATTTTTTTTCCAGTTCTATCAATTTACCTGCACCTCTGTTAGTATCACTACAGCTGTCATCAGACAATGATGTTTAAAATCTTTGCCTTGGCACCCAGGCGGGTGCTCTTCCCCTTGGGCAGAGCACAGGAGATGGCCAGGCTACAGCTCCAGTGTGCAGAGGCCTTCTATCTGTGGATCCAGGCCATGCATGCACAGCCTGTTGCATGCCCCACTGTAGGCCAACTGCCTCCTACCCCAGTGGTTCCTGAGGATGGGGTCTGGAGTCCTAAGTACATAAATGCAAGCGCCCTGCAGCAAAAGACTAGGGTAAATCCATGAGGGCACCTGGCAGTGATGCTCCAGCTGTGACCTTGCCATATCCAGAAGACCCCTTAGCAGGTGGGGGCCTGACTGCTGGAGTGGAAGGAGGCTGTGGTCCCCGTGCAGCCACCTCAGGGATCCTGCCTCCTGGCTGCCAGGCCTGGGGCTGCTCCACAGGAAGCCCCTGCAAGGGAGCCTGTGGGATACTCTGTGACAGGCAGCAGCCAAAAGAACTGTGCTGAGGGGGAGAGGATGTCCTTCCTCAAGCCACCTGAGGTGACAATCAGGAACCTGAACTGGATGCACAAAAGATTCGGCTGTCCCTTAGAATGAAGAGTCTCTACCAGAGGGCAACACCCAAAGTCTATGGAGCACAGGCAACCTCTCCAAATTCCAACCTTTGGGAAGTGCGGGAAAACATTGGCAGACATTTGAAAATGTTTATGGGTCTTCAATGAAGAAGAGCGAACAAGAAGCATTTAAAGGATAACACTGTGCCTCATAAACTACTTATCAGCATCACTGTGTCAAAGAAACACAGCCGGCTGTAACAGAGTACACTGAGATCACAGCGTCTTGAAGAAAAGAAGTGCCAGGATGGAAGTCATTTCTGTCTCCCCTGTGTCCACACAAGCATCAGCTGTAAGAGCCTTTCCGTAAATCTCTGGAAGAAAACGGCAGCACATGGTGCCTAGTGCTACAAACCTCTCATCGTCAAGAATCTGTTCTCCAGACTTTATTGAGGAAATCGATGCTGATGATGATAGGGAAATCCATCCCTGAGGGTTATGACCTTGGCACTGCCTGTGTTTTGAGGGTCGAAATGTCACACCCTCCTGCTCTCAGCGCCAGGCTGTTGTCTGCTAGAGACTGAAGAAAGGAGACCCTTTATTGAAGACCTGCTGCCTGCCCAGCACACCCGTGATATTCTCACTGTCCAGTCAAATGGAACAAATTCTGTAGATGCCATCCATTGTGCAGAAATCTGCAGCAGCACAAGCAGAGGTTAGACAGATCAAGGTATAGTGGTAGAGTACTGTCCCATGTTGAAATCTGCTTTTCCATGTCCTGGGATTTTAGCTTCTACAAACAGGTCTGAATTGGAAGGTATGGGTTCATCTTTTCAAAGCCCTAGTCCTTTGAAAAAAAAGCAGTTCAATTAACTGTTCTTTGGCAGATAAAATAAATCCTCCACACACTCTGAGGAAACTATCCATGAATATGAAAATACTGCTACAATTGAGCCCAAAACTGAGTACCAAGGGAACCTCACAATACATAAACAATCCAGATGAGATTCCTTCTTTGTCTAAATGTAGCTATGGAGAAATTCTGTGCTTGCAAGCCTTCTGGGAATCCAACCACAGCTGCCAAGAAGAACGTCATAAGTTGCTAGGTACCATGTTGAGAGCACTATGTCTTGTCAGTATAGCTACCAGAAGATGCCACAAGCTCCAAGTATTCCTGCAAAGGTCATTCCTTCAGTGATGGAGACTCACCCAAACTTACACCTAAATCAAACAAGCATGGATCCTGAGCACAGATTTAGAAAAAGAAAGCATTCCAAATAGTTACAGCAAAAAAGAAAGAGATGTATAGATGCTTTCAGACTTTAAAGCTTTTGTTCTAAGTCCAAGGGCTCAGAGTATATACCCAGACTCATGCGTGTGAATTTCTATGGTGTAGAGGATTTTAAACCACCCCAGACAGATTTTAAGGATGTCTTTTGAGCAATTCAGATAGACTCAGTAAACAAAGAACAGCTTTGCTTACCTGACATTTTTAGACATGGAGCACACGTTGAACATAGAAATTAAAACGCACAGCATTTGAAACTGGTGGTGTTCACCTGAGAGCCCACTCCAAGGAAAAACTGAATGTGCTGTGGGGGGATGATTGTACTTCCCACCTTATTCAGAGTGACAAGACTTGTTTATGTGAAAGTGACTCTAATGGAACAGTGGGAGAATTCTCTTCACGGATTAGATAAAAACCAAATCAGTAATGTTTGGTGTTGACATTCTAAAAGGTGTAGAAAAAAATGTAGGTTTGATGGTGCCAGTCCTGATACGGAATTGTATCATGGAAATTGAAAAGTGGGCTTGTCAGCTAGTAAGCCTGTAGAATGTGGTTCAGCACCAGTCGTGAAGGAACTTCCAGAGGCTTTTGAGAAGGACAGCAACACTGCTGCTCTGTGTGGAAACCAGTACCCAGGAATAAATGTAACAGCAGGTTTTCTCAAGGACTAAACTTCCTTCTGATAAATCAGCTGTATGAGGCTGGGTGAGATGCGATGATAAAACGTACTTTGAAACTGTCAGGAGTCCAGGGACTTCAAGCTCCCGATGACATCCTGAATTGCCTGTCTGATGTTGAGAAGGTGACCTTAAAGTTGTTGTTGGGTCAGTTGAAATTGGTGGCTTTGTACAATGAAGTGAATAACTTGATCTGCCACAATTTGGGCTGAGGTTTTGACCAGGGTTGCTAGATCAGTGACAAGAAGCTTTGTCCCACAACAGTCTTCACTGATTCTGAGGATCCTGTAAGTACTTTGAATTTTAAAATAACACACTCAAGTTCTTCATTATTTACTCGAACTCTGGCCAGTTCAACATTAAACTGTCAAATCATCAAAAGTTTGTTCCAAGAGCCCTCACCATCTCGAATCACTTGAGGTGAAAGTAAGATTGACCATCCGAGTTAAATCTGAGTAGTTGTGACTCATCAGGATTGCCTAGGCTAAGGCAGACAGGTTAGACAGTCCCCTTCGTAACTCCTATGCAGGAGACTGCTTTTTAAATAGAAAAGGTGTGGTTCATGACGAGGTACTGTCAGAAGATGGAGAAGACGGAGCTCATATGAGAAGGGGAAATCTGGAATCATGATTGGGCAGCAAATCCCACGTCCAGAGACTGAGCACTTCAGACATACCTGACCATGGGGCCAGGACAAGTGAGTCTGCAGCAGATCAGAGAGCTAACCTCAGAGGTCTACAGCACAGTACTGTACTGCTGGGCAACCTGGAACGTGAGCTCAACAAAAACCAGATTAATATGAGTGCTTGAGATGGAGAGATTTTTTATTTGTTTCTTTGTCTTTGGTAAGTGAGAATGTTGGGAAGTTTTAAGTCAGTCTTTCTTACTTTCTTGAAAATTTAATGATGTTCTTAATATTTTTACTGTTGCAACCTTAACTTCTAACAGGTTCATACGATTTAATTAAAAACACTATGCCTTACTATAATTTTCACTTCATTAAAATCTTGTTCTAGGGGTAAAGTTAGCCTGGAGTTTTGGGATCATTTTAATAAACCTTGCCAATCCCATGGAGAGAATGTTAAAGTGGACTTATAAAGGTCAAATAAGCCATTATCTCCTCGAGGCTTCACTATCTGAGAGCACAGAACTCCTGTAGCTGTGACAGGGGCTCCTCTTAGAGGACACAGAGCTGGCCAGGCTGATTTGCAGCAGGAGTCCTTCCACACTGCAACGCCATTTGGTCACATTTCATCTGCAATACAAATGCTGCTGTAAGAAACCCTTTTTATCAATGTACAATTGTACAGTTATTAAATTATTCTGCATTAACACTGAGTAATTACTGAAGCTTGTAACTACAAATATTTTTACGATTCTGATTATATATATATATATGTATATAAATATTTAAGTGTATGCGTTTCAGCATGAGGGAAGGGGTCGCCTGTAGAATCCCATTAAGAAAAATTCTGTCATGAGCCAAAATTTCTAGCTTAATAAGATTTTCAGGAAAACATACAAGGTTAAGATGAAATCACATAAACCCACTTTACTCAAAACACTCTGGGAGTATCTGAATAGAAGCAGTAGCCTCTCCTCTGCTCAACAGACACTTACAGTCACCCGTGAAACATCTTAATTTAAGTTGAGACCCCCTTTAGTTCCTTAGGGGATCAGGTGACCAGATGGTTGCCTCATGAGTTGTAAAAACCAAATCTTCATCTTTACTATGTTTTTGCATATTCTGTGATGCTTTGCTGATATGCAGTAGTACACAAATATGTGGCTTTATTAATTACCTTTATTTGTTTTTAAAATCTCCTTGGAGGCTGGAGAGATGACTTAGTAGTTCTTGCAGAAGATGCACAGGGAACCTAACATCCACCTGTAACTCCAGTTCCAGGGGATCCAAAGCCCTCTTCTGTTCTCTGAGGGCAAAACACGGTGCAGTTACGCACATGGAAGCACAACACTCACACTCATAAACTAAAAATAAATAAAATTAAAATCATCTTGTTAGGATATTACATGTTATGAATTTTAAAAATTAACTTATTTGGCTAAGTATACCTACAGAATAGTTATTCTAGCAATCACAACAGTGTCTGAATATGTAAATTTAGAAGTTTTTAAAAATTAAATTGGAATTTATTTTGAAAAAAACTTTTACACCTACAGAATATATAATTAAAAAAATACAAATAAAGTTTGAATTACCAAGTTTGGGGTTTAGGAGTCATTCATTCAAAACCGGCTTCTTAATGTTTTTCTATATATTGTGGTATTTCATATACTCATTTCTATGCAGAATATATATAGTGGTAAACAGAACACCCAGTTATTTCATCTGAAAGCCCATTATTTATTATAAAGAAAAAGAGCTATTTTTATATGAAACTTTCAGTTTTAAAAATTTTGTGTATATCATGAGTAAAAGTATTTTTTTCCTTTTAAAAACTGTACTTTTGCAAATATCACACGGTGTGTCTCGATCATGTCCTCTCCTCTCCTGTGTCTGCTGGGCCAGGGGATCACCTCTCCTTGTGTCCTCTTCTTTGCTATGTCACATATATTTTGTAAATGCAATCAGTGGTTCCAGAAATGCAAATTTTATTACAGTAGTATAACAATGTGTCATGCTATTATCAGAAGTAATTTCAAAGATCACTTTTCTTTTTTTCACCTTTTAAGGCATGAGCTTCTGTCACTTTATTGTTAACCAATGAGCATTATCCAAATTTACAGTTGTAATTATATGTTATTTGTACACCATGAAATTATGCCAATGGTCAAAGCCTACTGGAATTTACCAGATACTCATGAGTGTATTTTTATGTTGCTATAAGAATATATGCTCTTAAATGCTAATGATAAACGTTATTATAGGTTTGATCACTATGAATACCCTTATTGCAAAAAAGTTCCTGTTTTCACGGAGCTTTTAAAATGGATTAGATCCTCATCTACAAATAGACATTAACAGTAAATATAACTGGTAACTTCCCAACCCTGTAGCAGTTGGTGTAGCAATGGTAATTTGCACAATTCAGACTAAGGAAAACCAGTGAAAATCCAATGGAAGTGCACTTTTTAGAGATTAGGTCAATTGCTTTAATACTTTGGAAAAGGGAACAGTTGTTTCACAGCATGAACAGTAAGGTCCAGCATCTCTCCTCAGCTATCAAAAGTAAAAGCACTCTCACAGATTCTGGAGCATGTGCATTACCATTGTATAGCAGACACTTCAAGGTCAACCAGTTCTCTTTTGTCCTACAGAGTCCAGAAAAATATATTAAGCAAAGTTTTTCAGTTTTATAACGTCTACTCAGATTAATCATATTAAAAATCCAGCAAAATCAAAGTGCAAGAGATATTTTCAGACATGAGTTGAATCTATGGTGCATGAAAAATGTTTAATAAAGTGACAATTTTAATGGATAAAGTGCATCGTACCAAATGGAAAGTAGCTGAAGCATGCGGAAAAAACAAGGCTTTCCGTATCTTTAGATCAAGTTGTTTCATGATCAAAGAACTGTGAGAGCATCTTTGGAACTAGAAAGACTTCTTCAGTAAGACATAATTGAAATTAGTTTTTCAGAGACTGTAAAGAAAATAATTACAGTGATTCAGAAAATACATATGGTAAAATGCTGTAACTCTTATATCAAGAAATAAAGGCACAAACATTCCTCACATGGTGCAATGTTTACACACTTCCTGAGACATATAACGTGATGGCAGGAAAATGTATAACAGAGAAAACTTTCAATTTTAATACAAATCAACATCCCATGATTATACTCAGCAAAAGAACAGTATGAAAATTAGCACTCAGTCTGAAATAAAATGGAATCTCAAAAGTATATTCAATGAAGGACAGGTCTGAGACTGCTTAGAGAAATACAGAGCTGGTACAGCATGGTTTCAAGTGTCACTACAGTGTAGAAGAGAGGGAATATTACGGTTCCTGTCTTGGAACTCATGTTTTCATAAGCTCCCCTCCAAAAAGGTCCAGATTTACTTTTTATTGATTAAAATCAATTAGCAACAACGGGATAGTTTCTTTTATTCAATATCTGCCATTCAAAGCCAAGAAACAAGAAAACTTTTGAATTTTTCTGAGACCACTTACCTCCGGGCAACATTTCATAATAACTCCTCCTGGGCACTACTGCCAGCTGGCTACGTGTCTGAAGTAGCAGGCTAGGAAGACCACCAAAGGATCACGGGAAAGAAAACACCAATCACTTAGCATGACGACGATGACTGTCTTTAAGTAAACAAAAAGCAAATGTCCAATGACATAATTAAGTTCAGATTCTGAAAAAAATAGCCACTTTCTACACACTGCACTATCAGATGCTGTAATCTCTTCATGATGCAGGTAACCTCCAAATGATGGCTGCGGGCCTCTTTCCACCCTGCCGCCTCGTTGTGACTGAGCTGTGTGAAGAGATAGGGCTCTAGGGACACAGCAGCACGTGAGAGGGGCACACTGACAAGAATGTGAGGGAATGCGGAAAGTATGCGGGCTAAACATGGAAAAAACTGAGTTCTCTTAATATGCACTGAAACGTCCCCCAGTATCCAATAAGATGTACAAAGTGTTCAAGCCACACATAGACATTTGTCAGATGTGGTCATTAGTGTTAATATTCATCAGAAAAAAAATAGAAGAAAAACGTAAAAAAAGGTGACTGAATATCATTATGCATTCCCTGTCCCAAAAGAAAAAAGGCCAAGCAGGACATCACACTGCCTTAACGTTGAGGAGCTCCCATTCAATTTCCTGTTTGAGAGCACAAACTAGTCTGAGTGCTTTGGCAAGGTGGGATGCACTCCATCACATCTGCCGAGGCCTGCTTTTCTCTGTTGGTGGTTCAGCTTATGAAAGTCATATATGCAAGAGAACACTTCTCACATGCTTCCAACTTGTGAACATGCTGCTTCATATTGCCTTGTTAGATCTGTCGAATACTCTTGTACTTATCAGAGCCTCCTTTTACATTCTCACCATGAAGAACATCATTCTGTGTCTTCTTGGTTTCATCTGTCTTGGGCTAACTCTGAACTTAATGCCTGGAGCGGTTCCTTCACAAGCTCATTCTTCTGTGTTTCGGTCAGACTCCTCACTGCTGTCGGTCATTACCCGGTCACTGGACAGCTCCAAGCTGGCCTGGGGGTTGTTTGTCTTGTTCGTTTTCCTTTGGCTGAAAGACTGGTGGGGGTGGGAGTGAAACAGACAACCCAGTTTTCTTCCGGCTTTTCCAAGTCTTTCTGGGCTGCAAAGGCGTGGTGTTGCAGTCGGCAGCTTCCCCTTCCTGTTTCTTCTCTTCTAGAAGTGCAATCTTAGCGGTTGATTCAGCCAATTCTGCTGTTAGCTGCTCTGGTTCTTCACGTGCCTCACAGCAGCTCTGCCTCCTCCGCAGCTCAGCGCGCCTGTTCTAGTCTTCTGCTGCTTCTTTCCCTCCTTTTCATTCCTGATCAGCTCTAGAGCTTTCCGAGTCTGTTCTTCCGGTTCTTTGGGGGCTTTCATTGTCTGTTCAGTTTGCCTCAGACGGTCCCTCAGTCTTCCTTTTCACATTCTATTCTCTTCTTTCCATTCTCTGTGCTCTTTCCAACTGCTTCTGATGTTTTTCCTCCCAAGCCTGAGCCTTCATCTGCTGTACTTCTATCGTGTCAGTTTTCTTCTCCGAATGTACAGTCCCTGGTTTCCCACACAGATGGCCAAAATCCACTTATTCTCAGTCCAGGAGCATAAAAAACAAAATCAGGTTCATTTCTGTCAGTTGGCTTTATAAAAATATCTTGTCTTAAATGAAATATTTCAGAGTTTGCTTCAGGGCAAAACAATTTAAGTTGTTAACTTCTCTTCATGTTCATGAATATTCAGACCCAAAGCATCAATGTCCAGCTACAATTCAGAACCCTTATTTTTTTATGTCAAAATTGTTAGCACTGTACATTTGTAGATCCCGTGCAGTCTTCAAGTATTCCCTCCGTCTCCGTGTCCTTCACGCCAGTTCTGTGTTCCTTCCTCCCCCTGCTCTTCTGTCAACTTGTGTTGTTCTAAACACACTAGTAGAAGTCTACCATCAGCCAGATGCTTGGTTTATGACTGTCTTTATTATGATTTCCATACCTGGCTGGGCCGGCATAGGGAGTCAAAAGAACTGCAGTTTCTAACGGGCAGTACATCTCAACATTAAAATGGCTTCTTTACCTTGTAAGAAAAGTCTGTGTGACTTCTTGAATTCCTCAGAAACATCTTCAGAAAACAATGTAGCTCTGAACTTGAACTGTAAAGGACTTAATTTTTAAAAATCTTGCTGTGTCACCTTTTTATTCAGTTTTAGCCACGTAGAATTACCTTTGCTGTCCACAAACTGCAACCCAAACAACAGACCTCAGGTAAACTACCTGGTCAAAACATGTTTCCCAGTTGTATTGGGTGAATGGCAAATTCTGGATTAGCACTGTAGTAACTCTTATGTTGATTGGTTTCCCAATTTTCCTTTTCTTTGTTGTTACCGTCTTTAAAAATTCTTCACTTATATAAACTACTGTCACCTGACCAAGATACCATGGTAGTTGACTGTGTGCCACTTACCGGGGCCCTTGGAGAGAAGTGTTTTTATCCAACTTGTATTTTGCAGGAACTTTTCCACCTCGACTCCAGTTCTCTGGGATCAGGACCAATTGCCCAGGGACACAAAAGTCCAATTCAAAGCTCCATTCGGTCATCTAGAACATCCGATGGGAAGGGGTCAAGGAAAGGGGACCACGTGGAAACAAAACAAGTTATCTCCGCAAACAAACCCCGCAGTTCGGCCATGGGCAAGCACGAGTGCTGGGAGAATCCTCCACGAGACACGGGGAGCAAACTTCCACACACAGGGAAGTGGACGTCGGGAAGCGTGGGACGGATACCCGAGTCGCGTCCCAGGTGGCTGAGGAACCGGCAGAGGCGGAAAAGGCAGCGCAGCGGGCGGGTCAGCGCGCTCACCGGTTCCAGGGCCCCGGGAGAGCCTCGCGGGAACGCGCACAGGGCGGGAAGCCACCTCCGCAGAGGGGCGGGGCGAGCACTGCCGGGCCGCGAGTTCCTTTCCGGACCTGTCTTCCAGTCCCAGAGCTGCTGATGCAAGCGGAGCGCCCGGCAAGATCACTTTAATATTCTTAAACATCCTTAAATACACATCACATTGATTTGTCCAATAATAAAGTAAAAGACGCTTAAGATAGTGTATTCTTTTTTTATGAGGACTCTGCTCTTCTGGACACATGGGCAACCATAACCATTATTCCTTTCAGCAAATAATATGGCCCTGTTAGTGAATAGTGCTGGGAAACAAGACAGTAATTAAATCAGGGTTTTCATCAGTATTTAGGGTAAGCTTGAGGATTTTTACCTCCATTTCCTTATCCAGGACATACCAAAACGTACAAGGTTTGCATTGCTTTTGCTTTAAAGAAATTTGTGGGGGCTGCAGGAATGGCTCAGTTTAAAAGCAGAGGATCGGTACTTCTCAAGACTTTCTGATTAAGCTCATCTATTTTGTTTTTGTTAAAGTTCTTGAAATCTATGACAAGACGATTTTTTGAGCTACATCTATTGGGAATCCCTGTTCAGTTTAAATTAAAAAAATTTTTTGAATCACATTTATAACCTAATACTAATACAAGGCAATTTTTCTTCAGTAGTATGCTTTCCAAAATTTTCAACAATTTCATAGATTTGGGAGGTTTTCGAAGCACTTAAATTTTTGATAGAAAATTTTTGTTATTAGCTAACATCAGTAATGC
Organism: Eospalax fontanierii; assembly: GCA_035773235.1. Classification (NCBI taxonomy): domain Eukaryota; kingdom Metazoa; phylum Chordata; class Mammalia; order Rodentia; family Spalacidae; genus Eospalax; species Eospalax fontanierii. The sequence goes on along the minus strand of CM069536.1, from coordinate 10,607,459 downwards.
CTAATGTAAATTTTTGGTAGTTTTTACTATGTATTTATTTGAGACAGAGTCTGGTTGTGTAATGTGAGCTGGCCTGGCACCTGCTAGGTGGACCAGGTTAGCCTTGAATTCACAGACATGCCCCTGTCTCAGCTGGACTAAGTTGTGCCCCACCACACCCGGCCCTAATGTAATTTTAAGACTGTTTTTAAACAGATGAAAAATCTCATTCAAAACTGTGGGTAGAAAAAGCACACGTTTATTAGTCATATATAATTAATACAGTCAAATATTTTCAGTAATTGCTCATGAATATTTTCACATTTTTCATTATAAAACTAAAACATCATAAGTATATTTAGAAATTTTATGGGAGACAAGGAGAAGAAGGCCTTTAGTTTCAGGTACTTAGAACAGTGTGGCAGGAAAGAATAAAGAGTTCAGGAATTCTGAGCTTTCTTGTGCTATGCGGATTGGGTGGCCACCCCAGTTTTGACATTGATCTGGAGACTCTCTGGTAGCTGGGACACCCAGGTTGCATAGGGAGGAGTGAACCAGGTCAGAAATGAAGCACGTCAAACTCTCATGCTGGTCATAAATTTTTAACTAATTTCTCAAAAAAAAAAAATAATCATTCCTGTTGGACTTCTTAGTGCCACACTAAGTAATTCAGAGACAAGACAACCGAGCTTTGACATAAGCAGAGACTTCATTTACAGAGATGGTGTAATCCCTGACACAAAGACTTATGAAGGAACAATTTTCTGATATTATATAAAAAACTGAAAGGAATGGCTGAAAGAGATTTTTAAATTTTTATTTGTTTATTTTATGAATAAAACTGGATGGAAATTCGGCCTGATTATAAGCAAACATCCTTATACTTTCTTTTTCCCCCTATGATTAAATTAGAAAAAAGAAGAAATAAATGAAAGTGGTGTGGCATATTTCACTTGAGGCTGAAATATTGATGCTTAACTATTTTTTTCTGTTCTGCAATTTGTTATTTTGTATTTTGCTTTCTAGCACATGTGCAGGTAGTGTTGGGGGTCCCAGCATGCAGGGCACTGAAGGATCTCTGCTGTGGGGTGAGGGGCACGTAGGTATGGAATCAAAACACTGACTCCGGGAGTTGAGCAGAAAGCCAGCAGTGGTGGTCTGCTGCAAACTTATTTATTCAAGAAAGCAGAGAGTCTTATAGGTCTTGTTAGCTAATAGCCTTATGGGGTGGGGTCCTGACCACAGCCAATCACAGTTTGTTCCCAGGTGGATCAGTTCCCTCCAGGTGCTGGGCAGAACCTGGCTTCACAACCAACAGGTGTGGAGCAGCACACCCACGAGAGCCATTCCTCCATTCCTCCTGGCAGGTGGCCTAGCCAGGCCCACCCTGCATTATGCCCAACACACGTAGCTATTTCTAATGCTTCTGTAGAAATCCTTCTGATGTGTAACATGAAACAGTCTCCATATACTCGTGTGTTAGAACACTTGCTCTCAAGTGGAAGTGCTGTTTTGGGAAGTTGAGGAACTGTTAGGAGGGTCACTGTGGGAGAGAATTCGGGAATTTACTCCAGTCTGATTCCAACCAGTTACCAATTTCGTTAAAATTCTAAGGAAATTCTCCACAAGCACAAAACAATACCCGAAACTCCGTAAGAAAGTCAGCAGGCTCCGTGTGGGTAAAGCAGTCCTAACGGAGAAGAGCAGTGCTGGACCGGCTTCACATTTGTTACAAGCCACAGTAATGAAACCAACACTACACTGACACACACAGGGGCCAATGGCGATGAGGACAAGGTCCAGCAATGATCCAGTCAGCGGAAGGCGCCCCTGCTCAGTGTGGCAGCCCCTGTATTAAAACTGGCACTGAGAAGCAGGGTGGTGGATGTGACGAAGCAGAGCTTGTGATGCGTAGGCTTTCGGAACTTGGTGGGGTGACGGTGGAAGTTTCTGAATTTGAAAAATAGAGAAATCCAGGAATGCTGTAAGCAGAGCTTAATTCTGATGGAAAGAGAGAAGGCCAGAATCCTGACAGCAAAACTATCACTGAAGCTGGGCTCCGGGGATTTCAGATGCAAACCGGGATTCTACCAGGGATTAAGCTATGGGGCTTTTGCCTGGCATCCCAGCAAAGAAATTAGGATGCATTTTGGCCATCTTCTGAGAATTTTAATGTGCTGGATCAAAAGGAATGAGCTAATTTGTTTGATAGAGGAAATTTCAAGATCATGAACTATTTAGGCTGTTATTTGGTAACTGCACATTGCCTTTGTCCAGATTTACAGTGACAATTCATAGCCCATAATGGAATAGAAAGACATGAAAAATGTCCAGTCATGTTAGGACAGAAGCATGAATGAATGCAAAACTGTGGGAAAAAAAGTCATGCACTGCAGTCGCAATCCTTAGAGACTAGTGCGACTGAAGAGACACACATCTGCGTCTCCCTCCCATGTCCTGGGATAAAATGGAATGCCCTCATCCATCCGTTCTTGGTTAGGAATATTTACTTTGTGCCATTGAATATTGGAAGTATGTACATTTTATATTTTATTATCCAGGGACTTGCAGTAAAAAGATTTCCTTGAGACTCAGAGGTTTTGGAATTTTGAACCATGTTAAAACTGTAAGACCTTTCAGACATTTGAAGTTGGATTGAACGTATTTTATGTTATTAGATTGCTCCGAGCCTGTGGGAGCCAGGGTCGCAGTACTATGGATTAAATGATGTTTGCGGGTCAGGTTAACACGGGCGGACTTGTGATGGTTAATATGCAGTCTCAACGTGACTGGACTTAGAATCACCTCACACCAGGAGCCAAAATGAACCCGTCCTCCCTTCAGGTGCTTCTTGTCAGGTGTTTGGCCACAGTGAGGAGGAAAGTGACTGATACACAACAACACACCTAGGAATGGCCAGCCGGTTCCTTATCTGTTATGATGACAGACAGAACATGGAGCTGCAGGTTAAAGATGTGCAAGAAAAGGTGGCTGAGTCTTTATTACTGTTATAGTTATTATTATTGTTGTTGTTGTTAATTTTGGTATTATTTTGATGGGATAGCATTGATAAGCAATATAATAAATACATATGTAGTCCATCAAAACGATAACTTACCTACCTCATTGAGTCCACGCTAAGAGCGCAGTTCCCATGCAGTCCTCCCTGATCACCGCACTGGTCCTACACTGCTCTCCTATTTGACAGATGCTTACTAGATGCTCACTCACCGAGGACACACTGCGCATCTCTGTGTGTTTGCATTGTGCGGTGTAAGCAGTGCCACGCATCCAGCATGCGGCCAGGCATGTTGAATTTAATCAGCAGCTTCACTCCACAGCTATTTTATTTTCTGCGTCAGGGCCTCACCGTCCCTCCCCACACTCCTGGTCCACTGAACCTGCTGTGTAGACCGGGTAAGAGCCCACTCTGTGGCTTCTACCTCCATGTCAGTTGTTTTGCCCCTGGCATCGTTCTCAGTCTAGGAGCTGTGGGGTTCGTTTCTCAGCCAAATAGAGAATTAAAAGGTAGGACAACTCTCACATCAGCAGAGAGCATCAGTGAAAGAGACTGCTGATAGATAATCACACCCACACACATAATCACACACGTACTCATTCGTACAGGAGGATGACGCTCTCCACGCGTGGAGAGTGGACCTGGAAGCCGAGTGTCTAAGGTCCTTTGGGGAGAATCTGGATTTTTAAGGTTTTAGTCCTTTTCCTTCCCTCAATTTTTGATTGGTCAACTTAAGCACAAATGTGGATGCTGGTTTGCTTATGGCTCCAAATGATGAGGTGTCCAGGTGTATGTGATCCTAAGCAGGTCAGGTGAAATGGCTCAATTAGAATTAAGTAAGACCTTCCTTCCAGAGACTAAAAAGTAGCAGGTGTCCCATTTTTAAGTGACCCAGCCATGGTCCCTTACAGTAACCCTTCTGTTGCCGTGATATCACCAGGACCAAGGCAGCTTCTGGAAGGAAGAGTTTGTTGGGCTTTCAGTTCCAGGGGGATAAGGGCCCATCATGACAGGAAGGTGTGGAGAGAGGCAGCCGGAGCAGAAAGCTGCATGCTCACATCTTCAAGCCAGAAGCAGAGAGACACACTGGAAATAGGACAAGGCTTAAGCGCTCTCAAAGACTACCCCAAGAGACATGTTTCCACGAGCCAGACCCCTTCTCCTAACGTCCCACAAACAGCACCACCAACTGCAGCCAGTCTTCAGATGCACGGAGCCCACGGGGACATTCCCATTCAAACCACCACAGTTATCAGTGCTTCAGTGATGGGAAGTGGTCATTTAGAGATGACCAAGCTACTGTGCAACTGCTTTCATAACCAGATTTCTCTTTTTGAGACAGAGAGAAATGGATTTGTCTGGACTAGGTGTGTCTGAAGTGAGTGAATCCTCTTAGAACTAGATGAGGTACTGTCAGAGCAGGTTGCTGTAAAGTGAGTTTGGATCGCACTGTCTCTGCCTCTCTCTGTCTCTCTCTGACTCTCTCTCTCTCTCTCTCTCTCTCTCTCTCTCTCTCTCTCTCTGTGTGTGTGTGTCTCTCTCTCCTTTTCCCCCCTTCTTTCTCCCCCTTGGCCTTTGCTCACACGAGTTGTCTTCAGTGTCCTGTATCATGTTGTGAACCGGCATGGAGACTTCATTGTATGTCACTACTACTGCCAAGTCTGTGACTGTCGACACAAGACACACTCAAACTTATGGCAAAATGCTGTGTCGATTAATTAATAATGTCAATAAATAAACTTTACCAGATGGGTGTGTATAGTCTTTTCTATCCTAAACCCAGAGAAACACACAGAGACACACAAACACACACAAACAGAATGCTATAGCGTGCAAAGAATTCAGTAGCATTCGTGATTTCGGGCATTCCTTGCGTTTGGGACCTCCCTCCCTCTTCTGGGTAAGGCTTCATGCTATTCACAGCACAGCCACATATTCTGCGATGCAGTTTGATGAGAAACCACCAGAGGGGGCTGCATTTCAGATGTCCTTAGCACTTGCAGTCAGGTGGTGGTTTAACATGCCAGACTGCTGCTGTGCAGTTTCTTGCTTATTATGAGCAAGGAGTTTCAATAAGATCCTGCTGGAGACTAGCTCTATCAGTGTTGGTGGACTGCAAGAACCAAGTACCATTTTCCTCTATGAACATGTTTCCAGACACCGGCTCAGTCCTTGTGCTCTTCTTAATGCTCAGTAAGTAGCATTTTCCTAACGTTAATGCTAGCAGTGTCTTACAGTCATGATGGTCTGTAGCCTTCTTCTCCAATAGCAAAGCAATTCTTTCTTTTCTTTTCTTTCTTTTTAGTAAGGAGCAAGGGAGACTCGGTGACCCAGACGGAAGGCTCGGTTGCTGTCACAGAGGGGTTGCCTGTGACCCTGAACTGCACCTACCAGACCACTTATACAGTTGATTTCCTTTTCTGGTATGTTCAGTATCCTAATAAAGGGCTCCAGCTACTCCTGAAGAGTACAACTGAGAACAAGAGGACAGAGAAGCAAGGGTTCCACGCCACGCTTGATAAGAGCAGCAGCTCCTTCCACCTGCAGAAGCCCTCGCTCCAGCTGTCAGACTCAGCTCTGTACTACTGCGCTGTGAGTGACACAGTGAGAGAAGCTGCAGGGGAGCTGAACACAAACCCAGGGTCACCAGAGGGCTGGCGGGAGCAGCCTGTGAGGGGGAGTATATGAACAGTGTTTACTCAGCGTCCCTGAGAACAGCCACACATCTCAGGTCAAGGTCTTAGCAATCTAGAAACGTGTGAATTATTCTGAGAGGATAGGATGGATTTTGGTGCAGGGACGACCCAGGCTTTGATCTCCAGAACCCGTGCTCCTCTGAAGAGCTCCTCTCTCCCTCTGAGTACAGGACCTCTCCCAGCGAACATTTCCAGGAGAGTCCTGACCTGATAGTAATCTATAACAAGGTGTCTTGTTAAAATCTCCAGAAATCTGTTCTTCACACAAATGTTTATGACCCAAATGAGGGACACGGACTCTAGCCTATTGGTCCTGTTGCAGAGTTCATCCTAAATCCCCACCCGCCGTCACTTCATGAAGCTGCTCAGGAAAGGAGCTGTTGGCTGACTCTCAAGACAGGACCCTGAGAGGCAGCTCCTTGCCTGTGCTCTGTACCACTGGGTGGGGCGTCTGGTTAGGAAAGGCCTTTTCCAAGGAGCCAGCCCCTCCATGTCTCTTCGTCTTTGCTATTACACTGCATTAAACCCAGTGATGTGGTGCAGTCACCCACCTGGGGAGGATGGACTTGCGTTCTCTGGTAATCCTTCTGGAGTATAAGAGAGGAAGCCAAGATTTTGATTTTGGTGCTTTGCTTTCAGGGGTCATCCTAGTTCCAATTACCACATCTCACATACATTGCTCAAGGCAGGAGTCACAAAGAATTAGAAAATGTGGTATAAGATTAAAGCTATGTGTTTATCTTGGGTTGTAAGAGTTATTTACATTGGGATGATTCTAAATCCCTGCAAGGTTGATTACAATGTTTTTTCAGAGGTTAATTTAAAAAATTGTTTTATGTGTATGAGTGTCTTGCCTGCATGTATGTAGCTGCACCCATGTCGTGCAATGCACACGGAATCAGAGGAAGGTGTGGAATTTCCCTGGAACTGGAATTACAGATGGTTGTTAGCTACTATGTGGGTGCTGGGAATCCAACCCCTGTCTTCTGCAAGAACAACCAGTCTACTAACTGCTGAGTCATCTCTCCAACCCCAGAGGTTAATTCTTAACAAGCCGAATATGCGGTGTGCAAACAGGTGTACATAGTTCTACATGTTCTCAGTTTTACAAGAAAGAAGGAATTCTAGTAAAAATCATAAAATTTAGAAACTGTGGGGTTCAACCACTTAGCAAGAGTGATAAAGTTAGCATTATGGCCCTGGCACGTGACCCGAGTCATAAAAGTAACAGGGAGTCATAGATGAAAAAGCAAACTATACTACAGGTTACAATTGGCATGGAAAGGCACAAATAGCACTCGGGTCGGTATTAGCTCTATAACAAGTGTGCTGGAAAGAAAGACCAGCTCACGTTAGGAATGAGAGTATTTTTTAAAATTTATTTATTATTTTTATTTTATGTGTATAGGTGTATTGTCTACATGTATGTAAGTGCACCTGTGTCATGCAATACCTGAGGAGGTCAGAAGAGAGTGAGAATCTGGAGTTATGGATGCTCGTTAGCCATCATGTGAATGATGGGACTCAAACCTGGGTCTTCTGCAAGAGTAGTCTGAGACCTTCACCACTGAGCCATTCTCCAGCCCCAGTCCTGGAAGTTTAAGGAGAACTTCCTCCTGTTTCAGCACCAAAGCGTTCGGAATGGGAGGGGGAGGTCAGGTGGAAAGAGGAGCAGCCAACCCCACAATCCAGACTGACCTGTGTGAGTCAGGGAGTGACGACTGGCCACCTGGAGTCTGCAGTAGATGCACACTCATGGCAGGGGAGCTCACATACAGGAGTGTATGTAAATGAAGTCTGGTTAGGACGTTTGCGTAAGAACGAGAACCAGTATTTTTTGATGAGGGTCTCTGAAAGGGCTTGTTGCAGAGCAGGGCCTCTTCATGGGGTAGAAATGACGTCATGGTTTGGGTTTATGTGAGCTTCAGTGGGACTCACTTTCAGAGCAAGAATTACTTTATGACTGAAGAGATTTATGGGGATTCTCTTTTTTCCAGACCCTGAAAATGAATAAATTTGGAATGCAGGCGTATTATATCTTTCCAAATTGTTCCTACCGAGAGCGGTCCTCAGGTGAAGCAGGACTTCAGGGTCCATAGGAAGAAGGACACCAAAATGTCATCTAAATGGTCAGCAGTTAAGAGCAATGGCTGCTCTTGCAGAGGATCACAGTTGTGTTCCCAGCACTGACATGGCACCTAACAACCATCTTAACACCAGACAGAGGGGATCTGACATCGTCTTCAGGCCTCCAAGGACTTTGCAAGAGTGGGTGTACTTTCACACACAGGCAAAACACAAATACACAGGCAAAATCATTCAAAAAGAAAGAAATGTCATCTTTAAAATATGAATGAGATATTCAGGGAGGGCAGATAATAAAATTCTCTAATTTGATAAAGCCAAAGAGTGCTTTTGAAAGTCAGAAAATTTATTGTACTTCATTTTATTTTACAACTATATAGTATATTGTGAGACAGACCTGTAATATTACAGTTGCTGCTTGTATTGAAGGATACTTAGTTACATTCCACTCTTTTTCTGCTGCATAGGAAATATGCTATACATGCATTGAAGAGGGTGTTTCCTAATAAAATTCCTAGCTAAGTGTAATTTATATTTATCAATTTCTTGACATCTTTGGACACATTGAATATGAAAAATATGAAATTTACCTTTTCTTCCAAGTCTTGTGGGTGACAGCTGATAGAGAGGGACTTCCTTTTGCTCAGATGTGTGAGTTAAGACAAACTGCACCTCAGGCTGAGAGGAAAGATGAGGGGACGTTCATGGAAGAATGGAGAAAGCAGTTGTAATGCTAAAAATGAAGATTTCTTCTCTAACCCAAGCAGGTAAAACTTCATCTCTGACTTGGCTACTTGTTTTCCATCCATGAATTATGTCTGCACAGAAGCTTTTCTGCCGCAGCGCTGGGCGTGGTCTGGAGAGGACAGTAATTTCATTTCCACCTCCCACTCAGTAGGCCAGTGGTGTGTGTGTAGGTGTGCGTGTGTGTGTGTGTGTGTGTGTGTGTGTGTGTGGTCTCTGACTGGCCAAGCTGTTTCCTGTGGAAATGTCTGGGCACTGACAAGACAGAAGGCAGATGCTCTGTCGTGGGGGCACTTGATGCTCACGCGCTGGGCGGCAGAAGGGAGGGAGAAACCCCTGAGGCTGCTCCTGCTTTGGCTGCAACCTGGCTGTGAGTCAGAGGGTTCTGGCAGCAGGCAGGAGGGGGCAAACCTAGGACCCTACCCTGGTTCAGAGAGAAGAAAATAGGGAGTTCTGCCTGCACGAGACTCTCTGTGGGGATGGCAAGAATTAATTTAAAAGTAATCTCGGGATCGCTAACCACCACCCCCTCTGGTTCTCTTTGGAACGGGGGAGCACTGTGCACAGGAGGTGAACAGAGTCCCGCCGCTCTGAGTGCCCGGGAGGGAGACAGCTCGCTTCTCAACTGTAGTTACTCTGACAGTGCCACTTACTTCCTTCAGTGGCTCAGGCAGGACCCTGGGAAAGCGTCACAGGTCTGCTGTCCATTCAGTCAAGTCAGAGAGAGCAAAGGAGCGGCAGACTCAGAGGCTCCTTGGACAGAACCACAAGACATAGCACTCTGTACATTGCAGCTGCTCAGAGATTCGGCCACCTACCTCTGTGCGGTGAGGCACAGGGCAGCACAGGCACCTGCAGCTGCTCCCACACCTGACTGGGGCTCCCACATGCCCTGTCTTCAGGCTGAGAAAGCTTTTTCAGTAAGGATTGTTCAAAGTGACTCTCATTCCAAGTAGAAACTATCTATTGTGGAAAACTTCGTATAATGATCTGAAATTGTGAATTCTTTGTGCTTAGATCATCGAGTTTAAATAAATTATATTTTATGGATACTAATTGACACATCATAGATTTCACCTTTTTAAAGTGGCATTTAGTGCATTCCCAATGTTTTAGATGATGATTGCTTCTGTCTAGTTGTAAAGAATTTCAATGTTCTAGAAATAAACTACAGACCCATTGAGCATTTCCTTACTCAAAGCCTTTCCCCACCCTAGACCCCAGGAAACAGGAAACTCCTTTCTGTCTGTATGGAGTGACAATTCTGCACATTTGAGATACATGGAATCATACTGTAAGTGGCCTTTTGTGCATGGCTTCTTCCACTTAGCAAAAGCTTTGGAGGTTGATTGACCTGGGGGCAAAATCAGAGAAAGGCATGGTGCCCTCGCCAGCGCGAGCTTCACTTCTCACTGGCCTCGCCTCTCTCTTCCTCTTGCAAAGGCCCAGTCAGTGCACAGTGTACGTCTGAGCTTGCTTACTGTCATTCTTTTTCTTTCAAGTACACATAAAAGTTCAACAAATTATGAGGAAAACATACTTTATTACCTTTAAAATTTTTATTGAATTTTTGCTATTTTGGTACAATATGATTTGATGGTATTTACAGCCCCTTCTCTTTCTGGCCCCCTGTCCAGTTAATGTGATGTGCAGTTTAAATGTGTTACCAAATGGCTTTAGGTGTGGGTCATCCATTGGAGGCTAGTTAACCTACCAAAGTCTAATCCCTGTGAGAGAACAGACAGTCTCTCCCACTTCCAGCAGTCCTCAGTTTGCAAACATTCCTTAGGTTCAGTTGGAAGTTTTATACCCACTCTCCAATGACTATGCCAGAATTTTGTCTGGTTTGAGTTTGCGTGGGACTTGAGCATGTTGTCCTCACTGGTGTGAGTTCATATGAGTAGCTGACAGCTGTCTGGACCACCTTGGGCTCTTCCAGTCATTTCACCCCCTCTTTCACAATGGTTCCTGAACTTAAAAGACAGAGATTTGAAATAGGGTCTATTCAGGGATAATCACTCTTCAGCCTCTTGTTCTTTACATTTTGTTCAGTTGTAGGTTTCTGTTTTAATCATCATCTGCTGCAGAATCTACAGCAGAAGGAAATTTTTCTGGTGAAATTTGAGAGATGGATTTATCTTATGTGTAGAAGTCACATTTAATATGTGTCACTTAGGGCTAAGAATCTCACAGACATTTATTCTCTGCATTTTAGTTGTTGAACTCTGTAATAATCTCTGTATGTTGGAAAAGAAGCTTGTTTGATGAACGGGGAGAGTTGTGCCTGTCTGTAAATGTGAAGATGCATATTTAGAATACAGTAAGGAACCGTATTGGTCTAGGGATGTGGCAACAGTAGGTTGTCCTCTAGGATCTGTGATCAGAACAGACATGGGTATTTGGCTGTGTTTACAGTGCCACACACAAGTTCCCTCCTAGTGGATGGGCCTTAATTCCAATTAGACAGCAGCTGATTAATCCCCAAATAAAGTGTCACTAAGGCACCAATAGAAATAGTTTGACGGGCCAGACATTGTTGTTTATTTGGCTTTACATCTGGTTAGGAATATTGATTGGTTTTTCTACTCTGTTGGCTTGCATAGTATTCTCTGCTACTCTGAGAGCCAGTCTTCGGAGAGAATCCTTTCAGGTCAATTTCAGGTATCTTTAATCTGACTCTGTGTTTCTGTTATGTAGCCTTCAAATATATACACACATCTATATACATATTGTGTATGTGTTATTTAGTAGGACTAAGAACTACTAAAATTCCCTCTGGCTTCTCACATCACCTAAACATTACCTTTCCTCCCCATTTCCCTCACAGTCCTCCCGACTCCATCTGCAGTTAAAGGACCCTTTCCCCACTTCCCGTTTGATAACACCTGTCTCCTTCTAGTCCCATGTCTCCAGATCCTTCTTCCTGGTCACATGCATGGTTCTTTTCCATTTTTCTTCCTTCTAGGACTCCGTCAGGATATATACTCACATCGAAGGATTGGGAGCTAGGATCCACAGATGAAAAAGACCATACCTCATTTGTCGTTCTGAGTCTGTTACTTCACTTAGTACAACAGTCTCTAATTCCACCCATTTACCTGTAAATTTAATGATATCACTTTTCTTTACCAGTGAGTAGAACTCAGTTGTGTAAATGTGCATTTTCGTTATCCACTCATCAGTTTAGGGACATCTAGGTTGTTTCCATTTCATAGCTATTATGAAAAGATCAGCAATAAAGATGGACGAACAAGTAGGTCAGCAGTAGGATGAGTCCTTTGGGTGAATGCAAGGATGGTATAAACTGAACACGTGCTAGATGTTTAGATTTCTTTTAAATGAAAACAAGCTTTATTACATCAAATAATAAGTACATACATAAATGCAAACTGTTTCAGTCATTTATTCCCAGATATCCTAATCAGCTTACAGCAAATGCAGAACTGACATCTACACACAGTCTCAGGATGCAAACATTGGGGACTTGTGGGGGTGCATAGAATGCTCTTTATTTTGTAGTCATAGCTTGTGCATTTTTAGAGATTGACTTCAAAGCACTAAGTAGGTGAGTGATGGGGGGGTCCACTCACTCAAGAAGTCTGGATAAAGACTGAAACTCTGCATCCACACTAGCTGCCCCCAAATACCAACACTCACCAACTACTCAGTTGGAGGGCACATTGGATTGGCCACTTACAATGATACTTCTTTTTGAGACCATTACCTCCTGTGGATATTGGAGCACTCATTTGTGAGCCCACAATTCTTGGGGCTCCCCTACAGAGTGTTTTTAAACTATTCTTCTTTGATAATCAGCTTTGTCAGCTTTTTCTCTGAACAGTGTCCTTGAGAAGTTTCATATATTCAGTTGTCTTTAATAATAATAATAGTTATTATTATTATTATTATTATTATTGTTTGGGTTGTTTTGAAACAGGGACTCTCTGTAGCCCCAGCTGGCCTGGAATGCCGTATGTAGACCAGGCAAGCCTTGATCTCACAGTGATCTGTCTGCCTTTGCCGCCTAAGTTTTAGGATTAAAGACATGGTGCTTAATAATTCTGAAGATGATGAGGCTGGGCTCTGTAGTTAGACATATCCAGGTTTTAATCCATAGGAGGTCACATAAAAATAATGTGACCTTGTATATGTTATTCTAATGTCTTCTACAAGATTTCATCAAAAAAAATGTCAATAGTACCATCATTAATGTGATAGATTATTATACTCAGATATTCTTTTTGGAAAATGTAGCTAATATATTTTAATCCAAAATACTATCCTTGTGGTTTCACAAGGATTTAATATGGGATTAATGAAGCAGAACTTCAAAGTAAGTTACTACACAGGTCCAAAGTCCTCAGAGGAGTCCTGCAGTATGCAGGACTTAGTTTTCTATCATTTTCTAAAGAAAAATACTTTGAAAGCTTTTCCTCTTCAAATTCTCCTTTATTAAAGTTTTGTTTTGCCAGGTGACAGTACCGTGGGATGAACGTATTTTGCATGTAACTGAGAGAATGACTGAATTGGAATGATTTATGTGACCCACAGTCTCGTCACTGTATACTTAGGTGTTGCTGTCAAGACTTCCTAATCTTTATCTAATGCAATTTTACATTGTGACAGTTTGACTGTTTGGTTCCTTAGTTTAAACTCACGTTGGTTTATTTCCAGCCAGATTCCAGTATCTGAAGCTGCATGTCATCCCGTCTCCAGTGCTCATCTAAACCTCCCCTGCTCACTGCGCCACAGTGCGTGCTCTGACGTATCATCTGAAGTGGATTCTTTCCTTCATCATCTTCCTTCTGTACAGAAGGTGCCGTACTGACTCACACCTGGTAAGGCTTTCAATAATTTATTTTTATTAGTCACAGTATATGAACATGTATTGCCATAATGGAACACCCGTATATCTCAGAAGAATGACATTAACTGTGGTATCAGAATTGTAAGGTGATGTCCAAGATGCCCCTAGTGTTCATGCATGGCATAATCTGCCTCTTAAGTTTTGGCAGGGTCTAGAGTAGGGTAGGTGTCAGTGCTGTGATCCAGCTACATTTCGTGACTAAGATGACGGGGATTTGCACAGGTAAATAAGTCCCTAATCCGTTTGACAAATTTGATTTGACTTTGAGTTTATCAAAATAGAAGTTATCTGTGGTGGGCCTGCTGTAATCATATTTTCTTAATGTAATTTTAGTGTTATTTTTTGGCTCCAAATTTCTTAATTGGGTCTTCTCATGACAGCACATTTGCTATATTTCCTTTGGAAATAAAAGGAAATGCTGCTTTTATTCCTAGCAAAATCAATATTTTTCATTCATGCCTCATTTTGATACTATTGTGTGGAACTTTAGTAATAACATTATGCAATTTTCTGCATACAATGGTGTTTCTGGTACTAGTTTTTAAATTCTGCAAATATACTGCTATTTTTCCAGAAACCACAGACAAGCCCCCTCTCTTGGAGCTGCTGACTTGAGGGTTCCATAGACACTCAGAGAATGTGGTTATTGCATTGCTGTGGATTTCCCTGCAGAACCTGACCACAGACCATATGTCTGAAGACACTGCAAATGTGCGTCATAAAACACAGAGAAATCAACCCGACACTGACTTCAAAGCTTCACCTGCACTGCCGAGCTTTCCTAGTGCTGGGTGCTGCTGCGTGTGCTACCGGAAGAGAGAGGTAATCAGCGTTCTACCCAGCTGTGACCCTGCGAGATGAAACAGTGACTGTCCGGGCATGATAGGCCCACCGGTGAGTGGCACAAATGTCACTAACAAAGCACTTTCTGATAGGATAAGCCCCGCTTCACATCACGGAATACCCACCTAGTACTGTTATTGGGACCAAGAATCGGTGGCTAGACAGTTCTGAGGCCTTGGGGAGATCCAACTACTATCATTTTGCAAAATGAACAGAGTATTAAAACAACTGGTAATGATTTACTGTTATACCCATGGATTGATTACTGCACTTCTCAACTCTACAGAAAAGCGACTTCTTGCAGCAGATGATGATTAACGCAGAGACACACAAAAAATAAGAGACTGTGGCATGCTGAGCCCTAAATGAGACCTTTATATCACACTCCGCCCACAAAGGCTCAAGGAGCACCAGGGAAGAGGAGGTGGAGGTCCTAAGAGCAGAGGTGACAGATGATTTCAAGGAAAGTCTTTCAAACACAAGAGGGCATTTGCACATCTGAATGCACCGTGGTCGTGACAGCATGCACAAGGCCTGCAGAAGTCTAAGCTGGACAAAACCATCAAGGATGGGAAGGTGGGCCGGAAGCCATAGTCCTAGCTGTCAGTGGGGGGTGACAGTGGCTGGAGAGGAAGCTAGATTCCTTTAAGGGTTTGACAGTGGGTAGGTTGACCACATGACAGGGAATGGACCTGCACCAGAGTTTCCTGGGACACAGATTAAAACTGATAGGCTTTAGTACATACACACACACACACACACACACACACACACGCACACACACATAATACATAGGACTTGAAGCGGGTGGGTAGGAGGTCAGAGTGGCACTGGGAGGGCCTGAGGGACGCAGTTTGAACGTGATAAAAATACACTGTATGGAATTCCCAAGTAATTAATAAAAGTATCATCAAAAAGTAAATAAACTAAAACAAAGGAAAAATGCTAAAAAATACTTTTTTGCCCATTTCAGTTTATAACTTAAAAAATTATTTTTGCCAAATTTTACATCTTGAAAAGCATAATTCTTTCTCTGTGCATTATCATAAAGCTTTGAAGCTCAACCTGAGTAGGCCAGCAAAGAATGGGAAGTTCTCAGCTTGGCCCCCAGAGGACACTGCTGACTAAGGAGGAAATGGCTTTTCCACAGACTGAAGTAAGCTCAGAAATCCTTCCCTCTCGTCCTGCTCTTCCATCCTCCTCACCATCCACCTCCATCATTCCCTTTCCAGTGTCCCGCCATCCTGTCCCTCTGCCTGAAGCTCTTTCATACCAATGGGCTCTTCCGCGTTTTCAGACCTCTTTGGGGAAAGAGGGATGGGGAATTCCAGGAGGAGTTGTTGTGTGTGTGGCAGGGGAAGACATGATCTGTATAAATTGTATTCCTGCATAAAATTACCATAGAATACTTTAAAAAATCCTTCTCTAATGCTCTATTCTAGTTCAGAGTGAGCATCTTTTAAACAGATGTCAGAGGCAGACCATGTGCCAAGACAGTGTCTGTTCCTAACCTTGCATTAAATTTCCTCATGTAGAAGCTCTGTCCACACCTGTGAGTATTCAGGTATTATGTGTTTGCTGGAATTCTCTCAGCTACTTCCTGCTCACTGTGACCTCACTGTGCACCCAGAGGCTTGGAGCACACCTTCCAATCAGTCCCTGTCCTTTGCTCTAGCCCTTTATCCACAGGCAGAACACTCTGCGGTTTCAGTCTGACCAGAGGCCCTTCTGTAAACTGAGATCCCCCCACAGCATGGATGTTGTACTGAAGATGGCCTGTCTGTCCAGCAGCTGCTCTTTAGCTGAGATGCAACAACTCCGCTCTGTTCACAGAGTCTAGTCCTACATGTGCAGCACCCTAGCCCAGGTCTCCAGCTCCTCATTAGCACACATTAGGAAATGAGCTTGTTTCTGGCATTAAACAGATTCAGACAGTGCAGGAAGAGGAAAACTCCTTCTGTCTGGGTGAGGCCGCCACAATGACTGACCTAACCACTTATCTATATTGGTGTAACAGTGGCACTTTCACCTTGGTGGTAATCAACAGCTGTCCAATTGGACTTAAGGCGCACTCAATAAGGGGAATCCATGCATTGTACCGTGTACATAGCCAAGTACACAAGTAGGAAGGCCATCGCCCCAGAGAATAACCGACTTCTGTCACTTTCTTAGACCCGTGTAATTTCTGATTATATTCTAAAGATATATTATAGTCTCAGACAAGTATAGCTCTCGCCACTCAAAAGAATCTACTTTTTCCTTTTTTAATTTTTATTTCACATGTATATGTGGACTGTGTGCATGTGTGCAAGTGCACTTGTGTGCTGCAACCCCTGTGGGGGACAGAAGAGGGAGTTGGAACCCCTGGAACTGGAGTTACCCCGGGTTGTTAGCCGCCACGTGGGTGCTAGGATTCAAACCCAGGTCTTCTGCAAGAACCTCCAGTGCTGAGCTAACTCTCCAGCCCCAGAAGGGTTTTCTCAATAGAAGGACACAATCACAAAGTTTCACAACTGGTCAGAATGCAGAGAAAAAGTGAGTGTGAGGTGCCCAGCCCTAAGCGATGCATCTACACATAATGCTCAGAGAAATTCATAGAAGAAGGGGTAGGAAGATTGTGAGAGCCAGAGGCACAAGATACCTGCTGACAATAAATACATTCGAGACATGATAGGGCAGTTACACCATGATATCCGCACAGTATCGTTGCCTAACAACATCTGCGTAATAACACATCGTTTTAAGTGCCAATATGAATGGGGGGAATTTCACTGGGTCCCACCTCAAGATGAAGAGCTACAGGAAATTACTGGATGCTGAAGAAAGGAGGATCATTTTTCTCTGTGAATTAGTTCCCTAAGAAGTTAACTATCTAATGGTCAGGCCTAGTGGTCAGTCCTAGACTCATGTACACTTGAGAAAAATACACTCAGTGCATTATGTATTACACACACACACGCACACACACACACACATATATGCAAAAATACAAACTCATCAAAAAGCTGAACAGGAAATTGTGAGGCAGTGAGACAGTGGGGCACAGGGGAGGAGCGGGAGGGGAACTGGGAGGGGCAAAAATAACGCAGATATAATACAGATGATGTTCTCAAAGATAAAATAATTAAGAAAGAATGCCCTTGCCCTGCCTCACCCCCCACCAACACCCCCCAACTGTGTTCCAGCAAGATGCTCCAGCTGGTCTGGTTGGGGAGGAGCTTCAGGCCCAGGAATCTGGGGGAGCTCAGCAGTGCCAGGCGCCTGCCGGGTGTGTGGGTCGGGGTGGCTGGGAGCAGGAGCAGGGACAGTTCAGAGCCATCCTGACACCATCCCCCAAGGTCTGGATACACAGCGATATTGCACAGAGCTGGACGATCATCATGAAGAGGCTGCTGGGCTCTCTGCTGGGTCTTCTGTGCGTCCAGGTTTGCTGTGAGTCGGGCTGTCGTGCAGGATTTTCAGTCTCACAGTAGTTGGGGTGTGAGCCTGGTGGGCACTTCTGTGATTTTCTCTGTTCCTAATCAGGGGTGAAAGGGCAGCAAGTGGAGCAGAGTCCTGTAGCCTTGACTGTGCAGGAAGGAGACACTTCCGCGCTGCAGTGCACCTTTTCCTCCAGTCCGACCGACGTGCAGTGGTTTCACCAGAATCCCGAGGGACGCCTCGTCAGCCTGTTGTACAATCCTTCGGGAACAAAGCGGAGTGGACGACTAACGTGCACGACAGTCGCTAAGGAACGCCGCAGCTCCTTGAACGTCTCCTCCTCCCGGACCACAGACTCCGGCACTTATTTCTGTGCGATGAACGCACAGTGCTCCGCAGACACCTGCAGCCTGAACACAAACCCTCAGCTGGGTGGGCGTGGCCCTGCCCCGTCTCAAGACGTCAGAACGCCACCGCAGAGCTTTTGTACAGTTTAGTGTCTGTTTCCTACATTGGTGGAGTTTTACTCTCAGGAAACCTTTTGGTCTCCTAGGATGGGTTCTTTGGTCTTCGTTTCGCAGTGTGTACTCCTTCCGGAACCGTAACTGAAACTTGGCATTATTCTCAGTAGAGGTGGGAAGACTGAATGTACGTAAACATTTAAACTGAACCTAGTGTTGAACTCCAAACGGATAAAGAGCAAAAAGAATGAAAAGCAAAGGAAGTCCCTCAGATAAAACTGCCGAGTTCAATGAAGCAGCTTGTTGGGCGACTCAAGCACATGCTGGTCCTCAGCAGAGCGGCCCGCAGGCAGCGGCCCCACGTGCTCCCATCCTGTCAGGGCGGTAGGGAAAAGAGACACTGAACGTTCATGTGAAGCAGATTCCGACAAATCTTAACATAGGGTTTCCATCCACTTCCTTACAACTCCTCCTAGACCCTGCCCACATCCTCCTCCCAACTTCCCATTCTCTTCCTTAAGTTTAAGTATCACCCTTTCCTGTTTCAAAAAATTCTTTGAAAATTTCATTCCTGTGCACAATGCATCTTGGTCATATCCACTCCACTTCCTCCTCCCAGCTCCTCCGGCCCCACCTCAGCACATTTTCCTTCCAAGTCTATTCCTTTTATTTTTAAGTATTTTATTTAATATTTTTGTATTCGTTTTATTGGTGCGTTGTCTGCATGTATGTAAGTGCACCCATGCCATGCAAAGCCTGCGAATGTCAGAAGAGAGTGTTGAACTCCCTGGAACTGAAGTTACAGAAGGTTGTTAGCTACCATGTGGGTGCTTGGAATCAAACCTGGGTCCTCTGCAAGAGCAGCCACTGCTCTTAACCACTGACCCACCTCTCCAACCCTAGTTTTGTTTGTTTGTTTGCTTTTAAATCACCTACTCTTTCCTTTGTAGTGGTTAATGTAGAGACTTGTAATTATTCAAAGTGCTGGGATAAAAAGTGATTTGAGTGTTCAGTTGTAATGGAATATTTATATCAACCCGCATCCCAAGGCTCAGGGAACATCACGGACATCAGAGGAAATGTTTCTGGATAAGACATGGCTGCTGTGCATGTGAACTCACAGCAGCTCTGGTTAACTGCGCAAAACCTGTTGAGGAACTATTGGCAGTTGATGACGGGGGAAGGAGAGTCATTGGTAGGTTGCCTTTGTGCCCAGGGGATGACTACACATATGTACATATATGGGCAGCAATAATTCAACTCAGTAGCTATAAAGGAGAGATGCTGTAGATGGCAAAAAGTGTATTAGGAAAATCTGTGGGGGAATTTCAGGAGGAAAAGAGAGGTGGATGTGATCAAGACACATTGTATCCATATCTGAACTGCCTTAGTTTTGAATGTCTTTATTTTTATTTCTATTTTAATTGAGCTTTGCGGTTATAGTAAACTTTGTTGGCAGTTATCTACTGTTAGTGCATTGAAGGCTGCTGAGGGAAGAGCTCGTGTTATTCTGTTATTTCTGCTGTGAGTGAGTGCTTTCCCTTCCAGTTTTCAGTATTGCTTCTTTGCTTTGCATTTGACATCTTGTCTACAGTGTGTCACAGGCTGGTTTTCCTCTTGTCATTAACGGTTCTCAGTGCCCTTGTGTTTCAGTGTTCGCCTCTTTCTCTAGTGCTGCAAATCTTCCTCTATAATGTCATTGAATAGAGTTTCTATGCTATTAGAATTTGTCTTGGATCCGTCTTTTATTACTTGAAATTCGGTGTTTGGTCTCTAAGTCATTCCCAGAAGCCTGGGTCATTGTAGCTGTGCTCATTTGCCCCCAGCCCCACCACAGGATGTCTGCACGTAGCTTTGGTCACCCTCATGCTCCACCCCTGATATTCTGTGTTCTGCTTGGTGGGGTCTGTTGGGAATGCTTTCCACGGTGGATTATGTATAACTGGGTGTTTCTCATTCTCAGCGTTCCTTTTCTGTTGTTAAAGTTCTCCATGTCCTTACTGAGCTTTGTCCCACGCTGCTCACTCTTTCTTCTACATTGCTAAATTCTTTCAGAATTTTGCTGACTTTTCCTCCTCCTTGGTGATTTTCATCTCCAAATCCTGGATTGGGATCATCTGCTTGTTTTCTCTTTAAAGTCATTGATCATTTTCACCAGAAAATATTTAAAATCTCCATTTGATATGTATCTATTCAGTGATTTTCAATTCAGTGGTTAAGTTACGATCCTTTGAAGAGTCATAATGTGCTGCTTCATCACGTGTCTTACAGTTGTCTACTAGGATTTGCATGTCTGTTGGTTTAGATGTCTCTTCCAGTTCAGACAGAGTGTGGGTCTTCCTGTTGACCAGCTTACTCTTGATCCCTTGAGGAGGAAGAAGCAAACTGCTGTAGATGGCTGGCTAGATGCCCCTGGATGAACGTGCACTGAGGGGCATCTGGGTAGACTAATTTGAGTCTGTAGGCCTTAACATAAATGACAGAATGCATGAAATCCAGGGAAGGGGTACAGGAGGGTGCCAATGGAGAGTGGGCATAGAGATGATCATGAAGTTGTCTGTGGTATGAAATACACAAAAGTTCAATAGAAAAAATTTAAAACCCTGTTCTAACAACAATGACATCAAGCCTTAAAAATATAGAAATGCACTGATAGGTGGCTGCCCCAGCTTCTTTTTGCGTTGTATGAAAAACTGGAAGAAAAACAACTTAGACAAAGAAATAATTTATTTGGCTTACACTTCCAAGTCATAGTCCATCATTACAGGAATTCAAACAAGAGCTTGAAGCAGAAAGGAAGGAGGAGCCCTGCTTGTTCGATTGCTCACAGACTCATGCCTAATCAGCTTTCTTATGCAGCCCAGGACCACCTTACCCAAGGAGTGTTGGAACTCACACCAGGCCGCACCTACATCAGCTAATAATCAAGACAATTCCCAAAGACCTGCTTATAGGCCCATAGGATCTGTGCAATCCCCTATTCAGATTCGATTTCAGGTGACCCAAGGTTGTGTCAAGTTGGCAGTTAAAACTAACTAGGACTATGGTCTGAGAGTTACATCTCTTTCCATCCACTGAAAGTGGGGCTGTCTCTGCTGGTGCACTTCCCAGCCTGAACAGATGTTTCTGCTATCTGTACCCTTTGGTTCCACATATATAATCTTCCCCACTCAACACAGCTGCCTCTCTGGTCCTTCCCACACACTGGGGCTGTAGTCAAATTGATGCCCCTGGGCTGTTTTCTGATCTCATTACCCTTAAGGTAGCTCAGTTCATGTATTAATTACGTAAATTGATGTATTATTTGTGTAGGGAATGAGAGAGGAATGAGAGAGTTGTGCAGTATGCTTGAGGAGGTTGAAGAACAATTTGAGGGAGAATTCTTTTGATCCATCATATGTGTCCTGGGGGTTGAACTTGGATCAAATGGAATTGGCAGAAATCACCTTTGTGCACAGAGCCATCTCACTTGCCATGGTAGCACTTTCTAGGAAGAGATTCTCTCTAGATGGTATTTTGTCTGTTCCCTTTAAGGTATACACTATGATAAAACAGGATTTCTCTCCACCTCTGGCCTGTCTGCTGCCGGTCACGGTCTCACCTATACCTGTCAACTGGATTTGAGGCTTGTTAGTGCTGTGGACTTGTTCTCAGATCAGCTCTGCATCTGCCTTTTGGCAGGCTTACAACTTAGAAACCACTCTGCTCCTCTGCCCTCAACCAGAGAAATGCATGACTAAGGCTGCTATGCCTTTTCCTTTGGTCTAGGTCTCTCTCTCTGTCTCTCTCTCTCTGTCTCTCTCTCTCTCTCTCTCTCCCCCTTCCTTCTTGGATTCTTGAAGTATTACCTCTGTTTCTGCCTTTAGTATAAAATTTTCTTTTCTTTATTTTGACTTTCCTTCACTAGCTCACACATTCTCTTTTTCACATTTTCATCCAGAAGTCTATAATCCATTTGTCAAAAGAAAATATCTTTGGGGTTAGAGATATTTCTCAGGAAATAAGAGCACTTGCTGTTCTTCCAAGGGATCCAGTTTCAAATCCCAACACCCACATTGCAGTTCAGTGGTCCTTTTCTGGCTTTCAAGGGCACTACACACACAAGCACACACGCATACACACATATCAATAGACATACTGGAAATCAAAATATTTGTACAAATAAAAAATTTAATAAATAATTTTAAAAAGTCTCTCAGAAGTTTTAGTGATACTTTGTTGAATTTATACAAGACCTGCAGGAGAAATTAATGCCATTGAATGTTCTAACTTGTTGTGACTTTATTGAACTTTCCTAAACTTTAATCAGCATTGATTTGAAATTTTATAGGATAGTTCTGGGCATCTTTGAGAAAACAAAGAGACAGGAACTAGGAGAAAGTCTTTGAAATAAATATTTTTCAGAGAACTTGAAACAGAATATCTAAAAGCGCCTACAACTCAGAGGAGAACAAATGGGCCAATTTAAACATGAGCAAAATGTCTTAGTAGACTCTTTGTAAAAACATTGTGCATGGATTAGTAATTACCACATGGAATGGTGCTCTGCAGCAGGCGTTAGCAAGCTGTCACTCATGTCAAACCCTCCCATTTGTTTATTTTTATAGTTTTATTGTGTGAAAGAGCAGGGCCACTCCCTCCTGTACTGTCAATGTCTTCTCTTATGTTGCAGAGATAAGTAGCTCTGAGGCAGGACAAAAGATGAGAACATGTAGTGGCATGGGGAGAAAAGGCTGGTAGAGGAGGGTCCCTCAGCAGCTCCTTGAATCTGACCTGCTTTTACTGATCAAAGACAGAGAAAACAGAAGACTCCAGACTCCACTGATAAGGACCCAACCACCCACAGAGACTCTGTGTTTTCCAAAAGACAGCTTGTCTAAGAGAGTAAATAAATAGTGCTCACTTAAGGTCAATGATGCATTCCCAGGAAGATGGCAAAGAAGTCAAGAATAGTTCTTAGGCTGTGTTTACTTAGATATAAGGTAATTGTTCCAGTGTAATTCCTGTGGCTGTTGCAGCAATGATATAGCCTGGTCAACAGCAACTTAGGTGACAAAGGAGTTGATTTCAGCTCACAATTCCAGGCTCCACTCTGTCACTCTGGGAAGTCATGGGGTGGAGAGGGCTACACACATGACTTCAGTTTCAATAACAGAAAGCCTGCCTGTGTCCTCGCTTGTGTTCAGCTGCATTTCCCACTCCTGCAGCTCAGAGTCCCCTCCCTGTGGTGTAGGGCCCACAGTGGGCTAGATCTTCCCTCCTCCATTAAATTAAGTCCACCATAGATATGCTCACAGGCCAACCCGAGGCAGAACCTTCTGCAAGGTTACTCTAGGCTGTGTCAAGTTGACTACTGAAGCCAACCATCCAATGGTGTGCAACATTTGTGTTCTCCAGCTTTGCTTCATATATGGCTCACTCTGAAATTCCTTTCTTTGTTGAAGCCATGAATGCTCTTATTAGTGATGATGTTTCAACAGAGGCTTAATGAACCTCAAAGATGAAGATACTTATACTGAACTTGCTAGTCTGAAGCTTAGTTCTGAGCGGGAATGCCAAACGATCTTTCCAAAGCAGGGATAAGAAACAATAGATGATGGTAGTTGCTCCAGACAGACTAGCGCAGCATCCTGAAAACAGGATATAAAGATGCCAGTGACTCAAGAAATTGGATGAAGTAAAGAAGGTGATTGTGGTAGATTTTGACAGAGTTAGCTCAAGTTTCTTCAGGAATTTCGTACGGGAAGAAGTGTGGTTACCTTTTCCTCCAGCAAACATTTTAAATTTAGGGCTACTTAAAACTTACACATATTCTTGAATCTCACACATATATTTAGAGCAAACTGAATTCTGGGCAATGTGGACTCTGACCAAAGCACACTGTGTTCCTTGTAGTGCTTACCCTGGAAAAGACACGGAGGAAGTGAACACTGAGCAGAGAATGAGTCCACACCGCCGGACTGGGTCACTGCTGCTGACTCTTCTAAAAAGCATTCTTAAATAACAGTTAGGATGTTCAAAAAATCCATAGAGAAAAGTATTATTTTATGAGCTTACTTTATACATAAATTAATTATAGTAAACTAATACCTATATTTAAACTATAAACCCTCTTCAACAGGAGAAAACTTACTTACACCTGATACCATAAACTTAGTGAAAGAGGGAGAACCAGTATTCTGTGGGGATGAGCCTTTCCCTGCCTCCTTGATTGCCCAATCCTAGGCTCATCCTAAACGATGAAGAAATGGGAACTATTAATTGGACTTGGTAGGTAACCTATATAAAACTGATAATTACAGAAAAGGCCATGAATTGTAGAGGAGGTGTTCAGGCAGACAGAAGAGAAGCTGGAACGGAACATGAAGGGGTGAAGTTAATGTTAGTACAGTGTGCTCATTATGAAATTTTCAAAAGTAAAAAGAAAACGTGCAATTCTCATTAATTGTATTTGTTACAGTATTTCAATTTTATTTTTGTAATTTTAATTTGATTTAAAAATAATACTCTTTTATTGAAAATTAGGTAATAGAAGAAGGGGATGAAAAATTCTCTTATTATTCTGTCATTTTATTTCTAGAGAGTATGTCTTTGGAGGCATAAAGCAAATTTTATAAAAATGTGTTCTTGTCTCCTTGCTTTCTCTAATGAAACTCTTGATTGTTTTACCATCGTGTCCAGTCTGAACTCTGAAACATAATAACCTAAAACACTGCAGATGCTGAGAGCAGTGGAAACCACATCAAACAAAGTAGGGGAATTGCTGACTCCTGCTATATTTCAATATTTCTCAGGGAGACAGAATGATATGATGTCACCTCACAGTCATTATATTGGTTTTATGCGAAAAGATGACTATATTAAGTGTTGGGAAAGGGATAAAACAATTGTCCAATTTAAAGTTTATTTAAGGTCAAGTTCTTTTTTATATAGAATTTTGATTACTTGGAGCTGGAGAGATGGCTCAGCGGTTAAGAGCCCCAGAGCCCCAGATACTACTGCAGAGGACCTGGGTTTGATTCCCAACACCCATGTGGCAGCCTCTAACTCCAGTTCCAAGGGTCCAATGCCTTCTTCTGACCCCACGGTCAGTGCTTGACCTGGGTGCACTTACACACATGCAGGCAATACAGTCATATACATAGAATAAAAATAATAAATTAAAATGTTTGTTTACTTGTTATTCTTTTTTCTTTTTTGCCCTTCACCTGCCTCCACCCCATGTCCCTCCAGCCAGATTTCAGGTATTTTGTCATATGCTAAGTGCTCTCCAGTCAAGTGTTAATAACCAGGTGTCCTCAGTGCAAGTTCATCCACCAGAGTTCTGTCAGCATATCTAGTCACTTCCTCAAAGTAAAGCTACTTTCCCTCATCCACAGTAAGCATTTGCCCATAGTTCTTAGCTAGGGTTTGGGCCTTCTGCCCATTTCCGTGTTATACTCTGAAGTTGTATCTCATTGAACTGGCATAGGTCAAGTTCTTTTTCGTGTGAAAGGCTAATCCTAACTTGATGTTAAAAGTCCAAGCAGAGATTCGTTGAGTAGCCCCACTGTGTACTCTAAAAGAGATCTCCGGGCAGGTGTGGCATACATGGCACATTTCAGGAACACTGTTCTTTCCAGGTATGTCTAGGATCCTCATTGAATATTCCACATCCCCTGAGACATACCTCAGAAGAGAATAGTGAATACATACAGCTGACCTCTGTAAGGACACAGTCTTTTTCCATTTGAAATATGTTGGCTCCAGAGGAAGACACAACTTTCTTCAAGGCTCTCATTGATGCAAGGATTGCTCCACATCAACTTTTATGAATACAGGAAACTGTTCAGTGAAAACCACCCTATGTGGCCACAGAGGGGCACTGGTGCTTCAGTACAGATGGCAGTTTGTCTCTTCCACATACTCATCAGTAAGGCAGAAAATATTATTTAAAAATAAGTAAATAATTATCTCCAACCACGCTTAAGCAGGAGGAGGATCTCTGCTCTAGGGGCTGCTTTTTTCCATTATTGTGCATTTTTGCTTTTCTGTCTTTTCGTTACTAATTCATAAAGCCAAATTGATCTTTCATATTTGTTATTTCATCTGCAAGGCTAAATATGAGCAAACACTAAATGTCTGTTGAAACTCGGGTGAGAGCAGTCTGGAAGGGCACAGCCTCCCGTCCCGTGCAGTCTGCAGGATGTTTCCCATCCTCTCTTCCTCATGTGAAGACAAAGCTCCTCCACTGGACCATTCCACTACTTTCAAAATTCCCTCTCACAGGAACATCCGTGAATATATTTAATTAACCTAATTGTTATTTTTAAGTACCATAATGAAACTGGTGTTAACTTAAACCATATATTATTTTGTTAGATTCTTTAAAATATAGACAGGTGTAAAATGTGGAACAAAATTTATGTTCCCAGAAGATAAAGAAACCATATATTCTCTATGTTCTGATTTACGACCTTAGCTGGTAATGGGATTTTGTATATCTCAATACATCTGGTTAATAATTGTAGTAAAAATCTAAAGACCCTATTCATGATAACACCTGGTTTTAGAGGATTCCCTTTCTTCCAGAATTACGAATAAAATGCTGTGCGCCGAGAGCCCCAGTGTTCTACTGTATAAATTGTATAGTGTTGTGGAAATGAGGAAAAACATAAAAGAGGATTAGCAGGAAATAATTTCAAATTGGTTCCTATCTGTAATAATAGAGGTTGATACAATTATCAGCACACACACATGCTCTGTGCAAATGAATGGGTTTCATGGTGACACGTGGTATCTGGTGATTTGGCCATATCCATTCTGCCCTCCCCTCTGATGTCCTTTCCTCCCTTCCCTGTCCCTCATCATCTCTCCCTTCCTAATTGTCCCACTCTTATCTTCACATCACCCTTACTTTCTTTGTCTTTTCTCTGGTTTCCACACATGACAGCACATGAGACAGGTGCTCTGTGCATTTAGTTTGCTTAACATGATGCCCTTAAGTTCCATCCGCTCTCCTGCAAAAGACACAATTTCATTCTTCTTTATAGCTGACCATCCTTATTTCTAACATAATGTTTTCCCCATTTATCTGCTGATAGGTGGAGCCCAGGCTGAGTCTACACCTTGGCTGTCACTCATGATGCTGTAATAAGTGAACATCTGGAAGTGTCTTCCTTGCAGGATAGCAGCCGTTCCTCTGGATAAACACCCACCAGCAGTGTAGCTAGATCGTTGGTAATAATATTTTTATCTGTTTGATTTACTTCCTCATTTTTATTAGTCATTCAACAATTTCATACAGTGTCTTTTGATTACACCCACCTGTCCCGCTTCAACTCTTACCAGATGCACGCTTCCTTCTCTACCCACCCAAATTTGTGTCCTTTGTTATCTGCTTCATCAAGTCCAATTCATGCTTCGCATATACTTGAGGGATTGTGCTCATCCACCGGAGCGTGTTTGACCTACAAGTGGCCACGTACTTAAAAAAACAACCCTCCCTCTCGGTAGCTATGAATTGCCAGTAGGTCATCAGGTAGGGGTGGGACACTAATTCCATCTTCCCACTTCGTGGTGAAGTTTTTTCTGGCTTGGGTTATACAGGTCTCGTGCATGCTGTCATGACTGCTGTGATTTCATATGTGGGACTGCTCCATTGTGTCTGGAAAACCCTGTTTCCTTCCAGCCATCCACTGCTCCCACTTTAAACCCACTCCCATAAAGATTCCTGAGACTGGGGAGGAGGTTTGATGTAGTTGTCTCACTTAGGAATCTGTTCAGTACTATATCCACTGAGTACGATAATAGTAGTAGGTTCCCCAGGATCTATTACCTCTCAGCCTCAGGTTATTGATCGGCTTTGATGGCGGTGCCAGGTATGAGTTTCATTTTGTGTACTGCCCTTGAATTCAATCAGAAAGTGCTGGGTCAACCATGGTATCTGTGCCAATGTCGTGCCAGGTGAGACGTCTTATCAGGCTGGCTGTTACTGTCATTTGCAGCGTTCACACGTAGGTAATACTGATGCGTATCTTTCTCTTCCGATGGTCTGCACCACAACTTTCAACACTATAAGTCTAGCCACCAGGGATGGACCTTCCAGGACAGTAACACCTTGATTTTTCCATTGTTCTATGTCCCAAGTATATGTTATTTTCATGGGTAAGGAGGTCTTATAATCAAATTCTGGAGGGCAATCAATAGCGTCGGCAAAAGCCTATAAAGGGTGGAGATCTATGGGAACTCACTAGCCAACCACTCCAAAAAATATAACTCATATCAGACAACGGGCTTTTTATTTGTTAGTTCCTGTGATCTAGTAGGGTGTGTGTGTGTGTGTGGGTGTGTGTGTGTGTGTGTGTGTGTGTGTGTTAGGAAGTTTCTCTAATAGTAGCAAGTTTCCATTGGCTGTTTGGAAGGTCTCCAATGCTAATCAACCTCCCTGAACTCCCTTCTGCCTCCTGCCCTCCCAATCCCAACTCCTGTACCCTCCTATTCCACTCTCCCCTCTACCGCTTCCCACTCTGATTTCTTCCCACCCCGTGGACCTTTCTGACTTTCTGGGCAGTATGTGCATTCCAAAATGTACCTACCTCCAAATTCAAAGCTGACATCTACAAGTGAGAGAAACCTGCAGCTTGTTCTGTGTCAGGGCCACCTCACTCAGAATGGCTGTTTCCAGCTGCATCCACTTTCTTGTGAACTTCATAATTTCATTTTTCTTAAGATCTGAACTACATGTATTTATGTAAATTTTATGGGATCTCCATGCTGCTCTTCTTGGTGGCTGCGCTGATATCCATTGCCATCAACAGTGAAATGCTTCCTTTTAAGGAAGTCACTTCTGATTCTCAGAGTCTGTATTTTCAGCGATGGGGAAGTGCTTCCTGTTAGATAAAGTACTTTAGAAAAGTACTGGTTTAGATGAAGTACTTGTGAAAGGGAGGAGTCTGTTGAGAGAACTGAGGTGTGTGTGAAAGTGGAGCTAAGAGTTCTACCTCTGGGGAGAAGAAAGACCGAGTTCTTCTTGAACTTCAGGTCAAGAGAAATGAGGAAGGTCCTGGCATCAGCCTGTTTAGTCCTAGGCCTTCACCTAGTCTGTGAGTTGTGGAGAAATCCTAGTATGTGTGATTAATTTGGATGAATGAGAGAATGGAGTACAAGACAAAATCATGTAGCTAGAAACTTTAAGCGGGATCTGATGTCATTTGTTATCCATCCACACAGGGGTCATAGGCCAACAGGAGAGACATGACCAGGAGCAGGTGAAGCAAAGTCCTCCGTCTCTGACAGTCCGGGAAGGCGGGACTTCGGTTCTGAACTGCACTTACGAGAACAGCGCCTTTGACTACTTCCCATGGTACCGGCAGCTCCCTGGGAAAGGCCCTGAACTACTGATAGCCATGCGTTCAGTTCTGAATGAAAAGGAAGATGGACGGGTCACAGTCTTCTTCAGTAAACGGGAGAAACAGCTCTCCCTGCACATCACAGCCTCTCAGCCTGGAGACTCAGCCACCTACTTGTGTGCAGCAGGAACACAGTGATCCTCAGGCACCTGCAGCCTGCACCCAAACCTGCCGCTGAGGCTCCAGCAACACCCATCTGACAGAGATGCAATGAGTATTCAACTGCACAAGCGGGTGATGCAGTGAGCAAGGCACTGTGAGGACCCGAAGGCAAACCAGCTGCAGTCAGAGCTTGCTTTTCTCCCGTCTGCATTTGCTCTGCAGGCATGGCTGGACTTTCACACTTATCTTCTTCACTATTGTAGACAGATTTTTCTCCCATGTCATTGTTTAAATAGTTGTCGATGTGGTTAATTTTCATAAACTGGAAACAAGGTTCCATCTCCCTCTAGTCTTGCCAACAATGGTATTAATGTTTAGTTATTTATCTAATGTTATTAACTTTGACCTTGGCTTACCTACTAGAAATCACATGGAATTTTCTTTGATGATTTTCTTTGAATTTCCTGGGATAACTGGGGAAGTAATGCTTTATCTGATCCCTGACTATTTCTATTTCCTCTGTTTGAATTGCCTTTTATATCTTTATCTACCTGAAAGAAATCCAAATAAGTAAATAAGGAAGATTTTAAAAAGGAAGGCCTGTTTAAGACATATAAACACGATCAAAAGTGAAAAGAAAACAGTAACTTATAACATGTAAACACATAACTATTTCCTTAAAAAAGTAGCTTCACATGTGGCTTTCAGAGATGAATCCAAAAATATAATGTTGACTATAAAAGGCAGAAAGATTAAAAAAGAGCCAAATCTGGCTCATGAACATAGGAAATGGATGTTTTCAGGCATTGGAAGCTTGCTGTGTGAACTTGTGCTGACGGTGGAGTTCTGCAGAAGATCCATGTCAGCTCAGTCGTAAAAGGGCCAAGCATTGGTGAAGGTAAATTCTCAGCCGGCCAGCCCCGGCCTGGACAGTGTTGGAGACCGATTACTGCTGGGGAGGGAGAGTGGATCTTCCTTAAGATCTCTGGATAGGCTGACTAGACTCCAGTGGATGAACTTGCACTGAAGGACATCTGGGTAACAGTACTTAACCAGACAGGACGTCAGAGAACGCGTGAGGTCTGGTGGGGGAGCAGGGAACGCGGATGGGAAGGGCGTCTAAACTGGACTGAGCACTGTTGTATGAAATACACAAAAACTCAATACGATATTTTTTAAAAAGAAAATTGCAAAATATGCCATAGATAGTTCATGGCACTACTAATAAGAAATCTCAAAATATAAGTGATGTATATTGCTTTCTTTTTAATTTTTCACAAAATTTTATTTATTATTTTTATTATAAGTATCCGTACATGTGCACAAATTCGTATCATGTGTGTTGAGGTCAGAGAACAACTTTAAGGAGTCAGTTTTCTCCTTCCACCTTTACCTTGGTTCCAGACATCGAACTCAAGTCACCAGGTTTCAGGACAAGTACTGTAAACATTGGGCCATCATGCCCATTCCCTGCGTTTTTTAATGCATGACTGCAAGTTTAATATTTCAAATATCCTATAGAATCTTCCCAATGGTGATTTTTCTTTGGAAACGTAGAAGGAGCAACTTTTTGAACATTTTCTTCTTGTTGTAATAAATGAGAAAAAGAGAAGAGAGAGGGGGAGATCTTCAGGAACCCACAGCATTATCTCTCTAGTCTTGCTAGGTGCAATGGTATGGGTTACATAATTTTTGTATTTTTCAATGTGAGAATTATGTATAAAAATTTCTAAGATTTAAAAATAGAAGCACCCAACAGTGTTTTTAGCCTCTAGAAGTTCTCATAATTCAGAAAAGATCTCTCATTGCCTAACAGAGCATATATTCCCAAATGCTATATAAATGCTAACAAAATTTCCTCTGGAAGAACCTTTTAATTTGTTTACAAAGTATGTTTATTCTACATGGTTGAGATTTCAGATTATCCTATATATCTAGGAGGCTGAGGCAGGTTTTAGTGAGGTTAAGCATCAGAAGAGATCCTCGGTGACAAAGTGAAATTTTGTGAAGAAAAATCTAACTAAAAGAATATAGAATATGTTGAACCTAAGATGTACACTATCCATAATGCATAGTTTCTCCCATCCAATAGGAAAATAGAAAAATAAAATGAAATCAATTGACTCTTAGCAGTAAGAGATTTATATCTCATAATTCCATTATATGAACTCCCCGTATCTTTCGAATTTTACACTCTTTTCAAGTTTTGTAACGTGAGCCAGAAATTTGGAACAGTATTTAAATATGGTTGGAATAGCATTGTTGTATGAAATTGCCAAGCTGGCATCATCAAGGACACAAGAAGGAGAACTGGGGAGCTCTGCTAAGCTCAGCAGGACTCTGAGCTTCATAGAGAATGAGAGGCTGAGAACTGTATAAATCAACCAGACAGACTGTGAGTCACATTGCTTTATCACCATTTGGGTATCATCATGAGTTAGTCAAGCAAAAGTCTGTGTTCAGAATGGGAACTTTGGGCGAAAATTCCCTCACCTGATGAATTTTCAGCATAAAATAGAGGAGAATCTTGATTCCTTCTGTGTCATAAGAGAGAAAATTCTATTTTGGACAGTAATTACATGGTAGTGTTTTTGTGGATATAAGGTCATTTGAGGAGAAGTTTTGTTCTCATGAAAACTGTAATAAGGACTTCAGAATACTGTCAAACAATAGGCATAAACTCATAGCAGTGAATGACACTGCTGAACGTTGGCACCTAGGGGCTCATGATTCTCCCTTCCACAGACTTCTAACAAAATCAAGCACAGAGTTGCATTGTGAACAATTAGCCTTTACTGCTGTCAGTGACACCTGCTTCCAGCTGGAGACACATCAGCACTCAGAAGTCTGTTCTGAGGTCTTGTGTCTGGGCAGATGTTTGGCTGATATGAAACTCCCATAGTTTGAGGGGTGGGAAGGAAGGTGTGCGTAACAACTGCTATTTTTTCTCTGCAGTGAAGCTGGGACTGGCGTTCATGTTTCATCTTCAGATCAGACGAGTCAGAACAATCACAGCTTCTGTGAATATGAGCAGAATATTCAGAATTCATACCATTTGGTTTCAGAAAACCTTTCAGGCTTTATCACAGATTTATTCAATAAACTTTGTTATTTTGAAGGACCATTGACTTTTGTGTGTCTCCTTGATATTAAGGTTTATTCTTTCTTAAAGATTTGCTATTTATTTGTTTAGTGATTTATTTATGTGTATGTCTGTGTCTGTGTAAATGTATGTATGCAGAAGAGGGGGCAGCACAGGTGCGCCTGTGTGCATGAGGACGCCAGAAGATGGTGTCTGATTTCCTGGAGCTGCTCTTACAGGAATTGTAGTACACCTAACTTTTAAATGGGTGCCAGGATCTGAATGCCAGTCCTAACGGATGGGCAACAAACACGTTTTGGGGCTAAGTCACTTCTTCAGCACCCTTAAGGGTGCACTGTTTCTCAGTTAAATCACAAGGAAAGGCAAAACAATATTTAGAATGCAGCAATTTTCCAGCTCTGCACATCCAAACTTGATACTTGCCCAAACCATATTTCTGGGGCACTTCACTGGGGAAATTTGTACCTGTGCTCCCGGTAACACAGAGCAGGAGCCCAGTCTGCTAGCCTGCTGCTCTCCAGACTGCTGGGGGCACGCAAGGTCTCCATCTGCTTAGGCACAAAGAATGAAAACCAGGACTTTGCATGTCTGTGAAAACCCAGATGTGAAAAGGGCAGATGTCAATTACTACTCCTTGAACCACACATTGCTCTGTTAAGTTCTATCAAAGACCTTGTTTGTAGTTTCTTTTCTGATTGTCATTTGGTTTATTTCAATTTGTCCATTAAAATGATGAGAACAAGTGTAAGAAAAAAGCTGCACTATAAACGACTGCAGAGCAGTCCACAAAGATTCAAGTACAGATTGATGTGCTGTAATCATGCCACCACCCACTGCGAGCTTGCAAGTTACACAGATCACGTTCTGTGGGAGTAAAACAACAGCTGGCTCAGAAGGACCTGGCATGTTTATCACGAGATTATTTTGCAAATTACAGAGCACAGAATTTAACAAGTAAAACTACATGCTTCGGATGAGCGGTGGAAAAAACGTCCTTCCAGGAAACGCCAGGACACGCAGTACAGTGAGGTGAGCCAGCCCTTTAGACGCCTTCTACAGGAACTGCCATGTTAGATGCTTCGGATTAATTTTTCTACAAAGTGGGGTTTTAAAATGATTGTGTGTGTGTGTGTGTGTGTGTGTGTGTGTGTGAATATATGTTTACAACTATGTGTGGGTGTGTGAGTGGAGGCCAGAGGTTGACACTGGGTATTTTAGCCTAGTCTGGTTGGCTAGTAGGACCCTGGGATTCTTGTCTCTCCTTCCCAGTGCTGGCATTGCAGGAGCACCCACAACCCCTGCTTCTTTATGCAGATGATGGGGAGGAGAACTCAAGTCCTCCTGTTTCCACAGCAAGCACTTTGTGATCTGAGTCCTCGCCCTCACCCCCAAAGACTAATATTTAATTCTTCCCCTAGTTTTCTAAACATAAGCACACGAACAGCTTCTCAGATTCTGAGGGACGGCTTCTATCACGTGACTCAGAAGCGGCTCTGTTAGACACAGAATTAAGCGTTCCCTGCACTCAGTGAGGAGGAAGTGCTGCGGCTAGTTTAGACGCCCAGGCTTCCACAGAGAAGTGTGAAGACCCAGGAGGGCCCATTTCTTCATTAATTTTATTAGATCAGGAGTGGAGAAAACTAAATATATGTTAATGATCTGTAAGTATTTCACAGTGTTTGCATGGCTAATAATGAATTTGACGTTGAATGGGTCCCCAAATTGTTCCATGAATACCACCCGTGTGTAAAGCAGTTCAAAGTGTTGTCCTCAGCTTCCTCCCTCAACAGGAATGGATTTTCTCATGTTATCTTTTTAGCACTGCCTATTTTAATCACCAAGAAGTAAAACTAAGCAAAGCACAATTTGTTGGGGGCTGCACTTTTTCTCTCTGCACACAGAACTTGTGGCCTAGGATCACATGAAACCTCACTTCCTGGTGGGAGCCCAGCATAAGAACACAGGCAGGACATACACACAGTGTCAGCACGCAGAGACACTGAACGCTGAGCTGAGGCAGAACAGACACATTTGTGCAGGACATGTGCCACATACCTGCCCGCAGCCTGCTGTGTGTGCTCATGGCCTTGACCTTCTCTGGTACGGATGAATCCGGAGAGTTAAGATATTAAGGGTGAAGCATTGCACTCGGGCATAGAGTGCTTCGCATGTACAGGAGGAGCAGCAGAGATGGGCAGAAAGCGAACAGAATGTGTCTTCAGTTTGGCTGATCTTTGGGTCTTAAGTTAATTCTTATAATGTTTTACTAAATATCAAAAGATCAGCTGTGATTTCTGATTTTTTGACAGGATCCACCCTGGCGCAGAAAGTGACTCAAGTCCAGCCAGCTACAAGCGGACACGAGGGAGACAAGGTCACCCTGGACTGCACATTTGAGACAAGTCGGAGCTTATACCATCTCTTTTGGTACAAGCAGCTTCCCGGTGGAGAGATGATTTTCCTGATTCGTCAGATGTCTATTAATCAGAATGAAAAGAGTGGTCGGTATTCTGTCTCCTTCCAGAGATCCGCCAAGTCCATCAGCCTCTTCATTTCAGCCTTAAAGCTGGAAGATTCAGCAAAGTACTTCTGTGCCCTCTGGGAAATGACTCACAGTGTTTGAAATGATAGTACAAGCTGAACAAAAACTAGAGCCCCTTAGGCACAGCCCTCCGTGGAGTCCAGCTGAGATGCACACGTGCACTCCCAGACAAGCAGGTTGGAACTGTGGTTGATTCATCTGTGGTCTGGGTGAGAAGTGGAATTCTAAGTAAAACCCCTCCATGTAACTGTTATCATTGTCAACTTTCCTTTTAATACATCGTTTTGACAGCTTTTAGCCAAAAATACATCTTACAGGAAGCTACCGCCCCACCCATGAGCATTTATTATTAGTTTCTCAACTTCCCTGGATTTTCAAATTGAAACATGTATATCTGGATTTCAAAGCTAGCATTTAGTTATGAGAGAAAACGTATTTCTGGGTCTGGGTTACTCACTCAGGATGATTGTTTCCAGTTCTACCCACTCATCTGTGAATTTCATAGATCCATTTTTTAAAAGAATTGAATAATATCTATTATATAAATGCACCAAACTTTTTATTGTCCATTTATCAGTGGAAAGACATCTAGGTTTGCAGTTTCTGGCTGTTGTGAAAAGGGCGGCAATGAAAGTGGATGAACATGTATTTCTGAAGTAATGCACAGTCTTCTGGGGATACACTCAGCAGTGGTGTGGCTGGATCACATGGTAGATCGAGTTTGAGCTGAGGAACCTTCATATTGATTTCCACACTGGTTGCACCAATTTACGCTCCACCAACAGTGGGATAAAATTTCCCCTTTCTTCACATTCTCACCAGAATTTGTCTTTTATTTATTTATTTATTTATCTTATTTATTCTGAGTAGGATGAGACAAAATCTCAAAGTGGTTTTAATTTACATTTCTCTGATGGATAAAGATGCTGAATGTACATTTTTAAAATGTTTTAATTTTCATTTCTGCTACTTGCATTTTATCTTTGGAGAACTTCCTTTTCATCTCCTTATCTTGGTTTGTAATTGAACTGGTTTTTTTTTTTTTTTGTATTTAGCTCTTTGTATATTGTAGATACTCTTTGTCAGAGGGATATTTTTTCCCATTCTGCAGTTGCCTCTTCACATGAATGGTAGTATCATTTCATATACAGAAGCCTTTAAGTTTCATGTGGTCTCATTTGTCAGGTGTTGAACCTAGTGCTTGTGCTGTAAGAGTCTTATTCAGAAGTCCTTTATTGTGCCTATAAGTCCCAAAGTATTCCCCGCTTTCTCCTCTATCTGATTCAGGGTGTTGGGTCTTATGCTGTGTGCCTTGATCCATTTAGAGCTGCGTTTTGTGCATGTTAAGAGATAGTGATTTAGTTTTATTCTTCTACAAGCTGCTATTCAGCATAATAGACACTATAAAAATTGCTTAAAAGATGTGACCTCATGACAGGGGGGTATTGATGCTTGTAGACAACATAGGTTAAAAATGTAAAGCCTTAATTCCAGGAGTGGACGCCTCTGTAGAAGCTGTGGATCAGGAGTCCCATAGACCCTCAACCAACACTGGCCATTGCCTCTGCTCTTGGTTACCAACCAGAACTTGATGGTAAAATCTATTGCTGAAGACACTACATATATGAGTTGAACAACAAACATGGAGCTGTGCTGCCTTCAGAACCCCATTCTATTGGCTAGCTTTAATAGTGCTGGAAAGGGCTATGCATGCGACCTGAATGAAAAACATATTCATATCTTACCCAGATGTGGTTCCTATGAACTACTGCAGTGGCCTGGTAAGATGTGCCTACTGCTGCAACAGTGGTAAGAATATTATAGGAATAAACAACCACTATGCAATTGGATTTAAGTCCACTGCCCAGGATGCAGCCCATAGCTGACATGTATATCAGACATCAGAACATGGGGAGACTCTGATGTCAGTTTTCTACTGAATCGTTATAGTACTGGACTGACTTCTGATGACTCATGATCACACTCACAGATCAATGATCTCATCTCTACCCGATGTGCACTTGCAGTGTAATGGTGATGAACATAGAAACCCACAATCGCTAGTGTGGAGAGACAGGAGCGTGCAGAGCTCAGCCCTGAACTTGACACCTGCATCAAATCTCTACCCTCCAGAGCTCAGAGAGCATTGCAGAAGAGGAGCCAGAAATATTGCAGGAGCCAGAGGGGCGGACGATCACAAGGAAACAGAGTTTTCCAGACAATTCATGTGAACCTACAGCAATGATGACAGCTTGTCCAAGTCCCATGTGAACCCGACAGAATCCCAGTATAAACGTGGAGAGTGAGAAAGAAACTCAACCCTGTCTGTGGATCTGTTGGCAACTGATGGTTTCTGGGTGGGCGAGGCAGCCTCTTGTAAGAACGGGATGATTGGTGGGACAGCCAGGCTCCAGGAGATGGACCCATAGTGGTTGACATCTGAGTACAGAGAGTCTTAGACTCTGTGGGCCTTATTTTAAATATAACAGAGGGGCTGGAGAGATGGCTCAACAGTCAATAGCACTGGGGTTCTTGCAGAATTCCTGGATTTGTATCTCAGCACCCACATGGCAAATAAATATATCCATAACTCCAGTTCCAGGGGATCTGAAGTATTCTTCTGTCCTCTGCAGGCACTGCATGACACTTCACACTTACATGCATGCAGGCCTAATACATATAAAATAAAAATAAATTAATTAAAAATTCAAAAGGTAAATGTAATAGAGTAGATTAAAATGTGCAGAGGTGATGAGGGGATTAGCAGTCACAGGAGAGGATCTGGTACCGTCAGATTGTATGAGAACTGGAAAAGTGTAACCAAAAACAGATCATACAAAATGTGTGTAACATTTTGGAAAGCTGCAAACCCTGCACTACAATACCTTAAAATGCTAGTTTCTCGAGATGATAAGAGCACATACTTAGGAATAGGAAAGAAGATATTTTCTTTATGAACGCAATAATAGAGAAGCAGGCCCATCAGGAGTGAAGTAGAATGAGATTAATTATAAGGAATTAATACCATGAAATTACTGGGGCTGATGCAAGGGACTCTGCAAACCTTAGTCCTTGCGTATGGTACTGAGCCTAAATTTCTGAAGGCCTCTAGACCATCAACTGGGAAGAAAGGAAGCATGATGGCAGCAGTTGGATGACGTGCAAGTTGTAAAGGTAGAGTGAGACCCATGAGGGCAGTTGAATCCTACAAGGACAGACCTCGTCCACCTGCCGAATCCCATTTGTTGGTGAACTTCAAAAGAACAGTATCATTTGCTAACATACACTTTGTGCACTTGACTCAGGACAAAGATAAGCTGTAGTAACCGGAGGAATAGGGACTCAGGGAGAAACTTGGCTGCAGGCTCGGTAACAGCAGAGATGCTGCTGTGAGGCCGGCCGTCTTATTCTGCAGGGTCACGTCATAACGAATGCTGTATCACCCAAGTCTTGTGTAGTTTCATCTTTGATGTCCAACCCCAAAGCAGAACGACGTGGGAGGCAAATTCTTTGAAATCTGTTTCAGTTAGTTTTTTTCAGAACTTTTTGTCATGTGTATGAGTGTTCTGCCTGCCTGCCTATGTGCACACGACATGCATGATTCTTGGTGCCCACAGAGACCAGAAGAGGGCATCGGATTCCCTGGAGGTGAACTTATAGATGGTTGTTAGTCTCCGTGTAGGTGGTGGGAACTGGTCCTCTTAAAGAGATCACCTACACTTAGCAACTAAGTCATTTCTCCAGTCTGTCTCCAGATAACTTAAGTTGAGGCGACAAAGCTACCACAGGCCTTCTGGGTAAGATGTCAGATCGGAAGACACACTTGTGTGCTCAGATGAAAAACAGTCACTATAAAGAAATTAGATTCTACTCATATATGAGAGTCAATGAAAACAAGCGGGTCTTTCTCTGCAGAGAAACAGCTCACCCACCAGTCATCACACGCGCTCCTGCTAGCTACCATCAGCTGCGTGACGTGTGAGGCGACCACGAGCACGGGTGCTGTTAGAGCCGGGGGGAAAGACCCGGGCTGCGGTAATGCAACCAGAAGCTGGATAACGCATGCACAGAGAGCCGGCAGGGGCACAGCAGGCGCCGGACAGACACACGGGTGGTGTGGGAACCTGAGGCTGACACTAGTAGACATCTGTCAGAAAAAGCCACCTCCTCTCCATTGACTGGGAGAGCTAAACCACATCACAGGAACTGCGCTGCACAAATGCTCACAGTCTCCTGCTGGCACAACAAAGGTAAGCTGAGGTGGGCAGGGCTTTCTCACAGTCTAAGCTCCTCAGCCACAGATGTTCTGTGCATAGAGTTGACGGAAACGCCACGAGACTTTGTAACTTTCAAGTGTGTGTTGAAGGACACTGACGCAATCGGGTTAATGAGACTGGTAGCCCTTCCCCATCTGTGAAATGGGTACAAATCAGTCCAAGTGGACGGAGAACCAGACCGTTCTGAGGAGGGAATCCTGACTGTGCGAAATACCATGTTTCATTTTTTGCTTATTTTAATATTTTAAACTATTCTTTCACAATTTCACGTATGTGTATAAATAATGTGTTCTGACTGTGTTCCAGGTATCGTCACCTTTTCTCCTCCAACCTCCTCCCTCAGTCCCAGCCTTCTTCCAAACACACGTCACTCCCACTGTCATGTCTTTTAACTGTGCTCACTGCATTTAATCAGGGTTGAGTGCATGGCATGGGTGTGCGCTATTTAGTGGAGCAGGAACAACTTATCAGTACCTTCACTATGAAGGAACATGATTACCCCTCTTCCAGAAAGCTCTGCCTATAGCTTTCAAGTAGGGTCATGTTCTCAGGAGCCTGTGCCCATCCATGATATATGTTGGAAGACTCAGTATTGTGCACACCTTGTACAGATATCCACTACTGTTGTGAGTTCATGTGTGCAAAGGTCATGTGGGGTCCAGAAGACAGCAGTTCAATTTTTTTAGTATTATTTACATTTTTATATTTTTTGCAGTTAGTGTGTGTTAATTTGTATCTTGCAAGCAAAAACTTTCACAGCTGTCCTCTGTGCTGATGTCTTCACACCTGTGATGCTCACTCATCACAGCTGTATCCCACATGCTTCTTCCCATTCTCATTTTAGTCCTCCTTGTCCACTTTCCATTCCAAACTCATGTCATTCCTTAAAGTCAGCTCAAAAACAATAAATATTTTCTGTAAAGCTGTCATTGAACTCTGCAAGGGATACAAGTGAGTTGCACAAGTGTCTGGGACTTCTGTTAAATCGTGTACCTGTTAGTGCAGGTACCTTCCCTGATAAACAGTAACGTGAAAACACTTGCTAGGAGAATGCATAAACAAAACAAACAAGGAAACAAACAACAACAAAAGTTAGAGGAGATCTTCATCAGGTCAGATGCATAAAACACAACAAAGAAATATAAATATGAGACAAGCACCCGCTGAGACACCTCCACAAGCTCACAGCTCAGTAGTGGACACCAGAGATAAGGAGACATCTTAATGACAGAAAAAGATTATAGATTCTTCTGAAAAAATATCAATGATCATATATTAGCCTCAAATAAGCAGATGAAGAAAGTAAGAGAATCAGATGAGGATTGATTGTTGAGAAATGTATCAAGTGAATGAAATGGAAAGGTGCATGAGAAATTCACAAACCTGCACAAAAAATTCAGCAAGAAAATGAACCTATCATAAATGCTGTAATATCAGAATCAATGAAATAAAAACACAATGGAAAGTACCCTTAACAGACCAGACCAGGAAGACCATGAGAGGTGGATGACAAACAGCAAAACAATCAGAAACATGGAGGGGAAAATCTTCCAAGAACTATGGGACACCTTCAGGAAACCAAACCTAAGAAATCCTTGGGGCAGAAGGAGTTGAGGTAAATTCTGAAAACATAAACAATTTACTCAATTAAGACATTTCAGTAAAATTTTCAAACTTAGGAAAGAATCACAAAAGAGAACCAAAAAGAACCACAGCTAGAGATCAGAGAAGAAACTCCATGACATAAGATAGTCCAGAAGTAAAAATACACCATGAAAAATTGATATTTAAAGGCTTAAAGAAAATCACCAGCTCACATTCAAAGCAGCAACATTAGAATAACAGTACATCTCTCATAAACAAAGTTAAAGTCCAGAAAAGCCTGGAATGTTTTATTTTAAGCCCCTAAAGTAAACAAATATGAGCAAAGACTGCTAAACTTGACCAATTTTCTCTTCAAATTAATAGAGGAATAACAATTGAAGTCAAGCATAAATCAATGCAATTAATGACTACCAAACCAATATTGCAGAAAATTCTTAGAGGAATATTGCATGAGAAAGTCTCATCAAAACATGGGAAAGAGTCCATTCATGAGAGGAAGAGGTAAAAGAAGAACCAAGAAGGAATCTATTATGTCCAACACAGCACATCAGGAAGCGGGAGAGATGAAAAGAATACTAATAAGCCAACCAATCAAAAACCCAAAAAAAGCATGCCAAAAGCAAACTCCTCACAACAATACTGTCAAATGAAAATGGTCTCAACTCACCAATCAGAAGCCAAGTTTAACTGACTGGATTACAAAAGATCCAAATACGGGATACCAAATAATATAAAGGGCATAACAATCTTCATACGTGATAAAGTGGATTTCAAGACAGAACTAGTCAGAGCAGATAGAGAACCACTACATACTAATAAAGGAAACAATTCATCAGGAAGACGTGACAGTTATAAATATGTATGGACCAAAACTTTGAGTGCTCAATAACACAAATACTGAAAAGTCATAGAATGTCCTGTAGGTTCCCGTACAATAATAGCCTAAGACGTCAGTGTCCCATTCTGATTTTCAGCTAGGCCCACAACCACAAAACCAACACAAAAAGTTTAGAGCAAAGGAATTTTGCCAGTCCAACACTGGTTTGGGCAGAATTCGAGGCAATCTAACGAAGCAAATGCATCCCTGGAGGTCTTGTTAAAATGAACCAAGCAGCTAAAACATATGAACACATTCGTGGTCTCTGCTCTGAGAAAAAAGTGATGGCAATCTCATTATAAACAGTAGAAATCAAATGGAAAATATTTTTAAGTAAAACTTTTAAGATAACTTCTTATGATCATGGACTTTTAAAAATTGTCTTGTAAAATTTATTCCATCTGAACACAGTGGCACAGGCCAGTGCTTTTAAATGACTTGAGAGTCTGAGGTGAAGGCTTGCCAGCCCGAGGGCAGCCAGGATAACTACACCTGGATGAAAAACAATCAGGGTCTGGAGAGATGGATTCGTGGTGAAGAGCCCTGGCTGCTTTTGCAGAGGCTCCATTCTCAGCACCGACATGGTGGATAACAGCTGTTGTCATTCCACTTCCCATGGATCCAACGCCCTCTTCTGACCTCTATGGGCATTACATGACATGAGTTCACTCACATACATGCAGGCAATGCACTCATAACACAAAATAAAAATAATAAATAAAAGGGTTTTAAAAATCAGTCAAGAAACTGGACATTACATTCAAAGACCAGAAAACTATATTTATAATGCATATTTCTTTTCTTGCTTTTCGGAGTCCTGGGATATTGCCTAGCCTGATCAGACTTTTTTTATTCTTTGAGAATTTCGTACCTGCATACAATGAAATATTATCATAAACACACATCACAGTCCTTAGAGTCCTGGGATATTGCCTAGCCTGACCAAAGTTTTTTATTCTTTGAGAATTTCGTACATGCATACAGTGAAATATTATCATATACACACCCTCACATCATCGGGATGTTCTCCAACACCTTTTTCTTAACTCTGTGTCTTTTTTCTAGCAGTTATAACCCACACAGTCTTTTTAGGGCTGTCCATATGTGTATGGGTGTGGTGTCAGGCACTGAACTTAGGATATGTATCAGTGACTAAACCATCATAGAAGAGTGAGGAGTCCTCACCCAGCACTGTGAACTGCTAACAGCTCCTCAGTGAGAGTTGAGAGCTGGAGAGCATCTCTCCCTGCAGTGAAGGAATTGTGGTTGGCTTAATCTCTTTCAGTTCTTTTGTAGGTAGCCACATCTACTCTGAGTGCATTAGCCTTGTCCTGCCCAGATGACAACACTTCACAGCACCCATGCCCGCCCCAGGCTCCTGCATTCTTTCAACTTCCTCTTCTCTGATGCTCCCTAAGCCTTTGTCAGGGGGAGGGGGGGTAAAGAAGATGGCCCATCTGTGACTGACCAATGTGAGTCTCATTCTCAGCACTTTGACCTGTTATATGTTTCTGTACTGAACGCTACTTACTGCAAATGCAGCTACCCAGTGCACTGAGACTTTCCCTACAAAGTGCATCTCACTCTCACTGGCAGACAGTACTCGTCTTGATGGAAAGCCTGTCATCTTTTAAAAACACTGTAATTTGTGCCTTATTAGAAAATATTAGATGCACAGTGTATGAGAGAACATTAAAACATAGTGTGGAAAATTAAAATGTCTTTCAGCACTATTAAACACAGGAACCACGACTTCCATTTAAAGCACGGGTGTCTTGCTCTCTCTTCTTTGAACCTGGAGCTAGGCTGTGGCCAACAAACCCGTGTTTCCTCCTGTCTTGTCCAACATCTCTGAGATGACAGCCATAGAACCCACACTCAGCATTCACGTGAGCATGAGGGAGCGGAATTCAGGTCACCGTGCTTGCACAGCAAACTCCCGTATCCCCAAGACACCTCCCCACCCGATGAAAATTAGGGTCACACAAAGTGTATTGACTTAATAATACATCCTAACATAACCGTTTCACATTTTTCAAAATAATCAGCAATGACTCTCCCTAAGGAGCTTGTACCCACTCTTGAGTATGTCTGATTTTCTTCTGCGTGCAGTTTTTCCTTAGGTAGGCTCAGGGTTTCTTGTCTGCTTCCCCATGTCTACGCTGGAATTTTGTCTGGTTTGAGCTTGTGGGGGACTTGTGTGTACTGTCATCATCGCTATGAGTCCATGTGAGTAACTGACCAGCTGTCTGGAAGACTCGGTTTCCCTGTCAACCCTGGCTCTTACACTGTTTCTTTGCCCTCTTCTCAATGATCCCAAGGCTCAAGAATCGTAAATCTTAAAGACACTTGGGAAGAATGTTATTCCAGGAAACAAAAAAAATGTTCTTTTCATTAGCCAGGATGACTTTCTGCAGTGTGCTTTGTTAATGGTATGGTGATAAGATAATTGTGCAATGAAATGATATTGTGAAAAACTGGGATTTGACATCTAGACATTCTTATATCTTACTGAGATTGTTGGCAAAATCACCCAAACCTGCACCCAAAATCTGCAGATGAATTATGAAGGACAAAACTTCCCCTCTGGGATTTCTCTGTCCCACATTCATGAGGTGCCTGGAG
Source organism: Eospalax fontanierii (assembly GCA_035773235.1). Taxonomy (NCBI): domain Eukaryota; kingdom Metazoa; phylum Chordata; class Mammalia; order Rodentia; family Spalacidae; genus Eospalax; species Eospalax fontanierii. The sequence goes on along the minus strand of CM069536.1, from coordinate 10,562,824 downwards.
CGACATCTAAACCTACACTGGTGAAATGGAGTCAGAAACGACACGGCCCTGGTGCTTCCTTCAGACGCTGCAGATGACGGACACACGGAAGGCTCTCTTTGTTTAGAGGAGGTTTCCTCACATTTACTGGTGATCAGTTCTCACTGACCCTTGTTCTCTGTGCATGCCCTGCTGTCTCTCCAACAGTGAGAAAGGGTCATGCCCCAAACCAGCAAAAATTGCTCAAAAGACCTTAAGAAACAAGAGAAGGAAAAGCCAGCAGCATCAAACTGCAAGGGTTTTATTTTGTGTGGAACAATTAAGGTGTATCAGTGTAAAGTGATGCAAAACTGAATTTGAAGTAGAGAAGCATAGAAATGGTTTAGCATCTTGATTTAGGTTATGCTCACATTCCTCTTTGAGCAATTCACTTGGCAACATAAGACCCTTACCCACATACACAGTACACATACACTCCTAACAATGCACCTAGCACCTAGGACCCCTACCTGTGTCAGGATGCATTCACACCTCAATCCAACAATGGAATGCATTTCTCCTCCCATTTGCAACCTTCAAATAGTTTCTTTTCCAATGTGTTTCTAGATGTAGCCATGTATGCGGGGGACCTGATCTGGCCTGAATAGTTCAGGGTGTATGAGCCATAATGGAAACTGTATACTGTGAGTAAACAGTATAGTCTATTTCAGTTGTTCCTAGTTGCCTGCCACAACTTGTAGGTAAGAACCTATTGCTAAGGACACCACAAACTCTGGTCACAGGTCTTGGAGAAATGGAGTTGGCATTGACCTAGCACATCTTCCCTGATGGCTAACTCACGTAGTGTCACAAGCTGCCAGGGCAGAAAAGCTATCAAAAATCCGACCCAGCTGTAAGTCTTATGAGCTGCAATGACTGACCTGGGAAGATATGCCCGATGAAGCAATGATGGCACTCATGTCTTGGGGGTAACCAATAGCTGTCTGATCGGACTAAAGGCTCACTCAGTAGGAAGGAGCTCATGCCTGGATCTGTCAACATAGCCAAGAACCTGTGACTGGAGAGGTCATAGACTGTAAAGGAAAAGCTACTACTACTATTTTATTGAATTGATATATTATCCAACTGCCTTAGTACTTATCTTTATATTCTTAGAAAATACATATCTCAGCTCTCATCCAAGAAACTTCTATTTGCAGCAGACAGAGCCTCTACAGAGAAACACAGCTGGTAAAAGTGCAGAGAGTAAGTGACTGTAGCCGTCCCATCTCCAAATAGGACATGTCTAATACAACCCCTTTACCCAAGGTTCATAATGTCTCTGAAAATGGGGTGGAAAGATAGTAAGAGCTAGAGAAGTGAGAGGACTGTGAAATAAGACATGACAGGGATGTTGCCATGAACTCCCAACAATATGGTTCTCCACACAAGACTGCCTGTCCACCAAGCACGGATTGGGGCGGGCACACAGAGCTCCACTGTGAACTGAAGAGCCCCAAGGCAGAGTGAGAAGGTTGCTGGTGAAAGTGGGAGAGCTGGTTTTCTTCAGGATTCCCTCTAATAGGTACTTGGACACTGAGAGTTTGCCCATGCACAAGTGGTCAGCCCTACACCCGAGGACACAAGGAGCACTTAGTGGACTCTGTAGGTGTGTGTGTGTGTTTACATATAAATTATATGTGTATAAATTAAGATGGAAATGAATGATAGTGAAGGCGGATGGGCAGTGTGGCAGGGGACTCATGAAGATTACAGTGTTTGAGTCACAGGAAGAAATAACAAAAATACACACAATTTATGTATGAAATTCTCAAAAATTAAAACGTATATTCAAAACTGTTTTATCTTTCATTTTTAATGTATTTGCTGAATTTTATTCAAATCTCATTTAAAAATTTACATAATGGCTAATAAATAATAATAATAAATAGGTTTTGTCACCTTCTACTGACTCTTCCTTTAGATAATGGTACTTAGGATTGAGGGTATTTTTATTTTGCATGCATATGTGAGAGTTGTGTCTGTTCAGTTGTAAATACATGTTTTCAGGTGTGCAGGTGAGACTGTGTGTGTGGATATATGAGTGAAAATTCTTAGGAAGGCCCAAGGTTGGTGCTGTGTAACTTCCTTGGTTGCTCTTCACTCACATACAGCGTGGGGTCTCCTGCTGAGCCTGGAGTTCGCTGATTCAGCTGTTCTAGCTAGCCAGCTTGCTCCGGGGATTTCTCGTCTCTTCTCTTTTGTGCTATGTTGGGATTACAGATGGACGATCACACACGCCTGGATTATTTGTGGGCAGCTGGGGATCTGAACTTCTGTCTTCGCACTTGTGTGGCAAGTGCTTTACATGTGGAGGCACCTCTTAGCCCCGAAAATTGAGTATTTAATATGTACTTGGATGCCTGCTAAGAAGACACTCTAGGGAATGGAGATTGATCTCCAGAATCCACATGGTGGAAGGAGAGAAACAACTCCAGAAAACTGTACTCTGAGCTCGAAATGCACGCAATAGCACACACAAGCACACACACACACACACACACACACACACATTAAAGCAATTTATAATATTATAAAGTTTAAATTCTGTGCAATCATAACCATTCTATGTTCATTTTATGATATGACAAGAATATACATTTGCTCCCATGTAAATGTTTATATCACATAGAATATAATTTGTGCATTTTAAAATATTTAATTCATGTTTTACATTTGTATTGAATCATGTATTTCATACAGAATATCTCAATAACTCTTAGATCATGCTGTTACGTCCATTGCCGCTGGCACCCCACCCCCTCCCACCAGCCCCTCCCAGCTGGAGTCCATGCATTCTGTCATCTGCTTTCAGGTCTGTTGTATCGAGTGCACATTCTCGATGCTCCTCAGTGCAGATGCATCACCTGAGCTCTAGTCAGTCTGTCTGGAGAACCTTGAATTAGGAAGATAAGCTCATCCCCCACTAATAGCAATCAGTTGCCAGTATTTCTTGAGTGAAGACTGAGGTCTGCTGCCCATTTCCCCGTACATGCTGAGGTTTGGTCTGCTTGAGTCTGCATGGGTCTGAGCATGCTGACACCATTGCTGTAGGTTCATATGAGCAGAGTCCCCGGAGCTTACAGGATTCTATTTCCATGTGGTCATGCACCTCCTCACTGGCTCTTACAATATGTCCGCCCCCTCTTCTGCAATGGCCCCTGAGCCTTGGGTGAGTGAAACTTTATATAGGAGTCCTGTCCAGGGACCCACACTCTGCAGATAAAATATAAATGTAAAAATATTTATACATATCAAAAACGCCAAAAATATTTGGAAGTGGACATTGTCAGAAATTCTGTGCTTAGGTTTAGAAAGGATAAACATGAGTTGTCCACTAAACATCCAAATGGAATTGCTTAGTTTGCAGAGTGGTTTATAAGTCCAGAATCCATGGGGGATGCTTGGTGTGAAGATATGCATTTTGAATCTGCCAGCATATGATTGTTTTTTAAAGTCTTTAAGTTAGAGAGGAGTTAATGGGGCCACAGGAACTAAGTCCTATGAACCAGGACTGTGACTGTAAACTACACATTTATCAAAGGAACCTGGGGTAGAGATGAGAGCCAGGAGAGTGTGTGGCTCTAGGATATGTAAGAAATGAAATCTTTTTTTGTAAAAAACATTCTGAAGCTGTATGTCTGTATTGCTCGTCAGTATCTTTGCTACAGGACTAATATCTAGCTTGATGTGACTTGTTTCTTAGCCTGTCAATTGTAACTGTAGCATTCCTTTCTCATCTCCCTTTTGTAAGTCTCATAGTTACACTGGAGGAAAGCTTTTGTTCCCTTAACCTAACGTATCTCATTTTCTCACTGCTAACCCACTTCTTCTTTTACCAACCTTTAGATTCTGGCTCTTCTTGGTTAAAAAACGTCTCTTTCTTCTTTTAAAGTAGCCAATCGGGTTTAGATTGTGGGGTTGAACGTCTTCCAGTGGGGAATAGCCAAGCTCTCTTTTATGACAGGGATAAAGAGAAGGACGTCTTAACCAGGCGTGCTTGCTTCTTTGTCTTCTGAGACACACCGCTCTGATCAGAAGTTGCTTTGACAAAATGCTTTCAATTGGAGTGGCCTCTCTTTCTTTAAGGCTCCAAATTATTTCTGTTTTTTGTTTGTTTGTTTGTTTAAACAGAGTCTCCCATAGCCCCAGCAGGCCTGGAACTCACTATGTAGACCAGGCTGGCCTGGACCTCAGAGATCCACTGGACTCTGCTCCCAAGTGCTGTGATTAAAAGCCTGTGTCACCATACCCATCATCCAAATTTATTTCTAATAGATACAAATGGAGAAAGGGAGATAAGTGACGGGATAAGAGAAGTCAAACTGTATGACATGTCAAAAGAGAAAAATGTAAATTGAATTGTACATTTGAAAAGTGGCACTGGGCAAAAGTTGTTTCAGTACTGATGGGAGGAATGAAACTTTGATAGTGGTGGATTCAAGAGATAATGGAGGCTAGGAATGAGATGTACTAGTATACATGACCTTTCCAAGAAGTTTTCTAAATTAGAAGAAAAAAATGGGAAGCCATTGAAGGTCACATTGAAAGAATGAAGTTCCTCTTTTTTATGCAACACATAAAAAGTAAATTTAGGGTCTGGAGAGATGGCCTAGGGATTCAGAGTACTTTCTGCTCTTGCAGAGGACCCAGGTTCGATTCCTAGCACACACATGGCAGCTAACATCAGTCCATAAGCCCAGTTCCAGGGGATCCGGCTCCTTCTTCTGACCTCCACAGGCATTGCATGGCACAGCTGCACTTACATACCTGCAGGCAAAACAGTCATTAAGTAAAAATAGTAAACAAAAAGAAAATAAATTGAGATGGATCATAGATTTGAATTTTTTTTTTAAAAGGTATAAGACATGTATGTAAACATAGGAAGGAGGTAATTCCTCAGGACGCTGGGTTGGACAAATCCTTCTTAAATCTTGCACAGGGAGGCAAGCCAAATGTTTATGCTTCAAAGTACATAATCAATAACATGAAAAGGAGCCCCACAATAGGAAAAGTTGTAAATAATTTATCTGATAACCCAACTTCAACCATAATGCAAAACAGCTCCAAAACTCAGTGATAAAAATACAAATAAGCAAGTTTAAAAGAGGTAAAACTGTGGATAGACACTTCTGCAAGGATTATCTGGAAACATTCACTAAGCACATGAAATTACATGGGATGTTATAATTTAGAAAAAAGAATCAAAACTTAAACCGGAAACCCTTCCCTCCTCTGAGACAGGAAACATAAAGCAGAAGCGAATAACAAGTGTTGTCCAAAGTGTGCAGAAGTTAAAATCCTTGTGCCTTGCTCATGGGAAGGAAATCTGGGAAACATCAATTCCTTTCCTATGAGAATACTAAAGAGAAATGAAAATGAGTGTCACATAGAAAGCACTAGACACGTGTTCACGCCGCACTATTCCTAACAGCTCAAAGTGGAAACTGCCCAGCAGCCATCACTGGAAGAATGGAAAATACAATGTGTCCATCCAACGGCGTGTGATTTATCAGTAAAGAAATGACAGACTGATGCGTGTTACAAATGGCGGAACTTCGAAATACAGGACAGCAAGTGAGAGACGCCCAGCACTGCGTACACTACACAACGCACGGCTATGTCTATGTGAATCTCCTCCAGGCGACTCTAAAGAGCGGTGGACTTTTCTGTCTGCACAGATGCTTAGGTTTCGGTCGCAAGGCTGGAGGGAGGGAAATGGGAGAAAGCGTTTGTGGGCATGGAGTTTGTTTTGAGTGTGAGGAAACTGTTAAAATGGACTTGGTGTAGCTGGATAGTTCTATGAGTACACTAATAATTATGCATTTAACTGAACTGCATAATATATGAACTGTATTTCCATAGAAATTTTACAATGCAAAGCTCTAATGGGATGAAAAGTAGGTATTTGTAAAGTAAAAAGAAATAAAGGAACATATTCCAGAAGCTCAAATTCCTGCCTGCTGAACTGTGCCCCGCTCTGTTTCTATCATCTGGAGGGAAGACTCACTGCCTCCTGTCTACAGCTTTTCATGGCCTGTCCACTAGTCCTCCCCCTTCTCTCCTGGCTCGAATGCAGTCTGTGTGGTTTAAACAGTAGCCAGTCCTCTTTATAACATTTAAGGAAAAGGAGATTGTGATGTTTGCTCAAAACGAAGAAACAACAGCTGGAGCGGAAATAACAAAACCTTCTTCCCAGCACCGATCCAAGTGTCTCCCACCTCATTCAGGATAATAATAATTCAACCTAGGGCTGGAGAGATAGCCCTCAGCAAAGCACTTGCCACACCTGACCTTGATCCCCCAGAGTCCATTAAAAAGCTGAGTGTAGGGACCCTGGCTTGTACTCTAGGTCGTAGTGTGGGGGTAAAGGGAGGCAGGGTCAGAAGGGTCCCTGGCAAGATGGTGCTGTCAGCATAGTCCACTCAGCAAGATTCAGACTAATGGGAGACAAGGTCTCAAAAGAAAATAGACAAGGTTGTTTTCTGGCATCCCCACACACGTGCTCACAATGACATACACACATATGTGCACTCACACATACATGCATACAGTCAGAGAAATAATTAAAGACTGACACCACTTAAACACTTTATGTGGTGTGATTATTCTCATCATTCTGTTCAACTGTAGTCCTGGAAGGTTTCACTTGCTGCTTTTTGTTCTGAAATATCATTCCCTGGAATGTGCAAATACATCTTTTCAACTTTGCTCAAATTCATCTCAATGTGATCTTTCTAACCACTGCATGTGGAATAGCACTATTCATTGTGCCTTGTGTTTCAATGCTGCCTGAATAAATGTGTACACATGAACATATGTCGATTAATAAATGTGTTCACAAACATATGCCATTTTCCCTGGTCTGAATGAATAGAACTTTAAACTGAGGATAGATATATTTGGTATTTTTTTCTCATCAATTGGAATACAGTCTGTTTTATAGTAAAATTCATTTAAATATTTATTAAACAGAAGATGAATAGGAAAACATAATACTGTTACTACAAAAAGCTATGAATTTAAAAATAAATAATCCTATTACATATGCCTTCCTTGGGCCAGGCAACAGTCTAAAAGACAGCAGGTATAGAAAACCTACCATCGTGATGGAGCTATATCCATGTTAGTTCATGGAATCCTCATTGCATTAGTCACTCTGCTGTGGCCGTGATGAAACACCGTGACCAGGGCAGCTCTCAGAATGAAGAGTTTATTGCCCTATGATTCTAGAGGGGATGGCAGGGGAAACATGGACGCAGAGGTGGCCAGAGCTGAAAGCTAAGCTGCCACATCTTCAAGCACACACAGGCATCAGAGAGAGACTGGAAATCTGGTAAGGTTTAAGATGCCTCAAGTCCCTCCCTCAGTGACATGCTTCTTCCAGCAAGGCAGAGTTCCTAAAACCTCCCCAATCATTGCGGCCAACTGAGGACAAAATGTCCAAGTACTCGGTGCCTGTGGGGACAGCCTCACAGCGTCCCCGCACTCCCACACTGTTTCTGCAGTTTTTTCTGGGGAAGCACGCTGCCGCACTGTGCACACGGCCGCACTGTTCTCCCTTCTCACTTTTCTTCATCTTTGTTGTTTTTCAGTGTCCCAGGCACCATAAACTTCTGGGCTGCACAGGGAACCTGCACTCTTTCTGGCAATCAGTTGATGTATTTCTTAGAACATTATTAGTACTCTTTTAAAATTTCTTTTTCTTATTTGTGGGTGTGTGAGAGTGCACGCTCATGTGTGTGAATGTGGACATTCATGTCCCGTGGCATGTATGGGATCAGAGGACAACCTTGGTATTGGTGTTTGCTTCTACCTTGTTTGACACGGGGTCTCTTCTTCTCCACCATGTACCCCAGGCTAGCCATCCTGAGAGCTTCCTGGGAGTCTGTTCTCCTGTCTCCACCTCCCATGTTGCCCTTGGAGCAATGGGTGTACAGACACACAGCTTACATGGGTTCTGAGGATCCAAACTCACATCCTCCTGCTTCTGTGGCAATTGATTTTAAATACTGACCCATATCTGGCCAGTTAACTAAGCTGGTTAGAGCTTGGTGCTAATAAATATGATCCCACTTACTTAGTCTAGTTATCAACGTTCCTAAATGAGAACATCACACTTCTAATTCACATGTGTTTTGGATGCTATTTCCATTCAACTGTTAAGTGGTGATTCTATCAGTATAGAGAACTGGAGAGCTCATTTTCTTCCAGTAACAAGAAAACTGCTCTTTTCCTAGGAGCAGGCAGTATTGTGCCCTGTTACTGACTTTGCACATGCTAGACATGGCCAATACCCAGACTCCTTGAAAGGAATCAATACTACAATAACCCGAAAACCAGAATGAATTCCACGTCTTTATTTCTGATGTGCTTCATTCTGCCCCACCTTCAGTTCTCACTGTGATTCCATGTCCTTCTACCTTCTGAGAGTTTGTGTAAATATGAACTCTCTAGATGATCTTACTCTTCTTTGACCCTGGATTTTGTTTTGTGCACTTTTATACTGTTGTTCTATTAGAGGAAAATTTGAAACAGACAGGAAATTTTTTCTATCATCTGTCTAACATCCGTCTTTCATCTATATATCTATCATGTATTGATCTGTGTGTACACACACACACACACACACACACACACGTGCACACACACACAATCTCTACAGAAAGGAGAGCAGAATGAAGAAGAAGGAAAGAACTCCATTCTTCTCCTAGGATCAAAGTCAGTCAGTCTTCGTTAAAGCATCCCATTGCCCTGAAGAAAATGCAAAGTTTTCATGTCAAGTTCTTTGATTCTGTTATTAGAAAAAGATAATTCCTTTAGACTTGGAGGGTTCCATATTTGCAGCTTCTGGAGCTCTAGGAGTAGAATGTTTCCATCTAGAGTTCCTACTTGGTAGCACAGAGACACCACTCACTTTGTGGAGCCTGGTTTTCCCTCTGTGATGCTCAGCGTCTACCCAGGGAGACATCTCTACCATCGTGGACCACAACCATGACGCCACTGGCCATTCGAACTCAGCAGACCTCATTCTAAAGATAGTGGACTAGGATCTGAGGTCTGGGGTGCCTCTCGGAAACTGGCTTCAAATCCATATGTGATCCCATTTTGAGTGGACTCTGGAGATAATAGGCCATCATGTATTTGGAAAAGAAGCAATATATTTTGTGGATATTTTGAAAAGACCGGTAAAACAGTAGAAGCACACCAGGGGGCGTGCTGAGGACCCCCAAGACATTACTTCCTTCCCTGGCCTCTAGAGGGCGGTGCTGCACTGACTAGAGATCCTCTATTGAAGGTCTTCATCTGCTCATTCTCATCCTAGCAGCTGGCAGACACAATTGACAAGAATCACAGACAAAAAACATTCCAGGATCACTGAGCAGCTTCTGTGTTTGCATCTGGGCAAGACACTTGTCCGGCTGAACTTATTTACTCCGCATGCCCTATTTTCAAACTCCTGCTTTCTTCAGTTTCCTGCCTGTACCCGAGAGATCTTTGTAACAGAGTCTGCAGGCTCTCCAGCTCTCAGCCATGCTCCTGCTGCTCGTCCCAGTGCTGGGAATACAGTTTTTCCTGAGTGAGTACAGCTTCCTTTTGCTGTCCACATCCTCAGATTCTGTAGAAATGCTTTCTGTTTGTAGTGAGGTCTGCTCTGCAGTCACTGACCAAATCTTCATTTCCAGGAGATGCCAGAGCCCAGTCAGTGACTCAGCCTGATGCCCAAGTCACTGTCTCTGAAGAAGCCTCTGTGGAGCTGAAATGTACCTATTCTTATACTGGAACACCTTATCTCTTCTGGTATGTCCAGTATCCAAGGCAGAGTCTCCAGCTGCTCCTTAAGTACTTTTCAGGAGACACCGCGGTTCAAGGCATGAAGGGCTTCAAGGCTGAATTTAAGAAGACTAACTCTTCCTTCCATCTGAGGAAAGTCTCTGTGCATTCGAGTGACTCTGCTGTGTACTACTGTGCTTTGAGAGACACAGTGTCTGAGTCTGCAGGGGGAGCTGAACACAAACACCCCTGACAGGTGAGTTTCCAGACTCCAAGGTGATGGTTGAGTATTTAGAAGCACCTGTCACAAAGCATTAGGACCTGATCTCCAGAACCTGTGTAAGGCTGGGTACGGTAGCATGCAACTTCAATCCCACTGCTTCTGGGGTAAGATCGGAGGTGGAGATGAGAGAACAGACTGCTGGGTAGCTCACAGGGCAGCTAGCATGGAGTACATACCACACTCTCCTTGTGGTGTTTCTACTTGACAATAGATGAGAGAAGAAAAGTTGGAGAGACCCAGGCAGCTGCACATATTTTCTCATTTTCTGCTGAAATATCCCCAGTCTGATGAGCTTAGTTTCAGACACGCTTTGTTCATTGCAGGAATCTTCTAGTGCTCCGTTGGTAATGCCATAGAACAGGAGTCTGGGTTGTTCTTGGTGATGATCAAGTCCTCAGAGTTTTCTTGAGGTTGACTGCACTGAGGGGATGGCTGTGTGAGCTGGGAAATAACATGCGCAGTTTGACTTTGGTTTATCATTTTATCTCTTAACTACCATAGAAAGCAAAAGCCATATTCTTTATGTTTTGCTCTCTCCTCTCTTTTTCTGGGACTAAATGTACTGATTAAAATTTATCAAAATATTTGACTGGGTTTAAGTTCTTCTGTTTAGGAAAGATTCTTATATACTATTGGTCAATACAGGAATTAACCAGAACCATGAAAAGATGGAAATCTGTCATAGTTACATCAGTGATAGCAACCATTTAAGATTGGTGTAGAAAGTAAGTGAAGAATGAGAATTCATTTTTGTTTTTAACAAAGACTTCCTCACTGTTATAAAAGTAGTACGTTTTTTTTTTTTCCATCTTAACTTCTCTACATCTTCTTGAGTATTTGTAGTCTGATCCTTGCGCACTTTCTCACTACTCTCTGCTTTCCCTCTGATGTTTTTTAACTACTGTGAATCTCAAGGTGAACTCTTTTGTGCTAACATCTGAAAATACTGATGAGAATTGTAGTGATTATTAGGGCTTATTATAATCTATAATAATAATATAATAATCTTGGTCCCAGGTAAAACTTTATTTCCTTTCCTTTGTAACTGAAAAAAAGCTTGCAAGCTTCTATCCATTTATCCTCGAGACTGACAGATGTTCATAAAAAGAATCACAGGAGGACGATTCCTGGCTGCTGCTCAGCTTCTAAAGAGAAGTAGGAAACAGGCTTGAACGTTTAAAATCAAAAGAAGTCAATTATGACCAGTGTGGCACCTTTTCCATTACAGAAAATGATCATAGTAATGTTTATTAGGACACCACAATATGAAAACGAGCTTGACTGATTGCTAGAGCGTCGTAAGGAAGTCTGATTGGTCACTAGAGACAAGTTTATCAGTGATATCTGTTCATCATTTAACTCTCCTTCTCCCCTCTTGTCTGCTTTTAGACCACTCTCTTTTTCTTCGGAAAGATGGCTAATTTCATGAGTCCCAATGTCTTAGCTCTGTCACATTTCCAAAAGGACATTGGTGGTTTCTGTGTGGAAATTGTTACGTGATGGAAATTTTCCATTTTATTTTGATCATGAATTCAAGCTGAGTATCCATGAAAATTACATTCTAACATGCAGACCTCCCGAGCAGTGCGGACACTCCCTCCATCCTTCCACCCCAAATCTTCCCAAGAAAGCAGACAAATATAAGCTGTTTCATTCGTTCATCAGTTCCTTTCTTCCCTCCTTATTCCATTTCTTCTGTTGATAATAATGTGCCATTTCATAAGATTATGTGCATTTTATGAAACATTTCAAAAAACAAATTATTATTAATACAATTAAGTATTCTGACTTTTCAAAAATCCCAACTTGATGGAATTCATTTTTCCATACGTCCCACACAGTATCTCCTGACCTAACTGAGATCAAAGGCAGACTGAAGTTTTGGCCACAATTCCACCTCTGCGACATAGTTGCTGCTGTGTCCATTTCTAATCCTGACATGAGTTCTTTGAAGCACAGTGTACCCATCAGCTTTGCCTTGGTTAAAACTTCCTTCCCTGAATGTTTGTTTTCTATGTAGCCTGATTTTGATTTATCTCAGTCACTTAAAATCCTGCAAATCTCACTACTGCCAACCACAGGGACATCCAAAAGTTGACACCAGAGTCTCACGAATGAATTTTCTTTAACTGTGCTGTGTTCTTTTCATAAGCTGCTGAGGGCCTGGAGTGGTGGCTGCCCCATATCTCTGCTCTCTCTCAATGCTCCAAGTTGCAATTACTTTAGAGTAAATTATCCCTGTTTAATAATTCTACCATTTCTCTCTCCTTGCTGAAACACAGTTTTTATACACCAAGGACCCCAAATAGCCGACACCTTTCCTGTCCTCTCCAGTCACACGCCTATGGAATTACAGGATCTTGTTCACCTGACTTACTTCCTTTTGTGTATTCATTGGTTCATATGTTATTATTGTGTAATTATGCTACATTTCCTATAATAAGAAAAATGTGAATTATGTGGGTTTTGAAATCAATAAAATTGATTTTGATTTTCCTTGTTCTGTGGTAAGGGATGTCTGATCTAAAATATCATAACATTAAGGCAAACATTAATAGGTGTCTATTAATATTTTTACTGAGCCAGGCATGGTAGTATGTGCTTCCTAGTCCTGGGGAGGTTCCTCGAGAATCCTTGGGGATCACTGGCCTGGCAGCCTAGCCGACTTCATGTGCTCCAGTTCAGTGGGAGGTCCTGTTTCAAAAGGAAGATCTGGTGGATGGAGTTGGGTAAATTTTTGTGTGCAAGCACAAGGGACTGAGTTTGATTTCCAGCACCCATGCAAAAAGCTGGTCACCTTGGAACACGCTTTCAATCATAACATTGGAAGGTGAGGACAGATGGATCCTTGGGCTCACAGGTCAGCCAGCCTAGGCTAGTCGTGAGCCTGGGTATCAGTGACAGATCTTGTCTTCAAATATAGTGGCCATCCCCTGAAAAATGACATCCAAGATTGACCTCTGACCCCCACATGCACATGCACATGTTCACCTCTTCCATGTACACAGACACACACACACGCACACACACACACACACACACACACAGACACACAGACACACAGAGCAGTCACAGTCAGTACCTGAGGGGCAAGATCCACGTTTGACATCTGGCTTCTACGTGTACACATATACAAATGAACACATCCACATGCATTGTACCCATGCACAAATGAGCACAAACATATGCACATATATGGAAACACAAAAAACTCAAGATAGCTAAAATAGTCCTGAACAGTCAAAGAAATGTTGGAGGAACCACTACTCCTGATTTCAAATTATACTACAAAGTTGTAACAATAAAAACAACATGGTACTGTCATAAAAACAGACCCATTAGTAAATGGAGTAGAATTGAGGACCCAAGTTTAAGTCACATACTAGCAGTCACCTTGTTTTGGACAAATGCTCCCAAAACACACAGTGGAAAGAAGATAGGTGCATCATTAAGTTGTTAATATGAGATGTCTCTAACCTTCTGTCCTATGCACTGAGTACGCACTTGATCTTGGGACTGCTTTCACTGTGTCCCATAGATTTTGGTATGTTCTATTTTCATGCAATTCTAGGAATTGTTTCATTGCCTTCTCGATTTTTCCCTTGTCCTCATTTTCATTCACTGCTGTGTTGTTTAGTTTCCCCGAGTTCATGTCTTTTTCCTATTTCTGTTGTTGATGTGCAGCTATTTCCCTTTGTGGTCAGAGAGTTTACAGAGAGTAAACTGATGAGACTTGCTTTGTGTCCTAATGAATACTTGACTTTGGAGAAAAGCTTCCCATTCCACAGTCTCCAGAAGCAACAGCTCCAGAAATGTCTTTGATTCTCTAACCAGGAAAGCCAGAGGAAGCTCTGGTTTCTTATCTACTCCTATGAATGCTCTTGCCTTTTGGACTATGCTGCTTTGGATGAGAATGTCCCACAGAGACTCCATGTTGTTGAACGTTTGTTCATTTTCTATGGGGAGGGTCTGGAGACCTGTAGGAATTATGACTATGCTGAAGGAAGCAAGTCACTGTGGGTGAGCTTTGAGTGACATGCTCCATTCTACTTCCGGTCTGTCTCTCTGCTTCCTATGTCCGCTTGAAAACGTGAGTGCTTAGCACTCTGCTCCAGTCGCCTCCCCCACCATTCTAGGTAGGGTGGTCAACCTCCTGAATAAAGCACCACTGTTCAGTAAGGCACATTCACCAAATGACATGCTAAGGCGATGGGAGGAGTGTTTGTACCCTTAATGAGGCGCTGAGCTATTCCCTCCCCAAGTCCTGCCCCAGTGCAGTCACTACACAACCAAAAGGTCTGTTGATTTTCTGAGTCACTATTCATAAGAATGTAGCTTTTATTACTTTTATACTTTTTTTCTTTGTTTTGTTCTTGCTGAAGTTTGTACATGCTTTCCGGAAACTTTTGGGCATTCTCACTCTTTTTTCTCACTTATCCCTCCCACCCCCGACTTCCTGCCCTAAGGGTATTTTTAATGGGTGTGGATTTCTCTTCCTCTTCTACCTCTTCTTTGTTCAGAAAGCCTGGTAGATTTGCGTTTTGCCTCACCTGGAGTTTGTCTTTGAAATGATACTAGAAGTGTCCTCCAGGCTTTTTTTGTTTTGGAGTTATTTCTCAAATTATCTTATTACAAGACTAAGAACCCTGATGGGCACCTCGGCTTCCTTATTGTGGTACAAATGGTAGAACTCCTGAAGGTATGGTGCCACAGGTGAGATGTCGCTTACTTATATGCTAATAAGTAACATGTCTATATGTTAGTGAAAACTGTGGGGAAAAGACTACAAAGATCTTACTGACTGTAATGCCAGGGACAAATATTCTACCTTGAACTCCAGTGGATTTTTGTTCCTTTTTTTCGTGACTGGGTCTCACTACTTAGGCCAGGCTGCTTTAACCTCACAGAGGTAACGCAGTCTCTTACGGCCATATTTTATTTTAATTTTATATATATGGATGATTAGCCTGCATGCCTGTAAGTGCACCCATGTCATGCAATGAACAGAGGCCAGAAGAGTGCTTCAAATCCCCTGGAATTTTAACTATAGACAGTTGTAGCAGCACGTAGGTGTTAGGAACCAAACGCAGGAGCTCTTCAAGAACAGTCAGTGCTCTTGACCCCTGAGCCATCTCTCCAGATCCTCATGCCATTTTGTATTATTTCTGTATTTTTTCATGACCTACTGGATTTAACCAGGTTCACCAATGTGGGGATGGGTGTGGCGTCACTTCAGTGGCTCATGAGTGACCACAGCACTGAAGACAATGAATTCTTCTCCTGCAGTGGTCCTTGGACCAGCTCCACTGGGTTCGGTTCCCTGAGTCCCTCCCCGACCTCTGACTGAGTATTACAGGCTCGGTCTTACCGTGTGCAGGCAACTACAGCTGCGGTGAGTTCACAGTGCCACGGCCACGTCGTGCTCATAGGACAGTGTTCCATGACTCTGAGTCCCAATATCTGACTCTTATTCTTCCCACCACCTCTACCTTAGTGTTCTATGAGCGGTGGAGGGGTGACATGGGTATCCTGTCTAAGGATCAGCACATAGCAATCACTTGTTCTCAGGACCTTGAGCAGACATGAGTCTCTTAATTAACTGCTGGTCACTGAAAATAGAATCTTCTTTGGTCAAGGTTAAGGGAAGTTTCTCTGTTGTTTTCTAGTTTGTGTCCACGTTAGATGTCCTGGTTTCATCTCTGCTGCTGTGATAAAACACTGTGACAAAAAACATCTTAGAGAAGGAAAGGGTTAATTTTAGTTTATGGTCACAGTCCCTCATTGAGCGAACTCCAGCAGGTGCAGAAGCAGGAGCCACGATACTGCTTGCTGCTTGCTTTCGGACTCATGCTCAGCTCCTTTTCTCATACAGCCCAGGACCTCCTTCCCAGGCTCCCACAAGTCATTCTCATCTGGGAAATCCATCAACTGAGAGTCCCTTCACAGGTTGACTCAAGGCCATGTCAAATTGACAGTAAATTTAACGAGGCAAATCGAGGAATTGACAATGTGTGTCTGTGCATGAAGAGAAGGTGAGAATACTGATTGAGGAATGTTTGCAGGAAATCTAGTGGTGAACATCCACCTGCTGTAGGAACCAAGACAGGGAGTCACCATCCAGAAGTGGTCAGGCCTGAGGGAACACAGATGTCCCACTGGAAGGAGACTCTCATTCAGAGAAAACACCTGCCTAGTTTTATAGGCCTTAGTGAGGATTATCATTAATCAAAAACCATCCATACCCCTGAATCTTCGGTTTAGCATCACATGATGGACAGCTGAAAAGGAAGAAGAGCCTCCATAAGCGATGTGCCATTTGCATATCACGTGCACTGGAACAGTTGGCTGAAGGTGATCCGGGACAGAACTGGACAATGAATAAATCTGTCAGGAAATCTAATTTTCTGCTCATCTCGCTCAGTAAATATTTACTGAAAAGTATTGTTAAGCCATGACCTTGAATATCTCTGCATATTTTTTAAACATCTTGTTTGTGCGTGTTTATGCCTCGTGTATGTGTGTGCACACATGTGTGCATGTGTGTGAATGCCATAGGTTGATGTCAGACATATTCCTCAATCACTCTCCACGTGAATACTTTGAAATGGTCTCATTGAGTGAGATCACTAACTCAGCCACACTGCGTGCCCCAAAATCTGCAGTACCCTTCCGTGCTGGCTTCCTCAGTGCTGGTGCTGCGCCATGTGCTGCTAATGCAGTGCTTTCTGTGGGTGCAAGCAGTCTGAACTTGGGCACTCCTGATTACCCAACCCAAGCACTTTACTGACAGTGATCCTCTTAGCTCCAAACGCATTGTTTTGTTTCTCCTTAAGGGATTAGTTTTGTTTAGATTTACTTGCTGCAATAAAATGTACAGAGTTATTTAAATTTTTAAATTTTATTTATTTGTATGTGTATGAGTGTTTTCCCTGAGTGTGTGTGTGTGTGTGTGTGTGTGTGTGTGTGTGTGTGTGTGTGAACCTGTGTTTTCAAGTGCCTGTGGAGGCCAGAAGCACACATCTGATCTCTTGAACTGGAGTTACAGACAGTTGTTAGCCACCATATAGGTGTTGGAAACTGAAATCAGGTCCTCTGCAGGAACAGCCCCAGAATATTACTTTTTTCTTAATTCACAATAGTTCTTTTACTTTTTAAAAGTATTCTGCAATTTTCTTTTAATTTTCTATTGATATTCTCTATTCCTGTATACTAATCTCTTTGTATACATTCAATTGAATTTTCTTTTTAATATATATTTTATTGAATTTTTGTGCATTTCATAAAATGTGTCTTGACCTTATTTAGCTTTCCTTCCTATTCACACTTCCCCAATCCTCCCCACCGGATTTCATGCATCCTGCTATACACATTAAGACCTATCCAGTCATGTTTGTGTCCTCAAATGTCCCTTGGTGTGAGTTTCCTATTATATATTAATTTTAATTACTATTCCAAGTATAATGAGATTCAATAATCACTTGGCTATATTTAAGTTTCTAGGTTTCAAAATACAGATAATTTGCTACATATTCTATTTCATAGATGAAAAGATGTCATTTGATGGAGGTACCTTAATTTTAATCTACACCTAAAAATGTCATAATAAGAATATTAACATTTAAATTAGGGAATTAAGAAATGAGAGGCAGTGGCATTAATAGAATCATGAAGAAAATTTTTTAAAAACGTTATTCACTTCTATGTTCATTTGTTTAACAAGTCATTGCATGTCTACTGTATGACAAACATTGAATGAGAACCCATTCCTTTTAATGGTCTTGATACAATCTGTAGCAAATAACCATTAAGTTCTAACAAGTTTGCCTGACCCACAGCCATCTCATCAATGATGAATGTTTCTCTGGAGGGACTTTGTAAAGTGCCAGTATACGGAAGTCTTACTGATGTTCTTAGGAGGGACACTGTGAAGGGCTGGAATACGATTTCTGATTTCTCTACTCCTGTCCTTTGCTTCTTCTTCATAGCTTTGAATGCCAATATGTGGATTGAATCATTTGCATATTCTAATGTCTGCTATGCCCAGTTAATGCTCCACAGTCCAAAAATCTTCATTCTGTCCAATTTCCTTCTTCCATTTGTCGTCCCACTTTCTCATACTCCAGAGTGGTTGCCAGATAAGTGAGTCTGTACAGAACTTGGGCTATAATTGCATTTGGAAAGCAGAGGATTGGCTGAAGACTTAAAGGGACACCTTCTTTACACTCTATTAAATATTTTTTAACTTACAGTAATAGACACATAAACTTTACCAAAACCTCCCTTATATTGGAGTATACTGTTCAATTTACAGTGGGTTTTACATTCTGCACATATATCAAAAAACAATCATCTGGATCATATTTTCTCTGTAGCACAGTTTCTTCTCAGTGTCTGGTAATGTGACTTAGAAGGTGGAGGAGAGGGGAAGGAGATAAGGGAACCCAAACAGCATCCCAAATGGAACTTCGTAAATCTATATCTATCTAAGGAACAAGGCAGAGGCTAACTCTGGCCTCGTGAGCTCATTGGTCACATTCTGTGGAGACTGAGCTCCAAAAAACACTGAGCTAGTCCTCCTGGAGGTCCCAGCTGGATCTGCACTGGGTATGCCAGTGGCACTTGCCTCATTTGCATAGCTGGCCACCTTGTTGAGGAGTTCATGATATTGTGGGAGATCTGGAACGTCAACTAAAGATTATTCTATAGGATTCAAATGTAAGTTATATGGTTTCTCCAATCTGGATTACACAATTATTACTTTTCAATTATTTAGAAATTCAGAAATATTGAGTTTTCATTTTATTATGTGATACTTCCCTTGAAAATACTTTATTTTAAAAAGGCATTCCTTAAATTTTAGAACATAGAAAAGATGACGTATCAAGTAGTAATGTCCTCAGTACTTTTTGTTGCTGTGATAAAAAAAACCCTGATCAAAATCAACTTGGAGAGGAAAGGATTTACTTTCTTTTGATCTCAGTTCATCACTGGGAGAAGTCAGGACAGAAAATCAGGGCAGGAACCTTGAGGCAGGAGCTGGAGCACAGACTATGGAGGAGCCCTGTTTACTGGCATGCTCTCCTGGCTAGGGATCATCGTGTTTTCTTATGGAACCCAGGATCACCTACCCAGGGTTGAAACCACCCGCAGTGGACTAGGTCCTCCTCCATCACTTAACAGTTAAAACCCCACTGACCACAGGCCATTCTGATAGAGGTGATTCCCCGGTGATATTCTCTCTTCCTGACTCTGTCAAGTTGACAACTCAGTCTATGCAGCACAAGTAGTAATTGCTCAACAAAAATGACCTGTTCATTATTTGCATTCTTTTCAACAAATAGAACACTGACACCCAGTAAATTTCAGTTACTGCTCTGTGTGTGGGGTACAGTGTTGCAAAGCAAAATCACTCAAGAAGGACTTGACTTTTTATTGTTACTTATGATTTCCATTCAAAACACTGTGACATGTCAATGGATCATGAGCCACTCTTAGCAGACACACAAGAATACAAAGACATAAATTAAAATGTCAAGAAAACTGAAACAGCCTCAACCACCATGTACACTTTCCTTTAGCACTTTCATGTCAGGCGCAAGTCCTGGGGGATCGATGAAGTGAGAATTCTCTGCTTTATAGTTAGAATTAACGCCTGAAGACTGCCATTTTTCTGTATTTCTGACTTTTGGAAGGAATCTTGGGAAATCTTCATCCCAGGTGTTGTATGAACTTTTTCCTCTGACTGGCAGAATGGACCATAAGCTTGACTGACGAAGGAAGACGCCAACAGAGTCAGCTGCCCCTCCCACCCAACCAGTGACTTGTGTTGTATGTGGGTGAAGGGACTAAGGTGTGAGCAGATAGCTGGTCGGGAGACAGCCAGGTCCCTTTGCCATCTACAGTTTGCCAGCAGAACTGTAGAATTCGCTGCCTGGCCTCAGTAGGGGGATTCTGCCCCCTCCCAGCTAATTGCTCTGGAAGTAAGCCCAAATAAACTCTGATTTCCCAAACTGTAGTTGGGTGAAATCTTATGTCTTTCACTTTGTTGTTGCAAACCAAGAGAGGAAGGTGAGCACACCCCACAAAAAGAATTTTTTAAGACACCAGTTTAGTTACTTTCCACAAGGGGGCACAGCTTCCTGACACTATCTCACTTCCTGTGAGTTTAAGTTGATTTAGTTTCTCTGACTTTAGCAGTGTTTTCATGTGAGGATCCACTTCCATGGCACTCTAAAGATGAACTCCTCTCAGGGCTTAGTGACTGTCTTACTCTTAATACTGGGTGAGTGAAGTGACTGTAAAATTTTCACTGTTTCTTCCATAAATTTATCTAAGAGCTTTGTCTTCGATATAGCATATCTTTTTTTTTCCTCCAGGAAGGACCCGTGGAGACTCAGTGACCCAGACGGAAGGTCAATTGACCCTCTTAGAAAAGGACTTCCTGACTATAAACTGCACTTACTCAGCCTCAGGATACCCTACCCTGTTCTGGTATGTCCAGTATCCTGGAGAAGGTCCACAGCTCCTCTTCAGAGCCTCAAAGGCCGATGAGAAGGGAAACAACAAATGTTTTGAAGCCACTTATGACAGAGAAGCCACCGCATTCCATCTGCAGAAAGCCTCGGTACGAGAGTCAGACTCAGCTGTGTACTACTGTGCTCTGATTGACACAGTGCCAGAAACCACAGGGAGAGCCAAGCACAAACTCAGTATCAGGAGCCTGTGTGCTGAGCACCGGCCTCTGGGACCGCCCTAGTCAGGTCTGTGCTGCATGGCCCTCTGTTCTCTGGTTTGTGCAGAATTCTACAAATGGCTATAGTACAAGAAGAAGACATGGACATTTCCACTCACTCCAATAGGACTAAAGCCAAGTCTGACACTGAAAGCGCCTTACTCAGAGTCACTGTGTTTTAACAGTGAGGCCATGTCGTCTGTCTAATCATCATAGAAGACAAAGTCTATCTTCCATATTCTCTTCCACATATTCTGGTAGATATTGTTGCATCTCATATCTGTAGAGAGAAATGTTCCAAATAAAATGGTTTCTGCATAATGTCTCCCCCAACAGAGTGTGAAAGAACAGGAGAGATGCTGTCCCTGAATCTCAGGATTCCTAATAGAGAAAGAGGGAGGAAATGAGCCCCATCTATAACACAAGGCATAGAAAAGAAAGGTATTAGTTATGCAGAGAAGGTATTTCTTCTCCAGTAAATCAGGTAGTCGACCCAGACTGATTGTCAAAATAGAAAAAAAGGATCAAGGAAATAACTGAAGTAACAACTCAGAGTCAAGTGTTGAGTAACCTGGTGAGTTACACACATCAGCAAGCTTCCTAACACATGTCAGGTGAGGGACTTTGCAGTGTCTGGGTGAGGTTAGGCTTAAATTTTCATCCCACATATATCGACACAGATACATGCTATTAATAGTTTCCTGAAGTGTTTCAGTGGCTTTCTGTTCTTTCTAGAAAGAAAAGTAAAGTGTGGGCTATGATGTACAAGGTTTTACATGATGAGCACTCGGCCTGAACGTCCTCTCAGGTCTGACTGGAGAGTCCCGGTGCAGAGCAGCAGCAATGCTGGCAGTTTTTCAGGTTCACAGCTTTTTGATTTGTGAGTCTGTGGTGTCTAGTGAGGAACTGATGCCTCTGTGTAGAATAACCCATATGTTTGGAAGTTTCTACACTGCTAGGTTTCCATGTGACCTTTTCAAAAGATGTTCACTGTTAGTGTCTGCCCCTGTGTGCCTCTCTGCCCGGCCCTCCATCCTCCAAACCTGTGTGAACCTCCCGCTCCACTGCTCCTCCTCAACCCCTTTACACCTCTTGCTTCAAGCTTCCCTTATTGAAACCCATCCTTACAGCCACTCACCGATTTCCTGACCTCTCAGTCTTAGTGAGGCAGCTGCAGCCCAGACACAGGACCATGCTATGTTGTCTCTCATTTGGGAGATGTTTAAATAATTTCAAAACTTAGACATGGAAGGAACACTTAAATTTTCCTTCTACAAGGTTGATATTACTCTAAAGATTAAAGATACAAAAAAAGAGAAACATAGACACTTATTCCCAATAAAGATAGATGTAAATTTTCTCAAAAAAAAGTTTTAGCAAATTGATTACAGGCACACATCAAAAATGCTGCTTATCATGATCAAGGGATTTGTTCTCAAAAAATACTGCTTACCATGATCAAGTATTTTATTCCAGAAATGCAGGGATAGTCCAACACATACAAATTAATAAATGTAATGAACCATATAAATGATCATAAAGACAAAATAATTACGTGATCATCTCAATAGATTCATAAAAAATTTTTGACAAATTCAATTTGTTTTCCTGATAAAAGTCATGGAGTGAAGAAGGCTGGAGAGGACATTCCTCAGCATAAGAAGGGCTATATATGACAAACCCTAGCCCAGATCATTGTAAATGGTGAAAATTTTGAAGCAATCCTATTAAAATCAGAAACAGGACAGAGATCTCTACTGTCTCCACTCCAGTTCACTGTAGTGTTCAGAATCCTAGCGAGAGCAGTAATACAAGCGCAGGAAGTAAAGTGCACACGACTGAGGAAAGAGTGAGTCAGATGACGTTTATCTGTTGGTGATGTGATGCCATTTATGAGATCCCTAAAATTCTACCAGAAAACCCTGAGAACAGATTAACTTTTCAGCAAAGTGGGAGGATACAAAAATCAACACGCGAAATCAGTAATCTTTCTATAAACCAATAACAGGTTCAAAAAAATGAAGATGGAAAACAATTCACAAGGGTTTCAAAAGAAAAGAAAACAACAGTAAAAAACCTGAATAACCTAGCCAAGGAAGTGAAAGCCCTCTACAATGAAAACTTTAAGTCTGAAGAAAGAAATCAAAGAAAACATAGGAAATGCAAGGACCTCTAATGTTCAGGGATTGTCAGAGTTCATGTAAAAATAACCACCTCTCAAATGTATTCACAGATTCTAATGCAATCCCAATCAAAATTCCTATGCAGCAATGACTAGTGCCAGCAATTGACCAGTGGGACCCCATCCAAATGACAGTGAAAGATACAGTCAGTCTAGTGGAGAGAAAGCCCTCAGTGTAGAAGAGAATTTCTTCCAGCTATATATCTGATAGAAGACTAAAATCTAGAATATACTAAGAACTTATAAAACAAAGCATCAAGAAAAATGCAATGAAAATGGGCTCTACATCTCAACTAAGAGTTCTCAAAAGAAGGACTGGGCATCAGGGAAATGTAAATGAAAATCCCTCTGAGATTTCCTTGCTCCAGTCAGAAGGGCCAAGATCAAGGAAACAACAGCCAATGTGGATGCCAATGTGTGGACACGGGGTTCATATTCACTGTTGATGTGACGGAGAACTAGTGCATCTGCTCTGGAAATCGGTGTGCAATATTCTCAAAAGCTGGAAGTAGATAAATCATGTCTGCCAGCTCCATCACTTCAGGGCATATACTCAAATGAGTCTATATCCTACGACAGAGATCCTGGTTCAGCTGTATTTACTGCTGCTGTAGTCACACTAACTACAAAATGAAATCAGCCTAAATGTTACCAGCTAAAGAATGAGTAAAGGAAGAATTGAACCATACACCATAGAACTGTAATCAACTGCAGAGAAAAATACACAACAGAACTATAATCAACTGCAGAGAAAAATACAATAGACTTGTGTAGAGTCCTAGACGCTGTCTCTCTGGAGTTTTTGCTTCTTATTGGTTCATTCTATGGCAAGTCCCGCCCTCTGACCAATAGGAGAGGAAGGAGGCGGGAGTAGGCGGAACCATCATGGCTGAGAGGTGAGGAGAGAAGCGGAGATTACAAAAATCCACGTGGAAAGAGAAAATGCCCCATACCAGGCCCACACAGACAGACAGGAACCCCAGAAGCAGCGCGCCATGCCCCCCAACCATCCAAGAATCTCTTGAGTGAAATGAACTGAGAAGCCTGTGCTCCCCGTTCCAAACTATGGGGACTGACCGCCAGGCGGGTGCGCATCCCCAGAGACTCTATACCTTTGTAGATAAATAAATCATTCTAAATGGAAGATCACTTTTCCGTTTATCCAACTGGATTAACTAGATCCCACCCGCTAGAACGTGGGAAGGGGATTTATGCAACAACTTGTAATCAACTGTAGAGAAAAATCAAGTCATGAGATAGATTTGTAGGAAAATGGATAGAACTGGAAGAACGTTGTACAGGATTAATGACTCAGACTCAGAAAGAAAAACGCCATGAGTTCTCACTCAAATGTAGATCTCAGCATCAAGTCTTTACATAATGGGCTTAACTCAGAGTTATCTGTGGAGGCCACAAGAAAGATGTCAGTATAGAAGAGATGGGTGTAGGGAGACACAGAGGAGTGGGATAACTCAGAAAGGGGAGTAATGGGGTCAGGGGAGGTACGAGTGAAGACAGGGAGAGAGTGGGGTGGTGACATTTGTAGAGAAACATATGAATATATACTATTTTATAAACTTCCTAATCTATAATGAATATATATATATATAACATATATAATATATATAGGAAGAGTTTATTTAAGGAGATATAATGATCCTATGAGAAACATCATTTAACAAGCAAAAAGCCCAGTGCGGTGTGTGGGACACCTCCCTTTAATTTGTTGGTCAAGGGGGACACACAGACTCCCAAAACAAAACAGACTACTACGATTTCTGTTGGTCACCCAGTAGAACTTGATAGCTACAGTCTTGATTAAGACACCACAGAGTTCTGTTGCAGGACATGGAGAAATCAAGCTGGTGCTGACTCGTAAGCTTTCTCTTTGCTGGCTACTTCTCAGAGTGCTGGAACGTGATTCAGATTCTGCTGAAAGTTGTTTGTAGTAGGCCCGTCTGAACAGCCACAATAACGACCGGGCTGGCATGATGTGCCCGTTGGTGCAATAGTGGCATCAGTCTTATGGGAGTAACCAATAGCTTCCTTGTGTATTTGAGATGCTCACTGCAGTGAGGATCTAGTGCTGTAAACACGGGAAATAGCAGTGGCTCAGAAGCTCATACACCACAGGAGAGGAACTACTACGGATCTTTTGCTAAGTGGACACATCAAGCTGCCTCCTAAATACTTATCCTCATGCGCACATATAAGTGCAGCTCTGATTCCTCATCAGAGAAGCTTCTTACTGAAGTGTCGCAGAGACCAACATACAGCCAAAGTACAGAGGTAAATCTCAGAGGAATACCCAGACCCAAATGGGACATCTGTATCAACCACTACCCCTCGAGGTGCAGGAGGGGACGGATGTTGCAAGAGCAGAGGTCAGGGGGGACTGCTGCAAAATAGCGTCCTCTGGCTATGACAGCACTGTTCTCAGGAGCTCACAGTAGTGGTGACTGTCTACACATCATCAAGCTAAGCACATTTCTAGGATGTGTGTTCTCAACTCTGGATGAGAGTTATTGACAGCTGACGGTTTCTTGGGGAGTGAAAGATAGGTTTCGTCAGGGGTGTGGCCCGGATGGTCCTACTCCCTTGTGCCTATGGGCAGTTCGGATTGGACTCAGAGGTTTCTAAAGAAAATAAAAAGAGGATGTGAAAAAAGATGTGAAATTGGGACAACATCTGGGATGGGGGAGTCTGGGAGATACTTGAGGAGGTTTAGGGGAATGGCTATGCTCAAAATATCTTGTATGCAAGTGTGAGAGTCTCAGAGAATTGTTAAACTTTAAAAAGAGAAGCAAATATGAATCATAAAAAGAATGTAAATTAAAGATTCTCTAAAATCACTTTTCAAAAATAAACATGAAATCGAGACATTTCCAGAGGTACCAGTCCTAGCATGTGATCTTACCTACCACAGAGGCTGTCGTCTTCCAGGCCAAAATAAAATGGCACTCTGATGGCTCATGATAATAGTCAACATGACAGAATCTAGAATCAGCTGGGAGTGTAGTCCAAACACAGGCTGTACTTCAGGCCAACATACAATTTTGAAGCTTTGATTGAATTGTCAAATATTTTCCAAGGCCACGGTGGCCGTCATCCAGATCTGTCACCATTCCTCCTTTGGTTTTCACATGTGCTGAGAAATGCTATTGTAATGTCTCAGTACAGTGAACAACTAAAGACAGTGGTTTCACTCACGGTCTCCTTCCCCTCATTCTATGACTTCTGCAGTTGTTGGCTGAAAGGGGAAGAGTCTGACGAGAGCATCTTTGGCCAATGCTGATTTCATGGCAGATGAGCAGCAGAGTCTGATGCGTTGCTGACCTCCAGCCACGAGCTCCTGCCAAGACATGACGCTGACGGGAGGAGAAAGAGGAGCAAAATTACTGTGGGTATTTACTTTTATTCCCTGTTTAGTTTCTGGTGGAGAAGCTGTCCTCGATATTTGCTGGTTCAGTTCTGATGGAGACTCAGGGACAAAGGGGAAGCAACCAGAGATCCAAAATGTTCGGAGATAGGGGATTTCCAAGAGAAGGAAAGTAATAACAGCATTTTGACAAATTTACAAGTATGTGGAATATTATCTGGAATCTAGGTTTTCTTGGTATAAAGTAGACTGGAGAATTCCAAACATAGCTAGTGTCACCTTAATAAAAAGTTGTTGATTAAATCAAAACTACATTGAGGTTCTGTCTTACCCAGTAAGAATGGTTATCACCCAGAAAATAAAAATCAGCAAATGCTATCCAGGATGTGAGAAAAAAAAATGAACCCTGTATAGTTGATGGGAATAAAATTAATACAATTAATATAAATTAGTGCAGCCACTGTGGAATTTAGTGTGAAGGTTTTATAAAAATAAAAGAAATAACCCTTAAACATGTATCTTACAAATAACCCAGTATTACCAATCCCAGGGATTAAAATCAGTCTGTAATAGTGATATGTGCACACCCATGATTATCATGACACTATTCAAAAACCAAGTTATGGTATCAGCCTAGATCCCATCTGTGGACGTAAAAGTAGGAAAATGTGCAGACAGAACATGTACGATGTGTTATTTCATGCATGTATGAACTCACACCATGGGACATCTGGGTACAGACTTGACTCAGATAGGCCTTAACGTATATGACAGAATGTGTGAAATCGTATGAGTGGTCTGTGGGAGGGGCAGGTCTGGGTAGGGTCTAATATAACTGAGATGTATTGTATGAAATTCAAAGCTCAACAAAAATATCCATTAAAAGTTACAGTCAACCCATGATTTGTATAACTAACATACACTAATTGAAAATAGGGGTTGTGGGAGGTGGCTCAGACAGTAATGTGCCTGCCACAGAACCTGAAGTCTTGAGTCTGGATACCTAGGACTCATGTTGAATTCAGTATTTCCAGACACATCTGACATCCCAATACTGGTGGAGGAAGAGACAAGTCAATCACTGAATTTTACTGTCCAGTCAACTAATTCCAGTAGATAAGTTCCAGGTACAGTGAGAACTCAAGAAATAAGTTGGAAAGCAGAGAAGAGTCCTGCAGTCCACCTCTTGTTCACACATCTGTACACTCATCCTCATTCACGTGTGCACACCCCCACGCAGACACAGGCACCAGACGTGTGCACACCCCACGCAGACACAGGCACCAGACACATACATACATATGCATATCACTTGAACTAAAGAATTAAGTAATTACATAAAATGTGGACAGGCTGGGGGATGGAATCATGTATGCTAAGCCCTAATTTAAGCAGCTATATATTGTGGAGGTCTTTATGAATTGTAAAAAATGTCTTTAAAAATGGAGATGACTGAGAGATGGTGTGTGATTAGACATGGAGAATAGCTGTGAAACATCAAGTATTCTTTGAATTTCAAGAGCTTTTCCAGAACTTAATGTTATAATTAAGAGTGATTTTTCATTACAACAAAGTGATTATTCTAAATAACTGTTCTAAGAAAATAAGTCACCATCTGATGAGAAAATGCACGTTTACATGCAGGCATACTTAAAGCTGAGTGAATGCTGTTAAATTTTTGACTAAATGATCATATGTTGTAATAATTTACATATTAGTTTGCAGTTTGAGAATTTATTTGACACAATAATGATTCCACAGGATGGCAGTGTCTTCTCAGACACCCTGAAGAAAATGAACACTTGGGTACTGCTCAGTGTGTGTGTGTGTGTGTGTGTGTGTGTGTGTGTGTGTGTGTAATCGAGGCAGGAAGAAAGGAGGAAAGGAAGAGGGGAGGAGGGAAGAGGAAGGGGAGGGGCTTGCTGATGTAGCAATGATAAAGAATTGTTTTTTCCAATTGGTTGAAAGAACTTGTTTTATGCTTCTTAAAAGAGAAAAATTTGAACTGTGTAAATGCAACTGTAATTTTAAGTTTGAAATCTGAATCTTCAGTGAAAAGAATAACGCAGGCCTTGCGTGATTTATTGGTGATCCTGTGGCTTCAGCAGAGTACTGAGTCTGAGCATTCCTGTGCGAATATGAAATACAATAAATGGATGTGTTGCCTATTCTAAGCTGGCAGGCAGACTCATTGATGCCCGTGCACTGTAAGGAAGTTAAGAGGTCCATGAAAGGTAAATTCTGCAATGTCAGCATCCATATTCAACCAGTCCTCTTTGACCATTGTCTTTCTGCACAGGGTTGAGCAGCCAGCAGAAGGTGGAGCAACGTCCTGCACCCCTCAGGCTTCCAGAGGGAGCCAAGGTTTCTCTCAACTGTACTTTCAGTGACATCAGTTCCCTATGCTTCTTTTGGTACAAATGGTATTGTGGGGAAGGCCCTGATGTGTTGATCTCTATATGGTGACAAAGAAGAAAGCAGATTCAGAGCGCATCTAAACACAGCCAGCTGACACCTTTCCCTGCACATCAGATGCCCCCAGCCCAGTGAGTCTACTGTCTACCTCTGTGCAGTGAGTGCACAGTGCTCCCCAGCTTCCTGTAGCCTGGACACCGCACCAGGAGGCCCCAGGAAGGCCTAAGAAAGAGCACACAGACCACAGAGGGAGAAAATCTGCTTGTGCCCTAGATACAAAGGGAATTAAGAGCTGCAGGAGGCAGGGTCTGGTTCTTTGGGAAGGTATTCCAATGCTCTGGTCCTGAAGGGAAGGGCGCAATATTGGATTGGCTGAAATATCTCCCACTCTTGTTTTTCAGTGTAACCTGGGGGTGTTTGTTTGTTTTCCATCACTGTTATTAGGCATTACACCTGGGTAGGACCATTGTTTGGTTTTTCTCCTTTGGCAGCATGCATGGTGTCCTCTGATACCATTAGAGCTCATATTCTGGGAGCAGACTTTCGAGCTCCATTATTTCAAGGCCTATCTATATATAAAGTACGGCCTCTCCCCAGCAATAGGGCCCTAACTGCAATTCTGTGAGGAATCCAGGGCTGTGGCAATAGCCTGTTATTCTGAGAGCCCCACGGACTACATTGACCAGCAACTCAAAGAGAAGTTTCTACTTCCTGGCACTGTTTCTTAAAACATACCCTTCTGCTTACATATGCACTTGGATGTGACTGTGTGTATATTTTCAGTAGGACTCTAAGCAAATACATTTCCCTCTAAGCTTCATCTATCTCTCCTCTCACTCATCAGCCTCTTCAATCCCTCCCAAGTCAAAGGACCCCTTTCCCATTTCCCTCTCAGTAACACCTGCCTCCTGCTGTCCTCTTCTCTCAGGCTCCTTCTCCCCGTTACTCCCATGGTTCCTTTCCATTTTCCAGGTTCCTGAAGCTACATCAGGTTACACATTCACATGTACAGATTTGGAGAGAAGATCCATTAGAGCGAACTACATTCCCCTGTTTTTCTGAGTCTGTGTTACTTCACTTAGTATAACAGCTTCTATTTACATCCATTTATCTGCAGATTTCAAGATTTCATTTACCTTTACTGCTGAGTAGAACTCTAGTGTGTAAATGCACCACATCTGCATTATCCAGTCATCAGCTGAGGGACATTTAGGTTGTTTCCATTTCTTAGCTATTGTCAAGAAAGTAGCAGCAAGCGTGGATATTCAAGTATCTCTAGAGTAGGATGGGTCCTTCAGGTGTATGCCCAGGTGTGGTATGACTGGGTCATGTTGGTCCTTTAATGGACGTGTTTTCTCTGTCTCCCCTGTTGGGTCAGTTCCTGAGATTTGCAGCTTGCCTGTCCGGAAGCTTTTCATTTAAAGTGTAGTAAAATTTTCCTCAACTTTTTTTTTCTGGAGTTCTTTCTCAAATTAAATTATTAACAAGACTAAGAACACTGAAGTGCACCCCAAATTCCTCAATGTGGGACAAAGTGTGGAACTTCTTAATTTGTCAATTAACATGGAGTACCACAGGGGGCATATCACTCACTTATATGCTAATAAACAACATAACATATACTAATACAAACTGTGGAGAAAAAAATATAACTGATTATAATGCCAGGGACAAATGCAATCCTATCTTGGACTGCAGTCAATCATTTCTTCTTTTGTTTGTGACAGGGTCTCGCTACATAGCTCACAGTGCTTCACATGCACAGACATCTCATCCTCTCATTGCTGGAATCACTGCCTCACACCTGACTGTCACTGGTATTTCCAGTAGAGTTTCTAATTTCATCGATAATGCTTTGCATACAAATTATGTATACAAATTACGGATGTTTCCCTATTCCAATCTGCACTATAGTCATTGCGTATAATTTAAAGAAACAGGAGGGAGTATCAGGAACATACAAGTTAAATTATGAAGAAATCCCATCACCTCCTCACTGAGTAAAATTTTATGAATAAATATATTTCCTAATGAATTACATGTCTTGAATTATCTATCAAGAAGACTGATCTTAAAATCAGTCAGTGTTACTTCTGATGTTTTCAAGCCCAATCAGTTGTAATGAGGAACAGTAAGTCCTTAAGACAGGGCGGCATTCATCTGTCTTCCCACCCCCTCTTACAGGGAGGGATGACAGGACACAGGCAAGCTTGCCTCTTAACTGCTAACACATTTCCTGTTAATGCAGGTGTACCACATAGCCCAGTAACCTTTCTTTTCCTTGCCTGAGAAAGTATATAGAGCATTTCACTCAGGAAAAGAGCTAACCATGCTGATCCCCAGCCTGCTGAGAGCAGCCATTGTCTCCATCTGTCTTGGTAAGGATGTCCCTGGCTCCAGCTGAGCTCTTATCCTTGAAACTTGTTGATGAAGGAGGTCATTGTTCTCTGCTGAGACTCAGAAGGGAGAGATAATAACAGCTCTGGATCATAAGCCACCTCACATTCCGGTACTTACAGATAAAGTGTTTCTTTCTTCTTGTTCTCTTTCTCACAGGAGCCAGCACATCCCAGAAGGTAACTCAGGATCAGACTACAATTTCTATCATGGAGAAGAAGAATGTGACGTTGGACCGTGTTTATGAAACTAGTGAAACTTCTTATTCCTTATACTGGTACAAGCAACCGCCAAGTGGGGAGATGGTTCTCCTTGTTCGCCAGGACTCTTACCTGCAACAGCAGGTCGCTGTTCTCTGAACTTCCAGAAGTCTGCCGGTTACATTGGGCTCACCCTCAGAGCCACGCAGGTTCAGGACTTGGCAGTACATTTCTGCGCTCTGAAGGAAGCACAGTGAGAGGAGTGTGTGCAGGAGCTCCACAAAAACCTCAGCAACAGAGAGAGACCCTGTGGAGAGTCCACTGCAGACGGAGGGTGCAGGGGCCGTGGCTGCACAAGAGGTGCCTGGCAAGAAGTCTTAGTTCAATGGAATGTCTCTATCATTTAGCGACATTATTTAGCAATAAATTGTGTGTATATGTGGTTGATACTCTTCCTTTCTTTTTTAATGAGACACACACCCATTGTCTTGGGACATTAAGCAGGTATGAGGCAGTTTTAAGCTGATATTGATACCTGGTGGAATCACTACGATCGGGAACGATGGATGCCACTGGAAGTCCTCCTTCTGATGGTCATTCTCCTTTAAGTAGTGCAGGTGATCAGATGTGAGGTGGATCTGAGCAGGGCAGTAAATAGTGCTCCTTCAGTCTCTGCCTCTCGAGTCCTGCCCGGAGTTCCTGAGTTCGTTTTCCTCATTGCTGGACTATAAGATGCAATAAGCCATTCCTCCACAAGCTGGTTTTAGTCAGTGTCTTATCACTGCAACAGAAATCAAGCTAGGAGCAGTAGAATAAATTATTTTACTTAGAACTTATCCATAACCATATGTATAGCATTTTGCATTTTTTATATTATTTTTACTTGAAGTGCATGAATGTATTGCGTGTATGTATGTAAGTGCTCCCATGTTGTGCAATGCTTATTGTCAGAAGAGAGTGTCAGATCACCTGGAAGTTATGGATGCTTGTTAGCCATCATGTGGGTCCTGGGATTTGAACCTGGGTCTTCTGCCAGAGCAGCCAGTGCTCTTAACCACTGAGCCATCTTTCCAGCCCCATGAATAGCCCCTTGTATGGGAATAGATGAGAAGTGCTACACAAATTACCTTTTACAGGTCACAACTATGATTTTTCCCCTGCCTCCCTAAAAATGTGATTTTTGACATCTACCTAAATATATTGTTTTCTTACTGATGAAAATATTTCAGATGAGAACTTTCCCTAACTGTCCAGTCTCTTGCCTTCACTTTCCCTCCTTAATGTTATAACCAATTTGAAACTGAGAAAATGTACAGACGATCATGATAGCTATCAGTGTGCGGACGATGAGTTAGGGGGCCAGAAACAGAGGGTCCAGAGAATCCTGGAGATTAAAGGAGATTTAAATAGACAGGCACACTTTATGTTCTCTAGACAAGGGCACATGTTCTGCTGGGGAGCAGCTCCTGGTGAGAGCACGTGTCCTTGACTCCAAGAACTTTTAGTAAAAACCACACAAATATGGATTCTTGCCAAAACTAATTATAAAATAGACTATATCATTGTTTCCTTTTGGGAGTCCTTAGATATCTGGTGTCAGCCACTTTGTGCTAAATCTGGATTTAGCCATCTTGACACATGCAGGAAGTCCTTATCACTGTCGTGTCTAAACATAAACAGGTCCTCATGGTCTCGATGTCTACTCTCACTCCTTTTAGGTCTCAATGACTTTACTGGAACCGGCCCGCAGCAACAACGTAAGGAACAGTAACACATGACCAATGATGGACGACACTATCTAAGGCTCACTTTAGGCCGGTGGAGATGCTCCTCTTCACTCTTCCCGGGAGTCTCCAGTTAACTCTTGCTTGGTAGTCTCTGGGCACACACTGGAAGCTGCTGGCAGGCACCATATCTCTTCCTAAGAGAGGGTTAAGTGTGTTGGTGTTGCTTCTGGCTTGCCAAAGTCATCCACGCAGCCGTACAGCAGTATACTCTGCTCTTGACTTGTGTCTGTGAACACGGACTCAGTTGTCAGCCTCATTATTTCCTGGCTGAACAGTGGTTTGTGGTCTGCCACATGATTGTTGTTTTGCTACAGGGCAGAAGTTCTCCCACATGGAACTGCACACAGAAGCCAGCGGCCCACTTCCAAATCTTTCAAGTGCCTTGTGGGGCTCATGTATGACTATCAGCCACACAACCATGAATATAGTTCCTTGGCTACATTGACCAACCCTTATCTCTCTTCAGATGATGTCAATGAACAGTTGAACTGCCGTTGCTGTCCTTGTGTGCTGTGTTCTCCTGCTGGACCCATCAAGTGTAGCAGGCCGTAGGAGGCAGACTGGTCTCCTCTTAGTATGGACTTGGTTCCACGGGCTCCATTTCTTGGAGACCTGTGTTTGGCATTGTTACATATTTTACTGGTCTCAGGATGTCCTTTAGCTTAGCTTTTAGGACTACTACTTAGTGTTCGCCTCTGGTTTATGTAGGCTCTTCATTTACCCAAGTAAGGGTTTTGATCACCCCTGACTTTGGAGAGAATAACAAAGACCTTGTCTATCTGGAAATATGGTATCAGTGCTCACTGGGACATTGCCTCTTCGTGACAGAGTCACAAGCCTGCGAGGTTATTTACACCGCAGATAACTGACAGTAAGGGTGGAGTGGTGCTCAGTCCCCTTCCACACTGTGACAAAAAGCCTTTGTGCTTGTCTCTTTCCCATACGCTGCCAATCCAAAGTGTTACTTCAAGTATCATGTGTAGGATTGGTCTGGTGGACATGAATTCTTTCAGTCTGTTTATATCATGAAAAGTTTTTCATTTGTCATCTATGGCCCATGTTTTGCTGGGCAAAGTAGCCTGGGTCTTCTAGAACTTGAACATTGTTCCAGGCTCTTCTGACTTTAAATGTACATTGAAAAGTCAGGTGACAGGACTGGAGAAATGGCTCAGGGGTTACGAGCCCTGGCTTCTGTGGCAGAGGACCTGCTTTGGTTCCCAGCACCCACATGGTGACTAACAAC
Organism: Eospalax fontanierii; assembly: GCA_035773235.1. Lineage (NCBI taxonomy): Eukaryota > Metazoa > Chordata > Mammalia > Rodentia > Spalacidae > Eospalax > Eospalax fontanierii. The sequence goes on along the minus strand of CM069536.1, from coordinate 10,528,414 downwards.
AGTGCATTGCTCCAGTTCCAGAGGATATAACACCCTTGACTGGCCACCATGGGCAGTCCATGTCTGGATACATTTCAAAATGCAGGTAGAAGAATCTCATACACAGAAAATACAAATGAATTTAAAAATTAAAAAGAAAAATCAGGTGTTAGTCTGTTGGGTTTTCCCTCGTAGGTGACTTGTGTTTTATTCTCCTGAAGCTTTCAATCTCCTCTCCTTTTCTGTATATGTAGTGCTTTCACTGTGTTAAGCAACAGGGAGTTTCTTTTCTGGTTCTGTGTACATGGTGTGCTTTGTGCGCCTTGTCTCTAGATGGGTATGTTTTTTCTTCCTTATTTAGAGATGTTTTCTTATATCCACTTGAAGACCTGTCTATGCTATTGACTTGGGCCTCTTCTCTTTCTGCTATGCTTATAATTCATACATTTGTTTTCTTCTTGCTGTCCCAAAGTTCATACCTATTCCTTTCTACTGTTAATTTTTCCGTATTCAATGACTGAGTTGCCCAATTCTTATGCTTTATCTTCAAGTCCTGATATTCTGTCTTCTATTTTATCTATTCTACTGGGAGGTCTTTACATGAAATTTCTAATTGTGTTACTGAGAATTTTTCTTCCATTGTCATTTCAACTTGAGTTTCCTTCACTATTTATCTCTTTATTGAATTCACTTTTCAAATCCTGAATTACCTTTGCCATTTCATTCAGCATTCATTTGTGTTTTCCTGATATTCACTTAGGAATTTATTCCTATCCTCTTGGAGTTCATTGAGGTGTTTGTATCTTTTTTAAATTCCTTGAATATTTTGATCATGTTGATAATTATTCTTTCAAGTTTTGTGTCCTGGGGTTCCTATGAGTTGTTCCTATTGTAGAGCATTTCTGCAGGACTAGTAGGATTTGGGTGGACATGTGTTGTCACAGATTTTCATAGTTCTTGAGTTTCTGTTGTGTGACCTGAGCGTATGGAATTCTTTTGTTGGTTGTGTGTCTGGCATAAAATTCTAGCCTGCCTCTGTTGAGTGGAAGCTTGATTCTGGTTTTGTTGTTGTCCTAATTTTCTTGATTTATGTCTGGTCTAATGACCTTGTTTGCCAGTCCTTCAGATACTCTGAACTGTAGTCCCTTTCTGTGAGTTTTATAATCTGTTTTGATAAAGTCAAATTTAGCATAAGCAAACTGGTTAGGGAATTAGTTACTTATACAATTTCTCTTCACAATATGAAACCTCATGACAGGAGTGACATCCATCATGTTCTAGGCCCTGCCAACAGAAGGAGACTGTCATGATGAACACAAGAGCAGAAATCTCTGACCATCACCTTCCAATTCTGCTACCACAGTTAATGTCCTCATTCTGGGGGGGATTTAAGGTGCTATATTATCTAAATAAATGTATAAATAGTGTGATCAGTGAAAAAGAAGTTATTGAAAGCCTTAATAGGTATTATTAATTGTCTTTGGCAATTTTGTGCCAAATGAAACAGATAAAGGAAAGAATCCGTTAAATTTAGATAGATCAGACAGCACAATATGCCAACAGCGAGCAGTGGAAGAGGCAAAGGATACAGGAGATAGTTGGGGAGTGGAAGATTCAGTTTCACATACTGGAATCTGGCTGAAATGCACCAATATGATCTTACTTTAGTGAACCAAGCATAATAATGCCCATAGGCTAATGATATGAAATTTTTTATTTAAATTAAAATTTTATATTAGTGTTGCTTTCTTTAAAAATAAAAACTAATGTGATTACATTGAAAAACGTTGTCTAGGTTGGAGAATTTGGAAAGGGAGTGATGTATTTCACAGAGTTGTTGAACCCTGAGTACAGTCTTGTCAGTAAATAATACTCAAAAATTAGAGTACACATATAGAATTGCCAATTTACACTCCATAATGCAATTACATATCTTTGTTTGAAAATTAAATCTGTTTAGTTGTCACAGTACCTTATTTAACTCACCAGACTGTGATTTTTGTCTCTAGAAGTCTAACTGGGTGTTTTACATTCTCTGTAGGACATAGATGAAGGCACACTGGAGCTAGAGAAGAGTCACAGAAAAATGATGGGAAATCCCTTGATTCCTGGGAATGGGAGAGATCCAGCAGCAAGGTCTGTGTGCCCAAGACCATAGACAGAGTCAAGACCACAGCTGGGCCTGAGAGAGTATAGGAAGTCTGTTCAGAAGTCCCCAGCTTAAGCCAAACATGCGTGCAAACCCGAGACATGCGCAACCTGGGCGAATGTAGCCACTCAGAGAAGACTGAAGCTGATGCTGATGCCCAACATCTTCCAGTCTGCTCCTGCATCAGCCAGAGGAATGTGGAACCATGACTCACAGCTGGGAACCAAAGCTTGGTGATTATGTGAGGGACCACAGCTCCAGCTCACAGGAGGGGACCCCAAGGGCTCCAGGTTCACAGGAAGGGACCACAGCTCCAGGTTTATGGGAGGGTTCAGCAGCTACAGAGTCCCAGAAAGGGATCAAAACTCCGTCTCACAGGAGGGAACACAGCTCCCTACGTAGATCAAGCTGGTCTGAATCTCACAACGATCAGCCTGTCTCTACCTTCCAATTACCGGGATTAAAGGTCTGTGCCAGGACATTTGGCTGTAAATGTGATCCTGTAACACCAATCAATTTTTAAATTTATGGCACATTTTTATGAAGTATAGAGATTTGGTAATAGAGTATTATGCGGTTTCTGAGTCCTATGTTCTGGTACTGCTTTTAAATGTGTAAAGAGGCTATTGTTTACACGATCTAAAATTCTTTTGTGCCCACTTTGACAATAGATTTCAAAATCCACATTCTTCTTTATAAAACCATGCCACAAGTTTAATAGCTTAGAAAACATGAATCTTCTTTTGTGCAAGATCATAAAGCTTGGAGGTTCAGTGTTGGAAGGGTGCAAAGAAACGGGAAAGTTTACTAAAATTGTGAAGTTCTTATTTCTCCATTTGGCCCCTAGAGGGCACTGCTGTCTACAGAGGAAATGGCTTTTCTGTGGATTAGGAGCTCAGAAAACTCTCCTTCTATTCTGCTTCATAGGAGTTCTAACCAAACATAATTTAAACAGTGACGCTTCCTAATGGTCCCTCCATGTCCCTTAATCTCAGAGCTACCTCAGTACAGCTCTCCCAGACTAGGTTTGATTAGTTTGCTGGAAATCTTCCAGAAAGCAGTATGCTACTTTCTTGTTGACTGTGACTTTCCATGCATCCTGAGGCTTGGAGAGTTCCACTGTTCAGTGGCACTCAGAGACAGAACACTGGGTGATGTCACTCTGAATAGAGAACCTCGGGTTCTTCATACAGTAGCAAGGCAGCAGACAACACACAGTCCAAGTGGTGACCCACCCTAATGACTGCATCAATGTGTGTAGGAAATCATCTCTGCCCCACAGTGCCTTTGGCTACATGTACAATAATCTAGCCCAGGTCTCCAGTTCCCCCTGAAGTGCACATCAGGAAACCAGCCTGTCTCTGGTGTGATGGTTTTCAGACTGAGAAGTAAGCAAACACCTTCTATGGGGGAACGAGGCAACCAAGTGCTCCTGCGCCTGAGTCACATGGTGCGGATCTGAACCCAAGCCACCTGGCATGCAGGGTAAGGGCCAAGATCCAGTCTGTAACTTTCAAGGACTTGGAGTGTTTCATGAAGGTGAACAGGACAGAGTCTGAAAAGTGCTTCACTCCCATGGTGGCAGACCTCAGTGGTACATCTTGTCTATTCTTTAGAGGACGTATGTGATTCCTAAAGGACAGCATATTTGTCTGAAATTCAAAATTGTGGTCAAATTTAGTCTATAGGATTCTCTGCAAACTGGAGGAAGTTACTTGCTCCAGGATCTTTTGAGAGATGGTGATAGGCTGAGATGGCTTAAAGCCGGTTGTGAGTCGTTAGGAGGCAAACTGAAATCAGTTTACATTATTAGTCTCATTTAAGAAGCCATCGTTTTTTTATAGGGAAAACTTTTAAAATGCATTCTTCCAATTTTATAAACAAACAGTATTTAACTGATACCTTTAATCACGCGGCGTGCAGTGGTGTCCCAGAGCTTCCTGGTCCTCTCTAAACGTACTGAAGGACTCCGTACTAAGCCTGGCTTATTTTAGAAGTATCCAAATAGACATATTTTATGAATTCTAAGAAAAAAATTCCTTCTAATCCTATAGAACAATTATGTTCCTGCTGCTTTCTCTACTGAAGTGCCTTTCAGTTAAATTAATTCACAGGTCACTAAAATTTTGTGTTTGGAACATGCAGCTATTTTCTGGGTTAGACATTTTTTTGTTATTCCTCTGATGCTCTCAATGCTGTGGTTGTTCAGTTAAGGCATGCTCTCCTTTAGGGGAGCAAGTCCCCTCTTCCTTACAGGTTCCTCAACTCTTTATGAGTCCAGGGTCATCAGAAAATCTCCCTGCCCCTCAATGGGGCCTACAGGGACTTGCAGGCAGGTCTGGCTGGGGAGGACCTTCAGACACAGGAAGCTGTGGGAACTCTGCAGGGTCTGGTCTGGCAGGGTTTGTGACAGGAACTGACTGGTTGCAGGAATAAGGGCAGTTCCACAGCCGTCCTGACATCACAGCCCTGGCCTTGGCTACACTTCTCTTTCTCACAGTCAGACAGACAGACAATCATCATGAAGAGGCTGCTGGCCTCTCTGCTGGGTCTTCTGTGCACCCAGGTTTGCTGTGAGTCGGGCTGTCCACATTCAGGGCACCAGTGAGGACTGTGCAGCCGCCCCACGTGGAGGGGAGGGAGGAAACCGAGCCCAAGTCCTGCGGGGTTTCCCTCTCAAAGTATGTGGGGGCATTTCCATGTTTCTCTTGGCACCGCAATGGCCGTGATCTCTGACTCTGTCTCTGTTTCTCATCAGGGGTTAAAGGTCAACAACTGGTGCAGAGTCCTCTAGCCTTGACTGTCCAGGAGGGAGAGGATTGCTTCATGCTGTGCAACTATTCCACCTCTTCGTCCACTGTGCAGTGGTTTCACCAGAACCCCGAGGGACGCCTCGTCAGCCTGTTGTCCAATCCTTCGGGAACAAAGCGGAGTGGACGACTAACGTGCACGACAGTCGCTAAGGAACGCCGCAGCTCCTTGAACATTTCCTCCTCCCAGACCACGGACTCCGGCACTTACTTCTGTGCGGTGGACCCACAGTGCTCCGCAGACACCTGCAGCCTGAACACAAACCCTCAGCTGGGTGGGCGTGGCCCTGCCCCGTCACAAGACAATGGAGAACCGCCACAGAAGCATTGTACACTTTCATGTCTGTTTTCTGTACTGACAGAGTTTATCTTCGGGTATGCTTTTGCCTCCCAAGTTCAGGTCTTTGGTCTGTATCTTCATGTCTCAGCGTGCACTCCCTCCTGAAGCAGAAATGTTCAATGTGGCACTAGCAGAAAAGCTGATAGGAAGACGGAGTCTCACACTGTTTCCTGTTGTTTCTTTGCTTTGTATGTTGAAATGTTGACACCAAATGGAGAGGCTCTTATGTGGTTGTGCACCTCTTGTGTGTGAACGTTTGATTCTTTCTATGGACTTTGGGAAAGGTCTGCTATACATTCTTTGACAAGAGTCTCCATGTCATTTGAGTTTGTCTCAGCTCCTGTTTTGTCCCAAGGATTGCTGGGATTGGTCTCGATCAGTTCCCAGAAGCAATGTGATCATGGTCCTTTCATTCTTCTTCTTTTTTTTCCTTATTGACCCATGTGTCGTATTCATCATCTTTGTCTTCTGTCCTTTATATTCTTCTGTTTTCTCGAGTCTCCACTGGGAAACTAGAAAGGGGAGACAGGGGTTTCAGAGAGGGTGGACACCAGATTACAGGTGAAATGACAGCAGAGTGGTGGAATCCTGCAATGGAAGGCTTAAGCAGGACGGGTATAGGGATATCGTGGAAACCGAGGCATGCGGTTAGGGAGACCCAAGCCACTGAAAGTGTATGAAAAACCATGTGGAAGCCCAGGACCTCGCAGCCCCATTAACAAGCACAGCCTGAGGAGTAGAATACGTAGTATATGAAAGAAGGAGTGGAACCCAGCTTTTAAAGGAGTAAGTTGTGTGGTGTGGGAGATACGGGGCGATACGGGGCTTGGGTTATTAAACTGAAGTATAAGACATGTGATCCCTCACTATGACTTATTGGTCAGGGGTTCCCAGAGCTCTCCAAAATAAGCTACTGCATTGCCCTAAAATTTTATTCTATTTCATGTCATTTCTTTTTCCTTATTATCTGTGTGCTTGTTTATATGGTTTATGTGTATATTGGCTAGCTTGTGCCTTTATGATAAGTGGAGGTCAAAGGACGCCTTGCAGGAGTTAGTTTTCTCCTTCCACCATGTGGATTGTGTGGCTAGATCTCAGGATTTCAGGCGTGCTGACAAGCGTCTTCACCCACTGAGCCATCTTGCCGTACAGGACTCTGTCTGGACTTCATTTGTCTGGGCAAATGCTTTGCTGGTGTGAAGTTCCCGTGGTTTGTGGTGAGTGGGAAGGTTTATCTCTGTAGAGGAGCCAGGTCTTCTGCTCATGTTTCTCCTTCAGAACAGTCTGGATCCGATTCAGGAGAGTTGTCAAAAGGAGGAAATGTATGCAACATGTTCAGAATTCAGACCATTTTGCTTCAAAAATCCTTCAGGCGCTGCCCCAGCTTAATTTACGGAACTGTTTGCAATCTTTAAGCATTTAAATTTGTTGTTTTTGAATCTTTTGTTTTTATTTCCATTTTACTTTTATTTGTATGTGTATGTATATGTGCGTGTGTGTGTGTGAGTATATGCACACTGCTGGAGTGGGTGCAGGTCTGAGGATAGAAGAAATTACAGATTTGTAGGAAGCTAAGCTTGTTATGAGGGGCTGGGATCTCAAGTCCTGTCCGCATAAACAAGTGTTCTTACCTGCTAAGCCATCTCTGTATTTCCTTAAGCTTTACTATTTGCTGGGTAGTACTGTTTGTCAATTAATTCAGAAGGAAAGGCAAAACAGTATTTAGAATGAGACCAACCTTCTAGTCTTGCACAGGCAAACTGGGTGCACTCTAAAAGTGCATTTCAGACACAGTATCTGATAGAATGTGTGAATTACAGTAGAGGCATAAGCCCCATTATGGAAAGCCATAAATCCCTTGAAGTGGCCAACTGTCCTTAAATTGCAAGGCTGCACCTACTCAAGCCTTAGCAACTGGTCACTCCCAGGACCGAAGGAGACTGTTGTGTAGCCGACCTGTCTCTCTTGGTGTCCTAGATAACTAGCCTTCTCTGTATGAGAGAAATAATCATACTAAATAGCTTCCTGCTGCTGTGCTCAGCAGAGTCCCTATAAAAGTCCACCGCCTTCCCCTTTCTACAGAAGGGCGTCTCTCACTCATTGTAGTCTCTGAATAAAGGACACGTTCCTTGCCTGTTGCAGGTCTGACTCTGGTTCCTATTTCGTAACTCTAAGCACCGTTCCTTTTCTCCTCTCCTAAAATCTAACAGTATCTGAACCGCACTGGACGAGTTTGCACCTCCACTCTCAGCAGCACAGAGCCGGGAGCACAGTCCGGCCATCACACTGCTCCCCAGCCTGCTGTCCACATGTGTACTCTCCATCTGCTGAGATACGAAGACTGCAAACCAGGGCATTGGCTGCTGTCAGCCCTCAGAGGCGAAATGTGCTGCGGAGTAGATCTCAGACATCAGAAGCTGCTCCTTGAACCTCTCACTGATCTGTTCTTTAAACTTGTGTCAGTGTCACAGAACTAGAAGTCTTTCATGGACAATTTGGACTTTCTTTTCAGGGTGTCTTTTGGATTATGTGAATTAATCATTAAAATTAAATGGCAAAATGAAAGATTAAGAGCTAAATCTAATGATTTGAGAGCTGTATACAAAAATCCAGCCATCAATTTATGGGGTATTAATATTCCTCTAAGTTCTTGCATATATCACATTGTGTGGGAATAATTAATAGCTTGGAGCCTCAGAAAGATCTGGCAAGCCTATCATGAGACAGTTTTGCAAATTAAAAAACAAAAGGACTTTAATTAGTGAGACTGAATATTTCTGAGCAAATTTACAGAAAATGTAATGTCAGGACAGTTCTGAACCTGGAATGTTGTAAATGTAATTATATTGGTGGAGGGAAAAGATGAAATGCATTTATTCCTTCAATACTGTGTGAGCAAAGCTTAAGGAAGTACTATTAGAGGTTAGTTTTACAGAAGGTTTTACAATTATTATCACTAGTAGTTACAGTGTGTGCAGATACCTACATGGAGGCCAAGTGCACACTAGGTCTCTCTGTGTATAACTCTCCACCTTTAATTTTTTCTTATTTTTTGAAGACAGGGTCTTCTTGAACCTGGAACAGACTGTCTGGAATAGACTGCCGCTCACTGACTCCTGGGATCCTCCTGTCTCTGCTTCCCGGTGCTGGCAACAGGTGCAACCACTATGCTGGCTTTTTATGTGGCTGTTGGAAATCCAAATTTAGATTGGCATGGGTGCACAATGATCAGATGCCCACTGAGCCATCTCCTCAGCTTCTAAGGACTAATGTTTAATCCTTGTTACAATTTCCTGAAGCATAAATAAATGAATGTCCTCTGAAACACTGAGGGATTGCATTTCATCACTGGATTTGGATGAAGCGTTGTTAATTGTATAAATGAAAGAGATCCTAGAAAGGAATAAAGAAATGCTACAATTACTTTAGGTAGAAAAGACTTCAGAGAGAAATACAAAAAACCGTGGAGGTTATTTCTTTATTAAATTTTACTAGCATCATGGATGGAGAAAGAGTAAGCACATATGAACATTAAGTACATTGTAGAATAATCATACCTTGTAATACATTCTACTCAGTGGGTCCCCCAAATTATTCCTCTAAATAACACGTGTGTGTAAGCAAGTCAATGTGATTTGTACTCAGCTCCAACTTTCAGGAGGAATGGAATTTCCCATGCTCCCTTTTAAATTCTGCCTATTTTATTTACTAAGAAAGACAACTAAGTAAGTAAAAGACTGCCATGAGCTACCCATTTCTTTCTGTACACAGAACTTGTGGCCTAAGATCATATGAAACCTCACTTCCTGGTCGGTGCCCAGCATAAGAACAGAGGCAGGACATATGCACAGTGTTACCACTCAGAGACCCTGAACTCTGAGCTGAGACAGAACAGACACATTTGTGCAGGACATGAGTCACATGCCTGCCCCCAGCCTGCTGTGTGTGTTCATGGCCTTGGCCTTCTCTGGTACGGATGAATGCAGAGAGTTAATAAATTAAGGGTGAAGCGCTGTAGTCAGGCAGAGGGTGCTCCACAGGGACCAGAGGAGCAGCAGAGATGGGAGAGAAACACGCAGAATGTGTCTTTAATTTGGCTGATTTTGGCGCTCATGTTAATCTAACTCTTAAAATTGTTCCTCATGTCACAGGATTAATTGTGTTTTCTGACTGTTCAACAGGATCCACCATGGCCCAGAAAGTGACTCAAGTCCAGCCAGCCACAAATAGACAGCAAGAGAAAGGGGTCACCCTGGACTGCACATATGAGACAAGTCAGAGCTTATACCATCTTTATTGGTACAAGCAACTTCCGGTACAGAGATGATTTTCCTGATTCTTCAGTTTTCTTCTTCTCATCAGAATGAAAGCAGTGGTCACTATTCTGTCTCCTTCCAGAGATCCGCCAAGTCCATCAGCCGCATCATTTCAGCCGTATAGCTAGCTGGAAGATTCAGCGAAGTACTTCTGTGCTCTCTGGGAACCAGCTCACTTTGCTTGAGGTGACAGTACAAGCTGAACCAAAACTGCAGCTCCTTAAGCACAGCCCTCTGTGGAGCTCACCCGAGACACACACCTGCACACTCAGAGAAGAAGGTCCCAACTAACTGTGGCTGCCTATTTTGCGCTCTAAGTCTGAAGTTTAACCCTAACGTAAACCTCCTGCGCAAATTGGAAATGGGATTGTGAACAACTTTCCTTCTAACACACTGTTTGAATTTTTAAAAATCAAGACTAGTTCACATAAAACATTCATGTTTTCTGTTGTTTAAAAACGTAGACTACAGTGGTGGAGCGATGGGACCGTGGAAAGAGCAATGGTTGTGCTTGTAGAGGTTCTGGGTTCTATTCCCACCATCAACATGGCACTCTGTAACTCCAGTTCCAGAGGATCTGCCTCCCTCTGCTGGCATCCGTGGGTATTGCACCTATGGCTACACTTACATACCTACACTTACATACTCACAAACATAAAAATAAATAAAATTAAAAACTTTTACAACAATGTTAGATTCTTTATTGTTCACAGCACATACCTAAGTTAGGTTATCTGGAATACCAAAAAATATTTATTGCTTTTAACTTAGCTTTTGGAATGTTACAATCAGAAAAGCAAAATTCATGAGCAATAAAGTAGAAAGAGATCAACTATAAGGAATTAACATGGAGAAACTGCACAAGCAATTGGGAAGGAAGCGTGCCTGGTGCAGCACTTGGATGACATGTGACTTGTGAAGACACAGTGATGGACCTACAAGAACAAAATTCTCTCGTCCCTCACGCCTCATTCGGTGGTAAGTTCAGAAGAAGCAGTGTCGTTTACCAACGTTCAACTCAAGTTTTGACCCAAGACAAAGAAAAGCAATAGGAAGCAAGGAGTCAGGAGTCAGGACGAGCCAGGCTGGCCTGGTGCCGGGCATGAATCCGAGCAGCCACCTAAAAAGTGAATGCTTTTCACACCTGTTTGCCCAGTTTTATGCAGTTTATTCTTTTATGGTCAACCCTGACACAGATAAACGTGGAAAAAATTCTGGGAAATCTATTTCCATGTAGGTAAGCTACTTAAAGACTCTAGATAGCTGTCTTTTCATGATCAGGTGATATACATTAAGGTAAAAACCAAGCAGCTCCTACTCACATAAGTGAAAGCTAAAGAAAACAGACATTAGTTAGGGTGGGAATTAGAAAAAATGAACTACCCAGCCACAACCATGCTACTCCAGCCAACTACCAGCAGCTGTAGCCACAAGTGAAGAGCTCACATGGGTGGGCATGAGAAAGAAAATCCAGGCCGCAGGAAGGCAGCCATAGGTGGGGTGAGGCAGGCACCCAGAGCAGGCAGAAGAGCGGGTGCTGGAGAGAGAAGCACATGACCAAACCTAAGAATCATGGGAGCAGAGGAGGAGCTGAGCTAAAATCTGAAAGAATAGAAGATATATTCAAATAAAAGCACAGACAATATTCAGTACATAGCAGAAAATTCTGCAGTCTAGAGAAGGAAATGGAATTTTGAAGCTCAGACAAGACCAGGGAAGAACATTCCTGTGACATGCGTCAGTCAAGACATCAAAAATCAGCATACAGAGTCAATATTACAAGTTAGCAGGGGAAATGCCAGCTCACATTCTAAGCCACAATGCCAGTGAACGTGCCTGCTTCACCGCCTCGGAAACTGCAGGATCAGGCCACTATGCCAACTACTCACATTCCCAAATGCCAGGAGAGAAGGTCGCTCTGAGATGCAAGCGAGAAAAGGAATCAGATGACAGTAAAAAGTGTGTCAAACGGTGTGACAGATTAAAAGAGATTAAAAAGTGTAAGTGAAGTTATCTATTGTGCATTTGAAAAATCTTAATGACTCAGGGCAAAACAAAGTTGTTTCAGCATTGGTTGAGGAAATGAAACTTAGATGTGTTGGGTTTAAACAAAATGGAGGCTTGGAATTAGGTGTAGAAGTAATGATGCCCACGCCACACATACCACAGACTCGGGAAACGAAGTCTGCAGTCACAGATTAGACTTTCACAGATTGGCAGCGTTGGTAAACCCTCCCAGGAATTCAGTCTCTACAGGAAGGAAGATGTTAGTGTAGAGCCAAGGAAAGTATTCCTTCCTCGATCCTACAATCAAAGAAAATGCATACATACCTATTCTTTGTGAGAATGTCCCACTGCCCTGGAAGTGCTTCCTTCAGATGTGGAGGTCTCAGGAGGGATAGCTTCCCCACCTCTAGTGGTAAACCTCCCTGTTGGTAGTACAGAGGTGCTTACTTCATGAACCGTGGCTTTTCCCCTTTGTTTCACAGCATCTGCTAAGGGAGATATCTACACCATCATGCATCACCACCACGGTTATCCTGGGCCATTCAAACTCAGCCTGTGGCAACAGATAGAATTCCAAGGATGCATGGACTAGGTTCTGAAGTCGGTTATATTTCATTAATTGGTTTCTAAAGGACATGATCGATTACTCTGTTAATTACAAGCCATGCCATTTCCAGGGGACTCTAGACCAAACACTTCCTCATAGATTTCTGAAAGAAGCAATGTGCTTGGTTAAAATGTTGATTTGAACTGTGTATAGTAGATACGTATTTCTCTCTAAAGTTTTACTATTGGTTCATTCAGTGGTAAGTCCTGTCCTCTGACAAATAAGGAGGCAGGGAGGCGGGACGGGGCGGGGGCATGGCAAGGGGCACTGAATGGCAGGTAGAGATTACTGAAAGCCACGAGAGGAAAGTGCCATGGCCCCAGGCCTACGAAGAGCCAGGACTCAGATGGCTATGTTCCGGGTCCCCACAGTCTCAGATTAGCGTGAGTGGAAACAGAATTCAGGCTGGGAACAGGTACGTGTGCTGGACTTTGTCCAGGCAATGGCAGCCGATCCTGGGCAGTGTGTTAGAACAATAACTTTGTGAGTTGCCTTAAGTAAATTAATCTCTCTAAATGGAGGACCAGTTTCCATTTTATTCTGCTGGATGGACCAGACCCTGCCCGCTAAGGCCTGGAAAATAAATTTGATAAGACAAACTGTAAAGTAGAGGGAACACCCCAGGGAGGCGTGCTGAGGCCCCTCTGGAGCTTGTTTTCACTTGGCCTCCAGAGGGCGGTGCTGCTCGCACTAGAGAGCTTCCTTCTGCTGAAGGTCTTTGCTCATTTTCTTGTTCCTGGTGGAGATTTAACAAAGACAAGTGACAAGAATCATGGATGAAAAAGCATCCAGTCTCAATAAGCAGCTTCTGTGTTGGTATCTGAGCAAGAGACTCGTCAGCTGACCTTTCCGCACCCTTCCCATTGCTTCCGCAGCCACTTTTCTGCCTGTTTCAGAAAGATCTTCAACAGAGCCTGAAGCCTTGTAGCTCCCAGCCATGTGTCTGTGGCTCCTCCCAGTGCTGGGGATACATGTTTTCTTGATAAGTACAGCTTCCTTATGGTCTCTGCAGCCTCAGATTCTGCAGAAATGCTTACTAGTAAAGTCTGAACTGAAGTTCCAAACATTCATTTGAGGAGTTTCAGTGGTGAAGGCAATGACTCAACCTGATGCCCATGTCACAGTCTCTGAAGAAGCGTCTTTGGAGATGAGATGCTAGTATTCTATAGGTATCTATATTCTATATTTTACAGCCTTTAGTGCAATATATCTCTTCTGGTATGTCCAATACCCAAGGCAGGGTCTGCCGATTCCCCTTAAGTTCGTTACAAGAGACTCAGTGATTCAAGGTATGGAACGGTTTAAGACTGAATTTAAGAAGAGTGACTCTTCCTTCTACCAAGAAAAGCCTCAGCATTGGAGCAACTGGACCGTGTACTTCTGTGCTCTCAGTGACTGAACTTGCAGAGAGCTGAGTACAAACACCAGAGTTCTCTGGCTCAAGTCTGTCCTTCGAAGCATCACTTTCTATGTGATGACAAATGAGGGAAGGAAAATTGGACAATTCCTCATTTCCTGCTGAACATATTCACCATCTGATTAGCTTTGTTTCAGAAGCATTTTGCTCACTGCCTAAATTATCTGGGCTCTGTTGTGCATAGAACGCAGCATCCGGGTTGTTATCCATGACATCCCATCCCCGGTGTTTTACCAGAATTCAATCTCCAGCACCCACATGATAGCTGGATGTTGTGGCACACACTTTTAAATCCAGTGCTGGGGAGGTGGGACTTTCTACCCCTGAGCCTTGCTGATCTGGCCTAACTGGTGAGCTCCAGTCCCAGTGAGAGTCGCTGCTTGTAAAAACCGACAGGGGGACGTCTCCTGACAAATGACATTTGAGGATGACTTCTGCCCTGTACATGCATGTGCACAGATGTGCACCCTCTGAACACACACCCCACACATACACAAAAATGGGTGATGGTGCCTGTAGCAAGACTGTCCGAGACTGTCCTCTGGGCCTCTACAGGCGTACATGTATGTGCATGCCCCAACACACACTGGTGCTCATACACACATAAATATTTCAACTTGTAACACAAGGAAAATTCACCTGTAATTTGAAATATCAAGAGATATTTCTTAACATGCAAATCTGCTAATCTCTTTTTTTAAACTATTTATTTTTATAGAGATTTTTATTGACTTCTATCCATTTCAAAGTACAGTCCTTAATAAAATTTAGACCCCTCCCCCACGTCCCAGAACTAGAAGATAGTACCCTACTGCTGAAGATAGGACGTGCTTGTGATACAGGACCCTTAATTTTCATTTTCTTTAAGATAAAATGAGAAGGCAGTGAGTGGTATTTGCAATCCATCTAAAGACATACCTCTCTCACCCAGGAAGTTGCATGCATCCCTTTCCAATCAACTCGCCCTCTGGAGGCACAAGATTTTCCTGTTTCTGTCACTACACATTATGTTTTACTGTTGGAGATTTTCAAGTCCATGGCGTCATACGTCATCTTTCTTCTGTTTCCCATTCCTTTCACTCAGCAAGTTTTAAGACTCACTCTTACTCTACTGTACATCATCAACCATTACTGTTATTGCTGAACAATATCCTAATATATGAACATAACAGTTTTGTCCACTGTGTCTTACCCTGGCCAGACACAGGGTCTTTTAGGGATTAGATCATTGATATCCTTGTTAAGGGTTCAAGGTACAATTTAACCTAGATTATACACTCTGTCATTTGGAGATAGGGTATGTCTCTAAAATACTTTAATCAGAACACATACCTCAAATGTGTTAAAAGGCCTTTTTCTGTTTTATGCTATTTTACATACCACTGCTTTTGCTCTTCAGAACCAATGTGTGACATTCCCTTTATATATAGTCGAACTTCCTGTATTGGTCGAGCTTTGGGTCACTGAATTTGAATTTCCTCTCTGGATAAAGCTAAAGTGGTAGCTAGTAACTCCTGGAGTTTGTTTCTAGAGAAGGTTAGTGAACTCCTTCAGCTGGGACTGGTTTACCATGCACACCAATATCCCAAGGTCTGTGTTGAAAATGATTTAACATTAACTATACATACAATAAGCAATTATACACATGTATTATGTACAATCACATATGTATATAATTTTTCATTGGTACAAACTAATTGTAGAAAATGTTTCTGAAATCGCTCAAGATCTATGTCACGAAATTTTAGACTTCTCAGCTATTCCGAAAAATTCATGATTTAGTGGTACTTTGTAGCAAACACTGCATCTTGAAACATCTAAATTAGATCTTGTTAGGCTCTAATAAGGAAAATTTCCCTCATTTGTTATTTAATATTGAATGAAGAAATACATCGGCTGCAAATTACACTCTTTCCAGGACATTAACAATGCTGATAAGCAATCAGACCTTTAAATACTACTCTTCTGGGGATTTAAACAAGAATGGATAATTGTATTTGGGAGACCAATGCTTAAAATCAAAAGTATAAAGTGTAAAAGGTATAATAATAAAATGCTGAGTTTTTTTTTTAATCTACCATTAAGCCTTCAAATTTTTGTGCAGTGCTTCATATAATTATATATAAAAATAGACTTTTGTATTCGTGTTCTAGGGCTTTACAACACATTACCACAGGTGGGTGACTGAGATCACGTAAGATTCTTTTCTCACAGCCTGCAGGTTGACATCCAAGATTCTCCCCAGGCCTGTCTTTGTGGCTTGTAGACGGCTGCCTTCAGCCTCGTTCACACAGGGTCTTCCTCAGGTGGTGTGCTTGTCTGGACCCAACATGAGCCTCGTTCACACAGGGTCTTCCTCAGGTGGTGTGCTTGTCTGGACCCAACATGAGCCTCGTTCACACAGGGTCTTCCTCAGGTGGTGTGCATGTCTGGACCCAACATGAGCCTCATTCACACAGGGTCTTCCTCAGGTGGTGTGCATGTCTGGACCCAACATGAGCCTCGTTCACACAGGGTCTTCCTCAGGTGGTGTGCTTGTCTGGACTCAACATCAGCTTTGTTGAATTTGCCTTGCCTACGTGGCATCATTTTACCTTCATTGCTTTTTAAGGTCGTCTCTTCAAGTCATGTCATGTTCTCAGGTCCTTAGTATTAGGGCTTCAACATATAAATTTGTGGAGGGACACAATTCAGTCATTAACATTCATTTAAAGAAAATTACACGTGTCCTGTGGATTTCTCTTGCAGCTTTCTAGTCCCTTCCTTTGTTCTGTACATTTAGTATTTATACAGTGATGTGCCATGGGAAGTTTCCTTTCTGGTCCTGTTTATATGGTGTTCAGTGTGCTTCTCGTATAGATAAGTCTTTCCTTAATTTAGGAAAGTTTTCTGCTATAATCCTGTTGAAGATCTGTTCTATGCCATTGACCTGGGTGGGATTCTCCTTCTATGTCTGTCATCCATATCAGAGATGGGTCATATCATGGTTTCCTAAAGATTTTGCATATTCCTTTCCTGTTTTTTTTAATTTCCTGTTATTTTATTGGGAGATCCATTTCCTCTATTTTATTTCTGGTACTCTGTCTTCTATTTAGTCCATTTTGCTGGCAAGACTTTCCCGCTTTTCTAAGTGGGTCACTGAGTTTTTCAATTCCTGCTTCATTTGAGCTTGATTTTTCTTCAGCATTTCTATCTCTTTCCTGAAATCACTTTTCAAACCGTGAAATGTTTTGGCCATTTCATTCAGACATATTTCAATTTTCTTTTCCTTTTTGTTTGAGCTTTATTCAGGAGTTTATTCCTACCTTCTGTGAATTCATTGAGGTGTATGTTCATTATCTTTTTTAAATTCCTTGAATTCTTTGGCCTTGTTTATGACTATTCTTTTAAGTTCTTTATCCTGGTGTGGCTCTGAGTAATTCACATGGCAGAACATGTCTAGAGGACTAGTGTGTATTGCTGGGGACATATAGTCTTAAGTTTTCATTTTATGAGTGTTTTTGCCATGTAACCTGGGCATATGGATTCCCTTTGTTGGGCATGTGTCTGATAGGAAGTTTATCCTGTCTCTCTTGAGTGGAATTTTTGTTCTGTTTTTACTGCTGCTTAGCTTGGTTACTTTCAGATCAAGTATGAAGAGTGACCTGGTCAGTCCTTCATATTCTCAATGTTGATCTTTGATTGGAGGGACGGAGTGATTCCTAGTTGGCTCCGCGGGCCTGAGAATGCAGAGGACTACCTCACCAGGCTAGTCCAAGATAGACCTAGGAGTATGTAGATGGCAGCATAAAGATTGTTGAAGTCTTTTTTGTTGTTGTTGTTCGAGACAGGGTGTCCCTGTAACCTTGGGACTCACTATGTAGACCAGGTTGGTCTTGAACTCACAGAGATCTGCCTGCCCCTGCCTCCAAAGTGCTGTGATTAAACGTGTGTTCCAACATTCCTGGAGTTGAAGTCTTTCTCACCCAGTCAGTGTTCTATATATTTCTGGTGGGCAAATTCATATTCTCTCTCTCTCTCTCTCTCTCTCTCTCTCTCTCTCTCTCTCTCTCTCTTCTTCCCAGGAAGAATTCTATCCTATATTCTCAGCATTATAGGCTGGGTGTTATGTAGAGTCTAGCAAGATGTAAAATTACTATTCCACAGAATAATTGCAATTTATTTATGATTTTAGTAAGTAGATCTGTGTATGCAACACTTAACCCAGTTGAGAAGACATGTAATTTTGATGATAGGCTTTTCCCTAGAATTCGTGCGTCTTCTATAAGAACTAGAAACACACAATTACAAGTAAGTCATAAAACAAATAAGCTTTAAAAGAATGAAAGCAGAGGGACCAGTGATAAAAACTGAAGAGCCGTTATTCAGATCTGACTACTTAGTCTTCTACCAGCACGCTCTACGTAATGGTCTCACTTGCAGTTTCATCCTTTTTGGTGTCGTGTTCTTCACAGCTTCTGTCTGCCCGCTTCCCTTTCTGTCTTAGTGTTAACGCAGTCTTCGCCCCTCACACACCAGTCTCTAATTCCCCGGTTGAACTAATTCAGCAGATGAACATGCTGTTCTCCTCTTGCCTCCTCCTTCTCTGTGTATGAGCAGAGTAGACATGCTTCGCAGAGGCTGCGGTCGTGTGAAGGACTGGCGGGTTACAGTGGAGGCTCCAGTCTTTGCACACAGGGGCAGCCAGACAAACCCCATCCTATATATTATGTGCTTGGCATTCTTGATTTTCCTAAACACTATGTACCAATATTTAAATGTTTGTTTCAGTCAGATATTTGCTTCTTATTTATAACTTGGTTACTTCCATATTTGTTATAAGGTTGTATATTTTGATGTTTCTTGGTATAATCTTGAATTTTTTCTCTTATTTGTTTTCTGTTGTATTGATAAAACTTGCATTGTTCTATTTTACAATTTCTAAAACTGACCATAATGATAGAAAACTGTATTTCCATTTTTATGAAAAATAACCTTAATTATATATGCATATATTGTTATACATAAATACTATGTTTCTATATTCTGTGGTATTTTAGAGGAATGGATATATAAAAATAGATTTCTCTACAAAATGGAGCAAGGCAGTAGCAGATGCCTTGAAAGGAACTTCTAAAATGGGTATGCATGTCAAGGGATGTGGACATTTTAATTTGTCTGTAGGATTCTGTTGCTTTTAATAATTTATATCTTCATGAAATTATTTGAAGAATAAAACAAATGAAAATTCATGAGGTCCCGGTGAGGATCTTCCCATTTTCTTTTCATTTTTTATAATAAAAAGAAGAGGGAAAGAAAAGAATGTGTATTTTCTCTGTTAAGTTTTTCCAAAATGATGATATGTGTGTGTGCATGCACACGTGTGTTCATACAAAGGAAACATGGGCTTTTTGGAGTCAGAGGACAACTTTCAGTAGTCCATGGAGTGATCTGGGGATTGAACTGAGGTCAGCAGATTTGAGCAATGAGGAGTTTTACACACTGGACCATCGCGTAGGCTGGTGTTCACCTTCTTTATTAGCTTCAGTTCAACAATCCTGTGTCAGTATTTCTCCACTCTGGGCTTAGCCTGCTCTGAGATTATGCTCTTCTCAGAGTGCTGCTCCCAGACTATATTTAAAATATGTGTATTTTTTACTTCTCTAGATTGAACTGTCTCATCCTCTTTTTATTATTCTTATTCCTTATAGTATAACTTTTTTGATTCACTTTCAACTACATTAGAAAAATTAAGCCAGATGTGGTGATACATGGCTTTAATTCCAGCACTTGGGAGGCAGAGGCAAGTGAATCTCTGTGAGATCCATGACAACCTGTTCTACATGGTGATTTCCATGCCAGCTAGGATTACAAGGAGACCCCTAACTTAAGAAAGAAAGAAAGAAAGAAAGAAAGAAAGAAAGAAAGAAAGAAAGAAAGAAAGAAAGAAAGAAAGAAAATAGACACAAAATAAGCAGCACAGGAAGTGTCGGCTTTAACATTTCCCCACATGGACTATCATATTCACAGTGGTTCGTCTCTAACGCCCGCTCCATTCAGACAGTCCAGTCTTCTGCTCATCAGCATTTCCCTCGCCAGTGAAGGGAGCTGATTTTGTGTGACTAGTGGACTTAGGTGGTCTGAAGTGGCCTACACAGCGGTGTCAGTCCACCAGGGGGCAGTACAGGACTCCCAGAAATGACTTTCTGAAGCTCTCACGTGTTGCAGAGCCTAAGAGAAAGAGAAAGTCAGATGAGAAAGCAAGGCAGGACCGTGTTGGTGCAGAGTTCCCTCAGGTCTTTAGGTCTTTGTCATTCTATTTATGTGTCTATAAATCTGTTTTAAGAAAGATTATCTAAACAGATGTAAGAAAAATCGAATTTCAGTGAATATTGTCAGGATGAGAGCTTAAGAGACAACATTTCATAATATGACAATTTATTAAATTTTGTGATTAAAATTCCTCAAATTCACAGATCTATAAATCATTCCAGTAACACCTCATATCCAGTGTGTGTGTGTGTGTGTGTGTGTGTGTGTGTGTGTGCATATGCACTTCTTTTCCTCTAACTACAAGAAGGAGGAATCACTAGTTGAGAAGGAAAGGTGAACATGTAAGACACAAAAATAGAGGAAGAATAGAGACAGAATCCTATTTAATTTGGCCGTGTGTAGCCTGATAAGAGTCGGCTGTGTTCGACTGAACGGTGCAGGGGAAAGGGCTTGCAGAAGGGGAGAGCCGGACAGAGTCCCGGTGACGTCATGCGGAGAGAGTCACGGTGGCGTCATGTGGGGAGAATCCCGGTGGCGTCATGTGGGCATGACATTTTCCTTTTAACCAACAAAGCTTTTCCTGGGAACATATGTTTTCTATGCAGTGAGTGATCTAATTTCGAGAAATTCTTTTTCCTCCTTAAAACACATTGCATGCTGACTTTTCACATTGCCTGTCAAACCGTACACTTTAGCAAAGGGTATTAATCTTCCTAGGATTCTTCAAGGTTCTACTTAACCCAGTGTCACCACTAGTTTTTATGGTAAGTATCACGCATTCCTCTTCTCAAAGATTGCCCCACAAATTCCTTTGATATTAACGGTTGAGTACCATGGGGGCGGGGGGAGAGACAGAGAGAGCGAGACAGAGCGAGAGAGAGCGAGAGAGAGCGAGAGAGAGCGAGAGAGAGCGAGAGAGAGCGAGAGAGAGAGAGAGAGAGAGAGAGAGAGAGAGAGAGAGAGAGAAACTTTTAACTCTCATACATTGGAAACGGGCCTTCTAGCTCCCTGCAGCCGTCATCCACAGTCCTGCAGCAAACACTGGGCCCTCTCACCATGGTGGGTGGAGTTTCCTGTGCAGAGGAATGACAGAGCTTCATGATTCGAGGGGAGTATTGCCTGTAGGCAGAAGTTTGTCTTGATCCAAACTTGACACCCTCCAGACATAGAGAGTAACACCATAGCAACTGGACAGAAGCCATGGAGAGACGGGGAGCTGTGCTGGGGCTTCTGTGGGTGCAGCTTTGCTGTGAGTTGCGGCCAATTCAGTTGGAGTGAAGGGGGCTCCTGTGCGATCCTTCATCCACCTGGTGTCTCCTGGGATACTTGACAGGTTGAGTGTAAAAACGTCTCAGTGATGGTGCTTTGCTTTCATTTTTCCAAACAGGGGTGAGAGGGATGGAGGTGGAGCAGAGTCCTTCAGTCCTGAGTCTCCAGGAGGGAACCCACTCTACTCTGAGATGCAGTTTTTCTACCACCATGACCTCTATACAGTGGTTCAGACAGAGTCCTAGGGGCAGCCTCGTCAGTCTGTTTTACATGGCTCGAGGGACAAAGGAAAACGGGAGGTTAAAGTCAACGTTTGAGTCTAAGGAGCGGTACACGACCCTGCACATCAGAGATGCCCAGTTGGAGGACTCAGACACCTACCTCTGTGCAGCGCAGGCACAGTGCTCCCAGCCAGCCTGCAGCCTGGCACCAAACCACAGCTGGGCCTGCAGCTGCCACCTTCCTGCCTCAGAGAGAAGCTGCAGCAACGTTTGCCCTGCTCTGAGCTTCTTCCCTGATTTACGCGGTATCGCCTTCATCTCTGCTAGCCCTGGAGATGGCTGGCCTTCAGAAAGGCTTAGTTCCCTAGTGACATATTCTGCTACAGCTGTCTTCAAATTCTTAATAACTTTTTCTTGGACTTTGTTTTGCAAATGGCATATACTTAGAGGATTCAGCTCGTGTCTGAACAGAGGAGATAAACAGGCTTCAAGGGTGGAACACAGGCAAACTCAGGTTCCGGGGCATGGCAGCAGTCTACTAAGCAAGCATCTGGTTGTCATGTCACTCTCCAAGGGCAAGTCCGTGGAATGCTTTCTGGAACTCCGCAGAGCCTCAAAGTGCATGGTAAAAACTGTTAGCAAATTATTACAAAATGATAGCTTACACGTGGATGAAACAAAACATTATTGAGGGTTATATTAGAAGTCTTTGAACAGTTTGGGAACTTGGAAATTGATATTTCATTGACAAGTTGATAACAGGTTTTACACTGAAAACAAATATAAAGATAGTAGCTTGGTGGAGAAGAGAGCCCACGAGGGTTCTAGAGAACTCATCAGTAAGAAAGATGCTTTTAGTATTAATCTAACAAGTGTATGTAGTGAAATGACACATAAACATGAATTCTAGACTATATGTAAACCACGAAACCACTTTCATTTCACCAGATCTCCATGAATTAAAAGAATGTGAGGTAACATGAAGAGACTGATTCATAAAATTCAGACCGATATGAAACTGACTTGTTTAAATGGTTAAATTGTCTTAGAAAAAATGTTCCACTAAAATCATTAACCCCAGATTACTAACATTTATGTTTCAAATAGTTTATCAAATACATACACTAATGTGTCACAGAGTATAAAACAGTTTTTTCAGATCTCCAGAATTATTGAAGTCATTTCTCAAAATCAGAAATTGACAAAAAGTCTCATGTTGTGTTTACAAAGAATACCTGGAAACACTTTCAGTGACTCTGACCAAAATCAAGTTGCTAAAATCACTAACTTTCAAATTCCGATGTATCCCATGGTAGACATAGAAAGCAAAAAATCTTATGATTATATCAAGATGTCAGTTTTACAATGTCTTCATATTTTATAGAAATGCATTACATCATTTTTTTCAGTTTGTAGGTTTGTTATTCTACTTATATAAGTCTAAACCGTGATGTTTTCTATAATTAAAGTATTTATAAAGAAAGGTTCATATTATATTAATCAATATTAATTTTTTGCATTTTGAGCATGAGAACAAATTTTCTTTTATAAAAGTTTCCAGAAAGTTTATAGGTAACACTGTACTTAAATTTACAAAGCAATCAGAATGAGATTATTGGTGTGGATTTTGAGTTCATATTAGTAAATTATCTGCCATTCTCATCTCCAAACTGAACAATGTGTGTGTGTGTGTGTGTGTGTGTGCACGTGTGTGTGAGATACAGATACAGAAACAGAAATTCTGAACAGAGCACCTGTTTATCCATGACTTGGCCTACTGCCACATCACCTCATGTAGTGATCTTCATATTGAGTCAAGCACTATTTTGTTTTGTTTGACTATGGATTTATTCTCTCCTTGATTCACTATCTAGCTATTGATGTCAAAATACTGATAGAAACCCAGTAGGAACTTACCTTCTAACTCTAAAGTTGCCTAAAGCCAAGTCAGGGAAGCCACAGACAAGGCAGACTGCACGGGGATGCAAAACTTGTCTGGGATCTCAACAGTGAGAGACAATTTCCCCCGAGTCTTGTGCCATGCTGTGTCACACCGCTCTCTATAAATGCTTCCCATGTCCAATAGTATAAAAGAGGCTCAAGCTAGAATTCCTAGTCCTTTAGTTCAGCTTCATGAAACTATATGTAAAATGCCGATATTAAACAATTATCTAGTAAATGAGTGTGAGTACAAGAAACTGGGTTTCCAAAGTTCCTCCTTAGCATTCTGTCCACACCTCATTCCCAAAGGAACACACGGCCTCATGGAAGCTCAGCCATTTCAGCTCTGCAGTGTGGGTCTAGAAAGACTTGGCCTATTACTTTGGCTGCCAGGACAGAAGGCTCCTACCTGTGTGAACATGGGGCACTCTGAGCAAGAAAGGAAACTCTGACTGAACCACTGTCATTCCACTGGGAACTCATCGGCAATCACTGAACACCTTGGGAGAGAACCAAACAGAAAGTGGTGATCTCAACACCCAGATGACTTCTAAGAATATTCCTAAAATAGCTGCATGGATGTGTTGTTACGGGCAGACCGCCCTTGAAGGTCAGTACAAACAGCAGAAGCATCACACTCACTGTATCAGCAGAGGTGGTCACTAAAATAGAGACGACAGAGAACACTGTGGTCCCGCACCTGATGATCCTTGAAAGGGAGAGGAATCCTTTCCCTGGGCGCCATAACTGAAAAGACAAATACTGACCTAAGTATCTGTCTCCCAGAAAAGAGAGATTTATGAAGTGAATGATACCATGTGGGGAATGGGTGAGTAAATACAACTCAATGGGGAGAAATTTATACATGTACATATATATGTTCAGATGTGAAAACATCTTATACGTATACATACCTATTTCTGTGAAGCAGAAGTTCATTATCAGAGCTGTTCTTAAATGTTTAAGGTATGGGATATGAATGAGTACTTCAGTTGTTTACTTCAAGGGTCTTGTATGCACAAATCAAAAATCCTCTTCTAGAATTTTCCTATTTGTACTATCCCTGCAAAACACACAGGCAACATTTAGCTTCTTTATTATTAAAGAGCAGTCAGAAACATGAAGAAAATGAAATAGATGTGAAGACAATTTAGTAGCAAGAAATGATCCTGGAAATTCATAGGTTAATGTTTTGGAGAAAGAACTTGGACATGGAATTTCAGAGAAAAGCCGTAGACCAGGGAAGCCAGCATACATTACAAGAAGGATCGTTCACGGATTACAGGACTACCAGGAAAATATATCTTAATGTTTTTATTGAAGGGTATAATATCCGTTTTGATGGCAGAAAGTAAAAGCATATTAATAGCAATGTTATTCTGGGGACGTGGCTATGGATCAGAGTACTTGCTGCACAACCACGAGGAGCTGAGTTCAAATCCCTAAAACCCAAGTGAAAAGCCGTGTATGGTAGTGCATGTAACCCCAGCACTGTGGGAGGTTAGAGAAAGGACCATCTCTGGAGCCGGATGGCTGTCAGCCTAGTTCCAGGTTCAGGGAGAGACCATGCCTCAAAGGAAAAGTGCAGAGTGTAATAAATATGATTATGTTTTCCGTACTTTGGCCTTATGATTTTCTCTTAGCATCTTGCAGAATACTCAGTGCCTACTACTAAGGAGAGATATTTCTTTATTTTTCTTTCTATCTAGTTATCTATGCAATCATCTATCTATCTACTGATCGTTGTGAAATCCATACAATGGACTTTGACAATATTCAGATCTACAGTCTCAACCCCAAACTTACCGTCCTGCTAACTTCATGTATTTTCTTATTTCTTAACGATATTTCTAAAGAACTATCAAGTCTAATTTTTGTCTCCAAATGCCCTTAAGGGTGAATCCATTCCCAGAAGCCTGGTAAAACTACTTGGCATCACACTCTTAAAGAAACTGACTCTTCCTCTCCCATATCTATCAGTTACTAAAAGTTTCTCAGGTAAAGTTTAGGACTCTTGCCTACCTCCCTGGCTCTGTATGCTGAGATTCGATCTGGCTTACCTCTGCACAGGTCTTGCGCATGAGCTACAATTGCTGTGAGTTCATATGCGCAACATCCCTGCTGTCCAGAAACACTTTTGTAATGCGGTCCTTCACCCCCTCTGGTATGTTTTCTTAGTAGTTTTAGTTAGCACACAAAGTCCTGTGTCTTAGTGATTTCCCAGCACTCTTTGCTTTTGTGGTTCATCTCTGCTCCCTCCACTCTCCGCTCATTCCACCCCTTGCTAATCTCCTTCCCCCATTCTCTTTTTTCATCACATAAATTCTGTAACCATTTTCCCCTGCCTTGTCCCTTAAGACTTTTTTCTTCTCTCATTGGTCTCTTTTCTAGTTTCATGGCCTCTATACACATCAATACACATATCTATATCCATATATAAGAATTAAAATCTAGGATCTGCATGCGAGGAAAAACAGTCTGTATGACTTTGGGTTACTTTGCTTAACAAAAAATGTCCAGATATGTTCATGTCCCCGTAGAGGTCATGATTTCATCTTTCATCTCACTCCTGGGCCTTACCAACACGACACTTCCACATCCAGGTTTATTGGTGCACCTTTCCCAGTAACTAGGAAAATGAACAAGCTAGGTCTCCTCCTGACGAAAGTAGAATGAAAACGGCGTACATAAACACAACAGAACTTTATTCAGCTACAAAGGAAAAGATTTCTTAAAGCAAGTCCAAATTATCACGACATAGACCCAATCAATAAGTCAAACTCTCCAAAGTTGAATTATTAAAAACACAAGAACATATTCTGTTACTCCCTCTGTTGAGATGGGGTCTTATTTTTACCACAACAATCTTTACTAAAAGAGGATCTTGCAGTGTGGTTGTTTGCTCAGTCTGTGTTCTGGGAATGGCAAACTCATGGACAAGACCAGACCTGGAGGATGAAGGTCTGAGAATCTATGAACACTGTCATTGTTTTTGAGATCATTTCACATATATGCAACACATAATGTGTTGTATTTCAGACATTCAGTGGTCCTCTCTAGTTTACTTTGGTTTTGGGCTGCTTTAGTTTTCTTTTTAAGACTTTATTCTATGACAAATAAATATTTAGTGTGTATGTGGCTGTAAAGGAAATTATTTTGTTCTTGATCCTGACAGTGAGTCATGGTGCTTCTTTGATTTCAACATATAAACTCAGTACTTTGTTGAATAAACACTGGAAATATCCACCTCTTGGAAATTTATTACTAATCGCTCAACAGTGAGTACACCCCAGTCTTTATCTGTATGTGCTTGCTGTGCAATTACTCTCTGATCTGAGATCTACTTTATTTCACTGATTATTTTCATAATTCTGAGTCTCACAAGCATAGAGAACATTTAACCAGAGGCCTCGCTGATTACGGAAGCAACCACAAGGTGGCAGTAGACCTCAGCTGATGGAAAGAGGAGACTACCCATTTTAGTGCAATGTAGATTTAGGTCAGAAGCAATCTTGATCTCCATTGGTTGGTACACAACTCAAGACCTAGATACATTATTGAGAAAGAGGAACAACCAGGCAGAAGCAGCTACCTGGCTAGATCACAAGTCTTCTACAGATTTTCAATGGGAGGTGCAATGAGAGCTTGTGATCCCATGTTTCTCATGTTCCTGTGGCTCCAGCTGGACTGTGAGTTACTGTTTGGGCACAGCATATCTGAGAAATCAAGGGAGAATATTATTAATACAGAAATAAGTAATGAATTAGATAATTCTCTATATAGAAATGAAAATTTTGGAGAGTAATGACCTGGTAACTTTTGTCTTTCTGTGTAGGGGTCAGCCGAGGAGAGAAGGTAGAGCAGAGTCCTTCTACTCTGAGTGTCCAGGAGGGAGACACCAGTGTAATCAACTGTACCTATTCTGACAGTGCCTCAAACTACTTCCCTTGGTATAAGCAAGAACCTGGAAAGGGTCCCCAGCTCATCATTGACATTCGTTCAAACATGGACAGAAACCAAAAACAAAGACTCATCCTCTTACTGGATAAAAAAGCCAAACGCTTCTCCCTGCACATCACAGCCAGCCAGCCTGAAGACTCAGCCCTCTACCTCTGTTCAGCAAGCACACAGTGCTCCCCCGGCACCTGCAGCCTGTCCTCAAACTCACTGGGACTGGAGCCCACTCTAGGTCCTTGTCATAGATCTTCTAGTGCAGTACTTGCCAGATATTTGTTTTCAAATGCAACTATCATATACAGATTCAAATCTCATAAGAAAGTAAGTTGCAGATTTGGAATGATTTGGAATACTTTGTTAACTTACTGTTGTTTGAAGTACTATTTTTCAATTTTGTTTCTTGTATCTAAAATATAAAATGTGATATTTTGATGTGCATCAGCAGAGAGAAGAATGGTGAATTAAATAAATGCACTGGACAGGTGAGACTAAAAGACAAACAGTTTTATTGGCCAGGTCATATGCACTGTGTTCTTTAAACACTTATAACACAGGAGAGAAAAGAGCAGTTAAAGGAAATCACGATATTTATGATATCTAAAGACAGAGGAAGGCTTGACTAAGTTGAGCCCTGGCATACGAGAAAACGATTCCACTTTGAAAGAAACAAACACTCTCTCATGCATAGATAAGAAGGCGCTGGACATATGGTGCACAGCTTTAACCTCAGCACTTGAGAGGCAGTTTGGATAACGTCTGTAAGCTCAAGGCCAGGCTAGTCTACATAGTGTGTTCTAGGACAAGCCAGGGCTATGCAGTTAGACTCTGTCTCACAAAAAGAAGGGGAGTATGCCTAGAAAAACTTTGATCAGAACAGGAGTGTCTCAGAGCATCCCTATCAATCATCACCTGTTTTCTTGAAGTGTTTTCTGAAGAGAAACTTTATAACTTTGACTTATTCACAGAGCTGCAGTGTCTGAGACAAGCTGCTGGACTCCTTTGGCACAGGAACTCCCGTCCCTGGGATGTTAGGTCACACTCAGAAGTAGACAACAAATTGGCTGTTTACATGACTAAGGTAGCCTAATGGATTTGGCTCTGTACCTGCAACATGTTATCGCTCTGCAATTGCTGAGGTGCTTAAATTTGAATGTGAACTCACTGTGCCTTTTCCTGGGATCTGCAGTTTATGGATCTTCCTGTTGACCAAGCATCACATTTTATGCATACAACAAATATGTTTTAGGGATTGTTTGATATTCTCTGAGAAGCCTCTGAGCAAGGAGTTCAACGAAAAACAGCTGCTTAACTCACTGTATTCATGTGCTCATGCATTTTGTCGCAGAGTCCTTATGTTGCACATGTTTAGAGAGCAGAACAGTTGTATCATGTGTGATATCATAGGATTTAATGGAGAGGCCAGAGCAAGATCTGCAGGTGCTTCCACCAACCAAACTAGACAGGACTGAATTGATTTCCAGTATAGGCCTGTTTCACATTTCTGTCAATGTTCATTAAACTGGAAAATGAATATCCCATAGTATGCATGTTCTGAAAGAAACTGGTTAAAGAGAAGTAACAGAGCTCAATATATTCTCAAAATACTGCAACCTTCATGCTGATATTAACAGTTGTTCCAGCCCCTCTTTCACCTGTGATTGACTATTACAGGATCAGTCTTACCTTCAGCAGGTAACTGCAGCTTCTGTGAGTTCATAAGTGACACAGCCACGCCACGTCCATAAGACAATGTTCCGTGGCCCTAAGTCCCAATGTCTGACTCTTATTTCTTGCCACCACCTGTTCTGTGGTGTTTGAGCCCCGGATGGGGTGATGTGGGTGTCTGTGTGAGGAGGAGCACTCGGCAATCACTTGTTCTCAGCACGCTGACCAGGCATGAGTCTCTTAAGCGCTCTGGTCACATTAGGAGCAGGTTTTGTTGTTTGTTATCATACTTTACTTCATTTGTTCTGTTTGGGGGCTAAGACAGGTGCTCTAGTTTCATTGTTTTTGTCATAAAACACTGCTCAAAAGCAAGAGAAGGAAAGGATTAATTTCAGCTTATGGTTACAGTCCCTCATTGAGGGAAGTCCGACAGGAACTCGAGCAGGTGCAGAAGCAGGAGCCATGGTGCTGCTTGCTGCTTGCTTTCGGACTCCTGCTTAGCTACTTCTCTCATGCAGCCCAGGACTTCCTTCCCAGTTTCCAACAAGACAGTCTCATGTGGGAAATCCCTCAACTGAGCGTCCCTTCACAGGTTGACTCTAGGCCATGTCAAATTGATAGTAAAGCTAACTAGGCCAATAGGCCAATGGACAGACACTGAAAACAAGGAGGCTTCGAGCTGTATAACATGAAGGCAAGAGAGTTACAGGAATTAATACTCATGATCTTGGACGCTATTGGTCAAGTGACTTAGTTCTACCTTAAAAGAGACACATGCCGATTACATCTTACATTGTGTGATTCTCCATGACACTTAGTATTTTTAAATAAGCAAACCTCCCAGTTTCACCATAGACACAACGTCTGAGAAAGTAGTTGCTCAAATCAATTTCTATTTCAAAATATTTATGTTTATTTTGAGATTTCATGGATTTGAATTAAGAGTGTGTTGAGTCTAAAGGAGGTTTGGGTTGGCAATACAGTCAGACAGGACACAGAGAAGTCTGATGGGACACACGGAAACATGGCACACCTGGAAACCTCTGCTTCCTCTTTAAGGGCAGCAGCAGCAGCACGCATCCCCAAGATCCTCCCCTCACCCGCCAGGCTCACCTCACAATACAGAGCCCTGACACCAAAGAAGGAAAATATATTGCACATGTAGAGGAAGAAGGCTAGCAAGCAGCTGCACAGGCTACTCAAGCTGGCCACGACTTCACTGTGGCTTGGTCGGGAGGTCCCAGAGGGATGGGACCTCCTGAGTGTCCTAAGAAGTACTGTAGAAGAACTGTTTATGGAGATGTGGAGAAGGAATGGTAACTTGATGAATAAACTAAATTTCTCTGTCTTGACGTGCTTATCTTAAGACTTTCAGTCTCCTCTAGTCCAGGTCCAGTGTTGCCCAGAAGGGATCTGAAGTCCAGCAACCATTGTGGGTTCAGGAGGAGGCTGTGCTCCTGAGCTGTACGTATGATAGCTGTGCTAGAAGATACGGTCTGCTGTGGGACAAGCAGCCCAGTCACGGGGAGATGGTCTTCCTTATTCATCACGATTCTGACAGCCAGCAGAGCACAATGCAGGTCTCTACTCACTGAATTTCCCGAAGGCAAACACATCCATCAGGCTTGACTTCACAGCCTCACGCCTGGAGGACTTGGCAGTGTATTTATGTGCCTTGAGAGAAGACACAGTGAGAGCAGTGCTTGAGGGATATCTGCAGAAACCACTGGATTCAGCCTGCGGCGTTCACCTGCTGTGGGAACCGAGGTACGGGAGTCACCATCCCAGACAGAAGTACCCAGGGCAGTGGCAACAATCATTTCCCACTGTAAGGAGACTCACTCTGAGAAAACATCTGTCTAGGTCTATAGATGTTATTGAGAATTATCATTAATCAAAATAATCCATATTCCTGAATCTTCGGTTTAGAGTCACACACACAGCATTTGATGGACAGCTGAAAAGGAAGAAAAGACTCCGTAAGCAATGTGCCATTTGCATATCACATGCACTGGAACAATTGGCTGAGGATGTTCAGGAAGAGTTCTGAAAATCAGCAAAAATCTTCAGAAAATCTATTTTGCACCTCAACTTGTCCAATAAATATTAACTGAATGAATATTGGTAAGCCATTGATTTAAATAACCGTGATCTTGAATATTCCTGTACATTGTACATTTTTAAGCATCATATTGTTTGTGTGTGTTCATGCATTCATGTGTGAATGTGCACATATGTACATGTATGTGTAGGTCATAGGCTGATGTAAGGTATATTTCTCAATCGCTGTCTCATTTTTTTTTTTTTTTGGAAACAATCTCTCACTACATGAGGAGCTCATCAATTCAGCTATACTGGCTGCCCAACAAGCTTCAGTGTCTGTCCCCTCAGCAATGGGATTGTAGACATGCTGAGGTGTCCAGTGCTTGGTGTTTGTACAGACAGTATGAACTTGGGTCTTCATGCTTGCAATCACAGCACGCACTTTCCCAACTAAGCCATCTCCTTGGGCCCACCATATCGTTTTTTTCTACTAAAAGGGGTAATTTGGTTTTGATTTGTCAGCTGTGAGAAACTGGCACACAGTTACTTCTGAATTTTATGTGTATTAGTGTTTTGCTGGCATGGATGTATGTGTACCTATGTCTTGATATAACTGTGGAAGACAGAATGGGTGTCAGATCCCCTGGAACTGGAGACGTGGGTGTGATTAGCTGCTCTTGGCATGCTGGGAACTGAACCTGGTCCTCTGCAAGAGCAGTCAGTTCTATGAACACGGAGCTGTCTCTCCAGCCCCCACAGTTACTCTTCAAACAATACGTGAGATTGCACTTCACACATCCCCCGCCTTCTCACTACTGTTAGTGTGGAAGAGCTTAACTTTAAAGCTGATGGTTGGCTTGCCTTTCCCCAGTCATATCTGTTAAACGAGTGATAACCAGTTAATCTTAAGGGACATGTAGAGAATCTTCTCACATGGACACAGAAGACATTATATGGCTATCAGGATATCCTTTCTTCTTACAGTAGTCACGTTTTTAATGTACTAAAATTCCCTTTCACTCTATGTTTCCACATTCAGTTCTATTGATCTATTTTATTCCTTGTCAATCTGAGAAAGTATTACTAAATGTTATTACCTCAAGGGCTGAAGAGATGGTTCAATGGTTAGGAGCAATGACTGCTCTTGCAGAAGACCCAGATTCTACTCCCAACACCTACATGGTGGCTAACAATCATCCTTCACACCAGTTCCAGTGAATCTGATGCCCTCTTCTGACCTCCATGAGCATTGCACAACCATGGTGCACTTACATACATGTAGGCAGTACACTCATGCAAATAATAATAATAATAATAATAATAAATGTATTAACTTGTGGGTAATAAAATTGCTCTTTTTCCAAGAAGTATTGATAAGTCTTGAACATTTATTTTTCAATATGATAGAATTATGTCTCGTTTCCTCATTGTTAACCACCGTTAAAGCAAATACAAATTAAAGCAAAACAAACATGTTAAAAACTTGAATTATGGGGCTGGAGGAATGACTCTACAATTAAGAATATTTTCTCTTTTTTCAGAAAATTCCCAGCAACCACATGGCAGCCAACAGTCATCCATAACTCCAGTGTCATGGGATCCAATACCTTCTTCTGGCCTCTATGGGCATTGCACACACACAGTGCACTTATATACAGGCCAAACACTCATTTACGTAAAATAATATAGATAAATAAATAAAATATTTAAATGGATTACATTTAATGAATTCAGGAATATTATTTTAGGATATTCTGAAGTTTAGTCTTAATTTTCAATTAATATTTGATATTCCTGAATATTCATTTTTTGCATACATTTTCAATTGAATTTTCTATTATATAGTAATTTTACTATTATTCCAAGTATAAGGAAAGACTATGTAACAATTACTTTGAGTTTCAAAGTATAGGTAATTTGTCACATATTCCTATTTACTAGACCAAGAAATGTCATTTGATGGAGGAACCTTAGCTTTTGAACACCTAAAATTGTCAGAAGAAGACTCTTAAATCTTGAAGAGAATTGAGAACATTTAAATTGAGAGATTAATAAATGAGAGGCAGTAAATTGATGGGATAATCCAGCTTTAATGTTTTTAAAATATATGAACATATACTTGCTTCTTTGACAAGTCATTGAGAGGCTCCTGTATTTAAAGCACTGAAAACCCATTCCATTTAATGACCTGATTACAACCCAGAGCAAGAAAGCATTCGAAGTCCACATTGCAAGTCTGCCTGACCCATACTGATCTCACCATGATGACCGGTTATAGGACGGGCTTTGTGAAGACTGGAACACGATGTCCGTGTTCTCCGCTCCTTCCTTCACTTATTCTGCAGCAGCTTTGACTGCCAATATATGGATCGTTTGCGCACTCCAAAGTCTGGTGCGCTCAGAGAGTGTCCTGCCGTCCAGAAACCTCCATCCTACCCACGTCTCCGCTTCCATTTCTAACCCCGCCTTCTCATGCTCTGCATCATTGCTGGATAAATGACTTGAAAAGCAAAGATTGGGCACCAACTCTTAAAGTGAAGCCTTCTTTCCACTCTGCTAAGTATATTTTAACTTGTAGTAATAGAAACACATTACAAAACTTACCACAACCTCACTCATATTTGAGTGTACTGTTCAGTCTATAACCTCCTTAACATTCTTCACTCATATCACAAAACAATAGTTTGTACCACATTTTCCAGATTGTCTTGGAAGCACGGCTCTTTATCAGGGTCTGCCAGTGTGATTTGGATGTGGAGGAGAGTGAAAAGGGACAGATAAACCTAAACACTGTCTCAGCTGGAACTTCTCAACCCGGAATCTAAGGAACACATCACAGGCTAACTCAGGAGCTCTGTTATCACATTCTGTGGAGACTGAGCTCCAGAAAACAGGCATCTCATCCTCCAGGGATGCGAAAAGATCCTTCCATCAAGATCTGCACTGGGGTATAGCATTTGCATAGCTCACTTGCCTCATTTGCATAAGGTCACCTTGCCTTGGAGCCCATGAAACTGGGGGAGAGAAAACATTGATTTTAGATCATTCTATAGGATTCTAACCTAACTTATAGAGTTTCTTCAGGCTGAGTTACACAATTTTCTCTTTCCAATTATTCTGAAATTCAGAAATATTTAACTATTGATTACATTGTGTGATGTTTCCCTCAAAGAATTTTTTTTTTTTTACTTAAAAAGACATTCCTAGGGCTGGAGTGGTGGCTCAGCATTTAAGAGAATTGGTTCTATTGCAGAAGACTCAGGTTAGAATCCCAGCACCTAAAACAACCTTCCGTAACTCTAGGTCCATCCTCTTCAGTCCTCTGTGGGCATCACATATCATCAGTGTGCTTACATACATACAGGAATAGCACTCACACACATAAAATTAATTAAATTAAAAAAAAAAGACATTCCTGTGCACAAACACAAAACACCACTAAATGGGTTCAGTGTATTGTATATATATACAAATATATATAAATACATTTATATATATGTATATAAATGTATGTATGCATCTGTTACAATAATAATTAAAAAAGAAAAGAAATTGAAAGAGAGCAGGGCTATGAGAGGAGTGGGGGACAGGGAGGGATGGAAATGATGCAGAGAGAATACTCACACATGATGTTCACAAAAAGTGAAAATAAAAATTTTGAAAAGGAAAATGATGATCCTGCCAGACATGGTGGCTCATGCCTTTAATGCTATCACTCAGGAGGCAGAGGCAGGTAGATCCCCAGCCTGGTCTACATAGCAACTTCCAGGCCATCTATGGCTACAGGGCGATCCTGTCTCAAAAAACCCAAAACCAACAAACAAAATCCCACCCCAAAGAAACCAAACACAAAAGACAAAAGACATTCCTTAAAGTTGGTTGGTTGGTTGGTATTCTTTTAGAACAGAGAGAAGGAAAGCTGACCTTTCCCATTGTACTGGTTCTTTACAAACCACCTAATCACTATTTCCATTCCTTTTACTAAATATAATGTGAACACCCAATAAATGGCAGTCACTACTCTCCATGTTGGATGCAATGCTGCAAGACAGAGTTACTCGAAGAAGACATGACTTCTTATCGCTTCCTGTGATTTCCACCCAAAACGCGGCAGCATTTTAAGAGATCATGAACTGACTCACAACAGATGCACATGAATACAAAACCATGAATTAAAATGCCCAAGACAGCCGAGCTGTCCTCAGCCAGAGGCACCAGGACACTCTCCTTCAGTACTTCCGTGGCAGGAGCACAGCTGGAGGGAAAGAGAAGCTGGAAATCTCTGCTTTATAGTCAGGAGTGACACCTAAAGACTGACATGTGTCTGTATTTCTGACTTTTGGGAGGAATTCAAGAGAACTTTACCTAGGTTTAGTCACTGTTCACTAGGGGGCACAGCTTCCTGACACTACCTCATTTCCTGTGCATTTAAGTTGATTTAGTTTCTCTGACTTTAACAGTGTTTTCATGTGAGGATCCACTTCCATGGCACTCTAAAGATGGACTCCTCTCAGGGTTTAGTGACTGTCTTACTCTTAATTCTTGGTGAGTAAGGTGAATATAAAATTTTCAATGTTTCTTCCATGACAGCAGAAAAATCTTGAGCCATGATTTATCTAAGAGCTTTGTCTTCAACCTTTCAATGTGTATATATATATATATTTTTTTTTCCTCCAGGAAGGACCCTTGGAGACTCAGTGACCCAGACAGAAGGTCAATTGACCCTCTTAGAAGAGGACTTCCTGACTATAAACTGCACTTACTCAGCCTCAGGATACCCTGCTCTATTCTGGTATGTCCAGTATCCTGGAGAAGGTCCACAGCTCCTCTTCAGAGTCACAAAGGCCAATGAGAAGGGAAACAGCAAAGGTTTTGAAGCAACTTATGACAAGGAAGCCACCGCATTCCATCTGCAGAAAGTCTCGGTGCGAGAGTCAGACTCAGCTGTGTACTACTGTGCTCTGAGTGACACAGTGCCTGAAACCACAGGGAGAGCCGAGCACAAACTCAGCATCAGGAACCTGTCTGCTGAGCACCTGCCTCTGGGACCACTCGATTCAGCTCTGTGCTGTGCATCCCTCTGTTCTCTGGTTTGTGCAGAATTCTAATACTGGCTGTAACAGAGAGACACGAAGTGGACACTTTCACTCATCTCTTCATCAGGACTAAACAAAATCTGACACCAAAAGTGCCTCCCACAGAGCTAACGGGGTTTCACAGTATAGCCATATAAAGAATGAAGTTGTCTGTCGCATCGTAGAAGACAAAGTTCGTCCTCTACATTCTGTCCGTGTATTCTGGGGGACATTACTGTGTCTCATGCTTGTAATGAACGGAATGTGCCAGGGAAAGTGGTTTCTGCATAACATTCCCTAACCGAGTACTGAGGGAGAGGAGACGGGAGAGCTGCAGCCCTGAACCTCAGGCTTCCTAACAGAGAAAGCAGAGAAGAAAGAAGGAGGGACAGAGCCTCACCTATAACACGAGACACAAAGAGGAAAGGTATTTAATCATGCAGAGAAAGTAATTCTTTTTCAGTAAATCAGATGGTCAGATGGTACACACAGACGAAAATGTTAGAGGAGGAACAAAAGCATAACTGAACAACTCTGAGCCAAGTGAGAAGTGTCCCGGCAGTTACACAGATCAGCTCACTTTCTAACACAGCCTCACCTGAGGTGGCCTGCAGTGCCTGGGGGAGGTTAGGCAGACACTGTCATCCAATATCCCATACAATACACACAGCACAAATAAAAGTCACTGATACTTGCCTGAAGTGATTCGTGTCTTTCTACTCCTTATAAATAAAATGCCAAGTTCTGACTGTGGTATAGAAGGTTCCACAGGATTTGTACCTGACCTGAACTATCAACCTCAGTTCTTGGCTGTAAAAAGGTCCAGCTCTCCATACAGCCACAGTACTGATTTCCTTTCACTTCCCGACCCTTTTGTTTGTCAGCCTGTGATATCTAGAAGGGAATTGCGACCTCATTGTCACCCCCATTGTCACCTCAGTATGATAACTCCATTTAATATATGTGTGATTGTTTGCAGAACCAGAACTTTCTGCAGTACTAGCCCTTCTCATATGACCTTTTCACAAGGTGTCCAGTGTTGGTGATCCTTTCCATGTCCCTCTGCTGCCGGCTCTCTCACCCTTTACATCTTTCTGATCTCTCCTGCTTAGTGACGTAACCAGACCCTGAAGGATAACCATCACAAGTTTTCCTTCATTCTTTGAATGCTATTGATACCAAAATATACACACTGGGGAAAAGACTGCATCTTCAACAAATGGTGTTTGGAAAACTGAATGTCCACATGTAGAAGAGATTAAATACTTCGCTTCACAAAAATCAACTCCAAGAGAATCAGATACATCAGAGTCTAAAACTGCTGGAAGAAAATGTAGAAGGCATGCTATAATGTGTGGACGGACACAGGTAAGGATTTTCTGAATAGAATTACATCTGCTCAGAATTAATGCGAACAATTGACAGTAAATGAAGGATGGCATCAATCTAGTGACAAGAAAGCCCATGAGGTTAAAGGGAATTTTTTCCAGCTATATATCTGATAGAAAATTGGAATCTACAATATACAAAGAACTTTTAAAACCATCAAGAAAACAGTGCAATCAAAATGGACTTTAGTTCTCAACTGAGAGAAAGGAGAGATGAGTGGCTAAGAAATATTGCTTTAAATGTTCAAGGCATTGGCCTCTGGGGAAATGCAAGCTAATGCTGCTTTGCAATGTCATATGACTCCAGTCAGAATGGCAAAGGTTAAGGAAACAATGGCAAATATTGAGTAGGGAGGAGGAGCTTAAGGGAGGGGTTTTGTAGAGCACAAGGTGGTATGAAAGAAGAAAGAGGAATCACTGGGGTCAGTGACAGGTTCAGGTGGAGAACAGCAGGGAAGGCAGATGAGAGTGTGCTGTGAGGATACTTGAAGAAAGCACGTGCCATTCGACGACACACTGTTCTGTAAGCTTCCTAATATATATGAAGAGTTTAATACGGGTTACCCTACATGGAGAGATAATGATACAAGAAACATCATTTAACAGAACAACACCACTGCCATTGTGGGAAAAGTGTGGGACACATCCTTTCACTTTGTTGGTCAAGGGAGCCTCAGAACCTCCCTAAACAATACATGTTATTACCGTTTCTCTTGGCCACCCAGCAAAAGTTGATGGCAAGAGTCTGTTGCTTACCGCACAGCAGGTTTCAGTCTAGGTGACAGGACCAGCTCCATTTGTGCTGTACCAACGTTACTAAGTCCCACTTTGACACAGGTTTCATGGTACAAAATAGAATGGAGAATCCCAAGCTTTGTTAGTGCCACTTTGCTAAACAGCTGTTTCCTGAATCACAACTACACTGAGTTTCATCTCATCCCAGAATGGCTACCGTCCAGAACACAAAAATCAACACATGCTCTCCAGGAGGAGGGGAAAAATGAACCCTTTATATAGGAGATGGGGATGAAAGTTAATGCAATGATCCTCACTGGTGCAGCCACTACGGAAATTATTTTGAAAGTTCCTTTAGAAACCCTTGAAAATTTATTTAACATATAAATCAGCTTTACCAGGTCTCCACATCAATGTCAGCCTACAAAAGTGATATGTTCACATCCATGTTTATCATGTTCACGATGACCAAGTTATGAGTCTGACCCAGATGCCCATCAGTTGATGTAAAAGCAGGGACATGGGGACAGAATATGAGCAAACTGATTTATATACATGCTGTCAAAAGCCACAATAAACCCATTATTTTGTATAATTGATAAACACTAATAAAAATAGGGTCAGGGGGGATGGCACAGTCAGTAAGGTGCCGGCCACACAACAGACCTGAATCCAGATACCCAAGACCCATGTTCGATCCAGAATTGCCAGGCACATCTGTAATCCCAGCACTCTGCTATAGGTCTTTTAAGAGGTACAGTAGTCACTGGAGTTTATTAACCAGCCAACTGATACCAATAAAGAAGTTCCAGTTTCAGGGAGAGACCTGATCTCAAGACAATAAGTTGGAAAGTAAAGAATACATCCAAAGTCAAGCTCTGGACTTCACACATTTGCACACCCACTCTCATGCACATGTACATACACCACACAAACATGTACAAGCACCAGACACACACACGTGTGCATACACCCACACAAACATGCATAATCATCATACATGCACACACACTCACATAACACAATAAATAAATAAATAAATAAATAAATAAGTAAAAATGTGGTCAGGCTCTGAGCTCGAGACATGTATGTGAAACCATATTTAAAGCTACTATATTTTAATAGTTCTTTATAACTTTTAGGAACTGTCTGTAAAAGTTGAATCTGGGGAAATGAGAGAGGTGTGTGTGATCTGAGATAGAGAACAGCTACACAGCATCAATACTCTGAATTGTGAGCACTTATCCAGATCTCCACAGCAGAAATATTAAGGGTTATTTTTCCACACAATAAAGGGTTATTTTAAATAACTGTTCTGGGAAAATAAGTTGTCATTTGATGAGAAAATACACATATAAGTACACACAGGCAGATGTAAACCTGAGCAAATGTCTTTAAGTTATGGCTAAATGATCATATGTTTAAATCGTTTATACATGAGTCAGCCCTTTGAGCATTTCTTTAACAATATGGTGAGTCCACAGGATGGCAGTGTCTTCTCAGAGACCCTGAAGAAGATGAACACCTGGGTACCGGGGGGGAGGGGACAGGACAGGAGGGAGAGGGGAGAGGAGGAGCTTGCTGATGTGGCCGTGGTGAAGACAATATTCTTTTTCTAATTGGTTGAAAAGGCTTTTGTTCTTATTAAAGGAGAAGAATTTGAGGTGTCTAAATGCTGCTCCATTTTTAGGTTTAAAATCTGAATCTTCAGTGAAAAGAATCATGCAGCCTTTGAGTGTTTCACTGGTGATCCTGTGTCTTCAGTTGAGCAGTGAGTTTGAACATTGCCATGGGAACATAAAATATGATATATGAAGCTCTTGCTTATTCTAGAAGGGGAGAGAAATATTAATGATTTTACGCTCTAAGTCAGGCAGGTGGGAGGCGCATGAGAAGATAAATCCTGCCGTGTCGTCGTCCAGGTCCAGCTGGTCCTCCCTGACCTTTGTCTTTCTGCACAGGAGTGAGCAGCCAGCAGAAGGTAGAACAGCATCCTGCATCCCTCACAGTTCCAGAGGGAGCCATGGCCTCACTCAACTGCACTTTCAGTGATAAAAGCTCTCAGTCCTTCTTGTGGTACAAACAGCATCCCGGGAAAAGCCCTGAACTTCTGATGTCCATATTCTCTAATGGTGACCAAGAAGACGGCAGATTTAGAGCGCATCTCAATAGAGCCAGTCAACACCTTTCCCTGCACATCAGAGGCCCCCAGCCCAGTGACTCTGCCCTCTACCTCTGTGCAGTGAGTGCACAGTGCTCCGCAGGCACCTGCAGCCTGCACCCAAACCTCCTGGTCTCCAGCAAGAGCTGAGAAAGAGCACAGAGACCAGAGGGGAGAGTTCTGGCTGTGCAGATGCAAAGGGGACTCAGAGCTGAAGGACGGAGGGCTTGATTCCTTCGGAAGGTATTCTACATTCTGAAAAATATCTGATCCTAGAGAGAAAGACACATATTGGGCTCTGTGAACTAGTCCCCACTTTTGTCTTTCCAATGTAATTTATTATTTTTAAATGAGTCATGTAAAAATGTGCACATGTTTAGTGTACACATCATGGTGAGCTGGAATATAAGCATGTTTCCATGAAGCTCAATGCCTCCTGAGTGCTGTGATTACAGGCATGTGTTACCCAAAATGACAGTTTCTTGATTTTTAGATTGAAGTGTTAAAAGGTTGACACAATCACCATGCACATCTTGATGTTCACTTTAGTTTTATACAAGTTCATTCAGATGGACTGCTTTT